>CM062818.1:1847549769-1848149769 GCA_031772625.1 Pinus tabuliformis | reverse complement strand
GGTTATGGGTTTGTGATGCTTTGCTTGATCTGAACTAAGGATGCAGCTATGTGGATGATGATGAATGATGGATCAAGATCTTAAAATATATTATCATTATGTGGTTTGATCATGGATAGACTAGATTTGAATTACTGATGCATGTTTATTCTATAAATGTTATTATCTAGGTGTGATTGATGTCTGGAATAGCTACAAAATTATGAGTTAATATTTGCAGATCTGTACATGGGTTCACTTTGGTAAAAATGCATATACATGTTGGTTCGGTTCATTAGAGTATCGTATACATTATGAAATATGGTATCTGAATGTGCAAATGGTTCTAGTGGTTATTGCAGAGTTTTGGGTTCTGCTCTGTGTTCTGGTGACAGGGCTTCAGTAATTCAACGTTGGGTGATTTAGAATTTAATGATTGGTTGACGCAATGGTTGTATTGTAGTGGTGATTGATTTTGAGCTTCAATGTTGTTGATGGGTCAGTATGAAAATTGGATGAAACATGGCCTTCATATTGTGGTGTTGTGTTCCAGGAGTATCCAATCTGAAAATTTATGAAACGTGGTCCATGGAGGAAGAGTGAAGGTTGGAGCCTTCAGTAGGCCAGCGCCTACATACGGGTAAACATATCGACTAGTACAAGAGACAAGGGGTTGGAGCTCCCTTCTAGTAGCAGTTGGAAAATGAGAGAGGGTTGTAGCCTTCTGTAGGCCGACACCTATGTACTAGTAAACATATCGACTAGTACAAAAGCTAGGGGGTTGTAGCTCCCTTCCAATAGTAGCTGGAGAATGGGAGAAGGTTGTAGCGTTCTGCAGGTGGGTGCCTGCGTACTGGTATGAGTCTGCACTAGTAAAAGATTGTAAATAGGTTTTTCTTATATTAAAGGAAGACGACAGCAGGTGGTTTTTGTCCCGCATTGGGTTTCCACCTTATATCATGGTGTTCATGTGTGTTTCTTATGTGTGATGATCTGTTCTGTTTTTACTACACCTGGTTACTGTTTATATGGTTAATGAAGTTCTGATGCATTGATTAAAGATCAACATATGATGAATTAACTGAATCATAAGTTTATTGGATATACGCTAGTTGCATTAGTCATAGTTGCGTGTACAAGCGAGTTCCCTTAACTAAAGTAGCGTATATTATGGAATTGAAACAGTTATTGATTTGCTAATACCGATTCACCACACCCCCCGCCCCCCCCCCTCCTCTCAGTATTATTTCCAACAACAGATAATTACATGCGCGTTAGATTTGAAATACCATTTCTTGAAAGATCATTCCTTCATTCGATGTTTTGTTAACTCGTTGACATTTTACAAAGTGAAATAAAACACATCTCCTTTTCAAACACCTAGACATATATTTGAAAAATGGCTTATTCATAGGAAAATTAGACAATTCAGTTTTTTTATCAAACCTGGTGCATATATTGTTGTACCATAGGTCCGCCAAATTTAATTTAGAATGTCATAATATCATATTCTGAAATGTTATTTCTGTAGAATGTCATAATATCATATTCTGAAATGTTATTTCTGTAGAATGTCATAATATCATATTTTGAAATGTTATTTCTGTAGAATATCATAATATCACATTCTGAAATGTTAAGTCTACAGAAATAACAATAGCACAAAATCATATGGAGGGATGCTAATGACTAGGAACAATAACTCTATTTGCTATTATAGTAGTATGATATTGAGTTGCAGGGTCAGATTTGATGTACGTTGTAATGGCTTTAGTAAATCAGTAATGAAATTGGTTGTAATGGATTTAGTACCTAAGGCCATTTGTCTTTCCTCTTTGAAAGGATATTCTTTGCTATTATAGTAGTCTGATATTGAGTTGCAGGGTCATATTTGAGGTTATAGTGGCAATGAAATTGGTTTCTAAATCAGTAAATCAGTAATGAAATTGGCTTTAATGGATTTAATTTACCTTTTTTTCTCAACATAAATAACATTATTCATTATTCAACAAAAATGGTAACATTATTCAACAAAAACATACCTGTATGTCTCCAACAACTGATGAATAGAGTGAATGTAACATTGTGCACACACTTAGTTTGTATGTTTCCAACAAATTTTGAAACTTCTGAATAGAATGAATGTAACAGTGTTTGAACACTTTGATTGCATATCTCCAATAGCTGATGAGTAGAATGATTTTCTGAAATGAAAATGAGTAAGAGTTGATGTTTTATAGTTTTTTCATATATAATTTAATTGGTAGGGAAGTTTGGTATAGATTGCCATCTCCTAAATTCAAATGTGTTGCTTGGATTGATTTGTACATGATCAAATGGTTGATAATCTTTGAAGGTTGATCCATCTGCTTTCTTGTTATTAATTCTTGAATTCAAAAGTCTGATGTGTTGGTGACATTTATTGAGAATGTTGAGAATGTTGAGAATTGTGTGTTGAGTATTAAATGTTGTCATTTATTGTCTTTAATCCTGAATGGAATGTTGTCATTTATTGTCTTTAATGGGTTGAATGGTTAAATACACATGTACATATGGCTGACACATGTTTCACCTATTCTTTTGCAGGTATGACTGATCAATGGGATGTGTTGCTCCTGTGGAAATCTGTAGGTGATTGTTTTATGGGATAGGTGTACTCCTGAATAGAATTCAATGGAATTTTTTGTAGTGCATTTTACCTTATTTAGTAATTCAGAGCTGGAGATATTTGGGACATTATCTCTTGTCAATTTGTGATGTTAAGGTTTGGTATTTGACATTTGTTGGCCCAATCAATATGTGGGCCCATTTTAGAATAAATTATATAACTTAATATAAAGTATTTATGTACAATTTTTTTATGATTTATGAATATTTTTTGATGGATGTGTGGGACTAGTACTATAACTAGTATTGGTCCCTGCACAATAATAGAAGGCTCTTCCCTAGTTGAAGTGAGACCATTTTACACATATGAAAAGCTCATCACGATACAATTTTATTTTTAATAAATAAAAATACATATACTTACAAAAAACACAATGTAAAAAATAAAATTCATATTATATACTAAAACTAATTATTATTTTTTAAATAACAAATTAATCCAATTAATTTGAGTATACTAAAATTATTTTTAGATATCAAATTAATCCCAATTAATATTAGCAAACTAAAATTCATTGTTATTTTTTAAATAGAAAATTAATCCCATGTTCTTACGATGTGAAGACATGGTAAGGCTCATTATATCATGGTGTGATTTCATTATCGTACAATCTACAATCATTTATGTCTGATATGTGAGAGGTGGTGTTAGCACTCAAGATGAACCTCAAGGCTGAGAAGAGGCAATTATGAGGTAACCATAGACCAAGCTTTTGATCTGGCATTTAGCCCTGCCAGACCAGAGAGGGCTCTCTCTTTGCCAACCGAGGATGGATGAAATAAATGAATCTTAGGCTAGCTATGAAGAATGAGGATTTGGTTGAAAATTGTGGGTCAAAAACAGCAAGAGAAGGGAACATTAGGCTATGGAATCGAGGCTAGTTTCTGCCAGAAAACTTGGGGCATGGTAAGCGCAATGTTCAGCCAGATTAAAGATATAATGAGAGAAGAAAAGAGGGAAAAGACCACTGCCCCGCAGGCATCAATCAGGGGATGGATCTACAGTGGAAACTTTAGAAGAAAGAGAAGCACAGGGTTACTCAACAGAGCATCTAATAGAGGATGGATTCTAAAAAGATAACCACTACATTAAACAACATAATCATTGTGAAAGGAGCATCGTGCATGGATGGATTCCTAACACTTCCCTTAGAGAATGCTTTAATGAAATTAGCAGGAAAAACAAAGCATGGAAATGAATTTACAGGAAAAACATGCTGCACATTAAGCACCATGATGGATCCCAAATCTAAAGGGCAGAGAATGCTCCATTAAAAATCATATTCAAAAAAAGATTTACAAAGTCCAAAGTAGCTTTCCTTTGCTGAAAAATTTGAACGCTTTACACTATGAAATTCATAAAATATATACAATTAGCTCATCCCTGTACTAAGGGAGTTGAGCTCAACCATCTGCCTAAAGATAGAAACAGTTACATTAAATTTGGACCGAATTTATGAAAGTAGGGGTCAAAGATGAACTCGTATATCTTGAACCATAACACCTGTTACAAAATGGAAAGAGGTTTGTGTAGATAAGGTTATGTTTGAGAAAAACCTCTCTCAAATTTTGGAAATCCATTTCCAATTGCTCGGAATCTGTGCCACAAAATAATCTCTAAATAGGAAATCATTAAATATTTAAATCCATAAAATAGGTTGTAAAGATCTAGTCAAATATTCCAATTCACGACACATGTGAATAAAATGAAAGAGATTTTTGTTATATGGCTTGTGGTTGACAAAAATTTCCTTGGGGTTCTCAAAATTACTTTCCATTTGTTGTAAAATGGTGCTGCACTATAATGACTAAAATAGTAAAGCAAATGCAAAATTTGTTTTGTTCTAATGTAGGCTTCAAATATCACTACATATCTCCCACATAGTAACACCTGTACATAAACTGAAGGAGGTTTTTGTTATTGGGTATGTGATTGGAAAAAACCTCTTTCAATTTCGTTAAATTCATTTCCATTACTTCATAAACTGATTTTGTAGTAAGCTTGTCCCTGTGTGCAGCAAATGACCTCAAAACATGCATAACCAAGAACCAATCATTCATTTCGATCATATCTTCTGATCTAGGAACCAGTTTCGGGCATGTAATATACCATTGGAAAGATATTTCCGAGATGCTTATGATGAACATACTTAGGATATGATTTGCATTGTAACTCATGTGCAAAACATCTCTGAAAACCAGACATAGTAAGAACCCATTTTGATCCCTGGTGACAGGCTGTGAAGACTGGAACTAACATTGGCCTTATTGGGGATGGAAGCTCCTTGGAGGTATCAAGAACATCGTAGACCAAGTGCCTCATCCATTGGGAAATATGGTCACAAATAGCTGCAAAATTGAACAACTTATACCAACCAAGAAAACTAAAACAAATGCCAAAAACTGAAATGCTGCTTTGGGTAGCTTATTTATGTACAACCCTACCCTACTTTACTGCAAATCACTAGATCAAGTGATGCTGTAATGCCAAATTAACCAATCAAGAAACTGTGGCAATGATGATGATAGGGAGTGTTTGAACTAGGACACAATTGGAAATGCTAACAACCATACATGCACAAAATGAGTTTGGCCGTGTAAAAGACAATCTGGTTTGTCATTCAAACTGAAAAAAATACTCCATATATGCAACAACAGGATCATAGAAACCAGACAATGTCTGCTACCCTAACTCCTCAACATATGCTTCCAACTGCAAACTGTCAATGCAAACATCTACAGGAAGCCCCATTGTTTCTTGTTTTGAAGGAGGGAGAATTTCCAAGAACCTTTTGGGATCTCGAAATTCATATGACTTAATTTGAACATCTATATACTCAATCTCCTTCTCAAAATTTTCAACCACTAACTCAAAGAAACCAGTTTTACCGTTAAGAGGAAACTTCGTAGATCTAAAAAATTGAAGCACGGTAATGAAAAATACCTCATCTATTTCAATATCCACTAACTGATCTCTAATTTCATTGAAAACTTCACAACGCAGAGGGTTTTCCACATACCCTACTATCTTATTTTAGTACACGAACGGATCAGTGAGCGCTGAAATCTCTGGATTGACTTGGAGTCGCTAGGTGAATGTTTCAGCCTTCATATGTGTCTGATCACTGTCCACCATCAGCAACCAGATCTGTAACTTGAACGATCTTTCCCGGAGAAGATCTGTCACCTCATCCCCATCAGCGGCACCAATATGTTAGCACTCAAAATGAACCTCAAGGCTAAGAAGAGGCAATTCTGAGGTAACCATAGAACATGCTTTTGATCTGGCATCTAGCCTTGCTAGACGAGAGAGGGCTCTCTCTTTGCCAACTGAGGATGGCTGAAATAAATGAATCTTAGGCTAGCTATGAAGAATGAGGATTTGGTTGAAAATTGTGGGTTGAAAAAAATGAGAGAAGGGACCATTGGGCTATGGAATTGAGGCTAGTTTCTGCTGGAAAACTTGTGGCAAAGTAAGTGCAATGTTCAGCCAGATTAAAGATATAATGAGAGAAGAAAAGAGGGAAAATACCGCTACCCTGCAGGCATCAATTAGGGGATGGATCTATAGTGTAAACTTGAGAAGAAAGAGAAGCACAGGGTTACTCAACAGAGCATCTAATAGAGGATGGAACTTGAAAAGATAACCACTACATTAAACAACATAATCATTGTGAAAGGAGCATCGTGCATGGATGGATTCCTTACACTTCCCTTAGAGAATGGTGCAATGAAATTAACAGAAAAAACAAAGCATGGAAATGAATTTACAAGAAAAACATGCTACACATTAAGCACCGTGATGGATCACAAATCTAAAGGGCAGAAACTGCTCCATTAAAAATAATATTCAGAAAAAGCTTTACACAGTCCAAAGCAACTTTCCTCTACTAAAAAATTAGAACCATTTACACTCTTAAATTCACAAAATATATACAATTAGCTCATCCCTGTAGTAAGGGAGTTAAGCTCAACCATCTCCCTAAAGATAGAAACAATTACATTAAATTTGGATCGAATATTTGAAAATAGGGGTCAAAGATGAACTTGTATCTCTTGAACCATAACAACTGTTACAAAACTGAAAGAGGTTTTTGTAACTAAGGCCATGATTGAGAAAAACCTCTCTCAAATTTTGGAATTCGTTTCCAGTTGCGCGGAATCTGTTCCACAAAATAATCTCTAAATAGGAAATCATTAAATATTTAAACCTGTAAAAATAGGCTGTAAAGATCTAGTCAAATATTCCAATTCACAACACCTATGAATAAACAGAAAGACATTTTTGTTATATGGCTCATGGTTGACAAAAAACTCCTTGGGTTTCTCAAAATTACTTTCCATTTGTTGTAAAATGGCGTCGCACTATAATGACTAAAATAGTAAAAAAAATGCAAAATTTGTTTTGTTTGATGATAATGATGATGGTTAATGTCCATTGAGACCAAATTGGTCTATCAAACCTATAATTTTCTTAATTTCTAATTGTCTGGCTCCTCATCTTTCTTGGCGAGATTGGTGTTGTAGCTTTCTTTTTTTTCTCTACCGTTTTCCAACTTTCTTTATCTTTCATCTCCTTCATCTCTTCTGGTTCTTGGGAAATTGGTGCCTTAGCTTCGTGATCTATTGTGTTCGTCCTTTTGAAGATAGTCGGAGAAGAAGTTTGGTCTAGGAGATTTGCTTTGCTGTTAAATGAAGATTTATTTTGTGCGATATTCGAATCTTCATAACTGTTGATGCTTGAGGGGTTGTCGAGTTCACTCTTTTGTTGTTTGGCGGGGCTTTCCCCCTGCTTGTCTTGAGAGCTGTTTCTTTCTTGCTCGATTTCTTCCGATTCAGAGTTTTTTCGAGAGTGTTCTTCTTTGATGACAGTGTAGTGTTCTTTAATGTAGGCTTCAAATATCACTGCATATCTCCTACACACTTGTGAATAAACTGAAGGATGTTTTTACTATTGGGTATGTGATTGACAAAAACCTCTTTCACTTTTGTAAAATTCATGTCCATTACTTCAGAAACTGATTTTGTAGTAAACTTGTCCTTGTCTGCAACAAATGACCTCAAAACATGCATAACCAAGAATCAACCATTCATTTCGATCATATCTTCTGATCCAAGAACTGGTTTTAGGTGTGCAATATACCGTTGGAAAGATATTTCTAAGCTGCTTCTCATGAACATACTTAGGATATGATTTGCACTGAAACTCATGTGCAAAACATCTTTGAAAACCAGACATAGTAAGAGCCTATTTTGATCCTTGGTGATAGGCTGCGAAGACTGGAACTAACAGGTGGTATGTAGATAAATTCTTTAAAAATTCTAAATGTGTGATGTTGATTCTCAAAATTCTCCCCACAACCATGGCTTGTCTTTATATTATTTTTTTTGGAAAACCTGATTGACCTTGTAACTAAGTATCTCCCATATTTTGTAGGGTTTAGGTAGTAATTTTTAAGTAGTGTAGGTTTCAATTTATTATTGTTTATAATATTTTAAATCTAAAATGTTGTATATTAATTTTATAATTAAATAATATAATTATAGGTGATTTTATAATAAATTAATTTAAATATTGTTATTTTATTTTTATTTTTAAAAATAATATTATTTTATTTATTTATTATAATAAAAATTATTAGATAAAATATTCCATTAAAAAATATAAGATTTGGTTAATCTAATAAGAGTTTATTATAGTTTATCCACATTGACCTTGCATCCTATGTGAAATCATAAGCATCATGTGCAGAACATAAAGAAGCCCGTAAACACAACCATTCATTGTAAGGACCATAAAGTGTGATTCCTCTTGCCATGCATGTGAGAATGGCTTGAAAAATTACTATCGTCATTGCAAAAAGTTGTGATTTTCAATAACAATATTTTAATCCTAAATCCATGTAAAACAGTGCTTTTTTAGGAATGGACCTTCAAGGACCTTAAAGTGCAAATTCATATTAAAAACCTAATTCATCAATATCCAAGGGCATAGTTTCCATGTCTTAATTCATGCACAAGTGAGAGGTAATAATTTTCTTTTTGCAAAGCATCAATGCTTTAAAAAAAAATCAAAGCATCAATAGTATCATCTTTATAAAATAAATAACGTTGTTAATGAGTTACTTTAATAGATATCAAATAACAAATAAAAAATTAAAGGATATGATTTTTTGAATGAGTTAGAATTAGTTTAGCTATATAAGTTAAATAATTGAAAAATGTTAATAGAGTTAGGAGAATAATGCAAGTAAGATAATAAAGTTGGTAATAATATAAATCTTAGAATTGGATGTGAGTTACTGATCCAGGTGGACATTGGTGGCCACCTGCCAAGTCCATTTGGACCCCCACCATTGTTTCTCTCAACATTTTCAGTTTCCTTAATTGTAGCACAACTTACTATTTTTAGCATTTTTTCGGGTCCTGAACTTCCAGAGCTGTTTTGAAGCCCTAAACGACGTTTTTTAGGAAAAGTGGGAGCAACATGGGTCCATGGACGAATGTTGCTCTTCCCAAAGTTGTAGTTCTCAGATAGATCTTTCTAACGAGATATTGTGCATGTCAGACAGAGATCATATGCCAAGGTTACGACCCTGGGAAGTTGATGTACCAATTTACCCAAACGGGGCCCATAGTTTGGCATTTCATCTTCTAGGATTAGGATTTTGGATGTTTAGGGTTTTCCATTGGTTCTCAACAATAAATAGGTCTTTCAACCTCATTGTAAGACAATTCAAAGGCATGTAGCCGCCACATCTCTTCTCAGAGATAAGCTACCATCGCCCTAGCTGGTTTATTTCCATTACTGTTTGTAAGCATATTTTAGTATTTTACATTAATGAAATGAAATATTATTTCCATTGTATATCTATGTTTATGGTTTTCTCTATAATTTGTTGCATTCCTATTTAAATTTGGATCAGTTACATAGCTACAAATTTTTTTAATAATGCAAATAATCACAAATCTCTATTTCTAAAATATAAGTTACCTAATAGATTTAATTACAATCTTTGATTAAACTGTGATGACAAAGAATATTTCTTCTTTATTAAATCTTTGAAATGTATGTAATATTTGTAATAAAAAAACTCTAAAATCTAGTATTTTTTCTATATACACATGCAAACCAATTGTGGCAACTGGTTTAGTAAGAATTTAAAACTTCAAATTGGAAGTCAGCTAAGTGGCTAAAACGCTTTTTAATAACACAAATAATGACAAATCCTCATTTATAAAGTTCAAGTAACTTAATAAATTTAATTACAACCTATAAGGAATACTTTTTTTTGTCAACACTTGAGCATACACATAATATTTGTAGTAATAAAAACTCTCAAATCTAATATCCTTGTTCTGTTAAACATGTATATCGAGGTAATTAGTAAACACCAACCTAGATCCATACCAAGAACTAAGAGGGATTAAATCCCTTGAGTTGAAAACCACTTTTAGTGTGAAAAGAGATTTGATTGCTCTCGACACGTGGTAGGTCTAAGTTGGATTATTAGTACTACTCTCAGATAAGTGATATTCAAATGATTAATAAGAATTGAATGGAATCTCCTAGTGGCATGATCGAATGATTGACACAATGGGATCCCATGACCCAGATTACTTCAACGGGTTGCCAATTTTCCATGGTAAAAGAAAAAAGAAAAAAAAAAAGGCTCGCCCACCTTCATGGAGTAAGTTATAAATTTAAAATTATTTTTATAATTTAATATTATTAATTTTAAAATGTGTACCAATTTTGAACTAGAATATAGAAAATCCTAGTTCTTTACCAGCCAAAACAAATCACATAATATAAAACTTACCAAAAAAATAAAATTTAGTTAAAATTTATGAAGAATATCAATATCAATCACCAAATTTACCTATAAAATTGTTATCACTATTTCTAATATATCCATAAGTATATATTAAATATGTTATCTTATAATTTAATTGTTATTAAACCTAGCTTACAAGATCATAAATAATAAGGGTTGATTCAACAACTATCGAAAACATATTTGTGGTTCTTACCAACCTTCATGGATTGTAGATGCAGAGTTCTTACGAGATAGAATGACTGAGATGAAGTTAGGCATATAATTGGCCTTCAATCGACTCTATTGCTTCCTTTCAAATGCAAGCATCTTGTTGGGCATGGAATCCCCCCAATGCATGTTTTGGGGCTTAAAGCCCAAGTTTTGACCAAGTCCTTTGTAAAGGCTCCTGACTTGTGGGCACGGAGCGTGAAGTCATAATAGAGTCATAGGGTTGTCTACCTTTGTTTTTGTAATGTAAGGTTAGCTTGAAAGATCCACCCATGGTCTGTGGACCATGGGATTGTATAAATAGAGAGAGGCTCTAAGTGTAGAAGATAGTTAAGACAAAAAACAAATAGAGGCATGATGAGTCTAAGAGCTTGAGTTGAAGTGTAAAGTGAATCTTGGGTCGTAGAGTAGGAGAAGGCTATGCAGTTGTGGGTGGAGGGGCCTAATAGTCTGTAGCTGAGTGCACGGACCCCTGCAACTAAGTGTGCTAGCAGGTTGAGTCTGTAATTGTGGGAAGAATTAATAAAGAGAACTTTACCATATTTCTGTGTATCTTTTCCTACTTTATGTATTATTGGGTATAATTTGCAAGTTTACTGTTTATTTGTTGTGCGAACTTATATGCATGAACTGTATAAATAAATATAACACAAGGCTTCTACTTACGTGAAGATAACTAACTGGTGTAAGAAGGCAAGTAAGATCTTAGGTGTGATTTAGGGAAATAGTGCAGAGGCTACTCCAGCAGCGCAAAGCCCCACAACCCCTAGTTAGGGCTGCGTGAAGGCGAGTCTATCAAGACCTGAGGGCCATGGAAGTGTGCGAAGCAAACTGTGCACAAGAACTAGAAGTTGGACCAAATCAACCTCTTAGACATCTCAAGGGTGCAGAAAACTAGTTCCAGCACCCCCCCATATTACTTCAGGTGAGACCTCAGTCTGCGCTCTGCAGACTGTTGCCAAAAGGGCCAGTAGTACAATGATTTCTTTGGCTAATTAACTCCGAAGATGGGTCAAGCCCCTATAATCCAACAAATGATTTTGTTGCCAGGACCGGGATCTGCATAGAGATGTCCGATATCGTATCACTAGAATCCAACAAAGAAAGGAATTGAAGAATGGTTGGATAGAAAGATTCACGAGTTTGCAGTGTAGGAGAACAGGAATCCATGACTATCAAAAGAAGAGTGGTTAGGCTGCTACTTATACACAGAGATCCATAGAATTTTCTTCGCATCCTTCCCTACTGAGCTATACGAGTAGATTGCGAAGCTAGCAGATAGCCAAGGAAGGTGCAAGCTCAACAGACCTATTATATGGACTCCAAAATTGGTGCTTAGATTGGAAGCATCGGAGGATAAGATCGTGCGCATTATTGATCATTGGCTTGATCGAATTATAGGAGGATTCATCACCGAGTTTGCATTAGATACTTCAGTCAGCTATAGTAAGGCAGATTGACGCTTCCTCAAAGGATCGTGAGGTAAGTACATTAAATATTTGAACACTGGGATTAAAATGCTACTGTGTGAAAAGCAGGTTATGCGAATAAATTGATGTTTGGTGCTACGCAAAGTGGGAGAATCTACAGAAGAGAAGGTAGTGCAGAGCTAGAAACTAGCCCAATTTCACCTCCGTGAAGGTGTGAAGAACAACTCGTGAAGGTCTCACCAAGAAGGGCGATCAATTTTATAAGGCAGAGGATTCCGTGCATACCACCCCCACCCACACCGATACCAGTTTCACTGTCTTCACCCCTATCTTTTCCCATACCACCTCCGCCACCATCACGAATCAATATGACGAGCGTGATAAAGTTGCCAGTGTTCAAGGGAGTAGGGAATGAAGATCCGAACTAGTTTTGGTTTGTGATAAAATCTGTATGGGAAGCGCAAGGAGTTACACATGACAATATAAAGAAAGCGACGTTGGCTACGCTCTACAGGATCGAGCGTTGACCTGGTACATTAAGCATTCCAACGACAATCCAAATGTGGGGATCATGGATATCCAAACTATGCTAAACAAATAATTTAGTAGGCCGAAGTCAGAGCCGCAGTCAACCACTAGGTTCAAGGAAATCACAATGCTACTAGGTGAGACCCCTTGGGAGTTGGATCAGAGACTGAAGTGCACAATTCACGAAGCTAACATGACGTTGATGGATGGAAAACATCGCGAATGGTTTGTAGCATCGCTAATGCTGCATCTATGGAACGCGCTGTCACAATAGAGGCTAACAACTCAGGCTGAGGCCTTGGAGGTTGCGATGAGATTGCACGAGACCCTGATACAGGATCCCAACCTAGGGGTTCAATAGATTCATGCACAGTTGAAAAACTTGTGCTTTGAGATGCATAGTTTGAAACAAGATAGGACGGCTCGCCCAAAGTGCGTGACGAGGTATGGTGCATAAATTGCAAGGGACAGGGACATGATAAGGACCTCTTCCTGGTGTTCACGAATTACCTTGCGGGAGGAGGACCAATGCCATTAAGACTGGAGGCACAACAAGGACCGAGCGTGGTACCTGCATTATGGTGCGCAATTTGTCAAATAAGAGGAAAGCATGCTACATATAACTTCCATTTATTACAGAAGTACACACAGAATTCACAATAGTGGTTTTGTAATTTCTGTAGATCAGTGGGACATGATGAGTGCACCTGTAGAAGTTATGAATTGATGATGGACTAAACTCCTACCTACAAAGTTCAGGCTGAAACACGGCCCCTTGACTAGAATGCAGGGATGGCACGAACCAGATTTCAAGGGCACGGACGAGGCCGAGGTGGAGGAGGGCCTGGAAGAGGTCACAGATAGCTGATATGTTACAATTCCAGAGGGCTAGGACATTATGCCCACGATTGTACAAATCCAAAGCGGCTATCATGCTTGTATTGTACATTGTTTGATCATGAGACGAAGGATTGTCCCACACTAATAGCGTTGTTGTGCGATAAAGGAGCGCTCCAACCTCCCTCGACTCACAACCTGCAAGTGATGAGGTCTGAGCCATGCGAGGAAGGCCCTAATGTGAATATTGTGCTCCGAAGTGGAATTACAACAAGGGATGACAAAGGAAAGCATCCTGAAGAAAGTACTTGGGTTTGCAAGGCTCCAATGAAGGAACCTGAGTTTGATTTAGAGCGCGTTAAGGAAACCTTCATGGAAGCCAAGAAGAACTTTGCCGATGCCTCCACTTCAGGAAGTAAAGAGAGACTAGAGCCGAAAATGGACCCATCGATGCTCACAACATTCTTGGAAACATGCATGAAGCTGTTGGATGACAACAAGGCTATAGAGGGGCTATAGGAACTCATAAATAGATGTGTTTGGACTGCGCTAGGAGAACTCCACATTGTTTGGAAGCTCAGAAAGCACACGACATGAACAAGATGGGAAATGAGATTGACCGCACAAATTGGGGAATATGAGATGGACCAAGTGATTCTAGATCTAGGATAGGACGCGAACTTTCTACCTAAAAAAACATGGGAGCACATGGGAAGGCCGACGCTATAATGGTCTCCTATCCAACTACAAATGGCGAACCAAAAAATGATCCTACATATGGGGAGACTGTAGGGAATCATAGTGGATATCGAAGGAGAAAGCATGCTAGCAGACTTCGAATAGATTGGGACATTGACATGAATGGGGTGATAAATCTGAAGAAGCACTAGATGATTTTTGAGAAAAAGTCATTGTGCGTAGTTGTAGCTTTAGACCCTGCAGAAGGATCATGCTACATAGAGCCAGTGCACGACTATGAAAGTAATGAAAACTTGGAATGCATCTACAAGATAACCGCGTGGGAGCAAGATTAGGTAAATCCAACCACGGATGGATGAATCTCATGGGAGTGTGAAAGCTCCTGCACATTGGATTCTGACGAGGAGATAGAACAATGGAAGAACTGGTTACATGGCATAACCACACTGAATAGTAGCATAATGACGAGATCACTATACTGCATATCAACAGAGGTAAGGGCTTTGCCTACGTATGATGGGTTAAGTGAGGTAGATGACTTCTCGAAAAGATTCAAAAGTGGGGTACCTGATTGAAATGGGTACTGCGCGCTACACCCACAAGGTGGTGGGGTACGCACCAAGGAAGTTTCGGGTACTGGTGCGAATGTAGAAGAATGATGCGCATACAATTTGGGAAGCCTCAGATGCGATTAACAGACAAGGTTACTAGACAGAATGGTCCGCGTGCCCACCTATCTAGATGGATATAGGTATATGGTTTGAAAACTGTGTAGATGTACACAATCTTCGCATTAGAAGACACAGTCAGTAAGCATGTGCAAGTGAGGCAATGGCGTGAACAACCCCTTCAATTGGAACCATGGAGTATGGAAAGACCAAGTGCGTAGAAGGTTACCCACGTAGAAGCCTTTAACGAAGTATGCGAAGCACTAAACAAGGTCCACAATGCGCAGCGGACTGACTGGGACCTGCATGTACCAGTGGTTCTATGGGCTTATAGGACCATGTGTAAGAAACTAACGGCGCAGATGCCCCCAAGGCTAGAGTATGGAGCAAACACTATAATCCCCATATAACATAAAATGCCTAGTCCGCGCATGGCAGCATCGGCAGATGCAACAGTTTGCAGAACCTTGGAAGACGGGCTAGCACAGCTAAACGAAGTAAAATATGTGGGACCTGACAAGCAAATCCAACAGGGTGACCTTAGGCTCCGAGAACTTATGAAAAATAGGGTATGATTAAGGGAGAAAAGTGATCTAATGGAAGCGGGAGTCAAGAAGCTTGAGGATGAGATAAAGGAATATTTTCTTGATAAGAAAACCAGGATGATAAAACAAGGTGCACATGATCACATCGACAAACTTGGGGATTATCACCATGAATTGATCAGTCTGATGCATTGGCTTGGACCACATATTACTACACGAAATGGGGGTGTTTTCGAGGAAAAGTAATGGATGAGAAAATGAAACCCTATACAGGGGGCACAACCACCTGAGTAGCCATGGGGAGTACAGTCTTAGTGCTCTTGACAATTGAAAGGAGGCGTGAGACTATAAACTACTCTACCCGAGAGCTACACGATATTGGAGCTACGCGCAGAAGCAAAAAGTCACAAGGTCCGCGACCGTGCGAGGGGGCTTCGCTGCTGTGCAAGTTGGCTGGAAAGTGACCATTGGAGTCACTATTCATGATGTGATGCTCAACTTGAGACCAAATGGAGTGGGCGGCAGGCATTTAAGACGTGATTTATGGGCAAGATTTGGGAAAATCTTCCACCAAGGGAGCATTAATGAACCAGATTTGGGGGGAATGGTCGAATTCAAATTCAAAAGGCACTATAAATTACAAATGGTTGTCCAACAAACAACACTTGGCCATTTGCGAATTGATTTGTTGTATACCCCGTGTATTCTGAGCAGAGCCTTGTTCGACCTGTGCAAAGTATTGATTGAGCCCTTGATTATGCGAGTGATAGATTTCTTGTCAGAGATGATGGAAGAATCTGAGGAAGTTATGGGAATTACAAAGATGACCACAGAAGAGGCCGTGTAGGCCCTGACTATAGGGGATGCCCTTGAAGGTGTCGGGATTGTGGTAGAGATCCCTAAATCATCGTGCACGCCAAGGCCAAAGAAAGACAAACAATCGATGGTTCCCGTACGAGTGTCCTCGCGAAACCCACTGCACACTAGGCTGACAAAGGAGGAGAAGGGGACGGTTGTTAATGTAGAAACCAATGAGGAGGAGGAAGACCTGGAGGATCTTATCATTGAAGAAGATGAGAATGAAGGCATGGAGGAAGAAACTGAGCCTGCGCACCCTCCAACAAAGCTTCCCGCCTATATCCCCCCACGAAAATGGAAGGCTAAAGTGCCCAAGGATCTTGACGAGAGGAAGAGCTCTCTCCAAACCTCGCTACTCCTAGATGACATCATTTTTTAGGGCACGCACCTGGGACGGGTGCCTAGCTTGAAATTTGAAGATTTGGATCTCACTGACCACGAGAAGTTCCCTCACCTAGAGACCACATAGCTCATGAAGCCTAAGTAGAACACTGCAGCGAGGGTTACCGAATTAGAGCCGTGAAAGTGGATACATGGAGTGGAAAGGGCAGGGTTACTAAACCTGCTCTAGGTGTCGCATTTCCACCGTGCCCCAATAATAATTTTCCTCATCAGGCAGTTGCTCTGCCTACTGCATGGTGAGTGTTTGTGGCTAGAGGAGCCCATCCCCATCACAGACCACTTAATTCACTACATTACCCAGCTCCCATTCAAAGGTGAGGACCCCACAGATATCTTGGAGGGGAAGAGCAGTGACTTGGCCATAATGGAGGCCATGGAGAAGAAATATAAACTGGAGAAGAAGAAAAGGGACTATGCCATATCCAGCATCAAAAACAAAGCAGTGAGAGTGGCGACCCAAATACTGGCAAGTAAGGTTATGCGCAAGTGCCGTGTAGATGAGGTACATGCGCCGATGGTAGCACTTGCTGAGCAGTGCGTGGAGGGGGCTCAGTTTAATTCGTCCGAGTTCCTCTGCAAGGAGTTCCTCGAAAATTTCCCTGAGGCTCAGGAACAAGGAAAAACATTCCACTATGCATGGCTTTTGCTGTCCATAGTGCTTGTAGTAGAGGAATTGTCCGAGGATAGTCAATTCCCCATAATTGAAAGGGATATGCGGAGGCTGCGAAGTATGCTTCGATCTAGGCTATGAAAGATGCGAACTAGATCCGCGACAGTAAGATATTATGTGTGTTCATGGAAATGAGCATCATGGGTATAAACCGCAAGCCGCGGTTGTCTTACTACCTACAACAACCTGCAAACTTTTGCAGAGTTTAAAGCGGATCTCCACAGCATCTATATCAAAGCACACAAGGACTCGGCCAAGCAATGGAGAGAGCTACCCTTTGTAGCCAAGAATAATGTAATCTTTGATGTATTAGAGACATGGCCACTGGAGTGGCGCACCCTAGACATCTTAGCAATAGAGAAGTCTGCGGCACAAAAGAAGAAAGAAGAGGCCAAAATGTGCATGGCATAGTTGGCAGAGAAGAGAAGGCAGGAGGCAGCAGTAGGAAAAGCGTAGGAGGTGCAGGATACTGCACAGATAGCAGTAGAACAAAATAAGGTTGCAGCAGTAGCAGCAACGTAGGAGGCAGCAGAGAAGGCACGCGAGGGCCAAAAGTCACCTTCACATGGGCAGGAAGAAGAGGAAGAGGAGGAAGGAATGGACCCACAAACCGCGTCAACACAACTGAAGTGCCTGCGCTCGACCGAACAGATGGCGCAACACAAAAAGGTCAAGGCATCAAAGTTGTCTATTGACCCGATCACTTTTACTGAGGGTGATCTGTTGTAGGGAAAAGTATCCGATTCGGATGACCCTATCCCACTCTAAGGGTGATAGTACCTCAGCAACAACTGTAAACAAAACTACTTAAGGTTTACTTCTTTATGAAAGCAAGAGAGAATGAAGAAATGCACTAACCGTTGCCTTGCGCTTAATATTTGCTCCAATCTCTTCTCTTTGCTGCTTGCTCCTAGCTCTTTGCTCTTTTGCTGGCCCAGCTACAATGAGATCCTGCAAAATAACAAAGAAGGAAACTACAAGAAGCATGCATTCATAACTGATTCAAGGATTAGCACAAATCAAATATACAATCATCACAATACATCATTGAAACAAATGCATATAGAAGAACCTCAATAGCTTTTATTAATGGAAGAAGTAAAGTTCTGAGAAGGTTACAACCATTGAAGGCTCCAATCCAGCAACACCTCTCAGCAGAAAGAATTTCTCCTCTTCACCTCCTTCAAGCAATCACCCAATAGTTCTATAGTGAAACCAACAGCATGTCCTTACTTTGCACAAAATTCCAGCCTCCTGAGCTCATAGGGGAGAGCTCAATATATAGATGAATTGAGAAAGGATGAGTCAGCTTGCAACTGATGTGTAGCTGCCTTGTGTCCTCTCTCTCTTCAGTTGATCTTCAGTTCTTGAGTCCACTTGGAGAACCTTGCTTCCACTTGGAGAAACAGAGCCTCTGACTCATCACAAGGCGAAATCCCTGATCCAAGTGTCATTTTTGGAAGATTCCAGAGCAATGACTCAGTGTGCCACTTGTCCCATCTCGCTCAGCGCAGGTGGCCTTTGTTCTACCTGCTTTGCAACACAGGTACACCATGGAGGAGTTGAGTTTCAGCGCAGAAGCCTAGTGGAGCACCTGCTTTGATTTCAGGATTGCTTGTTTTTGAGTGTTTTCAAGTGGAGAACTGATCTGAGAGCTGTTGGTTTGCTGACCTTGTTCCTCTAGGGGTAGGAACATCATGTTTAGGGACTTTGGATCCCTTGGATTATTGAAAATTCATGCCTGATGCTGCAAGGCACAAAATTGTCTATAACAGATGCCCCCTAAAGTATGAGGTCGTTTATCGGGTGAAATGCTTTATTAGGAGGATCCGAAGTTCATTCAATCTGCTGAGAAGTGTCCTGTAATAAGATACAATACAATACATTATTTTTCATACTTTTTCATGATCTAGCTGAGGCGGGCATTCCCATGCTCAGCTTTATAAATTCATTTTGGTACATAGAACAGACGATCGTCTGATGGTAGACTGATAATTCTCTGCTAAAATTATCATCCTTTGAGAAGGATGATCATCTGCTGCAATGATGTACACATCAAATGTCTTTATATCCTGAATATATATCGCAGCCCGGATGGATGAAACTAGATCCGGGGTCTTCAATCTCTTCCGATCTTCACTCGATGTACAAGTCGGTCCATGTGAGAATTTCTTGAAGTCGAACATGGAAAGACATCGCTTGATTACCGGTCAATGATGTAAACCGTTAACAAACGCGAGAGGAATCACCGATAAGGATGATGAACCTCAAGGTACAGCAGTACAATTCACATGGTGGGAATAAAGGACTTGGTGTCGACCACCATGTAAAATCTTCTGGTCGAAGGTCATTGATGTATACCTGTCGCCGGAAGTGAGAAACTTGCCATTGAGGCATGCAAGCTTCAAAGTACTGAAGGGGTTGTTCCTAGATCAACTCCTTGGATAATGAGCTGATGTCGACAAGGAGCGATCCGTCAAAGGAGGGCCTTAATGAATCCCACATCAGTGACACGGAACAGAGCTAGTGATTGTAATGAGGTGAAAACAAACTGTGATGTATGATTCAGGGTGGCGGTCATGAAATGGATGAAGGACAATGTATGGCAATGGATGCGACACGGTTGACTCTTTGCAGAACAACATCTCTTGAACATATAACGACACTGATGTGATGGATCGGTAGCATTACCCCAAATGTGGATGGTGTGGCGAGGACCATGGTGATGGGACCGGTGAATGAAACAACCCAACCCGATGTGATACGGAGGACAAAGTGTCATGTTCAAGAGCGACTTGCTACCATTAAAGCTGTGAGGTTCTCCCAATTTTTCCCCAGTCATTGCTGACCAGTACCTCTTTATTTTTGTCAAGCTTGAGGAGGATAACATATGCTTGTTCTATAACCTGCCCTTCGGGCAAGCCTATCGCTATGTTTTAACGAGCCTAGCGATAGGGAAACTCGTTCTCGTCTAAAGACAAGTTTGTTGCTATTTAATGAATTTAACGAGTCTAACGACAAGGATAACTCGGTCCTTTTCATTTTTAGAGAGTCTGAAAAGGTACATAAAGTCAACTCCAGAATTCCTTTTTCGTCATCTAATCCCTTAAGTCCGAAAAAGTATAAAACAATACAGAAGGGATGAGTTTTCGGTACTTTTAACGAGCCGAACAAAACAAGTGCTCGATCTTTTTGTGCAATAATCCCTCAGGTCCAAAAAGATTAAAATCTAGAGGAGGGATAGCTCTTCTGGTCGTTTAACAAGCTGGAATGCCAAAAAACTCGGCAAACTTTTCATATTTTACGAGTCAGGAGAAAAGAGCTCAAAGAAGACTCGTCTTTTGAGGAACGAGTGATAAACAGGGATAGCAGCAGATTCCAGGTGCAGGTTGGAATTTTCCAATCACGGCAGTGTCACAAGGATGGCTAAGTGAAATCACTCTTCGCAGCTGTTCCTCAAAATGGGTAAACAAACATATGGAGATGAACGATTGGCCAAATGAACGGATGGAGGTGAGACTGCAAGAACACGACCAAGGGCTTTAATATGGATGTCAAAGGTTACATTTACCAAGGTTATTTACCGGTTCATTTTTCTGGGTGAGCTTGAACTCTAGCGGAAGATTGCTCACAACTTATGTTTATTTTTTAACGAGCATGAACTATGTGCTAAAACTGCTCGGATCTTGCGTTTATTTTTTAACGAGCATGAACTGTGTGCTAAAACTGCTCGATTTATACCAGTCATAAGATAAGAAATGTCTCCTGTGAGATAGCTATTTTTTATGGAGCTTTATCTCACGAAGCTATGCTCCTAATTTGGCAAATTTTGACCTTTGCCCCACATCCTCTCTTCATGCAAGTTCGGAAACGACTAATCTAAAAAAAACAGATAAATAACCGATCTTTGCTTGCACTCCAAAAGGTTTGCATGCCCCCAGGTATAAAATAGAATTTCAAAGCTGCCCCTCCTCTCCCTCATTTCTGCTTTTCTTTGGGTGTTCCCAGCTACTTATCATCTTGCCAATCTAATGTTAACGATACTTGTCTTCTCGTTATTCTAAGGGATCTTACGCGGTACTTGTCTTCCCGTCGGCCCATCTTTTAACGAACAGCTATTTGTGACAAGAGAAGAACACTACTCAAAGAAAAAACATTAATGTTATCGAGGGAGGCTTGCCTCTTTCTGGTTACCCGAAGAGTGGTTCTATTTGCTGCCGCAAATCAATCTTTTTCTTCGGCGATGTCTATCATTAGGTTACACAAGGATGGTTACAATTTGTTGCAGCAATAGAAACTCATTCTTTGGAGGCTGCCCCTACTTATCCTTTAAAACATTTGCTTTAATGGGTGAGGCTTGCCTTTTATCCAAAGACGGTTACTACTTACTGCCACAAATGGATCCCCCTCCTTGGCAGAGCCTACTTATTTAGATAAAGATGAATGACCTTTGTCAAACAAGTAACCTTGACAAAAGAATCCTGTTCCAAAACAACCCCTCTTCCATCCACGGACGGGGTACGGACTAGTCATATTCTTTCGCGGAAATTCTACCCTATACCCAAGGTTTCTTCTGCCCAAAGCAGACCAGGGTGCATGCCCCCTGGGTTCCAGTCTTATCTTTCCGAATCACTCGCACTCATCAGGAAGTAGAACCGGGGGTGGAGGCATTTCTTGAGTGAATAAGCCATTCAGGGATGGTATTTGACTATTTGCGATGCGAGATCTCGGAAATGAAAGTTGGTCTACGAGCTTGACCACCTTTCCTTCGTGTGGAAAACACATTACTCTAAAGAGTGAGGAGACTATAGCTCCCATGCAATATATATAGTCCCGTCCAAGGAGTAGGTTATAATCCAAGGGTCCTTGGACGACCATGACATTCATATGAACTGTCTTCTTCCTCAATGTAATCGGAACATTGGGGAGGATCCCTAAAGGACGACTGGTTCCTTTATCAAAACCTGATAGATTTCTCATCTCAGGTAAAAGCGTCGGGGAAACCAGTGCTTTCCAAGCAATAGAGGAAAGGATACTCACAGATGCCCCTTCATCAATGATAGTTCCAGCCATTACCATTCTATAGATTTGGACAATGATTCTGAATGGGATACTGGTTGGTAACCGGGGTCTGCCTAATTGGTTCCAATCAAAGGACACAACCAGGTTGCTTGGTGGTGGGACTGAATACACGGCCGGATACGACCCTGACGATGTTCCTCCCTGCGATAAAGGAATGGGCGCATTGCCCTGATGCTCATCAGAATCTGTGTTGATGAAAAGAATCTGGATGGTGTCATCCTTGTTCTCTTCAGTGAGGGTGTCATTTGAAGATGAGTCTTCAACGACGGTGTCATTTGAGGATGAAACCTCTGAAGGAAGAACTGGGTCAACTGCCATTTCGACCTTTAGACTTTCGTCTGGTCTGGATTCAGTAGGTTCATTCTCAATGACCGACACTTCAGCTGACCACTTGAGCGGGCCAGCTGGATTTTCAACTATCGAGGGACTTGGCGCGAGTTTTTGGTATCCAGGAGGAAGTCGTAACGGTGAAACCGGACGATCTTCCAAAACTCCCTTCGCCTCATCTAAGAATGGACAACAGTGGATGGCGTGATCGCCTTCACACAACATGCAGGGTGATCTTGGTT
This sequence comes from Pinus tabuliformis, assembly GCA_031772625.1. Taxonomy (NCBI): domain Eukaryota; kingdom Viridiplantae; phylum Streptophyta; class Pinopsida; order Pinales; family Pinaceae; genus Pinus; species Pinus tabuliformis. The sequence goes on along the minus strand of CM062818.1, from coordinate 1,848,126,787 downwards.
TCCCTTTTCGTCCTTCACTCTCGCTAGTTGACGGACTGCAATCAACATGACTACCAGAGGTTGATGCTACCGGATTGTGCAACGTGGGGGACCAGTCCCTTAGTATCCGGGGAATACAAGGACAATCACGGTGGAAGTGGGTCCCTTTGCAAATGACACATGGCGATTTAGGTCCGGTCGGTGCAGTGTGTGGATTTTTGTCAGATGTCTTTTGCTTGCCCCCAGTCGCCTTCGCCACAGGCCCCTTCTGCTTCTTTTCTCTCTTCTTCTTTTCCTTCTTCTCCATGGGAGGCTGACTTTTGCCGGCTCTACCTTGTGAAGATGAAGGATCAGAGGAAGAATTGTAAGAAGTGGAAGGCTGGTGGGCAGCTCTAGACTGGTCTGACTGTTGATTCGACTGCTCAGGATTTGTGGCGGTCTGAACTACATTAGTTGAAAAGAGCCATACAGGTAGGCCAATTGTCAATCGTGGAAGTGACAATGTGGCCATATGGGGCGCACCGACATCTCCCCAAGAGGAGAAGGGACTGGGACTTCCTCCAAGGTGACTTCCTTGGTTGGTGGGCTCCATACTTTTCAACTGAAAGATCAACGCGGGAATAAGAGGTGATTATGTTCCGTTTAAAATAAATTTTATTAACGACGCTTTAGACACAACTTTGCTTTTTCATGTTTTAAGAGTCAAGAAAAAGCTAAAGATGACTCTAGTCCCCTTCGATGTTTTAACGAGCTCGAAGTGACAAATGCTCGGATGGACTTTTTCAGTTATAGAGTTTGAAAAAGGCCAAAAGAAACTGCTCTGGAGATCTAGGCAGAGGGTGTGCCAAACCTTTCGCAAAACCACGGAATACGTTTTACGGTACGTGTGGTCAATCTTCGTGAATGCTGTGTTCACTGCATTGCGATCAGTAGGGCGGCCGACACGGCTTCCTAAGGATAAAGGCATTGTTCCTATAGGGGTCTCCCAATATATACGCGACAGTACGTGGGAGCACAAGTCCGTATTAGTGCCACCGACTCTCAGGAGGAATCACCCACCTTCGTAGAGATCGACAGTCACTATGTTTAACGACGCCGGAACACGTCTCTACCTAGACCTCTATGTGTTTGCGTTATGTTACAAAGCGTTGTTATGTAAATTGAATGTATTTTAATGTTGATCTTGCTTAGCAGTTTTCCTTTAAGGATCACCACGAGATGTATGTAACAAATTCCTGAATGCAGTCTAAGATGAGAAGCAAACTTTTCAATCTTTCAACTTTGAAAATCTTAACTACTGAGGAGAAGAAAGGCAAATCTTTTCACATAGATCATAGAGCACACACTAATGCAAAATTTCCTAAATCAGCATGCAAACAGTCAAATGCAAAACGCACAATGCATGTATTTTCTTTTCCCTTCCTTAATGTTGATGTATTACAAAAAGAAAGTTGTTATATAACTTTGATTTCGATTTAAAGCGAAAACAAACAAGCTTGTCCAAAATCAAAAGACACCTTAAGATTTACTTGTTTAATCACTGGAAATACATGAAATCAAACCATAATGACGAAAGTAAAAAGACTAATAAGCTATGGACAGCAAACAAGCTAACTCTTTAGACCAGCAAAATGCCTAACACAGGTTCAGATCTAAGAGGCCAAAGCAAGACTAGTTCACTTTCGTTATGGGAAATTGTAAATGATGTAAGAAATACAAAAGAACAAGTACGATTTCGTTATATAACAGAGGCGGAATGATGGCAAGTAAGGTTGGTTTCAGAACAGGTACAAGACTGGTAACTGGCTGCAAAATCTATAGTGAAAATAGGCAAGAAAAAGGGAGGAAACCCCAAATGCTCAAGGCAAAATTGGGCCAACGCAGGTGCTGCATAGCTAGTCTGGCTCTCAGTGCAGGTAGCCCCTTTGGGACCTGCGTTGCAAAGCAGGTAGCCTGTGTATTACCTGCTTTGGAAAACAAAAGTTGCGTTTTCTCAGTTTCCGGGTCACAATTTTCTCAAAAATTCACAGTTTTTGCTCAAATCAGAAGCTATCAGTCAAGCACACACTAAGGGATGACAAGGAGGATGAAAAGCTATCACTAAGAGCTTACAAGGATCCTTGTAGATCAGCTCTTCAAATCATGAACATGCTCAGAAATGAGCTAGAGTAGCTGCCCTCTACTTCGCTTTTGATATAGTCAAAAGCTTTTCGATTTGGTATTCTTTTGTTCAGGAAATGAATAGCAAAATACTACAAACAATCAAACAGATACGATCCCCAGTGGAGTCGCCAGTTTGTTGTAGGGAAAAGTATCCGATTCGGATGACCCTATCCCACTCTAAGGGTGATAGTACCTCAGCAACAACTGTAAACAAAACTACTTAAGGTTTACTTCTTTATGAAAGCAAGAGAGAATGAAGAAATGCACTAACCGTTGCCTTACGCTTAATATTTGCTCCAATCTCTTCTCTTTGCTGCTTACTCCTAGCTCTTTGCTCTTTTGCTGGCCCAGCTACAATGAGATCCTGCAAAATAACAAAGAAGGAAACTACAAGAAGAATGCATTCATAACTGATTCAAGGATTAGCACAAATCAAATATACAATCATCACAATACATCATTGAAACAAATGCATATAGAAGAACCTCAATAGCTTTTATTAATAGAAGAAATAAAGTTCTGAGAAGGTTACAACCATTGAAGGCTCCAATCCAGCAACACCTCCCAGCAGAAAGAATTTCTCCTCTTCACCTCCTTCAAGCAATCACCCAATAGTTCTATAGTGAAACCAACAGCATGTCATTACTTTGCACAAAATTCCCGCCTCCTGAGCTCATAGGAGAGAGCTCAATATATAGATGAATTGAGAAAGGATGAGTCATCTTGCAACTGATGTGTAGCTGCCTTGTGTCCTCTCTCTCTTCAGTTGATCTTCAGTTCTTGAGTCCACTTGGAGAACCTTGCTTCCACTTGGAGAAACAGAGCCTCTGACTCATCACAAGGCGAAATCCCTGATCCAAGTGTCATTTTTGGAAGATTCCATAGCAATGACTCAGTGTGCCACTTGTCCCATCTCGCTCAGCGCAGGTGGCCTTTGTTCTACCTGCTTTGCAACGCAGGTACACCATGGAGGAGTTGAGTTTCAGAGCAGAAGCCTAGTGGAGCACCTGCTTTGATTTCAGGATTGCTTGTTTTTGAGTGTTTTCAGGTGGAGAACTGATCTGAGAGCTGTTGGTTTGCTGACCTTGTTCCTCTATGGGTAGGAACATCATGTTTAGGGACTTTGGATCCCTTGGATTATTGAAAATTCATGCCTAATGCTGCAAGGCACAAAATTGTCTATAACATGATCTGCACAACATCGGTGAGATGGTGCATAATGTCACCTCCGATGCCCTCCAGAATTTTGCGCAAGAGAACCAGATTGTGTTGGGGGCCCTCAGAGCGCAGCTGCAGGAGTTGCAGATGCACATTCCTTAGGTTGGTACCCTTTCGACCAATCTCACAGTAGGGACAACTGCAGTATAGCAGATGATACGCGCTCAGATGACAAATACAATAGTGCTACCGGAAGGGGCACTGGTGACGACAAATGAGGCCGACAGGCCTACTGTTAACACACTGAAGGGTATTGGGATCAACATGGCTACACTCCAGCGGGAAACACTATACGTTCTGTTGGATGCAATTACTGCAGAACTGCGGGCTAGGGAGAGCCGCGCACTGCAAGTACTAAGTGAGAGAAAGATCAACATGGAGCAGTTGAGCTTGAAGCGTGATGAAGTGGTGTTGCAGAATCGGAAGCTAGTACAGGTACGGGAAGAAGCCTGTCAAAGCGTCCCTGAGCTAGCAATCCCAACCGACACACCTGTAGAGGCGTACATCCACAGGCTAGTAGCAGGGGTGCGCGAGGTGCGAGAATAAATGACTAAGGTTCAGCTGGAGCTGAACCTTCAAATAACAAAGTTGTGATTGAAGGCGCAACCGTCCACCCCTCTGGAAGTAAGAGAACAGCACGTCGGCGCTATTACATCAGGGCTAGAAGAGATCGACAGTGTAGTATGGGACTACACCAGAATGTTGAAGGAGTCATTTGAGGTCCTCACAAATCTGCAGGAGGACCCCAACATCCAGCACTTAGAAACAGAGGCACGTGAACTACAGCAGTAGTACGACAGCATCAAAGGGATTGCGCAGATGGTGGCCCTCACTTAGAGGCTCATGCGGATGCAATAGGCCAAAACACTGAAAGAACAAGTGGACTCAGCACGACATAAAGAAGCAGTCATGAAAGTGCTCATTCAGCCTTGGATCAACGAGGCCTTCACCATCATGGCAACAATTGAAGGCAAGCTCGCACAAATGCAGGGGATGCAAGAATAGATGCAGGGAAGTAGTTTCAACACCGCGGTCTCGGAACAACACATACAGGAAATCCAGCAAGAAGTCGCTCAGTGCGCTGCCGACCTTGCAGCGGTTTGAACAGAGTTGGAGGGGCTTCATGCGAAGATCTCCATGCCAACAAAGTGACTTGAGGGTGAGTCACGATGTTTGTGTTGGGGGCCTGTTGGGCATGGAATCCCTCTAAGGCATGTTTTGGGACTTAAAGCCCAAGTTTTGACCAAGTCCTTTGTAAAGGCTCCGCGGTTTGTAGGCGTGGAGCGCAAAGTCATAATAGAGTCACAGGGTTGTCCGCCCTTATTTTTGTAATGAAAGGTCAGCTTGAAAGATCCACCCATGGTTCGCAGACCATGGGATTGTATAAATAGAGTGAGGCTCTAAGTGTAGAAGATCGCTAAGGAAAAAGAAACAAATAGAAGCATGATGAGTCTAAGAGCTTGAGTCGAAGTGTAAAGTGTGTCTTGGGTCGTAGAGTAGGAGAAGGCTCTACAGCTGTGTGTGCAAAGGCCTAGTAGTTTGTAGTTGAGTGCGCAAGGCAGGTCGAGTCTGTAACCATGGGAAGAATTAATAAAGAGAAGTTTACCATATTTCTATGTATCTTTTCCTGCTTTATGTATTATTGGGTATAATTTGCAAGTTTACTATTTATTTGTTGCGCGAACTTATATGCATGAACTGTATAAATAAATATAACACAAGGCTTCTACTTACACGAAGATAACTAACTGGTGTAAGAAGGAAAGTAAGATATTGGGTGTGATTTAGGGAAATAGTGCAGAGTTCTGCTCCAGTAGCATGGAAGCCTCACAACCCCTAGTTAGGGTTGCACAAAGCCGAGTCTATCAGGATGCAAAGGCCAGGGAAGTGTGCGAAGCAACCTATGTGCATGAACTACCAGTTGGACCAAATCAACCTCTTAGACATCTAAAGGGTTTGGAAAACTGGTTCTAGCACCCCCCCCCGCCATACTACTTCGTGTGAGACCTTAGTTTGTGCTTCGTAGACTGTTGCCGAAAGGGCCAGTAGTACAAGGATTTGTTTGGCTAATTAACTCTGAACCTAGGTCAGGCCCCTATTAGCCAACACATCTAATAGTATGGTAAGAAAGAAATTGAAGGGTAATTTTATATATGAAGAAGAAGAGCACAAAATGGAGCTTCTAGAGTTATCCCAAAATTATTATGAATAATATAAGTTAAAGTAGTTCTTGGATTGATATAAAATAGATGTGGGAAGAGTTTTTATTGAAACTAAATTGCATTTGTTAGGCTTTTCCATCTTAGTTATAATTTTTTCCAACTTTTCACCTTATTTGAGTTTGTATATAAGTTTCTTGATTTAATATATAACCAAATTTAATAGATGGAGGAGATGATCACAAAACATGTCTTTTATCTAGTTATCACAATTTAATTATTATTAATAATTTAATTTAAATTGACATTGTCATTGAATTAATATAAATATATGTAGGAATAATTTTTATTGAAATGAAACTACATTTCTTGATGTTTTTCATATTAGTCATAAGTTTTTCCAATTTTCATCGTTTTTTAGTTTGTATATTAATTTTCTTGATTTAATATATACAGAAATTTAATATATGAACGAGATGAGCATGAAATCAGGCTTTTAGAGTTATCACAAAATTATTATTAATAGTTAATTTAAGTTTAAATAATCGTTGAAATGTGAGAATATTTTTTATTGAAACAAAACTACATTTGTTGACTTTTTCTGTTATAGTCAAGAGTTTTTCCAATTCTTCAGTGTATTCAAGTTTCTATATTAAATTTCTTGACTGAATATATAAATAAATTTAATTTGTTGAAGCAAACATTCTATCTTATTAATATTAATATGTTGCATTAATATCAACATCCTTTATATCTTATAAATTCATCATATTAATATACATTCAACATATTGAGCCAATATTTAAAAATGTTGATATACAATCTTTCATATCTTATGCTTAGTGCCTACACATCTATCCCATATTGGGATGTAGAGCAAATCTCAAGCAAAAATATGTTGATGTTGAGATAGATTTGGTCAATTGTGATCATTTAAAAAAGAGGATACATAGGTGTAAGCTTGACTCACAATAAACATTAATATAGGCATCAACCATGATCAAGCTTAAAAAATGTTATCAAGCCCAGTATGCAAGTGATATTGTAAAACATTATGTAATGTAATGTGTTATGTAATGTAATTTTATGTTATATTGACTTGGTCAAATTAAAATAATAAAAAAAAATTGACCATTATGTAATGTAACATTATATTGATTTGGTCAAATTAAAATTAAAATTAAAATTGTATAATTTTCACTATACTGGTCCACATTCTATAATTTATGTGTCCAAGATGTTAGAGTGGTTTTCAAAAACTTGGCTCTATCAAGTTATCAAGGTTTTATAGATTCAGGGTTATGAGAACCCATTTTTTTCCCATGGTGTTCATGTGGAATATAACCTATTTTAAGACAAAATGATTTGTATTCGGACAAAATTTCATGGTCTTATTGTTGGTAAATATGTAAGATAACATAGTCAAAACTTCCTGGATCTAGGTGTCCACACATTCTTCGAGACCTATCAGAGGCCATATGAAAAATAAGAGGCTCGCTTTCATTCTCGAGACTTGGTGGTGGCCATTCAATTCTACAAAGGATGCATAATGGCATCCTGAACCACCTCATCAGATTTGGAACGAGATTTACCTTACTACAAAACTATTTCTCCATCTAAATCATTTTCTCCATCATTCTATCTAACATTCTCCCCTACAGGTGTTAGGCTTAAGAAAGGGTAGAAATGTTGGTGAGCTCAGAACACACAAGCTCTAAAGCATAAGGTGAGAAATCCTAGCCATAGAATGTCGTAGAGTCAGACACGGTGGTAGAGGGTGAAGGCGACCACCTCTCCCTCCTTGGCATGGCCAAGAGGAGTAGTTGTTCAATCAGGACATGTTTTCGTACATTCATTGACTGGTTGATGCTATAGAGGTAGAGGATCACAAATGTCTCAACAATGACCATTGGGTACTTACAAACATACTAGCCCATCAGCTATGGAATGCAGAAGAGGCCAGTGAAGGAGTTGAGCATGGAATGATAGAGGTCAACTCTAATTTGAACCATACATGCATTGTTATGAAACATCTCTCCAGATTCATGTGGATTCAGTTTCCTCCCCTCCCACTAACTCCATCATCCACTAACTCCTTGAAAATATCAGAAGTTATGGATTCCTCTCACCAGGATACCATTCTTCCTAACCTCAACCCTCCAACAAATCAGGAAAAGAATAGGGGCCTGTAGACCATGGAGGCTCCCCAACATGTAAGAGCTTAGAGCCTAGGGATGTGAGCCAAACCTGCATGTCTTAATCCACCAAAGGGGAATCCTCCTGATAGGGGGTAGTTCCATATTTTGTTGTGGTTCAATGGGAGAACGCTTCTTGGCCACCTGAAGGATATGATGATCCATTCACATATACAAACCTAAAGGACTAATAAAGGAAGGACAAATCAAATTACAACCAACTTCAAAAGGACTAATTTCTAGGCAACCAGCCCCAGCATGGTCAAGTCCATGTTCATGCTCACCAAGCATATTAACCTCTTCTAGGAAAGACTTATTCCGCCTTTGCCTTCTCCTAGTTCCCACAACTATTTCAGTTCTTTCTAAATCACCATAGAAGTTGTTCTATCTATATTTTCTCAGTTTTGAACTGTTTCAAACCATTATCTGGAATTTTTGAGGGATCATCTGGTTTCCTTCTCATGGCAAGATGACCCATCTTAAGTTTTCTTCAGGCTAAGATAGGCATTATGCAAACATTTCCTCATATCACCACAAGTTTAGTAGTACACCCCTTCTTGTATTTTATGTAAATCAATTTTGGTAATACTAATTTCTTAGCTTCTTTACAACAAAAAAACATGGTCAAAGCTCACAACATAATTTGAAAAAAAAATAGAAGAGAATGGATTTAAAGTAGTTACTTATTTTGGTATGGAATTTATAGTCTTTGATTTTTTAAAATTTGTACAAATTATGAATCAATATATTGCCAATTTGATCTTTGAAGTTCCAAGTTATGATTAAATTGTGTACATTTTTCATGGAAGAAGGTAGATGGTTTTTAATTGCTAGGTCAATCAAAGCTCTTAAAAACCCTAAGTCATTATATATAAAATTTGAGTATGATAATTAAGTTGTTGGTGAAGTCATTCTTGGTTTTACCTCTCAATATATCTTTCTCAATATATCTTAACCTCTAGAAAGTTTTTAGGGTTGGATACATTTCTTTTATTAAAGTCCTATCATATCTAGATTGGGAAATAACCTAGTTCTTCTCAATAATGTTTACAATTTTAGGTCATATTTTATATATGTTTGTTTTGTAAGATGGAATATAAATAGAATTTGAATAATTCAAATTTTAATAAAAAATATTAAAATGAACATTTGTAATAATAAATTTGACTAATAGAATGTGTAGTAAGTTTTTTGAACATTTCCCTCCAATTACAACTATGTCGACCCAGTTTCAACATGACCATCCCTAACACAAATTTTTATCAAAATTATTGAATTTGTATGGCTTTGGTGCAGTGGTTTGGATGGACAAACAATTTATGTTTAAATTTTCATTAATGATTGTGATGTAGAATTTGAATAATTTAAAATTTTAATAAAAAAATATTAAAATGAAACATTTGTAATAATAAATTTGGTTAATAGAATGTGTTGTAGGTTTTTTTTAACCAACCTAAAGGAATAATTCAAAATTTAATAAAGAAATATTAAAATGAAACATTTGTAATAATAAACTTGCCTAATAAAATGCATGATAAGATTTTTTTTCCCTCTAATCACAATGGTGTTGGTTAGTTTCAACATGAGCATCCTTAGCACAAAGTTTGATCAAAATCATTGATTTTGTGTGGTCTTGGTGCAATGGTTTGGATTAGAAAATAATTTACATTTATTTATTTATAATGATAATGATGTGGAATGTGAATAATTCAAATTTTAATTCAAAAATATTAAAATGAAACATTTGTAATAATAAATTTAGCTAATAAAATGTGTGGTAAGTATTTTTAACTTTTCCCTCCAACCATGACAGTGTCAACCAGTTTCAACATAAGCATACTTAACAAAAATATTTATCAAAATTATTGAATTTGTATGGCTTTGGTGTAGTGGTTTGGATGAGAAAACAATTTACATTTAAATTTGCATTAATGATTGTGAAATAGAATTTGAATAATTCAAATTTTGAAAAAAATAAATTTAAAATGAACATTTGTAATAATAATTTTGGCTAATACAAAGTGTGGTATTTTTTTAAACTTTTTCCTCCAACCACAATGGTGTTAGGCAGTGTCAACATGAGCATCCATAGCACAACCTTTTATCAAAATTATTGAATCTATATGGCTTTGGTGAAATGGTTTGGATAGGAAAAAAATTTACATTTAAATTATTTGTTAATGGTTGTGACATAGGATTTGAATAATTCAAATTTTAATAAAAAAAAATATTTAAACCAATGTAGATCCATCTTAACTCTGAATCTATTAAGCATCGATATAGATCTAATGACTCAAGGTGTAAACCTCTTTCTTGAGAGTAAAACTTGAAGAAACATTTACACCTGAAAAGTTTGGATTCCTCTCGGTACTTGATAGATCCGTAGTTAAGATGAATCTATACAAGTATATATGTATTTTAGATTTAGAAGGAATTAAAATAAAAAAGCGCATTAAATCATATGTCTAACACCTTACTCTAAATATCATAAAATAATAAAAGATAATTGTAACAACCAAATTAGGTTAATTGTTTCCCATAACAAATTAATTATAAACATATACATATATACATAATTGTAAACATATACATAAGTGAATATTTTGCATAAACTTAGAGACTACCTTATCACAATTATATCTCAACTACACACTAAATTCAGAGTTAATTTAACTTTCATCTTACAATTTCCTAAAACCACTTAAGAAGGAATTTACATTCGAACATTATGTACTTGATAGTAACCCATACCATAACAAATGATGTAACTAAATATTAATACAAAAGACAAATATGAGAAGATGTTCTAATACTCTTTTTAACGAGTACTTTTCTTGTCTAATTTCCTTTAAAGTAAGTGCTTAGAACCTTCCTTTAAAGTAACATCAAAATGTCTTCTCTAATTTGCTTGTCCTATCCCTACATTAAGTAGCATTCCAGTAGGAAGAATTGTAACAATATGGAAGTCAATTCCAACAAGAAAGTGAGTCTAGGGAAGATTGTTTTAGAGAAAAAGTTGTAAAAGTGTGCATGATAGCGGTAATAAGAAGAAAAATGTTACAGTGAAATGTGGTGAAAAATGCATAAAAATTGCACTACAAATTCTCATCCCACCGCACCAAACTTTCCATGCTTTCGGTTAATTGGTAAATTACTTATTATTCGTATTCTTTTATATATATATATATATATATATATATATTTATTTTGAATTTGGTGTGATAAAGTTTTGTTTTTTTTTACTAAATTTTAATTCATACAAAATTGCGTCCTTTAAAATTGGACTAAAATTTATAATATTAAAATTTTATGATTAAAATTCCCATCTATAATGTAAAGTTACAAAAATTATTTATTAATTTACTTAAAATTATAATATATTACCTTGATTCCAAAATTTATTTTTATTGTTATTTAAAAAAAACTTTTATATTGAGCTAAATTATTTTTAAAATTTAATGGTCGTGCAAAGAGAAGCCAAATGTATTTTGTAATTCGATATGAATAAAAGCTATATTGTTTTGTTTCACATTATAAATCAGGAGAATTGTGAAGGAGCAAGGCCCTACTAATGTCAATTGAAGAAAATAAAAGCCACAATTGAAGTTGAGATGTAAGAACAATATTGCCAAGTTTCTCTTGTCAATGCCTCTATAACAAAGAACTATTTACAATTTCATATTGCTTCATGGATTGCTTCAGGACTATCATGGTGAGGAGGATCAAATATAAGCAACAATAAAAAAAATTACCATGGGGATCGCTCACTATGTTTATATTTTTAGGTACACATCCAAATCGTAAATATTGTTGCAATAAAATAGTAATGAAATATTCTTGGGTGATGGCTCCAATATATGTGTAACTTGAACCCTGTAATAAAATAGTAGTGCAATATTCTTGTTCGAGGGCTCTAAATATATGTGTAACTTGAACTCTGCAATAACATGAACTCTAAAACATTCGAAATAGAGTGAGTCAATGTAAAATTTGCATCATCAAATAGGTAACTAGAGTCAACTGACTAATGAGCAGAATCACTAGATTTCACTTCATGATGCATTGATAGCCTCAACGCTTAGAAATCATAAATCAATTGTAACTATCACCATGATACAGTAGAGGAAATTCCAGCCTAAAAGTGCCCATGAAATTTCCGTGTACACAATATGTAAACCAATTAAAATCCTTTAAATTTAAAAAGAGGTACATCCAAATATTTTGGAGGGAAAATAAAAAATATACTTTTTTTAATTGTATTTTTGGCTTATCTTTTTTGTTATCAACCTATTTTTCTCCCTAGGGTTAGTACCTCTGATTCATTATGTTGTTGACCTTTTTCTAGGCCTTGACCACTCTTTTTCCTAGTGTTATTCCCCAACCGCACAGATCATGGCTTGTGCGTGCGATTGGAACCTTGCAACTGCATGCAGGACACACCGTCTGTGCGGTTATAGCCTTGATTTCATTATCTTGTGCGTGTGGTTGGGGGAATTTTTCCAGAGACTTGTGGTTCCTAGGAGATGAATTCGACTCGTCACCTTGTCCTATCTATTCAAGTTGGCTAGGACTCATTATAGAGAATCTTCTCTAACTTCTCTTTATCCTAAGCATCTACATTCATCCTTCTAGGAGTCCTCTTCTTCCTATTTATACTGGGCCATATTAGAGGGTGAGGCTACTTTTTGGGAGAGCCAAAGATTTGGAGAGTGGGTTTCAGAAAGTATTTGTTACCTTTGTGATTTAGTTTTGAGGGATTCATGCCATTGTGATTCCTTATTCATTATAGTGGGAAGACTCTACCTGAATGAGGAGAGGGGTGCCTGCCAAAGCTTGAGGCATATTGATGTATTTTCATTCATATGGTTATTGAAATCTATGTTACTTCCCCTTACATTAGTACTTGTAGTGATTTATATGTGTAATTTCTAGATGTTTTGAGCTGATGATCTTATGCAGAAGATCACTTGTCATCTTTATTTGTTTGTGTCTATGTGTAGGCTTTGGATCAAAAGTGGATGAAAGGGATCACTTGATTGGAGCGCAAATATTTTGCATCAAGCCTAAAACCCTTCACCAACCTGCGAGGAGGCAAGGTACTTTCTCATCTCTTGTAGTGTTAGAATTGCTTGTATGGCCATCTAGTTTGGGATTTTTTACTAGATTGTCTTAACCATTATTTTTTTTGTCTCATGATCTTAATCGAGCATGAGATCATGGAGAAATAGCCCCTTTCATGTAAAATTTATAGCAATAGAATTCGTACTTTTAATGAGAGCATTATTTTCCTTTTCCCTCTCTACTTTGATATTTCTTTGATTTTATTCTATCCTAGATTCTAGTGCTCTCCCAAATTTTTCTGATCATTTGTGGTTGTTTTTGGGGTTTATTTTTCCGAATATTGGTCTTTCATTTCCACTTGTGTAAGAGTTTCAAAAAATTTGGGCTTTTCCTCAACTGCATGCACAAAGCTTTATCTGTGTGGCTGTGAGGCTTCAACCGCTACCTTGTTGTTTCAAACGGGCGGTTGTAACTACTCAGAGCACGACTCATTTGTGTGGTCGTACCTTTAGCCCTAAAAATTTTAAATTCACCCTCTGAACTTCCAGCCTCTAATTTGAGCATTTTCTTGGATTTTTGTTTATAGCCTAGGTTTGTTCTAGATTTGTTTCTTTTGATTGGTTTGCATGGATTCAATCTTTCATTATTGTGGGGATTTATTGTTGTGCTTTTTATTTCCATCATTCATTTTCTTAATGATATGTCAAGATATGTTGGATTGTTGATTTTTATCATTGATAGCTATTGATACATATCTATTCTGAACCCTGATTTCTTGGTTTGATTGAGCTTTTCCACTGTTTGTGTCCTTCTTATTTGATGGGTTTTTTTGTTTGGTTGAGGTTAGTATCCTCATATTGATACCTCCTCTTTTCAAATCTATTTGGCTACTTGAGTGATTGGTTAAATCTATTTTACATTTTTATTTTGCATCTTTGTTTCCTTATTTGTCCTTTATCACTCATGTTTGAGAGATATATCTTGTCCTTTCTTGTTTGTATCACAATTGGTGGTGTTGTGTTTGGTTGTGCAATTTCCATCTAGAAAAGTTTATTTGGGTGTGTCTTGTTTATTTGAAAGCACTCCCATTTAATCTTGTTTATGCATTCTTACCTTTAGGGTCTAGTTTTGGCCTTTGTTGAACATTGGATTTTGTTGATCCATTGTGCTACAACCCTAGCTTGTTGACATTGCCTTCCTCTTTCACTTTTAGCTTTCTTGTTGATTTCTTGAGTGTATCGGTTTTCGTCTTTGTTTTCTTATCTTTGGCACTTTTGAAATTCTTTGCATTCTATCTTGGGGACTTTTCTCTGGCCTCTTTTTGGTTGCTTTGTATTTTTGGTTTTTTTTGGGTTAAAATTTTATAAATATGGGGATTTTCGTTTAAAAATTTAGTGAGAAGTGAATTCTCATAGGAATTGGTGTGTTGTGAAAAAACTCTTACCCTCTTGTAGTTAGCATTCATCAAAGTGAAAAGAAGAATTTCCATAGAGTTGCATTAGGGTTACATACAAGAGTCATTCACACCATCTAAGTTTCATGTTGCATCCCGATTGTGTAAACAACAGTCACTTAAAATCAACTCGATTATAAAATCAACTAGACTTGTCTTTTTCTTTTTACTAGTAGGACACCAACATTAGCTTAATAGGTTAGGGTCTTGGATATAGGTGTGTGAGACAACATTTCCAAGACTACAAAACCAACTTAGTAGCTTGTGTTAGGGAGACAAATCCACTTGCAATAGTGTTGTATGGGAAGCCCTTCTAATGTAAGGGTAAATCACGAGGTCACACTTGAGTTGGGCGAGGTGACAAACCCATTTCGCTTAGTTTCGGGTGGCACAGATTGTAGATGATGCATGTATTACAAATGACGTTATTAGAATTTTGTTCTAGAACTTGGGGAAAACCTGGGAGGAAACTCTCAAGGAGGTTCCGGACTTAGTTGTCCTACCCTTACGTCTGAATTTGGCAAAAGACTGGGATGTGTTATTGTTGGTGGTAACCTTAGTGGCCAATCTTTTTAGGAATCATACACAGGTGCAGGGTTGAGTTCATATTCTCTGTACCTGGGATGAATATTAGTCATACTCTCTCAATCCTCTTGGGTGGTGCCCCATGGCTAATAAGGGCACTTAGATTGAGTTCACAACTAAAAGGGTTGGGAAGCAAGTCGCTAGTATAATTGTCCAACCACCAACTTCTCTATATTTGGTTTGTATGTGACTACCTCCTAGGACTTTTCTAGTGTATTTTATTTGGCTTGTGTTAATAGTCTTTTCCTTAGGGTGTTTGTACTAACATAATTGTGATGATTTATATTTTTTCATGGTTTTCCTCTTGAACGAGGTGGAATTTCTACTCCTACATGAAGAGTGCCTCTCGGTGCTCAAGAGCCTGACCAACCTATGGTTATGGAGTATATACCTGATCCTTCTGGTAGTGATAATGCACCTTGGGTAGATCTTCTAGGACCTTAATTATTGTGGTTAAACCCTGATGGTTCTCCATCTACCTATACTTATGTTCCCTTGTCAGGATTTTATCCTATAGTGGAATCTGATTCATCTCTACTCTCTGTATTGGTAGTTTCAGTTGCCATGTCATCATTACCACCACTTAGCGTGGTTACACCTACTCTTTCATCTACACCTCTCACATATTCTTAGCAAATTCGACTAGTTTCCCTCTGGCTCCCATAAATTTTCCTCATGTCTCCTTGCCTACTTCATCATCTATGCCAACCATGATCACTAATCCTAGTCAATTGGAAGGGTCAAGAGTCTTTTCTCCTAGATTTTCTCAACCTACAATTCTAGTTCCTTACTTAGGCATGGTAACTGTGGAAAATGTGTGTGTGTGGGGGGGGGGGTCATCAATTTCTACTAGCCATCTAGGGGGCAACGTTGCTTCAAATATGTCACAAGCATGGTCCAGGTCATTGTTTGAAGGGATACCAACTTCCAGCACTTTTTCTAGAGTGGCTAATTTACTTAAGGGAACCCCTGCTACTATTACTGTCAGTTATATGAGTTACCCTTCTTATGTCGGTGCTACCACTCAGTTCAATCCATCCTTTCCTACTGGGTACAACCCCACCAATAGTCATGCTCTGGAGGGTCCATTAATCTCTTGGGGCACTTACCCTAGGGAGAAAATCCTTTCACCAATCATTCTGGCTCACATCATTTATATGTCGAGGTGAACCCTTAATAGAGCCAACAACTATTACATCATAATCCTTATATGGAGGGGCCTCGAGGTTGGTTGGGTAATTCTCCTACCTATAAACTGTTTAATCAACTTCATAATCCATTTTTATCTTCTCTTGATTTACCGAATTTGGCTAAGTTGAACAACGACCCCATTAGACATGATCCTTGGTGGCCACCTATGCCCAAGAAATTTTCTTCTGACATCCCCAAATTTTATGTAAATCCTTGAGAGAATCCATCCACTCATGTCACCACATATCACCTATGGTGTTCATCCAAATATTTAATGGAAAATTTGATTAAGTCATGCTTGTTCCAATGTACTTTAATTGGGGATGCTACTAAATGGTACATCCAATTTTAAATAATATCCTACAGTGGTTTTTCATCCTTAGCTCAAACCTTCTTGATGAAATTTTAGTTGCCTACAAGGGATGATCACGATTCTAGTCTCTTGTCTACCTTTAAGTAAGATAATGCCACATTGATTTCTGATCATATTCATGAGTGGAATTTTCACAAGAGGTTGGTAAGAACCAAGCTTCTAGATGAGATATTGCATAAATGGATGATTTGATCCTTAAGACCTGCATTCACTAAAGATGTGTTATGTTTAGAGTTGTCACTGAAGAGAAATCTATCGTAGCTGTCCAACAGCTAGATTTAATCTATTCACAGTTAGGAACAATTTATGAAGTACTATCCAATGCTCCTAGGCCTTCCTTTGAGCCAAAAAAACCTATCCCTAGCCCACATGGTGATGATGTGTTTGATTCTGATTCTGATTCCATGAGCAAACTTGCTTCCAAGATTCAACAATTGATTGTTACATTGCAAGCTCCAACAAGTGTGTCTGGATCTACAAAATCACTTTCTTCTAGTTACTCCATCGATGTTCTTATAGTGAAGTCCATGACACCTAAGAACAACCAGCAAATTGGTGGTAAAAATAATAATAACAATAAACAAAAATATCAACCTGCTCAAGAATCTCAACCAAACCCACAAAATCAGAGAGGGGTCATTACTGAACGTCATCGAAATATTAAGTTCCCTTGTAAATTTTGTCAAGGTGAACATTTAACTCATGAGTTCCCTTGAATGGATGAATTTCATAGGCTTCTTGCACCACTACAATTTACCTATTTTAACTCATCCATTCCATGCACAACCACAACAACAAATGGTTTCCCAACCTCAACCACCTCCACAAGGGGGAAATGAGGTGCCATATTTCAATCCCGGAAATAGTTTTCCCATCCTTGAGTGTCAATAGAACATCCATGTGACCACATGAGCTAAATCATATGATGTTCCTGAGTCGATTTTTTCTCCTAAGGACTTACCCACTCCACCTCCTTCCATTAGACCTCTTACATTAGATAAGCCTTTGGAACTTTTTTATTGCCCCCCTAAGGGTGTCGTTCATAAGACAACACATAATCCCTTTTCCCAAGCCACTCAAAACTATAGTATTGTTGAATATCTTTCCCAGGCTCCCAGTGCCATGTTTGCCCTAGAGGTTTTTCAAAGTTGTCCTTAACAGCACGAGGCCTTTTTGTATGCAATTAGTGGAGTAGAACACTTTGACTTGAACCTCATTACGTTTAATGTTCACAAGGATTCCATTCAAATTTCCCACCATATCACATTCCAGATTATTGTACATTTTTTTTCACAAAAATGTTCATCACACTTTGGTGAATGAATGCTCTTCCACTTGCATCATGTCAACATCATGCTAGAAGGCTCTTGGCTCTCTAGTGCTCGCTACATCTAAAACCACTCTACAAGAATTTGATGGACATAACTTTGTACCCAAGGGGGTTCTTCCCAAGTTTTCCATTGAGTCAGGGAGAAAACTATGTATGTTGATGTTGAAGTCGCCGATGCTACTTTGGACTATAATCTGCTTCTTGGCCATAGTTGGTTCTATGCCATGACCAACACTATCTCTTCATTATTCCATATACTTTGATTCCCTGAAGAAGGAAATATTGTTACTATTGATTAGCTTGACTATTGCATGCCATCGGCACAAATTTCCACTACAGGGAATTCAATCCCACATGTGGAGGATTCCCTATTCAGTATCAGAGTGTTGGTGTGAGGTTGTTAAAAAAATAATCTCTTATTGGTGTTTTTACTCAATTTCCCCTGCCTAACACTCCTTCTATGTCTATTGTTTCTCATTTCCATATGATCTCTTCATGCACCTATGGACTCCAACCTCTTTATAATCCTTGGGTGGTTCCATCCAAATCTGATATTGATCAATATGGAAAGAATATTCTTTTATGCAGCAAAAATTTCGTATCAAACTACCCATATTGTTTCATCATCCAGTGAGTCTGGTGATGCCATTTTTCTACCAATTGACGATTACCCTATGCCTTTTTGAGGCCTTTGACTGTCCTCTCTTTCGTGACTTCCTAGACTTCCCACTACCATCAGATGGAGATATTCGAGAAGTCATGTTAGTTATTGACCATCCTTAGGGATATCTTCATCATCGCTCGTATTTTCTTCCCCATGTACAAACTGTTGTAACCCTAGAGACAACCTCTAACTGAGAAGACATCAGTGCCTAGGACATTTGTACAAAAAGATAAAAACTATGGTTGTTGTCCCATAGATTATTACTTAGAGATATGTTATATAGGCAATGCAAAGGAAGACTCTTGGAGAAGAGATACCTTTCTAGATGGCCACACTGTCTATGCAAATGATCTTGAAGTTGTAGTGAGATGAAAAATGAAAAGTGGAAGATTCAAAAAAGAAGGTTGTAGTTGCATAATATTTTATTATAAAGCTTAGCAGAAAACATGAAAGACTAAGAAAGTGAAGTATGAAAATATGGGGTGTGGTTTAAGGTTATTTAATATAAATCGAGAGGTATTATAAGCTCTTCCATGAAAAGTAAACATGTATTAATGAAAATAACCATCAACTTATTTACACATTTTCAAGAGAAGAAAATCAATTAATGACTTACAGTAATAAATGAACACATATCCTATTCAAAAGGCAGTTGGAATCATCCATAAAACTTTATTATATCTCCAAGGAAAAGTTGATATATTACACATGAAATTCTCTTTGAAGTTAGAATTAAGAACCCCAAAAATGGCTCATCCACATCTTTTTGTAGAATCATTACATTGAGGACAGTTATAAAAATTGTTAACCATCATGAAACAACTTGAAGTACTTTTCAAAAATACTTTAAACTTTACTTAGTCCTTATGACGACTCAAAAACTAGACTGATATATTAAATTATTTTGGCTCGAAATTACAAAGTAAAATATCTTTTCTAAAATAAATTGTGTTTGATTCTCGTTTGATCACTTGGGATCCTTGTGCAAGCTCACTTGTAGCTTCAGGTTCCATTGCTTTGGTTAGTGATAATAACTCTCGACATTTATTCCACACTTCCAAGTCAGAATTTGGGCATTTGATCAATCTCTCATAAGCCATCTTGAAATTTGTTATCCTACTCTAGGTTGGATTTTCAGTGAAAAGAGTCTTAACCAACCATACTAATTAGAAATCCCTCTGCAAATGATTTACAATGGTTGACCCCTTCAAAATTGATGTTTTCCATGTGAAGCATTTATTTTACTTTTGCTTCCACCAATAAATTTTCATATGTCTCCCATGGAAGAACATTTCTATGTGGATCCCAACATGAGGGTAATCCTATTCACACTTTTTTGTCAAAAATTTGTATTGAAGGCCAATATTTATTCTTTGATGTCCCCCAGTTTGGTTTTTGCATTTTTCCATTAGATATTCTTTTGCACCGTTATGTTTATTTATAGGACAATGGATGTCCTGTCTTCAATCTCCATTGTCCTTGGCTCCTAAGAATATCTAGCATTCAGAAAATCAATCATCTTCTTGGCCAAATGTGCACTCTACTGGGATTTTTCTTTATTGGAACAAATGATCCTTTCTAGATCTCTTATGATAGTCTTATCTTCTACCATGACCAACATGAGATCCAAAGTTTCTTTTACATGTTGGATGATGTCATTCTAAATGATTTCCCTTGATTGGATAAGAGACATGTTACCATTTAGTCTGTTCTTTAGCTCTTTAATTTCATCACATGTTGTTAGATAATTTTTATGATACTGTGATGCATTTTCTTTAGCCATGTTCAACTATCTCTCTTTATGTTTCAACTTCTCTTTTCTATCATCCAAATTCTTTTGTATTTTTCTTGTTTCATCCTCTAAAATCTTCAACTCAGTAATCACCCTAGTGAGTTGTTCAGTAGGGTCTTCAAAGTCTTGTTGCACCACAATTGTGCAAACATGTGCAACTAGCTTTTGTTGTAGCCCTAGATTTAGCTCTTTAAGAGTTTCCATCTCATTATTTCTTTCTAGTAGTTCATGAGTTATACATTCTTTTTATTTTTCAATTTGGCCTACTTCTGGAGCCATGACATGTTTAGTAGCAGGTAACTTCATCTTTTTTCTTAATACCCGAATCTCAAATTTTTCCCCCTGTACAAGATTTTGGAAAAATATTTTGTCTTCGGGATTTACTCCAAGATTAATGATTATCTTCTTCAACTCTTCATTTTGAGTGTGTAGATCTCATGAATTATCCTTCTCTAACTTCAACTGATTAATTACTTTCCCCAACAAGACCTCGACCTTATTTGTTGCTAATGAAGTTTTTCTCAAATCATTGTAAATCAACTCTCCAGTTTGCCTATGTAGATTTATTTTATCTCGAAACAAAATATCCTTTGCATTTAAAGTGAAATTTACATTTTTGAATCTAGCTACCGAATAAAATGCTAATGCAGAAGGACGTGTAAAGGAAAATTTCAGTTGTTTCCTCTCCAATTCCATAGATGATAACAATATGGTTTGATATTCAAGAGCTGATTGAGCTTCCAGCTAAGTAACAACATTTCTCTGATATTTTTATTTCTTTCTTTAGTTTTCTCATAAGACTCCTTCAAATAGTAAAATAAGTCTTCTCACCTTCTTCAAGAATAGGAGAGGAAGGTGCACATCTTATCTCTCCAAGCTACTGAAAACCAACTTCAACAGAAGGCCTTTCCACCAAAGGCTCAAGTTTTGTTTCCTCTATATGTATCCTTGGTTTCTTTGAACTCTGAGAAGTTTCAACATCCAAATCAATAACATCTTCTACTCCTCTTTTTAATCCCTTTTTAGTAGGGTGAGGAGTCTCAACCTCCATTCCTTTTTGTGACTGAGATAAGCCACCATTTTCAAGTCTTTCAATTTCAGGCCTTGGTTCATGAATATAAGGCGCATAAGGGTTTTCCACCCTTCTCCTTGAGATAATCTGGTAGGGATAATAAGACCACTTCTCCCCTTGATAAAAATGTATATCCTGAAGCATTTTCTCTACCTCTTCTGTAACCTTCCTATTGTTAATAATAAACAACCCAACAATCCTAGGTAGCTTGAACAAATATCCTTTCTTGGTTGGCACAAAATGTACTTGGTCCACATTTAGACTTTTCCTAATAAACTATAATGTAAACAACCTAATGAGAAAGAAATATGGAAGTCTATAAGGGGTAGTTTTGTTCCATACAACCTAATTTCTGTATAGTCTCTAAAAGAAAATCAATCTCCTACTTTCAAATATTCTCTCAACTGTAACGATGACTAGGCTTTGGGCAAGGTACTGGGTGGAACAGAGTTATTAATGATGGTGTAGACCACTGACATAAAAGAGGTAATAAAATATGGAAAATATTCATAACTAAGGGAGCTTCTTACAACATCATCCCAATTGACTACTGACTTTTTCTTCTTGTTGGGATCCATTATGTTTAAGCCCAAGTGCATGAATTTCTCCACATGAACATATAATAATAAATAAAATAGAAATGAGGGGAATCTAAAACACCCTATGAGATTGAAATTTAACAATTGAGTATTGAAAGATACCTCCCAAAATGTTAGTACATTTAGGATTACATTAGGCTGCATGACTAAAAGAAACATTTCTATGTTTACTCGATCAACAACAAAGGTGTCATCTTTTCCCAAAAATATCATAATTATCTATAAAATTGGCTTGAATCCCTTAGTAAAAATGGATATATGGAATTGTTTTGACTCCAGAAACAAGGTTTCACCTAGTGGCATAATGTAGGAAGACAATTTGACACAATCCTCCATAGACAAGTTTTCAAAGGTGACTATAAGGGTTTCTTCAAAAAATGAATTGTACTGGTTAGACTGGGGAAAATCCAAGGATTATTGAATTAATAATGCAGAAACTTGAGAAACATTTTCCCCCAACTAATTCATTACATAACATCTTTCAGGATATAGAGATGAAGTTATCCAAGTAATGAATTTAGGAAGCTGATATGTTTGAGGGACAATTGAAACAAACAAACTAGATTTAATGACTCTAGAAAACACTTATGGCTGCAATTAACCAATCAAGACATTTTGAATAAGTTCCATTAAATCTATTAGGCATATGGGGTTAAAAATATATCTTTCCATGCTCATCAATGGGATATGGGTTGAAAAACCCACCAGAAAAGTTTTCTTTGACATTGTGAACAATCGAAAAAAGCTTTATGCTTGAATAAATAATTGCGAGGTAATGTTTGATGTTGGAAATGAGTTGGGATACACACATATTAGATTTTTGTTTTTGATTGGGGGTGGAGCGTGACAGAGGGTTCCAAGGTTCAACAAAGAGAGTGATAGAGGGCAACAGGTACCCATGGAGGCACAGGGAGGAGAAGGCTCCACTCCCTCCTACAGTAATGTGGTTTCAAACAGAGGAAGAGAAGGGAATAAGAACAAGCCTCCACAACCCTTGGAGGTCAAGACAAAAAACATTGAAACTCAGAAGGCGGAAGGCAGCAAAACCCATGCAGAACAAGGGACCCTTGAAGAAGACTGATAGGAGGTGAAAGCGGAAGACAAAGGTCAGGGAACAGAGAACATAGCCAAGATGGGGCCCTGTAAACCCAAGACCATAGCTAAACCTCAGGTTATTCTGAATGATCTAGCTCTGCAAGCGCACAGGGATCACATGGAAAACTATGCCATCATATGAAAATTTATGGGAATCTGGCCGTTAGAGAAAGCGTTGTACACTTGGATAAAATAAAACTGGAAACCAAAGGGGGAGTTAAATATATATCTTGGATCCAAAGTTTTTTTTACAGTGGTGTTCATGAACAAGGAAGACATAGACAGGATTTTTGAAGGAGGACCATACTTCTTTGCAGTTGTTGGTCTCTATATGTGGCCATGGATGATGAACTTTGTGCCAAAAAGAGAAACCTTCACTTCGGTACCGGTATGGATTAGACTCTACTCCTTACCTTTAGATTACTGGATGTTAGAGTCTTTAAAAGATATAGGCAATAAATTAGGTCATTTCATAAAGATTTAAGAGGCAACTCTACGGGGAAAATATACATCCTATGCTCGTATATGTGTGGAGATGGACCTATCATGAGCCCTTCCAGATGAAGTCATTCTAGAAGTCTATGATGAGGAATGGGTTAAAACAGTTGACTATGAACATATCCCATTCAGATGTCACAAATGTCATGAGCATGGGCACCTATCTAGAGATTGTCCTCTTAATAGAAGGGAGGAATACATAAACACCAACAAAGGGAAAGATCAAACAGGTTTCACCAAAGTAGGAGGAAAAGGAAAAGGAGGGGGAAGGAAGACACAAAAGAACCCTATTGAAAATGATAACAAAATAAGAAGTTACAACA
Source organism: Pinus tabuliformis (assembly GCA_031772625.1). NCBI lineage: Eukaryota > Viridiplantae > Streptophyta > Pinopsida > Pinales > Pinaceae > Pinus > Pinus tabuliformis. The sequence continues at coordinate 1,848,103,037 of CM062818.1, read as the reverse complement.
GTTTTGAGATCTTAAGATAAAAATAAGTAGATGGAGGTGATCAAAAGAGTATAGAGAATCAGTCAACAAGGGAGAAAGGAAAAGAGACCAGCATGGAGTTCACTCAGGAATAGAATGAACACACGACGGACCCTTTAAGTTCCATGGAAATACAAAAATACCAAGAAATGACTCAAAGTGAGAGTGGTATAGAGGACCAAGACTTACAGGAGATCCTGGAAAGGGAGAACCTAGAGTTGGAAAAGTTTCTAGAACAAGGAGGAAACCTGGGAGTAAACTACATACCTAAGGAGGATGTGGACAAGGTACAACATATATTCCTTAACAAGTCACATCAAACAAATGCAGGAGTCAAAAGAGGACATGATAACTAGGAAAATAAAGGGACTTCCTCAATAGGATTAATAACAGGAAAAGTAACAAAAAATCTAGGCAAGAGGAGGGGAAGAAAAAGAAAGAAAGAACTACTACTGGAGTGTGGAAAACTCATGATTGACTCAGGAAGGATGAAAGACCTTTCTAGTTACTCCTTTAAAACCCCACCTTAATGAAAATCACAACCTGAAACATTAGAGGACTAGCGAGTAGAAGAAAACAGAGGAATCTAGGTCACAGGATCAGAGAGGAAAAACCTAACATAGTATTCATACAGGAAACAAAATGCTCAGTGGAGAAGATCCAAGAAAAACATATAAAATGGTTAAATATATATGCATACCTTGAATTTAAGGCAGATAAATATGTTGGTGGCATTCTCATTCTATGGGATCCACAGAAATTTTGTGTGATTTTTGCGGAGGCATCCAGACATCACCTTTCTCTGATTTTCCAACCGATGGGTGATAAGAAATGTTACATAATCACCAATGTCTAAGGTACATAGCCAATGGAGGACAAAATTTGACTCCTCAAAACACTAGAGGATATTCTTGGAGGTGATTTTAACATGAAAAAGTCACTCACAGAGAAGAAAGGAGGAACTAGAACACTTGGTAGAGATTCAGTGGCCTTCCAAAAATTCATCACCAATGTGAAATTGGTTGACATGGAAACCAGTAATGGAATCTTCACTTGGAATAACAAAAGAGGGGGCCCTACCCAAGTAGCCTCAAAATTAGACAGATTTATTATTTCAGAGGAACTTCTTCTCATGGGAAGTAGCATGACTACACTCATCCTACCTTTTGGAAGTTCAAGTCACTGGCCTATCCAATTGGAAGCTTCCCTATTGGGTAAACCAAGGAACTCCCCCTTTAGGTTTAAGAATTCATGGCTCACACATTCAGATTTCCTCACAAACATTGAAAAATGGCGGAAGGAAGAGCTACACCTTCAAGGTACAAAAATGGTCCTTCTACACTGCAGGCTAAAACACATTAAAGGCGGACTCAAAGAGTGGAATAAAAAGGAATTTGGCAATATATTCAAAGCTAAAGGAGATGTGGAAAAGAAACTAAAGGAAATAAACCATATTCTTATCATAGAAGGCTATACAGATGAAAGGACAGAGATGGCAGAGTCACTCCAACATGAATGGGAAAATAGATGTCTATAAGAGGAAATATTCTGGAGACAGAAATACAGAGTACAATGGATTAAGGAAGGGGAGAGAAACACCAAATTCTTTCACAGATCCACCATATCTCACAGAAACAACAATAGAATTGTGAAACTTACAGATCAGCATGGAATCGAAATAAACACTCATGAAGACATGGAAAAGGTTCTAGTCTAGCATTTTCAGAAAATTGTTGAGGAAACCTTGGAAGACAGATATCAGTTTACGAAAATATTTACTCAATATATTCATAAATTGGTTTCTAGAGAAGATAATTACAATCTCAACAGACCAGTAACAGAGGAAGAAATTGAGGAAGTCATTCAAGAGATGCACAATGGGAAAGCACCAGGCCCGGATGGCTTCAATGTGGACTCTTTCAAAACATGTTGGAGGATAGTAAAACAGGATATCCTGGAGGTAGTGGAAGACTCTCAAAGATTTAAGACAGTCTTAAAGGCGATCAATGAATCTTTCATAGCCTTAATCCCCAAACAAGAAAAGGCCACCTCTCCAGACAGATTTAGACCTATAACATTATGCAATGTGGTATACAAAATAATATCCAAAGTAATTGCCAACCGTCTCAAACCACTCCTCCCAACCCTAGTGTCAGAGGAGCAAACATGCTATGTGGAAGGAAGACAAATTCTTAATAACATAATTCAAGCACATGAAGTGGTTCATTCACTTATTACCAATAAACAGGCAGGGATGATAATTCAGCTGGACATAGCAAAGGCCTATCTCAAACTTATCTGGTCATACATAAGAGCAGTATTAAAAGCCTATGGCTTAGATTACAATTGGATTAAATGGGTTATGGTGCTAGTTACCACTGCCAGCTATTCAATTCTTCTCAATGGCTCTCCCTCCAAAGCCTTCAAGCCTACTAGAGGTCTCAGGCAAGGTGATCCTCTTTCTCATTTCCTTTTCATTCTAATGATTGAAGGGTTAGGGAGAGTAATTAGAGCTGCTAAGGAGGAAGGGAGAATTTAGGTTTTGAGACTCACTCAAGGTAGGGACACAGTGACACATCAGCAATTTGTGGATCATACTATGCTTCAAGGCACACCCACTGTCAAGGAAGCCAAAGCACTTAAGTAGATTCTAAGTGAGTTTGCTATGGCAGCAGGCACAGAGGTAAGTCTTACTAAATCAAATATTTTATTTTTCAATATGGATATTTCAATACAAATAAATATTTCCTGAATTTTTGGCTTTCAAATAGAGTCATTTCCCGTGAAGTACCTGGGAGTTCCCCTCACCGACAAACCGCTACACAAGGAAATCTGGGAGCCTATTCTAAATAAGCTAAAAGATAAGATTAGCAAATGGACAAATAGAGCCCTAAATCTAGCAGGGAGGCTGATTCTAACTAATTCTATCCTCCAAAGTATCCATATCTATATGCTATCAGCCATTTCGGCACCAACTAGTGTAATTACTAATATAAGAAACATTCAGAGAGACTTTTTTTGGGGGAAAGGTGAAGAAAAGAAGAAATGGGCCCTAGTGGCATGGGACAGGGTATGCAAACCAAAGTCCCATGGTGGCTTGGGTCTTCATGACCCTCGAATTCTTAATAGAGTTCTCGGAGCCAAAATCTGGTGGAGATGGCTAAATGAAATAGAAGCCCTCTGGGCAAAACTATGGAAGCAAAATTATGCAAGAGATTGGCAGGAGAAGAACCTCATAAGAATGACAGGACAAGTAAAAAATTCTGCAATTTGGAATAGGGAATGGGAGAATAGGGTCCTAGTCCAAAATCACAGTTTTTGGGAGATCAGAAATGGAAATCTGGCCTGGTTTTTGGAGGATAATTGACAGCAGGAGGACAATATCCGTAGTGAAGAATTAGCAGTCATTCACACCGATACCATCAACAAAGGATTAAGGAGGGTAAGTGACTATTGGGACCAATCAAGGAACAATTGGAAATGGAGAATATGGAAACTTCCAGATTACAGTGGAATGGGCATGTTGCATACTGAAGCTATATCCCTTAAAGGTCTTTTAGAAAAGAGGAAAATCTTAAACTCAACCTTGGATGATCAACTAAGATGGGGAAAGAACAAGGCAGGTCTCTTCAACCTTAAGGAGGCCAAAAAGATAGATTTATGGCTTAACTTTCCAAAAACTGATAAGACGTGGAAAGAACTCTGGGATAATCCTCATTGGATGAAAGTCAAACTGTTCAAGTGGCTGGTTCAACAGGGCAAGATTCTGACATGGGATAACCTAAGAAAAAGAGGCTTTGTTGGCCCCTCAAGATGTCACTTATGTGGACAATAGGAAGAAACTACTAATCATCTCTTGAATAGATGCACTTTCACTGCAATACTTTGGAATTGGGTTAGAGATGTCTTTGAGTAGACAGATAGACATGTAAATGACATCATTGCTACTTTGAAAAAATGGTGGAATTTTTTTTCAGATAATGAGATCATTAACTCTGCCTAGGCGCTGACCCCAGGGTTCATAATCTGGAATGTCTGGAAGGAGCGCAATAATAGGATTTTCAAGGATAAGGCGAGCCTGATGAGTAACATCCTAATGCTAATCCTTAAACAACTCAAAGAAACTGTTCATATCCTGAGAGGTGTAGCTACTAGTAAACCCATAGGACAAAGAGAGGCCAGAATACTGGAGAACTTAGAGCTCAAGGTTCATCCCCCTCAGTGTTCTATGTAGATCAACAAGAATACCTCAGCAGAAACGGCTTCCTGGAAACCCCCTTCACATGGCTTTTTAAAATTTAACATAGATGGGGCCTCAAAAGGGAATCTGGGAGAAGCATTTTATGTAGGGGTCATAAGGGATGAGGAAGGAAACATACAAGTTATCTTCCACAGTTATCTAGGACAAGCAACCAACAATATGGCTAAGCTCATGGCGATGGTATCATGCTTGGAAATACTACTCAATTACAACATTCACAATATCATCATTGAGGTTGACTCAGAATTAGTCATTAATTCAGTGAATAGGATAACTGCTGGCGCTACACCAGAGAAAATCTCAAGACACTGGCGGCTTCTGCAAGTCTACCAAAGAATCCAAGCACACCTAAGAATGCTAAGAACTCTTAGGTTGGTGCATGTCCACAGGGAAGCCAACAAAGTTGTGGATTGGCTTGCCAATGAGGGGGTTCGAAACAAGCATATCAACTTGTGCTGCTGGTGGGAGGAGGTAATGGATGACAGGTTGAAGGAGGAATGCTCATCCCAGGCCCTCAGTGACAGACAATAATATCAGGAAAAATCAAGAGAAAGAATTTTACTTCATGACAACGATGAATAAGTTCACTTCAGACAGCTTATCAGAGGATATGCACTGTCGGTTTTCTAAGGGCACTTCTAGAAACAGAGGCAGTAATCGAGATAGAAGATATCTGATCACAGGAGGAGTGATTCCATGGGAGACAAACGCCACAGAGGCCACCCTTTCAGCTATGTCTTCCTCGGGCAATGCATGGGAGGTCAAAGGAAGAGATTACTGGGGTCAAAAACTGCTCGAGCCATACCACCTACTTCGGGCGCCCTCTGACCCGAGAGAGGTTTTCTCAGAGGACAAGCGATGCCATTCAGCAAGTAACACGTGGAGGGGGATGAACAGTGATTACTGCCTACATCGCTGGGTAATCTGCGAGCAGATGTGCGGTCCGATTTGGTTTGTGGCCGTCAGATCCAGAGAGGGAAAATTAATGGCCACCTTTTGGTGTGAAAGTTGTTGGGGCTGAAAGGATAAAACCACTAATCATTTACCACCTTCATCGAGCGCCATCCAAACCAAAGACAGTTTTAATGAAAAGCCAACAATTCCACTTAGGAAGCAACACATGGCGGAGGACCGAAAAAGCAAACTGCCTTCATTGCACGGTATTTAGTGGGCTTTCTAAGCTGCATGATATGGACACTAGCCGCTAGATCAGAAGGAAAATATCAATGGTCAACATTGATCATGCAACTTAAGGGTTTTTCTATGGGCTTCGCCTCCGCATGGGTTGAATTTTGACCGCCGGATTGTTAGAAGACAAATCATTGGTTGGTTTTTGGGAGCGGACTTTGGATCCACTTGCACGCTCTTGGTTTGAGGGAAGCCTAGGCCTTGTTTCTATATGATTTTTGGAGTGTTTTTTGGGTTATTTGGGTATTTTCACTCTCCCTTTGTGGGAGTTTGTGCCTCTGTGCATCCTTTTTAACATGTGTAAAATATTTTTTTACCTAAGTTAATAGAAGGACCGTCTCTTGCTTAAGCAAAAAAAAAATGTTGGAAATGAGTTGGCAAGATGGAAGGTGCAGGTTGAAATTGGCGAGCTTAGGACCAATTGACAGTAAAAATGACTTAAGTGAAGAAAAGAAGGTTTTATAGGGAAAAGAGGGAAAATGGAATAAATGAGCGTAGATGAAAATGTACGAAAGGATGACTCATGATGAGGTGGGGGGTGAAATGGAGTTCTTAGGTGGAATATGACGTGGAATTCTGAGGTGGAAGGTCATATGGAATGATCGATTTGGTGGTAGGGCATAGGGGTGATGTGAGCATGTCAGGGAAGAGTGGTAATCACACTCGCTTGAGATTTCTCACTCGCTTGTCATAGATAGGCGGAATGCATTTACAACTCATAGGGGCACCTATGCTAGTAAACAGTTTCATATTATGGTGATATTAGGTGAGATCCTGACCATAGATCTCCTGATGACGGTTTCTCTCCATACCGCCTATAGGGGAACCCCTTTGCATATCAATCGAATATGTTGTGACGTCGGGCTTTCTCTGTGTGTGGGTCCTGATGTCATGAGAAACATCACACTTGTGAGATGCGCTCCCTTTAATATTAGTTCCTCCACCATAAGAATAGGTCCCAACAACATGTAATATTTAAAAATTTTTAATATCAACTTGTGTAACCTTAGACCCATATTAATTCCTTCTTCTTCTTTTTTAAATAAAACTGCACAAAACAATTCTAATGTGTTTTCTCTTCTTTTTTCTCTTTTCTTTACAATATTTTTTTTTGGCATAGATGATTTATCTATTTATTTATTTGAAATAGAATGAAAACAAGCTACAAGAGAGAGTGTGGATGAGTCTTGTCAAATCCTGGTTTCCTCTAACAATGCCACTATTTCCTTGAACCTCAATTGGGTTTTCACTATCTCTTATGAAGAACACTTGGCTAATATATCTGCTATAATTCCTATTAATATTTCCATGAAGCCCGATGTCATGGACAATATTTTGATCGACGTAGATTGTACTCCTTCTGAGATTGACATTTACACTTCTCTTTCAAAATAATTCCATGATGTTTTTTGTTAGTACTACGACGAAACGTCTGGCATTGATCCACAAATTATACAACATGAGATTAAGACTTATCGTGGAGTCAAGCCTATTTGACAAAAAACTTTGGCTGATTAACCTACCTAACTTAGCTGCTATCAAAGCTAAAGTCCAAAAATTTCAAGATGTTGGTTTTATCTATTCTATATCCTTGATGGAATGTGTTTCTAATCTTGTTCTGGTTGTGTTGATGGTGCTGGACCCATCAACATGTCAGGGGATCTCCCTGGTAAGGAGTCCCAATCAGACCTCAGACCATTTGGTGTAGGAGTCCTAGTAGTGGGTCGTATAGTATCACCTTGAACACGGTTTCCCATAGAGGCAAGTACGATGACCCTATTGGTAGCAAGGGTGTGATAGCTACGTCAAGTCAAAGAATGTACATGGGTGGTTCTAACACATGGAAAGTGGGGTGCGTGCACCATTTTGAAACCTATAATAGTACTCGGCTTCGAAGGGAACACACGAGCAAAGATGCATCACTAGCTGGAAAGAAAGATAGCGAGAAATCCAAAGTGACGGTTAAACCAATCAACACATTTCAATAAAATTCATACATACTTATACAGAATAGTTCATACGTGCATGTGTAAGTTAAATAACATACATTGATAAAGCAACTAGAATATTCCAACTACAATAACAACATATGCATGAAAAGTGTTGGCTTTGTGATATTAAGAAGTGTAAATTCCAGTCATGCAATACATCCATGTACACCCGCTAGCCTCGATAGCGGAATGTTACAACCACAACCGCCTGCTTCCTCGAAAGAGATATACTAGCTATGCACAGTGGAGAAGCCAAGTCTCATTACAATACTATCCAAGATTTCTCTAATATTCTCCTATTGGAAGATTAGCTGACCAAAATCCTATACAATGAGTTATGAGGGACTATATATAGCAAAGGGTGAGGTGGCCCTTGACATTCCCCTTTTGTGACAGTTCAACTACCCTCATGACTCTTCATCTACTCTATGATTGTTACATCTAACTATCGACACTTGAACATACACTTGACAAGACATTACATACAATCTGAACATGTACCCATGTGAGACAAAATAGGCTTGAGCAAGCCATGCAAGACATCACTATGAATCAGACAACTGTTGGAAGACCAAATCTTCAACATCCTCATGATGGTCGACAGTAGCAAACTGATGACAAGCTCGGTAATTCATGATGGTGTACGTGTTTTCTAAGGTGACATCTTTCTAGAAATGAACTCTTGCCTCCATAGCATCTGGGTACACTGCTTGGTCTCCTCTATCCAACTCATCTGATAGCATGCACATCATTGTATTAAGTGTGGCAGGAACAACAACATACTTGTGCATGGGGTCTGCACTGATCACCAAGTTTGGGCTAGTGTCTATGCACATCAACACGTCAAAGTATGAGTCAAGCTCCAGCAAGACCTATGCCTTTGTCTTCACCCAGGTGAGTGCTCAATAGATGGGATCGCATGTGCGCACACAAAAACATCCATACTCTTGAATACACGTGCATGGTGTTAGATACCTATACCAATAGGTTTCATATTTCATGATTGGCTATGGAAGGTCCAAATATGCTCTGCTTTGATGATTCAAAGATCACACATTTCCTAGAGAATCTGATCTGTGCTTATAGCTTGGTATGGACTTAAAATTTTGATGGATGGTTCAACAGTCTAATCTGGATCATTCCATGGTTTAAATTTGCAGTTGTAGAATAGAGAAAGGAATCTGTCCAAACTGTTTAATCTTGGCAGATAAGTAGTTCAGGTAGAGAAGAAAAGGCTCCCAACAGCTTAATCTGGGACCTTGGAAGAGATAAGGGTAGAAGTAGATAGAAAAAACAAAGAAAAAGCCAAAGAAAAGAAAAGGCAAGTAAGGGTTTGCAAGTCCAAGTGCACCCTCCAAGAAGAAATAAAAAATGCTAGGTAAGTAGCTGGGTAAGTAGTTGGGGTTGCAGAAAGGTTATCTTTACCATTGCAGATATGTTAACTGTGTTTACCAGAGTAAAGTCAATCAATTGACAGGGTGTTCATCTTCATCAAGTTACAGCAAGGAGCATGACTAACCTCCCTCCTCCCCCTTCCATTTCATTACTAACATCCCCTCATCAACTGAGATTCATGGAAGAAGATCATGGTTTCATGGTGGTTCTTGTTCATTCAAAAGCCACATTTCTTGTCTAAAAATCTTTTCATTTTGATCTACTCTCTAAACTAAGTAAGTTTCAAATAAGCTTAGTGGTTTCCCCTCCAGTTACCCCTTCATCCATATTAACTCTAACACTACTATGTAAATCCCCTACATTACCTTTTCCCCTACTAGTATTAACACCATGGTATATAAACCCCAAAATTTGTATAAATATCCCTCCCTTTGGCATTATAGCCAATAAGCTCTCTGTCAGGAATCAAATGGCATCTGGTCACTTTGATGAACCTAACCCTAACCCCCTCCCCTCCTCTCAATTCATTTGGCCCCTTGGAAAGCTTCATTTGATAAAAGAGCCTCACAAATGACCTGGTTTTGCCTATACCCACTTCATTTACAAAAATAACCCCTAAATACCCACTTCGTTCTCTTATCCAAAGTATTGGGGCTGTCTTATTGCGCATCGGAAAACTTTACAAAACCCCTTTATCCATGAAACCCCTCTGAAATTACCAAAAAACCCCGAAAAACCCACTTTCCGCTGCTTAACCAAAGTTTGCGCATATATTCAATTTTTCGGAATATATTGAAAAGACATTAAAAAATATATATTTATCCCTCCGCTCGTGGCCGTATCCACCTATCATGTCATCATCCTGTCCACCGTCAGATCAGATCCAAGAGATCCAACGGTCCTTATGGATATCGGAGTGGTCCCCGCGACAGAGGTTTAGCGCCCGAGAAAGTGACGTTGCGTTACGTCAAGGCGCGGCCATGCGTCGCCCATTGAGGGCTCTCGGAGCAACCTCTGACAAGTGCGGGGCCATATCATAACCGCCCCGAGAAACCGCAACTGTTAGGGCTAAACCGTAACCGTTAGGTCACTCACCGCCCGGTTTGCGGGTCCAGCGCCATCCCCACGTCATCACCGTGCCTGCCACCGCATCACACTTTTGTCCGCATCTGTGCCAACGTGCCTGCCACCTCATTACCCCGTGGACCAATGGCAGCCCGCCACCTCATCCGATGACGTCATGCTGACGTCATCCAAGGCTGACCCCACCCTATGACGTCATGCTGACGTCATCACAGAAAAGGCGCCAATTTGCAAAAAGTCCATATTTTAGCCAAAAAACGCGTTTTTTCATACTTTTCGCTCATTTGCTATTGTTTCCTCTGCATGCTATTTCACGTCCTGAACTGCGCCACCTGCGGGAAACGACCTGAAGACCTCCAGAGCACCAATTCCACCCACGGTTACGACCTCTATTTGCAGTTAGCCAGGTATTTCTCATAGTTCATCCTCCATATGCCTAAATTCACTGTAAATTGCTCAGAACGCTTAAGGAACACTGAAACTCACTATTTCACCGACAGTTTTCCTCTGCAACACTTCTAAATTACAATTGCAACCTTGAAACCTCCAGCTGAGCCTTCATTTCTCGAGTTTTGGTCGAAAAACTGTAAACTGCTCACGCAAACGTGAGACAGTTGGTCAAGCTATTTTAAACCTGCCATAGAAGACAGAGGGAGACCAGGCATTGGTCTTATTCATAATTCGAGCAGTATTTCAATTGCTGCGTGTCCACTCCACCCTCTGGTCCCTATAATTCACAGTTGCATTGCAAAAAGTCACCTCTGTACTGTACTACTCGAACTAATTCACCTGCAAAGACAGAAACTGAATAGACCATGGAGACTCCAATTGCACTGAACATCAAGCCTCTCAATGCCCCTCACCAGGAATTAGAATGGAAAGCCCTGGGAGATATGGATTATCAAATGCTAGACTGGTTTCCATTAGGCTCCAAATATAATATTCAGATGCTGAATGAGTTGAAAGCCCAGCACCTTAGTGGAGCTGACATCCTAGGGATTTGGGACTCAAACTTGCCCATCTACAACCTCCCCCAGGTAAATCCTATGCCAGAGTTGATCTACAGATGCCAGGAGTGCTATGATCCAGGCCAAAGAGCTGTCCTCAGCCCTACAGGCGCAATTCTGTTTCATATCACCCCAGAAAGCATAAATGAGATGCTGCACTTCCACACTGCAAAGCCATTGACCCCCCTCCACATGCAGGACTTGATAAAGAAGGGGAATAAGTTGTCAAATGACCAGACCATCAAAATCAACCAGCTGTTTGTACAACCAGGGTCTGAAGCCATCAGAACTCCTCCTATTGGATATCATTACTTGAATGAATTGGGCAGAATGCTAGTGGATTTGATCAGCTATGTCCTAGGGTTCAGGGGATTGGAGGATGTGGATGAAATCATAATGGCAATGTTGTCTATATTCTCTCCTGGAAAGCCCCCAGCTATACATTATGATTATGCCACATACATTGCAGATAAGATCCATGACCAGCTCATGAATTTGAAGAGGGAAAGACTGTTCAGGTATACTTCATACATATACCACCTATTCTTGTTTTATCAGCCAGCCAGCTTCTCTATTCCCTTAAAGCAACTCAATGCCCAGGGGAATCCAAGGTCAGTTGTGTTTTGGACCTCTGTTTTTCATTGTGCCTCTGTATCACCATACACATACTCTGAATTCATAGACTTATTCATTCATCCAGCCATGACAGTATTGGATGGTGTTCCTCCTCCAAGGTTAACTGATGACATGAGGAGAATTCTCCACCTGAACAAAACCTACAGCATTGGTAATTGGTACATTTATCAACACCACACAGTGATCAGAGTTTATGGCTGTGAGTTGAAGCCTTTTAGGTTGCCAAGGTATGTCCCCATGAGGCTTTTTGCCTTAGAATATTTCAGGCAATTTGGGAATGCCGACTACCTCCACTTTCAAAGCAAGAACAAGAAGGCACAGTTGAAGATAAGGAGCCAGCTGGGCCCTTTCCTATACAACAGAAAAGAGGAGGGGTGGAAAGAGGCAAACAGTATCCTAGAGGCCCTCAAACTGCAAACTAGCTTTGAATGGATACCCTATGACCCCAATCACTTTGTCTCCCTCAGGAGGATAAGATACAAATTGGGCAGCTATTCACACGTGAGGCAGCCTGAGATTGAGCAGTATGCCAATAGATTAAGCTGGGAAGAAGGTACCCTAGAAGAGGAAATTACTAGTGAGGAGCTGCTAGAGAGAGAGGCTAGAAATATTCAAAAGAAAGCTGACTTAGAAACTTGTGGACAGGTTCCCCTCTCATACAAAAAAAAACTTGGAGCAGCTGCCTCGTCCTCAACAACGCATCATCAAGCTGCCATGAACCCTCCACAGACAGTCAACAAAGGCAAAGAAAAGCAGGTGGAACAGCCACCTCCTATGACCGAAGAGCAAATGGAAACCCTAATGTAGCAACAAGAAGAGATGGAGCAGCAGGGAGAAGGGCAGCAGCAAGAGGAGCAGCAACAACAACAAGAACAAAGGCAGGAACAGCCTGCCCAGCAAAAGCAAACAGTGGAAGCCCCTAAATCCACTGAACAAACTGAGCCTCCAAGACAAGAGACTTCAGCTGAGGCATCTACACTCCAGACTCCACAAAAGGAGGACACAAGCAGGAAAAGGGACAGAGAAACTCCCCTTACAACATCAGCAACTCATGGGGAGAAGAGGCAGAGAATCAATCCTCTTTCAGATGAAGAGATGCCAATAAGGCAACCTCTGGGTATGGTCCCACCCAGCAGGGAAACATCAGCAAGTTCCTTTCAATAGGAACAGGATAGAGCAATGGGAGGAGAAGTGAGTTCCTCTAGGCAGCAAAGGGAAGGTGGGCCTAGTATTAAACAACAGTTCATCGATATTAAGATGAGAAATGAGCCCATCAAGAGATAGTTGTACAACCATCTGCTAAACTTGGCTCCCACCAATCAGCAAAGACTCATGTCTGCATATGATGTGCAGGAAGGAAAAATGATCATGAGTCATTTCATGCCAACAGCAGTACAGCCCCAATCTGCCTCTGATTATTTGAGGACTAACTTGCAAGTCCTTGCCAAGGATATCCACCCAATGGACAAGATAGAACTGCACAAGCAAACGGGTGAGATGGTCTATGCTTCCCTGGCAGACCAAACCTTGGATAACTATAGGATACAAAATAGCCTTAACAATACAGCCTCTCAACTGGAGTTGGAGAGGGCATCATCCCAGGCAAAGGACAACAGAATAAGGTCCTTGGAAGACATAATCATTGAGATTGGACATGATCCCAAAGATATCAAAGGGATACAAGAGGTATTGAAGTTGAGGGATGCTGACATGGCAGCCTTGAGGAGAAAGATCAAACTCCCTGCCACAATCCACCCTCAAACAGATGAGGTGGCCCAGCAAAGGCATGATCAAGAGGCCACAACCCTGTTGATATCTCTATACAAGGAGCTAATCCGGACTCAAGACAAACTAGGAGAATCAGAGGCTGCAAAGGCAGCACTACAGGCAGCATTGAAGCAAAGAGAAGAGGGTCAAACCTCCCAACCTCCTCCTGAAATAATCAATCTTGAGGAAGCTCCTCCAACAACTGCCCCTCCTTCTCAGCAAACAGGGCCTACAGCACCAACTACATCAACAACTGCACCAACAACAGAGCAGACTCATAGTCTGGATATGCAGAAGCTCCAAAATGAAATTCAAGTCCTGGAAGCTCAAATGTTGGAGCTCAATTCAGCCAAAGAATCTTTGGCTAAAGTAAATGAGAGATATGATAAGAGCAAACAGAATGCAGCTGAAAGGGAACGAGAAATAAAAGCTCTAAAGAAGAGGATAACTGAGCTTGAGAAGGAGCTCACACTAGAAAAGGTGACAGCAGAGCTAAAAGCAGTCCTTTGGGCCAATATTGGCTGGTCTATCACCAATCAATGGCAGTACATTGTGACTATAGATGAACAAACAGTACTCATTACAAAGGCAAACAGGGAAATACACAGAGCTAGAGCAAGCCTTGGCAACATGCCTGATGCTGCCAACAGAATGATCAATATTTTAAATAACAGGACAAGCTCTCAACTGGCCACCATGGGAATTGCTCACAGGACTGAGACAATCTCAATGGTTAAAAGGGTCCTGACACTATGAAACCTGGTTGGAACATTGGAAAGAAGAACCCAGGATATGCAGACTGAAATCAACAAGTTCATGGACAGATTTCAGGCATTACAGAACAGAGGCCTCCCCAGCATATTAAGCAGTGTAGGAAGACTGCTTACCCTTGAAAACTACACTAAGAGGGTTGATGCCTATGCTGCAGGACAAATTGCAAGACAGCCCAACACTTCAGCAGAATCAGGGCCAGCATCAGGGCAAACTTTATACAATAGGGTGGACAACCTATTTTTTATTATGAACGAGATCAACCATCTGTTTGATGTGCCTCCAAATTTTTTTAAGTATACAGAAGCAGATGAAACCATAGAGGCAATTGTGAAGCAGCAACTTCCCCCACAGGAAGTCTGGAAAAATTTGACACAGATAATATTATCAAGCAAGAACCTGTAAATGTTAATTTTTGTCCAGTTTATAAGTAGTCATACACAGGCATAATTTTGATAGATAAGCATACAGAGGAAAGATAAAGGCTGAGCCAACTCAGCAGGGCTATTCGGTCACCACAGCAGCAATCACAGTCACAGGTGGCAAACCCGAGAAAATACAGCGCAACAAACATAAAGACGCGTTCGCCAGCATTAAAGCAGAGCGGCTCAACCGACTCCCTGACCTCCAAAGGTCAAAATTATCCTCTGACAAACTTAAAGAGCACTTATGCTGCATTCAAAGTTGTAATAACTTCTTTTCTACTTTCTGTACGAATTTATGAAGATATTTTCTTTCTCAGATGACTCAATGCCTGAGATATTTTGTATAATCATTCCTATAAAGTCCCCTTCGCATGAGCTTGTAAGGGTTGTTGTTGATTTCTCCTGAAGAAGCTCTTATGCTGTAATCCTTTCAGAAGTTAATAAAGAAAGTGATGGAATTTCTCGGATTTCTGAGGTGTTGAATGCGTCCTGGTGTCTGTTGATAACTGCTGGATTCCTGTGTATTTCACCATACAATAAGTCTCTGTAACTCTCTCTGTTATTTACTTGTTTTGTTAAAATCCATATATGTTATCTGATTTTCAATACTAAGCAACAAGGAAAAAGAATAACTTCCAGGATTTATTCACTGAGTACCCTGAGTTCAATCTGTGTTGTTAATGAATGTTTTCTTCATCTGTAATCTAGATAAGTGTAATTCTTAATTGCTGCACTTTCAGAATACACCTTTCACAGTGGCCTTTGTCACAAGAATTCAAGTTTTGCTCCTGTGCAACGTGCTACACTTTCACCTCACCAACTTAATAGAAAATTCTTAATTGCTTTCTGTTGGTTGACATATATCACCATTTAAGCTAAATTTGTTTGTTTAAGATACACAATAGGCCCTGCAGTTTGAACACCACCAATCCTGCATATCAAATCATTTCACAACTCCAGACTCCATTGCCCAATGATATTTTACTCTCTAAACAGTATATCATAAGACCTGAAAGAAATCCTTCAACCAAAACATAAACCAAAACCTGAGCATAATAGCTAGCCTAAAACACCATCATAACAGAGACAAATCATAAAGAGAGAGCCCTCTCTGATTACAGTTTGGCTAGAAACTGTGATCCAAAGATTGGTTAGTGGTTACCCTGGCCGTATTCCCTTGGGAGTCATAGGGAACAACCTAGGTGTTAACATAAATGGCGACTCAACTGGGGAACGCTTGAGTTTTTTTTAATTACCATATATTTTCATAGCTACTATCAAGCCTGAAATCAGCCAAGAGGCCTTTAATCTGTTGCTGTATCACATTAACAGCTTTAGGGAGGAGCTTGTTTAGGGAATCTTCATCTTAGCTCTAAGAATATATAGCCATTCTAAATCATTCATCCAGTCCTTTCAGAGATAAAAATTTCCTGCAAAATTCCAAAAAACAGTTAGAAGCTGGCTCCTAAGAAAAATCCACGGCACACTAGGGCAAATCCTGATCCTAATCCACCCATCATTGTTGATAATCCAAATACCATCCCTAGAAACATAAGGAGGCAGTGCAAAGGCAAGAGCAACCTGCTGATTTGACTTCAGAGTCAGATCATCCCAGCCTCATCCCTACTCCATGCAAGGTCCTTTTCTGGTCTACCCCTAGTTCCCCTAGCTCACCCTCCACATCTCAAACTCCTCCTCTCACATCCTCATCCACTGCTCATATCCCCTTGACCAACACTCTAGGCTCACTCTCACTTGTCACCCCTGTCGTACTCGCTGTTCCTATTATCCCAGCTGCCCCTGTTAATCCTCTAAATCCTGTAAATATGGCTAACAGATATGCACCCTTGCAGATACCAGCTAATGCTGCAGCTTTACTTCAAGACTACCAAAGCAAAATCTCATATTTTGACTCCAATGGCCCTCTGACAGCTGTCCAGCATGCGAAGAAGATGCAAGACCATTTTGAGACCTATGAAATAGATGATGACAGTGTCAGAATGAGGATGTTTGTTCAAAGCCTAACCGGGGATGTAAGAACTTGGTTTAGATCCCTGAATGCAAACTCCATTACAACTCCTGATGAACTGTATCAAGCCTTTACTACTAGATGGGAAAAGAAGAAAGATCCTCTGCACATACTTGGTGAATATGAAACAATCAAGAGAGGTCCTCAAGAGACCGTTCTGGAGTATTGTGCTAGATTCAACAATGTGTACAATGCAATACCACAAAACCTAAGACCTCCTCCTGATTTGGCCTTGTACAAATTCCCTGATGGATTTGATCCTGACATGGCATATCAGTTGAAGGAAAGAGAACCTGAAACCCTTGAAGACGCTCAAAAGGCCGCTGTCACAGTGGAAGCAAACCTGATTGCCAAAAGAAACAGGGCAAGGTTAGAAAAGAGAAGCATATACAAAGAAGAACCTACAGCCCTTGATCAAAAACTTGATGCAATACTTAATGGTATGAAGAGATTGGGTGATAGGGTAGAATCAGTTGAGAGAAAAGCATCATGGGAAGCACCACAAAACAATCCTCCTAGGAATCCAAATTTTAGGAGAAATCCAAACCCAAACATTGGCAAGGCCAGTGCTGACCAAGACATAAGACCCCCTTTCCAAGAAAATTATGCAGAAACTTCCACATCAACTGAGCCCAATGAAGATCCTGAGATTAATTTAATGGGTCTAGACGGTGAGAGTCAAGTTTTCTTAACACAAGAAGATCATGAGGATGATGAAATCAAACTGTTCCAAACTAAATCAGGTGAATCCTTTGACTTTAAACAAGGCTATGACACTGCTGTTTATGAAGTCCATAAACAATACAAGCTGAGGAGCAGAACTGTGAATGTTAACCAGCCTGAAAAGAAAAAGGATAATCAGCAGCCCGAAAGAGTTACAGTCATAGAACCTAATGACAAAATGACTTCACATACAGAAGAAGTGATTGTTGAGGAGATCACTGAACCACTGTCCTTAAAACAGCAGCCTATGGTCACTCCCCCTGCTCATCCTCATTCAACTCTTTCTCCTCAAGAGATGAGTAAAAAGGATAAGTCCCAAAGTCAAGACAAAAATCAAGAAGAAGATGTAATGAACAAGGAAAGAACTGTCACCTATAACCCCAAGACGCAATCTGAAAAACCTTTTGATCTAGAAACAGAAATTGGCAAATTAAAGATAGCAATTCCTCTCTTGGAACTAGCCAAGCATGACATCTATAAACTACAGATCAAAAGGTCCCTTCAACTCACTAGTAACAAAGATGATGTCAATGTGATGGATGACACCCCAGAACTCCTGTTTGGCCCAGAAGTGGATGGAAAAATAGTGGTCATAGGGGTACTGCCTTTCTATGTCAGTTTACATATTCATGATAAAATATTACATAATGCAATGTTTGACTCAGGTGCCTCTCACAATCTTATGCCAAAAGCAGTCATGGAGAGATTGAATTTAGACATAACAAGACCATATAAGGATCTGTTTTCCTTTGACTCCAGCCAAGTCAAGTGTTTAGGTCTCATAAAAGACTTATGTGTGTCTCTGGTTCAATACCCAAACAAGACAATCCTGATGGATGTGGTGGTTGCTGATATCCCACCCAAGTATGGGATGCTGTTATCAAGATCATGGGGGGCCAAACTCCAAGGTTCCCTACAATTAGACATGTCATATGCCACCATCTCTGTTTTCGGGCAACCAAAAATACTGTACAGAGAAACACTTATGAAATACATGGTCAGCAGTGAAGAAAAGCCTCAAAACTTTCCTATATATGCTGTCCATTCAGACATAGACTCATACATTCTCTTCAATGACAACACAATGCCCTCAAAAGATGAGGATGAAACCAAGATATTCATACAAGAGAAAGACTCAAATGAAAGTATCACCACCCATGAAACAGCAGTCAATCAAACACTAGATACTGTTGCTGTTCTAAATATCAAGCATACCCAATCAAATGATGAAACTGTCCTAGAAGACGAGCTAGAGAAAAAACCACAATTGCTACTCACATTACCAGCCCATGAACATATCATCAAATCTCCTTTCCACCAGGATATTCTATGGTTCCTTGAATTTGATGGTTCAGTTAACAAATTAGGAGCAGGAGCTGGAGTTTGGGTACACAATAAAGAAAACAGTCATGCAGAAGGCAGAGCCTATAGATTAAACTTCAGATGTACTAATAACATGGCTGAATATGAGGCTCTCTTACTAGGTCTCAAGTTAGTAAAGTCCCTACAAGCGATAAAAGTGTCAATCCTAGGAGATTCAGACCTAGTTATCCAACAAGTAAAGGGAAATTTTGTCACCAATGATAAAATATTGAGGTCTTATAGGTCTGCTATTGCTGATGTACTAAACTCCTTCTTTGAATTCCAAATCACCAAGATTTCTAGGACCCACAATCTACATGCTCATAGTTTAGCCACCTTTGCAAGTACCTGCAAGCTGCCTTTTGAGCCCCATCATTGCTTTACAGCTGAGATAAAACACAGACCATCTATCCCAAACAATGTTAAAGATTGGCAAGTATTTGAGGATGATATACAAATAAACAATTTTTTGACTTTGCAGCAAGAATTTTCAGGACTAAATATTGACAATGACAGAGCAAGTCAATCACAAATACTTGACAAAGCAAGTCAATCACAAATACAGTTCCAACAGATTACTCACCCAATATCACCCAGAACAGCAAAGCAAATACTAAATCCAACTATTTTCAACATAGACAACATTCAGCAAATTCAATCAAACAATTGTGAGCAAGTAGCCAATGCTGAAACTGAAATCATAGAGTTGAAAGACAATTTCCTACCAACAGGCCTAACTCCCCTAGAAGACATCTTTGACTCGAATGATATTCCCAGAAAACCAAAAATGCAGCCCTTGAATGCAACCATTGAAGAATGCAACATAGGTACAATTGACAAACCCAAAATAATTAAATTGTCTGCATCTTTGCCGCCTGATCAAAAGCCCAAATACATTGACCTCTTTAAAGAGTTCCAGGATGTCTTTGCATGGAGTTATGAGGACCTAAAGTCCTATGACACCTCTGTCATCCAGCATACCATCCCTCTCAAGCCTGATCAAAAGCCCTTTAAACAAAAATTGAGGAGAATCAATCCTATGCTTCTCCCAACGATGGAACAAGAAGTACAGAAAATGTTTAAGGCAGGCATCATAGCACCAATCAGATTCTCTGAATGGATCTCCAACTTAGTCCCTACAAGAAAGAAGACCGGTGAAATTAGGCTGTGTGTGGACTTAAGGAATCTGAACCAAGTATCCCTCAAAGACAACTATCCCTTACCTAAGATGGATCATATTCTCCAAAGAGTGGTAGGGGCCTCAAGGATCTCATTACTTGATGGATTCTCGGGTTTCAACCAAATCCTAGTACACCCTGATGATCAAGACAAAACTGCATTTACAACCCCATGGGGAACTTTCAAGTATGTTAAAATGCCTTTTGGGTTGAAGAATGCCGGGGCAACATTTCAAAGAGCAATGGATATTGCTTTTGCGAAGGAGATTCATGATTTCCTTGTCATTTATTTAGATGACCTCACACCTTTTTCCAAATCTGACCAAGAACATTTGAAACATTTGAGACAGATCTTCCTAACATGTAGGAAGTACGGAATTTCGTTGAATCCCAAAAAATCCCTGTTTGGTTTAGAGGAAGGTAAACTATTGGGCCACATCATCTCTAAAGATGGCATAAGAATTGATCCAGATAGGATACAAGCTATCCTACAAATGCCCCACCCAAGAAATATAAAAGAATTGCAAGGATTCTTGGGAAAAATCAACTTCTTAAGGAGATTTATCCCAAATCTGGCCGAGTTGATCAGATTGCTTAATAATATGCTGAAGAAAGATTCAAAGGTGAAATGGACAGTTGAAGCAAATCAAGCCTTTGAAAGTATAAAGCTGGCCCTTACCCAGACCCCAATCCTGACCAATCCTCAATTTGACAGGGAATTCATTATCTTCTCTTTTGCCTCCCAGCATACTATTGCTGCTGTTTTATTACAGAAAGATGACCAAGGAAATGAGAAGCCTATTGCCTTCTTCAGCAGAGCTCTTAGAGATGCACCTCTAAAATATCAGATCATGGAAAAGCAGGCTTATGCTTTAGTCAAGGCCATTAAGGACTTTAGGATTTACATCCTTTATTCACATGTTATAGCTTATGTACCAAGTCCTATTGTCAAAGACATTCTCACCCAAGAAAACTTAGAGGGCAGAAGAGGAAAGTGGATTGCCAACATATTGGAATTTGATATTGAGATAAAACCAACTAAACTAATAAAAGGGCAAGGTCTGGCCAAGTTAATGACAGAAGCAAATTTCCAAGCCCTAGATATCAATCAGCTGGACAGTGAAACAGAGCTGGCGACTCCAAAGATCAATGTAGCCTTTGAACAATCTCCTTGGTACTCTGATATCTGTTATGTCTTACAAAACCTGTGTGCTCCCCCAGGACTGTCCAAAACTAAGTGTAGGTTTTTAAAAATGAAAACATCAAGATTCTGTGTGATGGATGGCAATTTGCTTTGGAAAAACCATGAAGGTATATTGTTGCACTGTTTAATGGAAAATGAAACTAACAATATCATGCAAGAGTTTCATGCAGGAGACTGTGGTGGACACTTGTACTGGAAGTCCACTGTGGACAAGATACTAAGGGCTGGATATTACTAGCCCACCTTGTTCTCTGATGTCAAGAAATTCATCATCTCATGTCATAAATGTCAAGTGTTTGAGGGAAAGAGACAGTTGCTGCCACTTCCTTTAAGACCTATTGCAACAGAGAGACCTTTTCAACAATGGGGTTTGGATTTCATTGGGGAAATTCATCCCTCATCTTCAGGCCAACATAGATGGATCTTGACAGCCACAGACTACTTCACCAAGTGGATTGAAGCTGTTCCATGCAGACAAGCAAATGATTCCACTATCATTCAGTTCTTGGAGAACAACATATTGGCTAGATTTGGCTGTCCTAACAAAGTAATAACAGACAATGCTGCTGCTTTCAGATCCAAGAAAATGGTCAACTTCTGCCATAAATTTCACATCACTCTGGGCCACTCCACTGCATACTATCCTCAAGGAAATGGCCTTGCTGAGTCATCAAATAAAAGCCTAGTAAATATCATAAAGAAAGTGCTGGAAGAGAACAAAAAGAACTGGCACAAGAAACTAGTCAATGCCTTATGGGCAGATAGACTAACAACAAAAAGATCAATTGGTACCAGCCCATATGAGTTGGTTTATGGACTAGAAGCCAAATTTCCCTCATCACTAGGAGTGCCTGTTATGAAGCTTCTTCAAGAAAGCCAAGCAGAACCAAATGATATGCAAAGAAGGATCAATCAGATAATTTGTTTGCAGCAAACCAGAGATCAAGTTTTCAGCAGAGTTCAAGTGCTACAAGAGAAATTAAAGAAGGCCTTTGATAGAAGAACTAAGGCAGAAGATTTCAGTGTGGGAGACAAAGTCCTCAAGTGGGATGCAAGAAGAGAGGAGAAGGGAAAACATGGAAAATTCGATTCCCTTTGGAGAGGACCATTTGCTGTCCAAGCAGTACAAGGAAACAACACTTACTTCCTTAAGAGTCTCAATGAAACTGATTTGGATGAAGGTCCTGTGAATGGCAGGATGCTGAAGCACTATTTTGAATATCACCCATGAGTGCAACCTGATTTTCCCTTGTATATATGCAGATGTATATATTATTTTCTGTTTAGATTGTAAAAATGCAGTTTTTTCAAGTTTATTGACTGCCAGCAAAAGGTAAATAGAATCAGAGGTCTACCAAGAAGAGAAGCACACAATTTTGGCACCTCAAAGCAGCAAACTGCAGAATTGGTAAGAACAATCAAGGAGCAAGGCAATCTGACCTGCTGTTCTTGGTCTTTCAAAAGAAAAACCATCCCCATGTGGAGCCACTGTTAGATACCTATACCAATAGGTTTCATATTTCATGATTGGCTATGGAAGGTCCAAATATGCTCTGCTTTGATGATTCAAAGATCACACATTTCCTAGAGAATCTGATCTGTGCTTATAGCTTGGTATGGACTTAAAATTTTGATGGATGGTTCAACAGTCTAATCTGGATCATTCCATGGTTTAAATTTGCAGTTGTAGAATAGAGAAAGGAATCTGTCCAAACTGTTTAATCTTGGCAGATAAGTAGTTCAGGTAGAGAAGAAAAGGCTCCCAACAGCTTAATCTGGGACCTTGGAAGAGATAAGGGTAGAAGTAGATAGAAAAAACAAAGAAAAAGCCAAAGAAAAGAAAAGGCAAGTAAGGGTTTGCAAGTCCAAGTGCACCCTCCAAGAAGAAATAAAAAATGCTAGGTAAGTAGCTGGGTAAGTAGTTGGGGTTGCAGAAAGGTTATCTTTACCATTGCAGATATGTTAACTGTGTTTACCAGAGTAAAGTCAATCAATTGACAGGGTGTTCATCTTCATCAAGTTACAGCAAGGAGCATGACTAACCTCCCTCCTCCCCCTTCCATTTCATTACTAACATCCCCTCATCAGCTGAGATTCATGGAAGAAGATCATGGTTTCATGGTGGTTCTTATTCATTCAAAAGCCACATTTCTTGTCTAAAAATCTTTTCATTTTGATCTACTCTCTAAACTAAGTAAGTTTCAAATAAGCTTAGTGGTTTCCCCTACAGTTACCCCTTCATCCATATTAACTCTAACACTACTATGTAAATCCCCTACATTACCTTTTCCCCTACTAGTATTAACACCATGGTGTATAAACCCCAAAATTTGTATAAATATCCCTCCCTTTGGCATTATAGCCAATAAGCTCTCTGTCAAGAATCAAATGGCATCTGGTCACTTTGATGAACCTAACCCTAAGCCCCTCCCATCCTCTCAATTCATTTGGCCCCTTGGAAAGCTTCATTTGATAAAAGAGCCTCACAAATGACCTGGTTTTGCCTATACCCACTTCATTTACAAAAATAACCCCTAAATACCCACTTCGTTCTCTTATCCAAAGTATTGGGGCTGTCTTATTGCACATCAGAAAACTTTACAAAACCCCTTTATCCATGAAACCCCTCTGAAATTACCAAAAAACCCCGAAAAACCCACTTTCCGCTGCTTAACCAAAGTTTGCGCATATATTCAATTTTTCGGAATATATTGAAAAGACATTAAAAAATATATATTTATCCCTCCGCTCGTGGCCGTATCCACCTATCATGTCATCATCCCATCCACCGTCAGATCAGATCCAAGAGATCCGACGGTCCTTATGGATATCGGAGCGGTCCCCGCGACAGAGGTTTAGCGCCCGAGAAAGTGACGTTGCATTACGTCAAGGCGCGGCCACGCGTCGCCCATTGAGGGCTCTCGGAGCAACCTCTGACAAGTGCGGGGCCGTATCATAACCGCCCCGAGAAACCGCAACTGTTAGGGCTAAACTGTAACCGTTAGGTCACTCACCGCCCGGTTTGCGGGTCCAGCGCCATCCCCACGTCATCACCGTGCCTGCCACCGCATCACACTTTTGTCCACATCTGTGCCAACGTGCCTGCCACCTCATTACCCCTTGGACCAATGGCAGCCCGCCACCTCATCCGATGACGTCATGCTGACGTCATCCAAGGCTGACCCCACCCTATGACGTCATGCTGACGTCATCACAGAAAAGGCGCCAATTTGCAAAAAGTCCATATTTTAGCCAAAAAACGCGTTTTTTCATACTTTTCGCTCATTTGCTATTGTTTCCTCTGCATGCTATTTCACGTCCTGAACCGCGCCACCTGCGGGAAACGACCTGAAGACCTCCAGAGCACCAATTCCACCCACGGTTACGACCTCTGTTCGCGGTTAGCCAGGTATTTCTCATAGTTCATCCTCCATACGCCTAAATTCACTGTAAATTGCTCAGAACGCTTAAGGAACACTGAAACTCACTATTTCACCGACAGTTTTCCTCTGCAACACTTCTAAATTACAATTGCAACCTTGAAACCTCCAGCTGAGCCTTCATTTCCCGAGTTTTGGTCGAAAAACTGTAAACTGCTCACGCAAACGTGAGATAGTTGGTCAAGCTATTTTAAACCTGCCATAGAAGACAGAGGGAGACCAGGCATTGGTCTTATTCATAATTTGAGCAGTATTTCAATTGTTGCGTGTCCACTCCACCCTCTGGTCCCTATAATTCACAGTTGCATTGCAAAAAGTCACCTCTGTACTGTACTACTCACTTGAACTAATTCACCTACAAAGACAGAAACTGAATAGACCATGGAGACTCCAATTGCACTGAACATCAAGCCTCTCAATGCCCCTCACCAGGAATTAGAATGGAAAGCCCTGGGGGATATGGATTATCAAATGCTAGACTGGTTTCCATTAGGCTCCAAATATAATATTCAGATGCTGAATGAGTTGAAAGCCCAGCACCTTAGTGGAGCTGACATCCTAGGGATTTGGGACTCAAACTTGCCCATCTACAACCTCCCCCAGGTAAATCCTATGCCAGAGTTGATCTACAGATGCCAGGAGTGCTATGATCCAGGCCAAAGAGCTGTCCTCAGCCCTACAGGCGCAATTATGTTTCATATCACCCCAGAAAGCATAAATGAGATGCTGCACTTCCACACTGCAAAGCCATTGACCCCCCTCCACATGCAGGACTTGATAAAGAAGGGGAATAAGTTGTCAAATGACCAGACCATCAAAATCAACCAGCTGTTTCTATAACCAGGGTCTGAAGCCATCAGAACTCCTCCTATTGGATATCATTACTTGAATGAATTGGGCAGAATGCTAGTGGATTTGATCAGCTATGTCCTAGGGTTCAGGGGATTGGAGGATGTGGATGAAATCATAATGGCAATGCTGTCTATATTCTCTCCTGGAAAGCCCCCAGCTATACATTATGATTATGCCACATACATTGCAGATAAGATCCATGACCAGCTCATGAATTTGAAGAGGGAAAGACTGTTCAGGTATACTTCATACATATACCACCTATTCTTGTTTTATCAGCCAGCCAGCGTCTCTATTCCCTTAAAGCAACTCAATGCCCAGGGGAATCCAAGGTCAGTTGTGTTTTGGACCTCTGTTTTTCATTGTGCCTCTGTATCACCATACACATACTCTGAATTCATAGACTTATTCATTCATCCAGCCATGACAGTATTGGATGGTGTTCCTCCTCCAAGGTTAACTGATGACATGAGGAGAATTCTCCACCTGAACAAAACCTACAGCATTGGTAATTGGTACTTTTACCAACACCACACAGTGATCAGAGTTTATGGCTGTGAGTTGAAGCCTTTTAGGTTGCCAAGGTATGTCCCCATGAGGCTTTTTGCCTTAGAATATTTCAGGCAATTTGGGAATGCCGACTACCTCCACTTTCAAAGCAAGAACAAGAAGGCACAGTTGAAGATAAGGAGCCAGCTGGGCCCTTTCCTATACAACAGAAAAGAGGAGGGGTGGAAAGAGGCAAACAGTATCCTAGAGGCCCTCAAACTGCAAACTAGCTTTGAATGGATACCCTATGACCCCAATCACTTTGTCTCCCTCAGGAGGATAAGATACAAATTGGGCAGCTATTCACACGTGAGGCAGCCTGAGATTGAGCAGTATGCCAATAGATTAAGCTGGGAAGAAGGTACCCTAGAAGAGGAAATTACTAGTGAGGAGCTGCTAGAGAGAGAGGCTAGAAATATTCAAAAGAAAGCTGACTTAGAAACTTGTGGACAGGTTCCCATCTCATACAAAAAACAACTTGGAGCAGCTGCCTCGTCCTCAACAACGCATCATCAAGCTGCCATGAACCCTCCACAGACAGTCAACAAAGGCAAAGAAAAGCAGGTGGAACAGCCACCTCCTATGACCGAAGAGCAAATGGAAACCCTAATGCAGCAACAAGAAGAGATGGAGCAGCAGGGAGAAGGGCAGCAGCAAGAGGAGCAGCAACAACAACAAGAACAAAGGCATGAACAGCCTGCCCAGCAAAAGCAAACAGTGGAAGCCCCTAAATCCACTGAACAAACTGAGCCTCCAAGACAAGAGACTTCAGCTGAGGCATCTACACTCCAGACTCCACAAAAGGAGGACACAAGCAGGAAAAGGGACAGAGAAACTCCCCTTACAACATCAGCAACTCATGGGGAGAAGAGGCAGAGAATCAATCCTCTTTCAGAGGAAGAGATGCCAATAAGGCAGCCTCTGGGTATGGTCCCACCCAGCAGGGAAACATCAGCAAGTTCCTTTCAACAGGAATAGGATAGAGCAATGGGAGGAGAAGTGAGTTCCTCTAGGCAGCAAAGGGAAGGTGGGCCTAGTATTAAACAACAGTTCATCGATATTAAGATGAGAAATGAGCCCATCAAGAGACAGTTGTACAACCATCTGCTAAACTTGGCTCCCACCAATCAGCAAAGACTCATGTCTGCATATGATGTGCAGGAAGGCAAAATGATCATGAGTCATTTCATGCCAACAGCAGTACAGCCCCAATCTGCCTCTGATTATTTGAGGACTAACTTGCAATTCCTTGCCAAGGATATCCACCCAATGGACAAGATAGAACTGCACAAGCAAACGGGTGAGATGGTCTATGCTTCCCTGGCAGACCAAACCTTGGATAACTATAGGCTACAAAATAGCCTTAACAATACAGCCTCTCAACTGGAGTTGGAGAGGGCATCATCCCAGGCAAAGGACAACAGAATAAGGTCCTTGGAAGACATAATCATTGAGATTGGACATGATCCCAAAGATATCAAAGGGATACAAGAGGTATTGAAGTTGAGGGATGCTGACATGGCAGCCTTGAGGAGAAAGATCAAACTCCCTGCCACAATCCACCCTCAAACAGATGAGGTGGCCCAGCAAAGGCATGATCAAGAGGCCACAACCCTGTTGATATCTCTATACAAGGAGCTAATCCGAACTCAAGACAAACTAGGAGAATCAGAGGCTGCAAAGGCAGCACTACAGGCAGCATTGAAGCAAAGAGAAGAGGGTCAAACCTCCCAGCCTCCTCCTGAAATAATCAATCTTGAGGAAGCTCCTCCAACAACTGCCCCTCCTTCTCAGCAAATAGGGCCTACAGCACCAACTACATCAACAACTGCACCAACAACAGAGCAGACTCATAGTCTGGATATGCAGAAGCTCCAAAATGAAATTCAAGTCCTGGAAGCTCAAATGTTGGAGCTCAATTCAGCCAAAGAATCTTTGGCTAAAGTAAATGAGAGATATGATAAGAGCAAACAGAATGCAGCTGAAAAGGAACGAGAAATAAAAGCTCTAAAGAAGAGGATAACTGAGCTTGAGAAGGAGCTCACACTAGAAAAAGGTGACAGCAGAGCTAAAAGCAGTCCTTTGGGCCAATATTGGCCGGTCTATCACCAATAAGTGGCAGTACATTGAGACTATAGATGAACAAACAGTACTCATTGCAAAGGCAAACAGGGAAATACACAGAGCTAGAGCAAGCCTTGGCAACATGCCTGATGCTGCCAACAGAATGATCAATATTTTAAATAACAGGACAAGCTCTCAACTGGCCACCATGGGAATTGCTCACAGGACTGAGACAATCTCAATGGTTAAAAGGGTCCTGACACTACGAAACCTGGTTGGAACATTGGAAAGAAGAACCCAGGATATGCAGACTGAAATCAACAAGTTCATGGACAGATTTCAGGCATTACAGAACAGAGGCCTCCCCAGCATATTAAGCAGTGTAGGAAGACTGCTTACCCTTGAAAACTACACTAAGAGGGTTGATGCCTATGTTGCAGGACAAATTGCAAGACAACCCAGCACTTCAGCAGAATCAGGGCCAGCATCAGGGCAAACTTTATACAATAGGGTGGACAACCTATTTTTTATTATGAACGAGATCAACCATCTGTTTGATGTGCCTCCAAATTTTTTTAAGTATACAGAAGCAGATGAAACAATAGAGGCAATTGTGAAGCACCAACTGCCCCCACAGGAAGTCTGGAAAAATTTGACACAGATAATATTATCAAGCCAGAACCTGTAAATGTTAATTTTTGTCCAGTTTATAAGTAGTCATACACAGGCAGAATTTTGATAGATAAGCATACAGAGGAAAGATAAAGGCTGAGCCAACTCAGCAGGGATATTCGGTCACCACAGCAGCAATCACAGTCACAGGTGGCAAACCCGAGAAAATACAGCGCAGCAAACATAAAGACGCGTTCGCCAGCATTAAAGCAGAGCGGCTCAACCGACTCCCTGACCTCCAAAGGTCAAAATTATCCTCTGACAAACTTAAAGAGCACTTATGCTGCATTCAAAGTTGTAATAACTTCTTTTCTACTTTCTGTATGAATTTATGAAGATATTTTCTTTCTCAGATGACTCAATGCCTGAGATATTTTGTATAATCATTCCTATAAAGTCCCCTTCGCATGAGCTTGCAAGGGTTGTTGTTGATTTCTCCTGAAGAAGCTCTTATGCTGTAATCCTTTCAGAAGTTAATAAAGAAAGTGATGGAATTTCTCGGATTTCTGAGGTGTTGAATGCGTCCTGGTGTCTGTTGATAACTGCTAGATTCCTGTGTATTTCACCATACAATAAGTCTCTGTAACTCTCTCTGTTATTTACTTGTTTTGTTAAAATCCATATATGTTATCTGATTTTCAATACTAAGCAACAAGGAAAAAGAATAACTTCCAGGATTTATTCACTGAGTACCCTGAGTTCAATCTGTGTTGTTAATGAATGTTTTCTTCATCTGTAATCTAGATAAGTGTAATTCTTAATTGCTGCACTTTCAGAATACACCTTTCACAGTGGCCTTTGTCACAGGAATTCAAGTTTTGCTCCTGTGCAACATGCTACACTTTCACCTCACCAACTTAATAGAAAATTCTTAATTGCTTTCTGTTGGTTGACATATATCACCATTTAAGCTAAATTTGTTTGTTTAAGATACACAATAGGCCCTGCAGTTTGAACACCACCAATCCTGCATATCAAATCATTTCACAACTCCAGACTCCATTGCCCAATGATATTTTACTCTCTAAACAGTATATCATAAGACCTGAAAGAAATCCTTCAACCAAAACATAAACCAAAACCTGAGCATAATAGCTAGCCTAAAACACCATCATAACAGAGACAAATCATAAAGAGAGAGCCCTCTCTGATTACAGTTTGGCTAGAAACTGTGATCCAAAGATTGGTTAGTGGTTACCCCGGCCGTATTCCCTTGGGAGTCATAGGGAACAACCTGGGTGTTAACACATGGGAAGCCTATAGACTAGTGATAAGCTACGGGAGATCTTCATAGTTATGGATCTGACTCTGGATGCGTGCTTTCAGCTCAACCGCTCTAGGCTTCATCATCTTAGGAAAGTGTAACGAGGTTCCCTTGTATTTCATTGTCCATGTTTATATGTAATCAACAACATCATGCACGTTCGATAAGATACGTGCTCTCCTAGCACATCGTTGCTACCAACCATTGAGATGGACAACTACCTTATTCATAGTACCAAACTTGGAATACAATGCTCACATGAGTATTTCAAGGGATGATACTTCATCCAGTATTGCCTTCTTCCACTGTGCTCGGGTGGATGTTGTAACCAATTCTCCTCCTTGCTTGGCCATCTATAGTTCCTTAGGCATTCACTCTATCTCACCTATAACGAAGAGAACACTCAAACTAGTGGCGTAAACATATGCTTTGGTAGCATTGACAAATTCTCTTGGATGTTTGTGCACATCAGACACGATCACTCGTTCCTCAAACTGTGCAGGAGATGTGTGATCATCCGGAGTCGACACTCTATGAGATTTCACAACTCTATGTTGGGACTCATTGAATGAGATGTTGTGCATCTCTCCCTCTGGATTGTCTCCAAGGATCTCGGTGTATCCTTAGTCACTTGGGACTTTCTCCTCTTCTGGATGCGGTGAAGTTGGTGGGTCAACCTCTTGGTGATGAGGCATGAGGTCAATATCTTGCTCTAACTCCTGTTGCTCCATGTCTGTATCCATCTATTCAAGTGCTTTTTCAATCTCTCGAGCAAAGTCATGCTCCTATGATGGTTCACCCTATCCACCTGATGCTATATATTCGGATGAGTTGACTACCTGTACGAGCGTTGTTTCATCTGTCTGTAAATGTTGTGCCCCCTGTTGTACCTATTCGTACTATGCTTCCTTCTCCTGTTTGTGCAACTCCTATTCCTTCTGGAGTTTCTCCTTCAACTCATGCAACTCCTTCTCTGTTTCTTCCATTCTCCATTTTTCTCTCTGCATTTGCATGTTCTCTTGTCGCATTGTTGCCTCTTTGCCTCTATTTCCAAATTTTCTTTCTGCACAAGCGGGTTTGCTCGAAACTTGCAGCTTTGTTCCTACTCCATGCTATCAACAATCTTCCTCTTGTGCTTGTCATGCATTGGTATGATTACCTCTGTTACTGGTGCTCTCCGGGATGCTTCTTCATGTTTATTCTCTAACCATTCCACAGCAAAGCCAAGCAGTTCATTGTGTCTAGAGAAGGTGTGATAATATTTCCATGGGTCTTCCTCCACCCAATGACATGCCCTATGGATCCATGTGAACTGAACTCTCATGCAGTGATCTTTCACAAGACAATGTGGGTCATACGGATTGTAACTTCGGGTGTCAAATGTATATTTCTTCATCTCCTCTGCTTCGACATCTACATGCTTGAAATTTCATATCTCGTATAACCTGATCCGTAACAAAAGAGTGAGCCAAGGTGTCTTCTTCTTATGGTACATCCTAGATGATAATCCTGCTGAGATGTGATATGATAATTCCTACATGACGAGTTTGTCCAAAGAAAACTTTGGTAGAACACGCAGAGGCTTCTTCGTGTTGTACATTCGTATGAAGGTGTCAGGCGGTGAGGTATACCAATATGATATATCAATCAATGCCTGCATTGATGCCTTTGACATGCAGGGTGGATCTTGTTCAAATATCATCTTGTACACCCGGGTGACAAAATGATCGGACAACCATGTGATAACTCCTCTGAAGCTGCATTTGGACAACATCTTACAATATGTCTTCATGGAGGTCTTTGTCGATGTTCATGCCCATTTCAAGTCCAAGAACTCCTGACGGACACATATTGCATCCAAGATGTAAATGAACATGTAGATTTCTACTTGCTTACCATTGGGCGGTTGTTAAGCTGTTATTACATATTCCTTCAGCTGGGGAGCCAACATGTTAGACCAGTTGCATGCTTTGCCTTGTCTGGCCAGTTGGTCCAATGTGACCATCCAACTTTGTGGGAAGTTTTTCATGCTTTCTTGACCATACAGATGACATGAAAAAATGACCAAGTATTGATACACCTTCCACAATATCTTCATCTTGTTGACCTAGTTGGGTGTCATCCTGAATTTAGCTGGCTCCTTCACCTAGTTCTTCAAGATATCTCTAGAGTTGGCATTGCTACTGGGTAAGTTGAAGGGTGTCTCCATGATGAACACGTGCTTCGAAATCTGATACATCTATTCATAATCCTATGCCCTAAAGGTGACAATCTCCACCCCGCTGACATTGTTCAATGACATCATATCAGGGTCAGTGTGTGAGACAATGCAATTTATCATGTCCGCGGATGGGAGCACCAGATACCTGCATGCAATCTGGTACAAGCCAGACTTGTGGATGTTCACATAGACTTGGCAGTCTTCAAGGTCTTCCCCAAATGTGCCTCCAAATGCATCATTGACCTCTTTCCATTTCAACTTGATGTCCTTGTCTACAATTAGCTTGGTGTCTTCATAGATTGGCAAACTTGTAGACACTCACTCAACTGCTGCTTTAGTTGCACTTCTGTCAGTGTCCTTTGATCGTGCTCTCTTGGAGGCCATTGATCCTGAAATACTGAGATGAAGCCGAACACTTTCTAGGTCTGGAGACATAGAAACATGCATGGCAAGAAATCTATCAACTAAAACCAAAGAAAACTTGAGGGACGGCATGAAACATCCTTGGGGATTGACTGGCAAAGATTACACAATTTTTCCTAGAAGGCTGGGAGACTTTCTATGAGAATAGTATAAAAGGCAGTCTAGGTTGTCTAGAGTCTGCTTGGCTACTGGAATTGTGCAATGTGTAATCTAGGTTGGCCTGTTGGCTGTTGGGATTGCACAATGTGCAAATCCAGTTGGTAAGGGTTGAAGGCCCAGTGACTGCATTGCGCAATTTTCTGAACCAGCCATTGCTGCCTCTTAGAATTGCACAATGCAAGAGTGAAGGACAGTCACTAGGTAGAAATGCACATTTTCTAAGAGGAAGGCAGTGCCTTCCCTCTCATGATTGCATAATGTTGTCTTGGTGAGGCAGAGTCTAGGCCAAGGCTATCCAAAGCTGCCAACGGACAACTGAAAATGAATGTGAAAGTGAATGCACAATGATATTGAGTGCAAGCAGGAGTGAATGATCATGCATGCAAATAGTGAATAAAAGATTCAGAAAATAGAACAACATGCATGTGGGTGAAGCAAGTCACCGAATCGACAAACGTTCGTGCAAAACAATGTCATGTATGTGACAACAGTGAGATGCTAACGAAAACTGGAATGGTGTTAGTACAAGATAATATGCATGCAACCAGTAGCAAGCATTCATAGAAATCAAGTAAACAACACTCACACAAGCCAAAACACAAAAGCGACAAAAATGATGCAAAAGACAAGTTAAGAGGACTTACCCGTAAATAGTTGAGCTAGATGTGTCGAATACTCTTGGATGTTTTATGGGATGTCAGAGCTCCAATATCGAAGTGAATAAGTGAGTTCTGAAGTGTTGAATAAATAAGTTTGAGGCTCATGACGCGCATGCCAGAAATCTAGGAAAATGCGACACATGGAGGATTCTAAAACGATCTTTTCATGTAACCTCCAGCTGCTAAAAATAGCTCCCTAAAATCTAGGGATGCTTTTTGCATGTTGCTTTTTTCTATTTCAAGAAAAAGCAACCCATGCATGCAAGTCAAGTTTTCTTGGTCCTGGGAGGAACTGGTCAACCCAATGGCAGATGCAACAACCCACTTGACTGAAGGGAAAATTTGCACATTTTTGGGAGGGATCTGAGCTGGCTACCCATAATGATTTTGCAATGTCTAGGATGAGAAGTTGACTGCTACCCAGAATTGTGTAATTTCGAGGTTGAGTAATTCTGCTGGGACATATTCTGCAATTTTTCTAGTGAAGGTTGATAGGAAGATTTGTGCAATTATGGAGCCCAGCAGGCTACCAATAAGGATTGCACAATTTCTGGAGGGAAGGATGGTTCCCCTCCATAATTGTGCAATTCCTTGAGGGATCTTCTCATCCTGTAGCTAGACCAAGTCTGGAGAAACAACCTATGAGGGGGATGCACCAAGCTATCATGCATAGGCTGGCAATCTGCTAGAAAACCACTAAAGCTTGTGTACTTGACAAGGCAAGACATGCTGTTGAGGATGGTTGGTAGGGAGGCTCCAAAACAAAGCTAAGGAAAAATTTTGGAGGGTGGTTGTAGCCGCTACAACATTTGGTGACACACTGGTAGAACTCCAGCTCTATAAATGGACCTTGTTTGTGAAAAAAAAGTCTAACACCTCCGGAAGTATTGTTCAGCTCTCAGTTCATCTTGGTTTCCACACTTGCTTGATTGTGAGATGTAGCATCTGCCAAGACCTTGGTTGGTTGACACATATTACAATCCAAGCACACACAGTTGTTTCGATTAGGGTTGAGGGGTATATTGGTGCACAAGCAATATAGTTGTCAGAGTCTTAGTTTCATCTCTAGTGTTTCTTTGCTGCTAGCAGGCTTGGATAGTACCCCGACAGAGTCACACAGGAAAACAAGCATCGCTTCGCTACTAGTGAGCTTGGTCAGTACCCCGATAGAGTTATCTACATCACCTCTCTACATAGGAAGCCTTTCTCTTCTTTCACCTTATTCATTTTTCTTTTTTGAAATTTTTTCACTTTTCATTTTTCATAACTATGCATAACACTTATTAATTTCAAAGGCAGAAGAGGGATCCCAACTTATTGAGAGCAGAAGAGGTTGTTCATCCAGAGAAGTATTTTATTATATACCTCTGACGTGCCTATTAAGGTTTTCCCCCTCACCTTACTCTACTTGACTAAGCTGACAAGGGTTAACCCAAAAACAACCGACTAGAGTAGGTGACACTAGTTAGCACACAAGCGTTGTGTTTTCATCAAGTTTCACTTCGAATAGTACATATTTTCCATTGATGTATCATAGACTAAAGATAACAAGTTCTTACATAAGAGAGCGGACAACAAATAACCAAATGTTGATATTTGTACAAGTCCTCTTATAATTTACCCATATTGTTTCAAGAGTCATATTGTTTCATGCGAAACTAACCTATGAGCACAAAACAAGAAAACTGACATAAAACAAAGTGAAAGCAGAAGTAAATGCAAAAGAAAAGCAAGTAAGAAAACAAGCAAGCAAGCAAACAAACATGCGGTGTAAGTAAGCAAACAAGCATGCAACAAACAACCAAAAGAAAACACTTCTCCTACTCCTAAGCTAAGGGTGCATGGGCCCGATCATGTGAAGTGCTACTTCCAATGCAGCCATCGGTGCATTGGTTGAGCCATGTTGGTGAAGGCATGGTCCGCGAGCAACCTGGTTGTGCAAACCAGCAAACAAGAAAGATATAAAAATGAAGACAAACACACTCCATGTTTAAATATATCCACAGGACATAAGCGAGTGCAGGTACATGACATGCAGTCCATGGACTTATCACGATGTTGTGCAACACTACGTTCAGCTATTAAGCATACGCATACTCTTGACTATGACACGTAAGCAAATGAAAGAAACAAAGACAACTTGCATCGTGCAGTGTGCTTACAATGTAAGATTCCTCCAATGCATGAGTGATGGGATCATGTAGCTTAAACTCTTTCACAAGGGCTCCGCTTTAAACTCTTTCCAGGGCTCTTTATTTCTAGAGCGCTCTTTAAACAGCTGTTGTTCTAAATGTTCGAAAGGCTGATATCCTTCCTGTGTTGCCCTGCGGGTTCTTAGAAGGACTTGCTTGCCTCTGTTGCAGGTGAGTTTTTACCCGCACGGAAATGCTAAGTTGCTTAGTACAAAAAAAGACCCTTCCTATGCCCGATGAGCCAAAGTCTTATTAGGGGTAGACCGGGCGATAGAACGCGTTTTGATTCACAAAGATGGGGTTCCGGAAGTTATCCCAGAACCCGTAGTCTGGCCTTACCCTTCAGCGCTTCTTAAAGCCACACCTATATTTAATCTTCTAACGAGTCAATTATTTCTACTTCCCTCGGATTTTTGTATGTCTCTCATAGTTGAGAAGTGTTAATGGTTTTGCTAAATGTAAGGGATTTATGATGCTTGTGGGACTAGGTGATGACAAGCTCCTCCAAGCATCCCGTGGTTCATGATATCACTCCAAAATTTCCAAGGGTTCTCTAATGCGTTAAAAAGAAATGTCAGAGGTAACTAAAAACCTACTTTAGAGCTTAGGATCTAGCTTTCCTAAACTTAGAGAGGGATCTCTCTATATGATTTAACTTTGTTTATTTAATGGATTTTAGGCTAGTTATGTTTGCTTAATTGGATTGGTTTTGATTGGTTGGTGGAATTCATTATCTAGATGAATAGGTTCTTTTCCATTTCCATTGGGCTATGTATTCAATATGATTTTGGAAATAGAACAATCAACAAACTATAAAGGAAAGTATTACATGACAAGATAGGTAAGCTATATCACATCTCAAGGTTGAATGGTGAAATTATTTTTTAATCGGGATCAAGGAACAATTAAGAATTCCTCAAACCAGATACTAAAGATGGATGAAGAAGAACAATCGGGATCAAAGGGAAATTAAGAATCCTCTAAACGAGATATCAGAAGATAACACATAAATGTATAACTGTTAAAAGCAAAGTGTAATGTTTAAGAAAATTCTGCAGTAAAACTCCTGTTATAACATTTAAATTTAGAACACATGAATGTTTATGAAATACATAGAAAGAAACATGAGCAATTGAAATTTATACTTCACTAAGATAGCTCAACACACAAATCCTGTAAAGAAGTCTCTTTATAACTTTTTCTGCCTATCAACTGGAAGTTTGTACAATAACCCGTAGGTCAACTCACTAGGATTTATTTAAGGAAAATAAATATCTTTATGCAAAAAGATAGTGAAACCTATTTAACTGACTGAAATTTATCCCTTTTTATTTGATTGTTGTTACTAGACTGCTTCTTTCATTTGATTCTCTTCCACACTTTCTTCTCCTTTCACGTGCTTGTCTTTCATCTGATTCTCTTTCACGCTTTATAGTAAGTCACACCAGTTTTCGCATGTTTCTTCATCTGGGATTTTGATTTTCATCATCCTTCGGTAAATCTCATCTACTTCTGTATATTTGGCAAATGTAGGCTTGTTCATAAAAAGGTGATTTACCTCATGTTGAAGGTAAAAGAAGTTTTCTAAAGTCTAGAGGAGCACTTTTCCTGTGGGCACACCTTTCATGGATGAATTGTTGGAAGTTTATTTGCCTACTTCTCTCATATTCTTATCATAGATTTCATGTTTCATCAGTTTATCATTGATTACCAAAGGATTAGGCAGACCCTTCTCTCTCAATACTTAAAACTTGTCAAAAAACATGTTTACTTCAAGTTTCGTGTTTTGACATTTCTCCTCAAGCCGTATCATCATATTTCTCTTGGAAATAACTTTCTTCACTTCTAGAATAGTCTGTGTTCTGTCATTTATCCCAAGATCCTCTAATTCATACTTGTTTTTAGAATTTAGAAATTTGATTATTTTAGAGGCGTCCTCTGGTTTCTCCCCAAGATCTACTTTTACCTTTTGAATTACCTCACTTGCTTCCTTCACTAAATCATTTTGTTCAAATATTATATGTATAGAGGTCAAAATATCATTAACTGAGTTAATGATATTGGCCCATAAATGTTTCTTTGCTTCGGCCAAAGGCTCCTTTAGTGACAATTCTTTTTCTAGCTGGTGGATCCTGTCATTCAATCTATTAGCCTTTTGTTTCTGAGCTTGATGCATTACTTCTCCTAATTTCCTTTCATCTTCTAAGCTCTTTACTTGCTCCTTGAGCTTACTAATATGCGTTGCCTAAATTGACATATCTTCCATTGCTTGAATCAATTTTCTGGCCTCATCAGTGGGATGGGTTATTTGTTTTGGTTATGTTGTTCCTGTTGTAGAGGGTGTAGCTGCTGGGATTGATGTTGATGTTGTTGTTGTTGTAGCTCCTATGGGAATAGAAGTAATGGGAGTTGCTTCTTTGCTAGCCTATTTCTCCTATACTAGTTTATCCATTTTTATCTTCATTTCTCTTAGTTGAGCTATTAATTGGATGATTAAGTTCATCATCTCATCCTTTTTATTAAGTGTCTCCAAAATGTCTTTGGTTTGTGGATGCTCAGTAGTTGGTAGCTTTAGTTGTTTCTTGAGTGCAACTATGTCTGCATTTTTCTTTTTAATGACTTCTTCAATTGCCTTGATGTCGGTTGGATTATAGCCAATTTCAATTACCAAATCTTATAGTGACTTAATCTTATTGTCCTTTGCTTGTGATGAGGCCCTTTTGCATATTTAACTGTGACTGTACATTTTCAAGAGAATTCTTCAATTTCTAGACACTTAGAGCTTTTTGTGTCATGGTTGAACATATCATTTCTCCTGCCTGTTTATGAAATTCAATCTGTTCAATTGGATGCACATCCTTGGCATGAATTTCAAAGGTTGTCTTCTTATAATCTTCTGATGTTCTTGGGGCTTTACCTCTGGCTGTAGGAAAGTCATCTGCATTTTCCTTGTTTTGAGGTCAAAAGTTGAAAGCAACCTACTCTAATCACTCGGAGTTTGTTTCCAATATTGTGTCCATGTAGCAGCTTTCAATGCTTCATTTTTTATTTTAATCTCTTTGTACCTCTCCATGATATCTTTCTCTTTCTCCACTGTTTTGCTAGATGATGAAACTTCTGCATTATTCTGATTTTGAATGATCTATGCACTAGAAGGTGAGGGTAGAGGTGTTTCTTCTACATGTGTTGAGGGTTCATCACCCCTGATGATAATCTTTGTTTCTACTTCAACTGTCTTTTCATGCTCTATTACTGGATTTAACTTGGTTTTATTTCTACTCACAAGCTTAAATTTAGTATCAGAAGTTGTTTCAGCTAAGTAGGATCCTTCTTCTCAAGCCCTTTTTGAATTTTTGTCCTGTGGGTTTGGAGTATGCAGGATGGAACTAGTATCAACCTGCTTATCCACCTCCTGAAGAGTGTTTTCCAACCACTCTGACTAGTTGGAATACTTTTCAATTTCTAGTTTTGACTCATGGATGTAGGGGGTCAATTTAAATTTAACTCTTAATTTACTTATGACACCTAAAGGATCATAATTCCATTTGAAACTACTGCTGAACTTGAACTCCTATAAACATCTATCTGCTTCCTTTCCAACATTTCTATTGTTACATAGAAAATGCCCTATTTGGTTTTTAATCTTAAACTGGGTCTTGTTTCTAGCAGAGAGGAAATGGATTTCATTAGAATTCAAGCTTTGTCTGATGTATTGCAAACAACCTCATTGGGAGGTATTTGGGAACCTTGTATGGAACTAGTTGGCTTCCATACACTCTAATCTTTGTATGATTTTGGTATAAATACCAATCTCTTGTTTTACTTTGATAGGAAAACTATAACACCTTCTTTATCTCTTCAATGATTCTAGGCTGAATGCTATTTCTTAGCATATTGACAATTGGATAAACAAATGAATCAATGAAGTCTTTATAGTTGGATTCTATGGGATCCTTTCTGATCAAGGATGTCCAAAAGAAAATAGATTGGGGATTACCCTCTGTGTCCAGTTTTTGGAGGCTGACTGCAAACCTTTTTGATTCGAAATATAAAAACATATGGAACAAAACTTAGGAGTATTTGAACACTCCTTCTTGAGGTATCTTGACTAGTTGATCATGGATTGCATCTGATAGGAATTGGGCAAAGTTGAAAGTTATAACTGGAGGCTAGCCTAGGAAAAATATAGAGAGGAAACCTAGGATGGATTCATCTACATGCTCGTGAGTAAAATATACTAAAATACAAGATAACATGGTTACAATTTGCCTGTTTTGTTATGGGAACATGGGAGCAACATATAGTGGATTTTTCTTAGGAATTTGAGTTGTTTCAAGGAGGAAGTTCTGAAAGATTTGAGACCTTTTAGGAAAATCTAGCTTTAGGTAAAGCTCAATAAGGGTTTTAATGGAAAGAGGCACTCCCTCTCGTTGTGGTTGAAATTGTAACATTTGATTAATGGATTGAGCATTGATAGTGAATAGGATTTATTGGGTAGGGGTGACTATGGCTCTTTCAATTGGCAAATAATTGATATGGCATAGTCTGATGAGTTCAGGGCATTAATAGGTCTGTGGAAAGGAATACTTGGGAAGGTTAGAATCCCAAAGATGAATATCATCTTCTTGGTCAATAAATTTTTCATGGCTCTAGCAGTGGCACTCCAAGAGGTTGGAGTCTATCATAGTATCAATGATTTTGAAGTCTTTATCAGCCAAGGGTAGGTGTTCGACATCTGCTACTGGAGGTTGTAGAGAGTTTACATTTAGAACACTCTAAGAAGCCATTACATTGGTGAATTTATCAATTTATGTGTTCAATTAACGGAGAAGAGTACTATAATTATTTGGAAAATAGTGAATTTTGTTGTAGAGGGGTCCAAGCAGCAGCATGGACTCTATTTTAGGTTGGTGATGGCTTTTGGTCTTTTCTCGCAGTTTTAACAACAATGGTGAAATAACGAATTCTCGAGGTTTTTTTTATTTTACTTCCTTTGGGAAATGGCGAGATTTAACATAGCACGACGGTTAATGGCATGGTGTGGTGGTTTATTGCATAGTGTTGAGAGGCGGTTTTAGCGGATTATTGCACCGCCAAAGGTGGTACGGTGGCTTGGGGCAGGGAGATGTGATAAACTCTAGTGGCGTTGCATGGCAGGGGAGGGGATCGGTGAAACCACCCATTTTGCAACCCCTCAATAGCTTTAAACATCGAACATAGTGGGATGCGATAATGGCCATGGACCGTTGAATATGATCATAAATCGGGCATTGTATGGGGGCTTTCAAAGATGTGGGGCCGAGACTGATACAGTGGGGGTTTAACACTATAATGGTGAATAAATGTATTAAATGGGGGGAAAAAAGGTATTGGGTCCTGATATATTTGTTTTAACTGTGCAAAAGTGGGTTTTGCATGTTTTATGTGAATCATGTAGAGATATTAAAGGGAAGGGGACTTTTAATGATGGACATGGGTTTTTAAGGGAGGAATGGGTTAGGATAAGGGAAAAGGGATTTTTTTCAAAGGGGAATGAATTTTAGAAAGGGGAAATAGTCCTCACATAGGAAAGGGATTTTAAACAAAGTAAGAGAATTTTCACATGGCAAGGGTTAAA
The DNA here is from genome assembly GCA_031772625.1 of Pinus tabuliformis. Classification (NCBI taxonomy): domain Eukaryota; kingdom Viridiplantae; phylum Streptophyta; class Pinopsida; order Pinales; family Pinaceae; genus Pinus; species Pinus tabuliformis. The sequence goes on along the minus strand of CM062818.1, from coordinate 1,848,061,887 downwards.
ATGATGTTTTTTGATAAACATAACGATGCTTATAATTTCTAGAAAGTATTGTACCTACCCTTCAATTTATCCTACAATGTTTCTTTCCTTTATTGGGTGCATTTGAGTTGTTGACCCTTTTATTTTCTTTTGATAAGAAAACTAACTTATTTCTAACCTTATGTCTTCCAATGGCTCAGATTAAACTTATGAGCTCATTTTAATTCTCTACCTAACTCATGATCTGCCAACATTAAATGGTTTGGTCAGATCTTTATTCACTAGCTATCATGACATGAAATTCAAAAGCATGAATAATAAAGATTAAACTATATGATCATCATCAATTGTGGAACTTTACACAAGCTGCACACAATTTTATTTGCCGAGGAAAAGTAAACAAAGAGTAGTGGCATTTGAACGTGCAAAACTTTTAGAATTTCTTTTTGTTTCTTTTTATGGGGTTCATATTTTATATTTTTTTTTATCTTTCTTTCTTTTCATACTTTGATTATTCTTTTTAGACATACCCTCTTTTCATTTTTTAATATGGAAAACAATTGCAATCAAAGCAAAGGTATGTATAATATTACAAGACTTAACACAGTCAATTCAAAATTATGATCCCTATTATTATAGGGAACTAACAGTGGCTCCACTTGGGGATGGCATCTCCATGTGAGATGTCAAGAACTTTCTGATTAGTGGCTTTGGAACCTTGACTATGCTTTACCCAGAACTGATTTATGTGATCTCCTTTATTCAAACATATGATGTTATATCTTTTAAAGCTTAAGATTTCCTTTTCAGGCTTGAACTTTACAAGAATATCATCCACTCCAATCCAAACTTTGCTATGGTATTTACAGTGAATAGAACAAATGAATTATTGATTATTCTGGTGAAAAATAGTGCTTCAGCATCCGACCATTGACTGGTCCACTTTGTAAGTCTATCCCATCTAATTCTTTTGAGAAAAATGCATTGTTGCCTCTGTTACCATAAATAATATATGGACCTTTCTAGAGAAAGTCAAATTTCCCATGTTTTCCTTTGTCTTCCCTTCTGAAATCCAATTTTAGTACTTGATCACCTACGAAGAAATCCTCTGGTTTAGCTTTCTTATCAAAAATCTTCTTGATTTTGTCTTGAATTACTTGGGATTTGATATAAACTTCTTCCCTGGTTTGCTGCAAATGAATTGTTTGGTTTATCCTCCTTTGGATGTCATTTGGTTCTACTTGTAGCTCTTGAATTATTTTCATTACGAACACTCCTAATGAGGATGGAAAAATAGCATCCATCCCATATACGAATTGATAAGGAGATGTACCAATAGATTTCTTAGTAGTATGTTTGTCTACCCATAGGGCATTCACCAACCTTTTATTCCAAGTTTTTTTGTTATCTTCTAACAACTTCTTGATGATGTTGACTAGGATTTTGTTTGAAGATTCTGCAAGTCCATTACCTTGTGGGTAATAGGCAGTGGAATGTCCTAGGCTGATATGGTATCAGTTACAAAATCTACCATTTTCTTATATTTGAAGGCAACAACATTATCAGTGATGAGCTTTTGTGGGAACCCAAATCTAGAAAGGATGTTGTTCTCAAAGAAATGAAATAATGATAGAATATGTGGCTTGCCTAGAAGGGATGGCTTCTATCCACTTGGTGAAGTAGTCAGTCACTGTCAAAATCCATTTATGTTGGGCAGAGGAGGGTGGGTGAATTTCCCCAATAAAGTCTAAACCCAATTGCTGAAAAGGAATTTCTACTGATATAGGTTTGTGACAGGAGATCACTTATTTTTTGACATCTAGAAAAATGGTGGGCCAGTAAAAACCTGCCCTCAAAATCTTATCAGTAGTTGTTTTCCAGTATAGGTGTCCCCCACAATCTCCTGCATGAAATTCCTACATGACTTTGTCAGCTTCATCTTTTAACAAACAATTTAACAGGATGTGACCAAGATCTTTCCAAAATAAAACATTGTCTAAGATACAGTATTTTGTTGCTTTCATTTTTAGGAATCTACTTTTAGTTCTAGATAAACTAGGAGGAGCTTGTAGGTTGAGTAAAATGAATATAATGCGTGCATACCAAGGTGAATCTATAAAAGCTTCATTGATTTGTGGAGTCACCATCTCTTCGTGATCATCTATAACAACAATGAAATTTATATCTAAGGCTTGACAGTTCGATTCAGCCATGAGTTTGGCTAAACCTTGGCCTTTAATCAATTTTGTAGGCTTGATCTCAATGCCATATTCTAGTATGGTGGAAATCCATTTGCCTCTTTTTCCATCAGGCCCATTTTGAGTTAGAATGTCTTTTACCACTAAGTTTGTAACATATGCTATTATGTGAGAGTATAGGATATATACTCTGAAATCTTTTATGGCTTTCACTAAAGAAAGAGCTCGCTTTTCCATTATATTATACTTTAGTGTAGCATCTCTCAAAGTTTTACTGAAGAAAGCGATGGGTTTTTCATAACCCTCATCATTCTTTTGCAACAAGACTGTTGCAATAGTGTGCTCTTAAGCAAATGAAAAATTATGAAATCTCTGTTAAAATTAGGACTTATAAGGACAGGTGTTCTTGTAAGGGATTCCTTCATTTCTTCAAAAGACTGCTTAGCCTCTACTATCCATTTAAGTGTTGAACCCTTTTTTAACATGTTATTCAAATCTCTAATTAGTTCTGCTAAGTTAGAAATGAATCTTCTAAGAAAAAATATTTTACCTAAGAATGCTTGTAATTCTTTGATGTTCCTAGGATGATTTAGATTTAGGATTGCTTCTATTATAGATGGATCAATTCTAATGCCCTCTTTTGATATTATGTGTCCCAAGAGTTTTCCTTCTTCCAATCCAAAAAGTGATTTTTTAGGATTTAAGGATATGCCAAACTTTCTGCATTTTATGAATACTCTCCTTAGATGATCTAGATGTTCATTATCTGACTTGGAAAACACTCTGATATCATCTAGGTCCATCGCTATTTGGAATTTTGCTATAGCATTCATTAATCCAAAGGGCATTTTCAAATACATGAAAGTTCCCCAAGGAGTGGTGAATGCAATATTTGCTTGATCTTCAGGTTGGACTAGGATTTGACTGTATCCATAAAATCCATCAAGTAATGAAATTCTGGATGACCCTACTACCATTTGGAGAATGTGATCCATTTTAGGGATGGGATAGTTATCATTCAGTGATACTTTGTTCAAGTTTCTCAAATCAACACAGAGTCTGATTTCTCCTATTTTCTTTCTAGTGGGGACTAAATTAGAGACCCAATCAGAATATCTGATGGGTTCCATGATTTGAGTATCATAAATCCTTTTAACTTCTTTCTCTATTAATGGCATAAGAACAAGGTTAATTCTCCTCAAACTTTGTTTAAAGGGTTTCTAATTTCTTTAATTGGTATCTTAGGCTAGATAATGCTGATATCATAAGAGTTGAGGTCTTCATAACTCCAGGCAGAGACATCTTGGAATTCTGTAAACAAGCTAATGTACTTCAGCTTTTGAGCTGGGGGTAGTGTCTTGGATACCTTGATAAGCTTAGGATATTCTTTTGTTCCTATGTTGCACTCCTCTACATCTGACCTTAGAGGCCCCATTTTAGGTTTTCTTGTGACATCTTGGAGCCAAAGAGGTCTTCTAGTGGGGCTAACTTCTTAGGAAAAAAGTTATCTTTGAGATTCACAACTTCTGATTCATCACTTATTAATTCCTCAATTTCAACTATTTCTAGTTGTTGGTGAATTTAGTTGGTTCTAGCTTATGTACATTATTTATATCTATTTCATTGTTTATGGTATAATCTGATGTACAGTTAGTGTCTATATTACCATTTCAAAATTCTCCTTCAGAAATCATAAAATCACGAATTTGATTATCATGTGAAAAAAATTGCCAATACTTTAAATTATCAGGTATGGTTGGTCTATGTCTTACCTCAGCTGTGTACTGATGATTTGGCTAGAAGGTAATCTGCATGTGCTGGCAAAAGTGGCTAAGCTATGAGCTTGCATGTTTTGCTTTCTTGGAATGACAACAAAGTCAGTTTCAAGGAAACAATTTATCAAGTCTAGGATGGTTTCTCTATAACAGCTAAGTCTACGGTTATTAGTAATGTACTCACTCTTGAATTGTTTTATAATGAGTTCCAAGTCTCCCATGATGGAAACTCTTTTAGCTCCTAGTTTTCTTACAATTTGAAGGCCCAACACTAATTCTTTGTATTCTTCCATGTTGTTAGTGCATTTAAAATTTAATCTGAAAGCATGTCCTTCTGAATGATCATTTTCTAAATTGTAGATCCATACTCCAACTCCTACTCCTAATCTATTTACAGAGCCATCAAAATCTAAATGCCACAGAGATTCATGTGTTATGTTTTCACTGTCAATTTCTTTGTGTTTTTCTTCTACAGATGTGATTTTATCTTTGCCATTGTCTGAATTATATAAGATAAATGCGTCCAGATCAGAATGCATGGAATAAATAGGGAAATTATGTGGTCTTTATGAACTACTTACCATGTATTTCATCAAGGTCTCTCTGTAAAGCTTTCTTTGCTGACCAAATAGAGAAATGGTAGCATATGACATGTCTAATTGCAATGACCCTTGTAATTTTGCTCCCCATGAACAAGATAACAACATACCATACTTTGGTGGGATATCTGCAACTACTATATCCATACCAATACTCTTTGCTAGGCACTGGACTAGAGTTACACACAGATCTTTTATCAGGCCAAGACATTTGACTTGACTAGAATTAAAGGAAAACAGGTCCTTGTAGGGTCTAGTGATGTCTAAGTTTAACCTTTCCATGACAGCTTTAGGCATTAGGTTATGAGATGCTCCTGAATCTAACATAGAATTATGTAATATTTTATCATTAACGTTTAAGATAATATAGAATGGAGGGATACCCCCTTGTTGATGTTTTCCATTTACTTCTGGGCCAAATAACAACTCAGGTTGATCATCATTAAGGTTTACAGCATCTTCGCCTTCACCTATGTTTAGTGTTTCAGTGATTTGTGCTTTGTATGATTCATTTTTTACCAGCTCTGTTAAAGGAACTGGTATTTTTAATTTGGCTATCTCAATTTTGATATTGAATGGTATTTGAGTTTTTCCTAATTGAATGATTTCATTCTTAGCAATTGTGGTTTGTGTATTCTTATCTTCTCTATCAGCACTTGGTAATTCAGTTTGTATGTCAACTATTTTGTTTTCAATTTTCTTGTTTGGAATAGTTTGAGTTTGATTTGAAGTTTGAGTTCTAGCTGAATTTTGAGTTGCAGTTGATGTTATGTCCACAGTCTTTGGGCTAGAAGCCTCCTAAGCTCTTCTAGGTAGAATTTGTAGAATCTTGGTCAGAGGAGCTTTCACAATTTTCTTAGTTTGGGTTTGGGCTGATTTCTTAGGAGGAACTTATGTGTTCTTTTTTCTTCTAAGGCTATATTGTTTATTAACTTCGTAGATAGCATACTCATAGCCTTGTTTGTAGTCAAAGGTCTCTCCAGACTCTAATTGAAATTGCTATAACATGTACCATTCCTATTCTTCTTGAGTAATAAAAATGGAATCCTAATTATTTACTCCCATCAATTTTATCTGGGTGTCCTGGTCTTCTTCATGTTTTTGTGAACTTTCAACATAATTTTCCTGAAAAGGTGATCTAACCTATTGATCAAGTATAGCTTCTCTTGATTTTCCAGTATTAGGATTTTTTCTAAAGTTGGGGTTCCTAATTTGGGGTCCTTGTTGATTTTCCCACTAAGGCTTTCTTTCCATATTCTCTAACCTATCCATTAGCCTTTCTACACTTTTAGCTAAACTATCTATCTTAACATCTGAAGTGGATGGTTCTTATTTAATGGTAACTCTCCTCTCATTCCTCATCCTGACTCTTTTAGCCAATAAGTTAGCTTCTACACTAACTACATCACTCTACATTTGTTCTAAAGTTGTAGGGTTTCTTTCTCTTAATTGATAGGACATGTCAGCATCAAAACCATATGGAAATTTAATCAGGGCAAGGTCTGGTGGGGGTTTGATATTCACTAGAATTGCATTATAAATGTTGTTAAACCTAGTACAGTAATCCTAGACAAATTCACTAGGAGATCTCCTTATGTTCTCATATTCAGATAATATCTAGAGAGGGTTTTTCTTTCTTTCCCACCTATTTATGAACAATTGGTGGAAAGTAGCTAGATCAGAAATATGGTTAGGAGGTAAATATTTAAACCACTGTTTAACATCTCCTGCCAGTATTTGTGCAAATAATCTCATTTGTACATTAGCCTCATCAACTTCATGTAACTCAAAATAATTTGTCATTTTATTTACATGTTGTTGAGCAGTATACTGACCAGTACCATCAAATTGCGAAATTTTACTTTGGTAATCCTATGGCATAACATGTAAAGGAGATTGTAAGGCCAAAGGTGCATATATGTTTTCCATGGCTAAAATTTTAGCTTGACTGGAAGGCAAAGTAGTGTTGCTTGAAGATGAAATTGAGAAATCAGGTTGGAGAGGAAGTTTAGGTATGAATGGCTTTGTGGAATGAATTGTGGTGGATATTATAGGTGAGGTGGTACTGAATGAGGTTGTATTTATAGTTTCTAAAGATTCTGTAGAGTGTTAAGCGGTAATAGTAGTTATGGCAGCTAATTCACTGACTGTTGAAAATAGGATTCATCTATATGCCTTATCAAAGTGGAGGTTAACTCATCAAGTTTGTCAAAAGTATCGAGAACATGTTGATCTAAATCAGGATGTATAGTATCCTTCTTTGATTCAATAAATTGAATAAAATTGGGATCTATTGCAGTATCATAGAATGAATATTCTGATTTGGTACAAAACAAAGAATGCTCAAATGATAAATCAAATTGAATATCCTCTAAGTTTGATAACTATTTAGGAAGTGAATTTGATTTGTTTAATTGACTAACCCTTCCTTGACTTTCAACCTTTTTAGGTTTTCTTAAAATTCTGTCAGGATCATCAACAATTGTAGTAGGTTGTGGATTAGGATGAGCCCTGGTATCATATGTTCTTTTAGAAGCCAGAATTCTAACTTATAATTATGATTTCAAACAACCCTATAACACCTTAATGTGACATATTAGGAAAATTGTTTCCTTTAAGATTGATTTTAATTAGGGATTGAGTTCCCTAGTATGGTCGCCCTTATGTTATCACTCCAAAATTTCAAAGGGTTGTCTAATGTGTTAAAAAGATATATCAGAGGTAACTACAAACCTACTTTGGAGCTTAGGATCTAGCCTTCCTAAACTCGGAAAGGGATCTCTCTATGTTATTTATTTTTGTTTATTTAATGGATTTTAGGCTAGTTATGTTTGCTTAATTGGATTGGTTTTGATTGGTTGGTGGAATTCATGATCTAGATGAATAAGTGCTTCTCCATTTACATTGGCCTATGGAGTCAATATGACCTTTAGAATAGAACAATCAACAAACTATAAAGGAAAGCATTACAGGGCACAATGGGTGAGCTATATCAAATCTCAAGGCTGAATGGTGAAATGATTTTTTTATCGGGATCAAGGAGAAATTAAGAATTCCTCAAACCAAATATTGAAGAAGGATGAAGATGAAAAATCGGGATCATAGGGCAATTAAGAATCCTCTAAACCAGATATAAGAAGAAAACACAAAAATGTATAACAATTAAAAGCAGAGTGTAATGTTTAAGCAAATTGAGCAGTAAAACTCCTATTATAACATTTAAATTTAGAACACATGAAAGTTTATGAAATACTTAGAAAGGAACATGAACAATTGAAGTTTATACATCACTGAGATAGCTCAACACATGAATCCTATAGATAAGTATCTTTATAGCTTGTTCTGTCTATCAACTTGAAGTTGGTACAATAACCCTCTGGTAATAGATGAGTCAGCTACAGAAATATTCAGAAAATCCACCCTTGATACTTCAAATGATGAAGTATTTATACAAAAATTTACAAAATATCCTGTCAACTGACTAGGATTTATTTAAGGAAAATAAATACCTTTATGCAAAAATATAGTGACACTTATTTAACTGACTGAAATCTGTCCCTTTTTGTTTTCTTGTTGTTACTAGACTGCTTCTTTCATGTGATTATCTTTCCCACTTTCTCATCCTTTCACCTGCTTGTCTTTCATGTAATTCTCTTTCACACTTTATAGTAAGTCACACCATTTTCCCCATGTTTCTTCATCTGGGAGTTTGATTTTCATCATCCTCTGGTAAATCTCATCTGCTTCTATATATTTGGCAAATGTAGGCTTGTTCACAAAAAAGTGATTTACCTCATGCTTGAGGTAAAAGAAGCTTTCTAAAGTATAGAGGAGCACTTTTCCTGTGGGAACACCTTTCATGGATGAACTGTTGGAAGTTTCATTGGCTACTTCTCTCATCTTCTTATCATAGTATTCATGTTTCATCAGTTTATCATTGATTACCAAAGGATTAGGCAAACCCTTCTATCTCAATACTTCAAACTTGTCAAAAAACCTGTTTACTGCACGTTTCATGTTTTGAAATTTCTCCTCAAGTTGTGTCATCAAATTTCTCTTGGAAATAACTTTCTTCACTTCTAGAATAGTCTCTGTTTTGTCAGTTATCCCAAGCTCCTATAATTCATACTTGTTTTTAGAATTTAGAAATTTGATTATTTTAGAGGTGTCCTTTGCTTTCTCCCCAAGATCTACTTTTACCTTTTGAATTGCTCTACTCACTTCCTTCACTAAATCATTCTGTTCAAATATTACCTATATAGATGGCCAAATATCATTAACTGAGTTAATGATATTGGCCCATAAATGTTGCTTTGCTTGGGCCAAAGGCTCCGTTTGTGACAATTCGTTTTCTAGTTGGTGGATCCTATCATTCAATCTATTGGCTTTTTGTTTCTCAGCTTCATGCATTACTTCTGCTAATTTCTTTTCACCTTCTAAGCTCTTTAGTTGCTCCTTGAGCTTATTAATATGTGTTGTTTGAATGGACATATCTTCCATTCCTTGAATCAATTTTTTGGCCTCATCAGTGGGAGGGGTTGTTAGTTTTGTTGATGCTGCTGCTACTGTAGATGATGTAGCTACTGGGACTGATGTTGATGCTGTAGTTCCTATGGGAATAGAAGTAATGGGAGCTGCTTCTCTGCTAGCCTATTTCTCCTATACTAGTTTATCCATTTTTATTTCCATTTCTCCTAGTTGAGTTGTTAATTGGACGATTAAGTTCATCATCTCATCCTTTTGATTAAGTGTCTCCAAAACTTCCTTGGTTTGTGGATGCTCTGTAGTTGGTAGCTTTAGATGTTTCTTGTGTGCAACTATGTCTACATTTTTCTTTTTAATGAGTTCTTCAGCTGCCTTGATGTCGGTTGGATTATAGCCAATTTTAATTACCAAATCTTCTAGTGACTTAATCCTATTATCCTCTTCTTGTGATGAGGTCCTTTCCAACTTTAATTGTGACTGTAAATTTTCAAGATGATTCTTCAATTTCTGGACACATAGAGCTTTTTGTGTCATGGCTAAATATATCATTTCTCCTGCCTGTTTATGAAATTCAATCTAGTCAATTGGATGCACATCCTTGGCATGAATTTCAAAGGTTGTTTTCTTATAATCTTCTGAAGTTCTTGGGGCCTTTACCTCTAGTTGTAGGAAAGTTATCTACATTTTCCTTATTTTGAGGTCAAAAGCTGAAAGAAACTTACTTTGATCACTGGGAGTTTGTATCCAATATTGTGTACATATAGCAGCTTTTGTGCTTCATTTTTTTATTTTAATCTCTTTGTACCTCTCCATGATATATTTCTCTTTCTCCACTATTTTGCTAGATGATGAAACTTCTGCATTATTCTGATTTTGAATGATTTATGCACTAGAAGATGAGGGAAGAGATGTTTCTTCTATATGTGTTGAAGGTGCATCACCCCTGATGATAATCTATGTTTATGCTTCAACTGTCTTTTCATGCTCTATTACTCGATTTAGCTTGGTTTTCTTTCTTCTCAAAAGCTTAAATTTAGTATCAAAAGTGGTTTCAGCTGAGTAGGATCCTTCTTCTGTAGCCCTTTTTGAATTTATGTCATGTGGGTCTACAGTAAGTAGGATGGAGCTAGTATCAACCTGCTTATCTACCTCCTGAAGAGTGCTTTCCAACCACTCTGACTAGTGGAAAGCTTTTCAATTTGTGATTTTGACTCATGGATGTAGGGGATCAATTTAAATTTAACTCTTAATTTACTTATGACACCTAAAGGATCATAATTCCATTTGAAATCTATCTTCTTCCTTTCTAGCATTTCTATTGTTAAATATAAAAGGCCCTATTTGGTTTTTAATATTGAACTGGGTCTTCTTTTTAGTTGAAAGGAAATGGATTTCATCAGAATTCAAGATTTGTCTGATGTATTCCAAAGCAAACAACCTCATTGGGAGGTATTTGGGAAGCTTGTATGGAACTAGTCATCTTCCATACACTCTGATCTCTATATGACTTTGGTATAAATACCAGTCTCTTGTTTTTCTTTCATCAGACAACTGTAACATGTTCTTTATGTCTTCACTGATTCCAGGTTGAATGCTACTACTTAGCTTATTGACAATTGGATAACAAATGAATCAATGAAGTCTTTATAGCTGGATTCTGTGGGATCCTTTCTCATCAAGGATGTCCAAAAAACAAAAAAATAGGGATTACCCTCTGTGTCCAGTTTTTGGAGGCTGACTGCAAACCTTTCTAATTGGAAATACAAAAACATGTGGAACAAAACTGAGGAGTATTTGAACAATCCTTCTTCCCCCTGCTAAATTGGGCAAAGTTGAAATTTATAGCTAGAGGCTGGCCTAGGCAAAAGATAGAGAGGAAACCCAGGATGGATTCATCTACATGCCCATGAGTAAAATATCCTAAAATACAAGATAATATGGTTACAATTTTCTTGGTTTGTTCTGGGAACATGGCAACAGAGTATTGTGGGCTTTTCTTAGGAATTTAAGCTATTTTAGGAAGGAAGGTCTGAAATGTTTGATATATTTTAGTAAAATCTTGCTTTAGGTCAAGCTCAATGAGGGTTTCAATGGAAATAGGCACTCCCTTTGGTTATGGTTGAATTTGTAACATTTGATTAATGGATTGAGCATTGATAGTGAATATGATTTCTTGGGCAGGGGTGACTATGGCTCTTTCATTTGGCAAATAATTGATTTGGCATAGTTTGATGAGTTCAGGTCATTGGTAGGTCTGTGGAAATGCATACTTGGGTAGGTTAGAATCCCAGATATGAATATCATCTCCCTAGTCAATAAATTTGTCATGGCTCCAGCAGTGGAGCTCCAAGAGGTTGGAATCTATCATAGTGTCAATGATTTTGAAGTCTTTATTGACCAAGGGTAGGTGTTCGACGTCTTCTACTCGAGGTTGAAGAGGGTTTAAATTTAGAATTCTACGAAAGACATTACTTTGGTTGTAGTGAGGAGCGTAATGGTTCTTTACCCTAAGCATAAGCTCAATCTTCAACCATAAATCCAATAGGAAATCAAAGAAGTTGAAGAAGATATTGTTAATGACATAAAACATTACTTGGATTCTGAATTGTTCACCATTTTTTATAATTGGATATTCAAAACGAAACAGGAACATGGTAGAAAAAATCAATATCTTTATGCAAATGCTATTTATTGGCATGTAAAATCATTACTGGGAAAAATCCTTCTTGACACGCACTAGGTAGAAAAAATCAATATATTTATGCCATTGATATTTATTAGTTAGGAAAATTCCTTCTCGAAAGGAATGATAATGGAGGTGAGCTTCTTCAAGTGCAATTCAAAGACATGGATGATCCCAGTGCAATTCAAAGACATGGATGATCCCTTTCCATGCATGGAGATCGTAAAGGGCCAAATATTCCAAACAACGTTAGGAATCCTAAGCCCATATAGGTCTCGACATCTTCTTTCCATTTCAATGAATAGTAGAACTTTGATCATACATATTGTTTCCATGTTTATTGTTGTTAGTTTTGGCTCTGTGGATATAGTATTTTTGTTAGCTGGCAACACCTTTTAGACTAGTATGGCTTCTTTTTTTTAATCCAAAAGTTTATTCATGGATATGTATGCTTAATCATTTATTGAAAACTAAAATTTTACTATTGTGCCTTTGATTTGGTTTTCCATGAGGAAAGCTAAAGTAGATGTAGTTTATGTAATATGTATGTTTTTTGTTTAATGAAAGAATTTAATTTAATTCCCTTGTGGAGCTCAGGGACAGATATGCAGGAATTCCTTGGATCATGGGAGGGGATTTCAACATGATCAAATCTCTATCAGAAAAAAGAGGGGGAACCAGAGATCTAAATAAATACTTTTTCGCGTTTCAAACCTTTACAGATAATATGAATCTTGTAGATACTGAAACGAGCAATGGCCTCTTGGAAGAATAAAAGAGGAGGAGAGGCTCAGGTCGCCTCTAAATTAGATAGATTCATTATCTCAGAAGACCTTATGCTTGTAGATAAGGAAATAACAGCGAGAATTCATCCTTTTGGAGGCTCAGATCATTGGCCAGTTCAACTGGAAATCAAGGGCATAGATACTCCCAGGAAAAAACATTTCCGATTTGAGAACATCTGGCTTTCTCACCCAGAATTCATCAGCAATATTGAAAAATGGTGGTCAGAAGATTTGCAGATTCAAGGAACAAGAATGTTCCTTCTGCATAAAAGATTAAAGCACATCAAACTCAAGCTTAAGGATTGGAACAAGAATGATTTTGGCAATATTTTTGTGGAAAAGAAATCAGTGGAAATCAAAATGCAGGAACTCAATCAAGCTCTAATTACAGAAGGCTTTGATAAAGTCAAAAGTGATCAAGTTGATAGATATCATCAAGAATGGGAGAATTGGGGCAAACAAGAGGAAATATTTTGGAGGCAAAAGTCAAGAGTTCAATGGTTGAAAGAAGGAGAGCGTAACACTAGATTCTTTCACAGATCTACCATGGCTAATAGAGCTCACAATAGAATCTCCTCGATCAAGGACAAGGATGGGAAGCTTCATACTTCTCATGAGGATATAGATTCTGTATTGGTTCAGCACTTCCATGGCATAACCCAGGAAAACAATTCAGATAGAGAGCAGTCCATCAGGGAAGTAACTAATCACATTCCTAAGCTAGTGTCTAGAGAGGAAAATTTCAACCTTAATAGACCAATAATGGAAGAGGAGGTCAGTGAGGTCCTCAAAGAAATGCAGAATGGCAAAGCACCTGGCCTGAATGGTTTTAATGTGGATTTTTTTAAAGCTTGCTGGAATATAGTTAAACATGATATTTTGAATGTAGTGGAGGATTCCAGGTTGAACAAAACTATTCTGAAAGTTCTCAATACCTCCTTCATCTCCCTAATCCCTAAACAGGACAATGCTCAAACTCCTGATAAGTATAGACCCATAGCTTTATGCAATGTGGTTTACAAGATCATATCCAAGGTAGTAGCCAACAAGCTCAAACCTTTACTTCCTTCACTTGTTTCAGGAGAACAATCAAGTTATGTGGAAGGTAGACAAATTCTAAATAACATTATTCAAGCTCATGAGGTGGTTCACTCGATGACCAGAAAGAGGTAGGCGAGAATGATCATGCAACTGGATATTGCCAAAGCTTATGACAAAGTGAATTGGACCTACATTAGGAAAGTTCTACTTTCCTTTGGTTTTGACCATAATTGGGTGAGATGGGTTATGGCCCTAATGACTTCCTCTAGTTTTTCAATATTGGTGAATGGCTCTCCCTCTGAGATTTTCATTCCTTCAAGAGGCCTCAGGTAGGGAGACCCAATTTCTCCATTTATTTTCATCCTCATTATGGAAGGACTTGGTCAATCTATCAAGCAAGCCAAAACAATAGGTAAGATCAAGGGCCTTCAACTAATAGAGAATGGTCAGATGCTAACTCATCAACAATTTGTAGATGACACCATGCTACAGGTAATCCCCACAGTCAAAGAAGCTTCAGCCTTCAAACAAATCTTGAATGACTTTGCCCGGGCAATAGGTATGGAAGTCAATCTCTCCAAATCAAAAATCTTTTTCTTCAATACCAATATTCCTATACAGAGAAATATCTCCAGAATTCTAGGTTTTCAACGGGACTCCCTCCCCTCAAAATATTTTGGAGTTCCTCTAACTGTCAAACCGATGCACAAAAGCATCTGGGAACCGTTGATCAATAAGATGTAGGAAAAAGTCAGAAAATGGACCAGTAGAGCTTTAAATCGGGTTGGTAGGTTGGTCCTTACAAAGGCAGTACTACAAGCAATCCCTGTTTTTATGTTATCAACGCTCCCTACCCCAAAAGGAGTTCTGTAGCAATTCAGAAACATCCAAAGAGACTTTCTCTGGGTTAAGGAGGAGACCAGGAAGAAATAGGCCTTGGTTTCCTGGGAAAAAATCTATAGACTCAAGCACCATGGGGGCCTTCTCTTGGATGACCAGAAGATTCTCAGTAATGTTTTAAGGGCCAAACTATGGTGGCGTTGGGTTCAGGATCCAAATGATCAATGGGTAAGTATTTGGAAAGAAAAATATGCCAATTCCTGGCAAACAAGTGACCTCATAAGAATGTCTGGAATTATAAAGGGGTCTTTCATCTGGAATAAAGCCTAGGAGAATAGGAGTCTAGTACAAAACAAAAGCTTCTGGGAAATCAGAGAGGGAGATCTAGCACTATTCTGGGAGGATAGATGGGAAAAAGAACCTACATTACTAAAAGAGGACTTTTTGAGCCTTAATAATGAAATAGACATCAAAGGCTTAAACAAAGTTAAGGATTTCTAAGATCATACTCAGGATACTAAAAAGTGGAGAATATGGAGAAATATTAGTTGTGGTGATAGTAGACCCTTGAAAACAAAAGCAGAAGAAATTAGAAGAATGTTGGATCAAAGGATGATCTTAGTAGCAGGGGGACATGATCAACTAAGATGGGGCAACAATAAAGAGGGCACTTATAATCTAAAGGAAGAAAAAGGCATTCTCTTAGAGCTGGATTCCCAAGTTCCAGATAAGATCTGGCAGAACCTTTGGAAGCACCAAGGGTGGATGAAGATCAAAATCTTCATGTGGCTAGTTCTTCAAAAGAAGATCTTGACTTGGGACAATATCAGAAAGAGGGGCATTCTGGGGCCTTCTATTTGCTAGCTCTGTAAAGCCCAAGAGGAGACAATGGAGCATATTCTCAACAATTTTGTTTTCTCCTCCTGGTTATGGGATGCATTCGCTACCATATTTCAAAAGTCCAATAGGGACAAAGGGAGTATCATTAATACCCTTAATAATTGGAGTAGAAACTTCTCGGACAATGATTTCCTCAGCTTGACTTGGGCCCTTACACCAAGCTTCATTATATGGAATGTATGGAAAGAAAGGAACAAGAGAATTTTCAAGAATGAAAATAATCCCCCTCAGCGATTGTTTGAGCTAACCTTGAAATAGCTTAAGGAAACAGTTAGCTCCACAGTTCATAATCGCCCCAAGAATCCTCCCTCGGTGGCTGATTTAAGAATTCTCAGACAACTGGGTTTACAGGGGCTAATCCCTCAAGGCTTGGATAGGAAAGGGATCATAAGGGAAGAGGATAAGGAATTTTGGCATCCTCCTGGCATTGGGTTATAGGTTTCTTGAAATACATCATTGATGGTGCTTCAAAAGGCAACCCAGGAACTGCTAGTTTTGGAGGGGTTTTAAGGATGAAGAAGGAAACATTATCTTTATCTTCCATGGCCATTTAGGCAGAGCTACTAACAACATGGTAGAATTAATGGCTTTGGAACAATTCTTAGAGTTTCTGAAGCAGGACAATCGCTTAAATGTGATCATTAAAGTGGACTCTGAGTTAACAATTAATGCGGTGAAAAGAATTAGCTATGGAGTTGTACCAGAAAAAGTTTCAAAACAGTGGAGGCTTATCCGGGTTTTTCAAAGAATTCAAAGGCATCTCCTTAGTCTTCGCACAGTTAGTTTCAACCATGTTCGTAGAAAAGCCAATAAGCTGGCGATTTTTTGGCCAACCAAGGACTGTACTATATTGAAGGCAAGGTTTTGAGAAAGTGGCAGGAGATGCCTCAAAGTAGACTTAAGGCTCTCTGTAAAGAGCAAGCAGCAGAGCTTATGAAGGTATTTCATAACAAAGCCAAGGAGGCGAATATGAAATGACTACATCGCATAATGATTCACCTTTGTTCTTCATATTGTTCTTCCAATGGTTTTCGCAGTTTTCCAGGTGGATGCACAGTAGTAAGGAGCGCAACATTCCATGGTTTCATGACAGGAACAAACGAGAGAATGAGAGGGATGGGAAGCTCGCCTTTTCCGGCAACCGCAAGTTCCATTATTTTCTTTCTTGGGAAGGAAAACCGTTGCTATGGTGGTTTTCAGGTGATCGCACGACCCTTAAGCGGAAAATGGTTTTAGTGTTTTGGGAGCGATTTGACTTGGCTTCCTACACGTGGCAAGTGGGTGGAAATAAATACCGCCCTACCCTGGCACTATTGTTCGGATACCTAGTTCCGTGCGATATGTCTCCTGATGATTGGATTTAGTGGGGCAGATCTACGGTCAGGAACGATCAAGCAGCTTGGTGGGCTGGACCATTAAACTTTGTTTGACTTCGTCGGGCATTTTCTCTCTCGGCCGATGGATGGCTCGGGGGTTTGGATGGTTAAGATCAAAATGCAAGTTAGGGGAGCAAGCGTTCGGATGACACAACGATTTTCCTTTGTTTTTCTACCCATTGGTCACAAACGTTGTTTGTATTTTCAATGGTTGGAAGGCAATCTCTGTAAGGTTGTTGGTCAGGCCTTAGGCGGTTAGCTATGTTGGTCTTGCCTTCGGCGGTTAACTTTGTTGATCTTGCCTTAGGCAGTTAGCTTTGTTGGTCCACGGAGTTTATTGGACTTTTGCATACTATGTAAATTTTAGTTGGCTTAAGGATAGAAAAGGCACTACTCTTGCTTCAGCAAAAAAAGGAAAGAATTTAATTTAATTAAAAAAATGAAAAATCTTAATATAATAAATTGAATTGAGTAGATTTTTTTTACTAATTGAGACCATATTATGTTTTATTATTATTATTATTTATCTAGAACTTCAATACAACATCTTTTTTATATCATTTTGGACTTGTAGGTGCAAAAAATATATTTAAATTATTATATATATAAATTATGAGTCAATTTGGGTTATCTTCACTAGTGGGGCAGAATGGTGTTATCTCCCCTCTCATGCTCAAGTCTCTGTGAGTGACATGGCTATGAGAAATATTTATTGTAATGGCTATGTGCATATAAATATTGTTGTATTAACTCTCACTCTAACCCTAGGATTAAGAAAAAAAACTATTTCCCTTATATATATATATATATATATATATATATATATATATATATTTTGATACATTCAAAATGTAAATTTGTTATATATGTAAACTATCATATATTGAAAAATAAAATATATATATATATATAGATATAATAAAATGTAAAAATATGTGAAAAAAATACATATATAATTTCATGGTAAACGATTTGTTTTTTAACCATTTAAAAACAAAAAAATAATATAAATTAATTTTATATTATAAGTGAAATTAATCTATGTTAAAATCTTTTTTATTTTAAGATTAAAATACTTTTCACTTATTAATTATATTTAAAATTTAGATAATATTATAAATATTGATAAATATAATTAGTTAAATGCTTTTTTATTTTAAGATTAAAATACTTTTCACTTATTAATTATATTTAAAATTTAGATAATATTATAAATATTGATAAATATAATTAGTTAAATGCTTGTGAAATGATTTATTCAAATTTTCTTTTACATAAACCAAATTAATATCAGAAATAAATTTTTAATTAAAAAATAAAAACATTGATAGTGGCAAATTTGATAATGTCAAATAATTGATGCAAATTCTCTTTTTCCATATAAGAAAGATAATGTCAAAAGTTGAGTCAAATTTCTTTCTATATAAGAGCGAGATTAATATCCCTATGAACTCAAATACAAACCCTTCCTAATGGTCAATTTCATTAATTAAAAAACTCATCCACCCTAATTTTCAATTTCATTTATTAAAAAATAAATTTTATTAATTAAAATCTCTTCCTCCTTTCAATTTCATTTATTAAAGAATAAAATTATTTAATTAAAAGACCCATCCTAATATATGATTTCGTTAATTAAAAACAAAAAACATTATATAATTTCATTAATTAAAAACAAAAAACATTAATGACAAATTTGATAGTTGGCTAAAGCGCAAATTAATCATACATATTTCAGTGATTATACGTTAAATAATGTATTAATACTTCAATAATAAGTTTGTTAATATGCCTGCCCAAAATGTTTTTTGAAATTCAATATTGATGGTGCCTCAAAGGGGAACTCGGGTAGTGTGGGGCATGGTGGGGTTTTAAAAGATGAAAGAGGAAATATTCTGTTCATTTTCCTTGGACACCTAGAGAAAGCCACCAATAATATGGCAGAAGTTATGGCTGTGGAGCAATGTTTAGAATTCTTGATTCAGGATAATCGACACAATGTGATTGTGGAACCTGATTCTGAGTTAATCATTAACTCGATCAAGAGAATAAGTTGGGGTATGGTGCCGAAAAAGGCTTCAAGGAACTGGAGGCTGATCTAGATCTTCCAATGGATACACAACCACTTTCTGTGCCTTCGCACAGTTAATTTTAAACATGTGCGAAGAACGGCCAATAAACTAGCGGATCTTCTGGCCAATCAAGGAGTGAACTGCATAGAAAATAGGTTTGCAATGAAATGGCAAGAGCTACCTCAGCATAGACTAAAGGTGAAGTGCCACGACCAGGTTGAGGAAGATTGGTTGGTGTTTCAGAGCAGGGCCATGGAGGGTAGCATAGATGACTCAGAAGCGTTATGATCAGCGGAGTGTACATAATTGATTATCCAGCGAGTGATGTGCTTTGGCGGGCCTTTGTTGTTCGGAGTAATACGCTCAAACAGGTTATTAGTGGTTGTAGAGCGGGAGTTTTATTTCTCAGGGTTTTAGGTAGGCTAGCGAAAGCCTCTTCTCACAATGGCACAGGTAAAGCAGATATGGCGAGCGATTGGATACCAGGAACCCGTGGTGTCCCCGAAAACATGAATCTTTTTCTTTTGATCAGAATTCCATGGCCAAGGTGGTTTTGGGGTGATCGCATGCCTCGCGAGCAGGAAGCAGTTTTCCCTTTTTTGCAGTGATCCCATTTAGTGAACACCATGTGGCAGTGGGGCCGGATGAAATACTGCTCCGATCACATGCTAATGTTTGGCAATGTTGATCAGAGCGATATGAACCTCAACCGTAGGATTTCATGAGGAGGATATATGGTTCGTATGGATTGAGCAAGTTGGGGGGTCCATAGGGGTAATTGTCGGAAGTCCAAGCACAGCGAAATGTCCACAGCCGTAGTCATATCCAAATATATAATTGATGTTGGCATAACCAATTATATTATTGATGTTGGCATAACCAAATATGTCCACAGCCTTAGGATCAAATGCTTCTCGTGGTTGGGGGGTGGTTTTGTTTACTGCCCTTATCGCACGTTAACTAGCAGTACTTTTGCTTGGTGCGATATGACCCTGGACCGCCAGATCTTACATGGCAGTTCTATGGCTAGGATTCATCGAGCAGGTCTGTGGGTCCATAAGGTCAAAAGGAGGTCTTCCTTACAGCGCAATACTTTCTGCTACTATCTGTGGCCATATTACCAGGGGTTTTCCGCCTGAGAACGCTATACCAAATCGGGGGTTGTTTTCTGGTGATCGCGGGCCTCGCAAGTGGAAAGTGGTATTTCTGTTTTGGAAGCAATCCCATATAGTAAGCTACACGTAGCGGTGGGGTCGGCTAAAATATCGCCCTCATCGCACACTAAAATTTAGCATTTTTGGCCTACGAGATATGAACCTCTGTCGTTGGATCAAGCAAGGCGGATTGATGGCTGCGATTGATCGAGCAAGTTGGCTGGCTTGGCGGGTAAGTTTTCCACTTTTTGACTTGACGAATTAGTCCTTTGCCATCAGATTAGGTCAACTGACTCATCAATAACAATGACGTTTATTGCAACTTGTTTGTAAGTTCGTGGGAAGTGTTTAAGCTCCTCTTCTTGGTGGAAGGATTTGGTCACAGGAAAGTGGATATTTGTTTTGGCTCCACTGCAGGCTTCTTCTTTGTTTTGATTTTAAGAGTTTACTTGTTGGGTTTTCGGGGTAGAGGCTATTGCCTCGAGCCCATTCTCTGTCGGGTTTGGGGGTCTCTTCCTTGGTCCACAACTCCTTATGGACAGTTGTAAATTTTGTACTTTATTAATGGATTAGAAAGTCCGACTCTTGCATTAGCAAAAAAAAGTTTGTTAATATGCCAAACATGAGTATCATCTGCAGAAAACATCTAAACAATGAAGCGAAGAAGAGTACAAGAAAAGAATGAACTAATGGAATATTGTGACACTTAGAAAAAAGTTCATGCAAGAAGCCCAGAAAACAATTACAGACTGGTTCATGCAAGCAGCCCAGAAAACAATTACGGACTGGTGTGTCAAGGCATATGTAATATATTCGATACATGTTATTTGAGTGTAGCACTTCAGTGTATCTTGGCTATGGAAACAACCAGAAAAGCATTCATGAGGCTCCCAACTCCAGGCTCTCCACAGTACTGCATACCAAAAGAGTCCATGACAGCCCTAATTTACTCATTCCTAGAAAGACAACAGACCCACAAGAAGCTCACTCTGCAAAACCCTAATGCATCTCACGGAAACATAGCAACTTTCATTGTCAAGTGGTTGGGGCAAATATTTTCAGCTTTGATTGCCCCATAAGGATATGGAGGAGATGTCGCCTGTGCTTTGCATTTTATTGTCAACAGTTGCACATGGAAGACATGAATTGGAAAACAACACAAGAGGAGCTCACAGGTGCTGATCACCATGAGCTCCTACAAGAAAATACGCCGCTTAGGTTTCACATTAAACTCTGATAATAAATAGATACACTTTGTTAGGGATAGTAAATCAAATCCCTGAATGATAGGAACTGAATGTCCAAGAAAAGCACAATCATAACTACATAACAATAATCACCTAATCTCCATTAATTCTCACACTCCCCCTTAATGGAGAAAGGGTTTCAAACACACCTGATATGTCCCTAAAAAAATCAAACTTTAGTCTTCCCAGAGGCTTAGTAAATATATCAGCCATATTATCACAAGAGTTACAATATTCAACACAAATCTCTTTGGACTGTAGCATTTCCCCGACAAAATAAAATTGAGTGTCTATGTGTATTTTTATGAAACATGATATTGTAGGCCAGTTTAATGGAACGTTGATTTTCGCAATTGATAACTGTATCTTTTGTCTGTTCTTCTCTTGCATCTTGGAGAAGTCTACGCAACCAAACTGCCTCACATGCTGCTTCCCACATAGCTTGATATTCTGCTTCCGCTGAGGATAGGGCTACAGTATACTGCTTCTTGCTACACCAAGAGATTACCTTGGACCCAATGCTGGAGACGTAACATATAATCAATCTTCTATCATCTAAATTTCTCACCCAGTGAGAGTCTGTATAACCTGTCAAACTAACATCAAATGAGTCAGAATACAAGATATTAAAGTTTGAAGTTCCTTGCAGATACGTCAGTACTCCTTTCACTGCAATCCAATGGTCCTCACGAGGTCGATTCATGAACTGACTCAAAACACTCACTGCATAAGATAGATCTGGTCTCGTTGTAGTCAAATAGATAAGACTACCAACCAACTGTCTGTACAATGTTGTATCTGCATATTTCAAACCATCATCCACCTGAAGTTTGATGTTCTGTTGTAAAGGCACAAATGCAACCTTGCACTCATCCATTTTAAATTTAGTCAACAAACTCTTAGCATACTTACCCTGGGACAAGAAAGTTTGGTTTGAATCTCTCCAAACTCCTAGACCCAAACAATAATGCATTTCTCCAAGGTCCTTCATCTCAAATTTCTGTGATAACTATTGCTCGATTTCTTCAATGAGATTGTCTTCACTCCCTGTCATGATCAGATCATCTACACATGAAGAAATCAACACTATCTATCCCTCATCATTAAACACAGTATACAAATTAGGATCATTTTTGCTCCATTTATAACCATGGAAGAAGAAAAATGAGTCAATTTTTTTGTACCAGGATCTCGGTGCCTACCTTAAACCATATAAAGCTTTCTTTAATCTACATACTAAGTGCTCTTCTCCCTTCTTAAAAAACCGCTTAGGCTGCACTAAGTATACTTCTTCTTTTAAATCACCATTTAAGAAAGCAGATTTAACATCTAATTGATGTATTTTCCAATGATGCTTAGTGGCTAAAGTAATAATCAATCTAATAGTATTTAATTTTACAACAGGGGCAAATGTTTCCTCAAAATCAATACCTTCTTTCTGGGAATACCCCTTTGCAACCAACTTTGCTTTATGCTTATCAATATACCCATATGCTTTAAATTTCAACTTAAATAACCATCTGCAACCTATGGGTTGTTTACCATGAGGAAACTTTACTAGATCCCAAGTATTGTTCTTAAAAATAGATTCATATTCCTCCTTCATTGCTTCCTTCCATTCAGAACTCTTACTAGCTTCATAAAAACTAGAAGGTTCTGCAATGTTTAACATACCGGTCATGAGCACACAATCCCTATATCAAGCTGGTAACTGTTTCAGCCTGCTAACTCTCCTAAGCGGTGGGGGTTCAATTATTCTACTATGTTCTTCTCTTTGTGGAATGAACTTGATTTTCTCCTCTTTGTCCTGCTACTGTTGTTGTTGTTGTTGTTGTTGACTGATCCTTGTTTCAATATCCTCATATGAAAGTAAGGGTACATGCCACTCTTCATTATCTTGAAAAGAATTTCCATCATCAACCTGTTCATGGAATACTACGTGTCTACTAACAAACACCTTGTGAGTAGAAGGATCAAACATTTTATAAGCCTTTTACTCACTGAAGTATCCAATGAAGGTACATTTAATGGCCTTTGAATCTAACTTCTTCCTATTTTCCTTGGGAACATGCGCAAAAGCTTTACAACCAAATACTCTAAGGTGACTTATTGCAGGCTTGAAGCCAAACAATGCTTCAAAAGGAGTTTTATAATCAAGACTTTTAGTGGGACTCCTATTCTTCAAATATACTGCAGTATTGACATCTTCTACCCAAAAACCATTAGTTAGATTCTTACCTTTCAACATACTGCGAGCACACTCCACCAGTGTTTTGTTTTTCCTCTCAGCTACTCCATTCTGCTGAGAAGTATAAGGGGTTGTAAACTGATACTATATCCCATGATTTTTGCAGTATTTGATAAAAACCCCTTTCTTGAATTCTCCGCCTTGATCTGATCAAAGAATCCTAATGAACTTTCCTGTTTGCTTCTCAATCATGTTTCTAAATTGCTTGAAATACTCAAAAGCATGACTCTTCTGTCTAAGAAAATACACCCATGTGAATCTTGTACAATCATCAACAAATATTAAAAAGTAGTAAGCCCCACCTAACGATCTTGTCTTCATAGGGCCACATAAATCAGTGTGTACAAGTTCGAGTATATCCCTCTGTTTCCTATCTTTAACAGTAGGAAATTCATCTCTATGTTGTTTACCGAATGCACATGCTTCACAATCAATATGCAACTTTTTCAACACAGGAAGACCATCTACCACACCTTTGTTCTGCAACAGAAGAAGGCCACTGAAATTGATGTGCCCAAGTCGCTGATGCCACAAATTTTCAGCAGACTTATCTGATGACATCAATGCTTGTTGTGGCATACTCTTCACATCCAGTTTGTAGAGTCCTCCTATACAAATACCTGTAGCAATAGGCTTCATCTGGTCCAACAAGTCTTTAATAATACAATGAGATTTAAAGAATTCTACTTTGAGATCCTGATCTGTAATCTTTGATACAGAAATCAGATTCTTCTTAATACCAGGAACATACCATACATCAGATATATTTATGATCTTTCCATAAGGGAGAGTAAAAAGGAAATCTCCATGTCCATTGATCTCGTACCCTCTATTATCTCCAAGGTATACTTTTACTCCAGTGTTGGATTCTCTAAAATTTCTGAACCATCGCTTTTTACCTGTCATATGTGAGGAGGCTCTAGAATCTACGAACCAAATATATGATTCATCCTCCTTAGTAGCTAAAGCAGTCTTAGCCTCAGCCATAAACAATCTCACATCCTGATTCTAATCTACATTTGCATCAGCCAAATGACCTACATGTCTTATGTGCTTCTACCTCTCCCCGTTTGCCTTTTTCTTATGGCAACATTTAGCAATATAGCTTATCTTACCACAATAAAAACATTTAGGAGTAGAGTCATGTTTATGTGAGGTCGTACCTTGTGGTGTCCTTTTTCGTGATGTGCTGCCTTTTCGGTGATCAGCCACTGCTTTCCCCTTTGGCTTGAACTTTGTCATCAATGCAAGATCTAGATTTTGAGGTTTGAGAGACAACCTACTTTCTACTTCTTGTAGCAAAATCCCAGTGAGCTCTTCAAAGCCTGGAGGCTTTTCTCTTGCATTCACTCCTATTATAAACATATGATAATCATCTGTCATGCTGTTCATGATAATTGTCACCAAATCATCATTTGCCATGCTCTGACCGATATCAGTTAGTTTATCTTAAACTTCCTTTATCCAGGATATGAATGAAGAAACAAACTCATTTTCCTCCATCTTGATTGAGAGAGTCTTATTCCTGAGGTACAAAGTTCGACTGGTGTTCTTGATCTTGTACATCTCTTTGAGAATCGTCCAGATGTCATTCGCTGTCTTGCAATCCCGAATGTGAGGGATGATGCAATTTTTGACTCATAACTTAAGAAGAACTTTCGCCATCATCTCCCTTTTTCTCCCAATATTGAATTGTTGTATTCAATCTACCAGTTGCAATAATCGGCTTGACCTCATCACCAGTGGCAATGCCATAGGCATTATGTCTCTCAAGTAGAGTCTAGAGCTTAAATTTCCAATTTGTGTAATTGGAACCATCATGCTTATTACTCTCATTGAGATAAGCTTCAGTGATTTGATTATTCATCTCGAATCAAATCTTCAACAATTTAAGCAACACTTGAATGTTAAGCAGCCCTGATCATTGATAATTTCCTTCACAAAAGAAAAAAATTCCCCCTTTTTTTTTAAATAAGGAGCCCTCCAATTAAAAGAAATCCATTTTTTTTTAAATTAAAGCTTTGAAAAATAAAACTTTAATTGTCTAAGCGATGATTATTTTTGCACCACCGTGGGGAGGAGGAGGAATAATAAACCAAATGTTGAGAGCTACGATACGATGTGGACAAGTGTTGAGAGGTTAAGACCGAATGTTGAGAGCTTTTGATATGATGCAGCAAACCATCATCACCTCGTGGAGGCAGCAAACAAACACCACTTCACAATTTTTATTGTCGCTGCAATTATAGTGCCTCCTACACAACAGATCTTCACTCTCTCACGCTACAGATCTTCACTCTCATGCTACGGCATTCTTTCCACCATGTAGCCTGAATCACTCGACGCTGCCACAACCACCGAGCTTCTCTCGGTTAATACACTTCCTCTGAGCAAACGATAGAGCACTAACCAACTCAAACGCAGTCTCCACGCAACTATCTCCTTCTCGATGCAGGTCTAGCTGGCAGCTTCAACAGTTAGGCCTCCTCCTCGACGCAAGTACAGCTAACCTCCAATCATGCGCAACTTCAGCCCACGCAGCCCACGCACTACTGCTGGCAAGTCACTCCTCTTTACGGCTGTCCAGCGTCCTTCTCGATGCAGGCCCTCGGCTTCCACGCAGGATCTAGCCTCCTTTCTCAACGCAGGCCTCCACTCAATCAAATGACAGAACCTCCTATAGGCAGGTGCAAGCTCCTCTCTGTGGAAATCTTATAGCCTTCTGCACATCACAAAGCGCCATGCCAAGACAGTTCCCATGTGGCACACATGTAAAAAAACGAAAGCAGATCTAGCCACCACACACACCATGCAGAGTTCGAGCCACCACGTAGATTCCAGGCACATGTAGCCAAAAAAAACCGCAGCCAGCAAAACAATCATCGTAGCTATTCACCTCGGATTCGTGACTAGTCGCAAATGTACACTAGAATCCTGCGACGATGCAGGAAATAAAAAATTCACGTAGTCTCCAAGAGTATCGGCGCGATTACTCTTCAGTCTCCACATGAAGATGTCGCGTTTTTATAATCCTCAACTTAGTGTACAAGCCTCTTCTTCCTACAGCTCTGATACCATGTCAAAAGTTGCACATGGAAGACATGAATTGGCAAACAACACAAGAGGAGCTCACAGGTGTGGATAACCAGGAGCTCCTACAAGCAAATACGCCGCTTAAGCTTCACATTAAACTCCAATAATAAATAGATAAATTTTGTTAGGGATAGTAAATCAAATCCCTGAATGATAGGAACTGAATGTCCAAGAAAAGCACAATCATAACTACTTAATAATAATCACCTAATCTCCATTAATTCTAACATTTATTCTGGAGATAATAATAAAAGATGGCTATGTAACTGGCATAGAGGAAGACCTAAGCGGCATGTACAGAAGTCAAGTAACTTGCAGAAACTGCAGTGCTCACTGTGAACAAGTTGATAGTGACATAGTGGTGACCTTCTGGGTGGACTAGCGTAGGGACTTTGACCTTCTAGGTTACCTTACAGAGGGTAAATTTGAAGATAAGGATATGGCTGACAGCAATACCAGATTTTTGACTGCGCATCATCTGTTCAACTTTATAGAAAGAGTGGGCACTTTTAAAGGCCAGATAATGCATGACAGTGCAGCTAGGAGATTTCAACAAGATTCATGTGACGAGGTCTATGATGTAAGGTATAGAAATACTATTTGCAATTTTCCACATACTCTGATACTGGATCTTCTTGATGTTTGGCAGTGGGAGAGGATGATGTTTCACCTTGAATTTCTGGAACCACAATGCAATTGTGGCGGGGCTAGGAATTGTAAATACAAGCTAGTAGTAGTTGAGGCTGTAGTTGATAATGGAGAGCATTCTATCACATATGTGAGAGCTTCAAAGTATGTTAACTGAAACGTTATGGAGAACATGTGGTATGAAATTAACGACCATTAGATTAAGTTGGTACCATTTACAGAGCTGTTCAAACCAACAGATTTCTCTCTTATACTAATATATGAGCAGATGAACGTGTGAGCTACTTCTGAGATGTCAAAATCACGTTTCTCATTTAAATGGATATGTAGTTATTTATTTAGTTTTTTTTGCAGTCGCAATCTTGTTACGATTTTTTCGAAAATCGGCAAACTTTTGCAGTATTTATTTCTCCTCGGATTTCGTAAAATGGCTTGCAATATTTCACACTGGAAAAAATCACTTATTTGCTAGGATAAACAAAAAGCATAAAAAACAGACACATTTTTCCACTAACAATGAACCTCTTTCATAGACTATCGACTTATTATCAAGTGAAGAAATCGTTCATTCATGTGAACTAATTTTTTGAAAGACTATCTATTTTTTTCTATCAAGGGAAGAAATCGTGCCTGGAGTCGGTTCTCAAATATATATTGTTTTATTCAGGTTCTGAAATATATATTGTTTTATTCAGGATTGGACCATAAAATTGTATCCAAGTTCTCTAATTAGTCATTAGACCACATCCCCTGACTAAAAAGCTATTTACTTATTTAATAAATATCCAGAGATATGATGGAACATAAGTCCAATAAATAACTTCTATGGCGTCCCCTGCAAAAATAATTTATAGCTTGGATTCTAACCAACAAAAATTGCACGCAGGCTGTTGAAGGGTAATCTGACCTGCAAAACTGATTTGTAGCTTGTGTTCTATCCAACAAAACTGCTGTAGAAAATGTGAGCAGGTTGTCAAAGAGCAACCTGAGCAATGCTCGTAGGTTGATAAAGGGAGTGGGTTGTCCATGTACCATTTTTCTATTTGTGTGTGTCATTTTTGTGCAGGTTCATATTAATCTTTTGTATATTGTTTGTTTTGTTTCAATTTTATAGAGTTATTGATGTTCATCTGAAGGGTTGGGAAGATTAGTTTTAAGATACACTAACGATATATGCAAGAGACATTAAAGCAGAGAATGGGAGATTAAAAACTAGTTTTTTTGGTCTAAACATTAAAAAATATTAATGGATTGTCTAGAAAGAGTGAGCATTGAGTAAGGTAAGCCAAAGCGCTTGTAAATTATTTTACAATTCAGTAATCAGATATGATATAACATATATACAAGAGTATTGTAGGAAAATTATCTTGGACACACAATCTGTTAGTTGAGAGAATATTTCAACCACACACAAATATAGTAACATAGTTAGGAAGAGACTCCTCCACATAGAAATAATCACAACTAAGACAAGTAGGAATTACATATTCCAACGCACCCCCTTAATGAGTACTTTTCTTGATATCAATCTTCAAAGTATAGTTGTGGTCAAACATAACAAAAGAATATGTTGATGTCCATATCAATGAGCAACCATCCACAGGAATGCATGGGTGCTAACTACTGCAACCGCTAGTCTTGTAGTATGTCCTTCGCATACATGATTCTTTCACCCATAATAACTACATACATTTACGTGTATCTGTAAATACCCCTCCAATATCATAAGGGGTTTTATCACATTATCCGTAACAATGCTCTCGGTTTTATGGGATCACCCTCAACCATGCCACCAAGGGCTCTCAGCCACGATGGCTCAACTCAGCCACGATGGCACTCGAGTCACTCTGGGCCACAACCTTGCCACTAGGGCACTCAAGCCACTCTCGGCTACAAATGTGCTACTAGGGCACTCCAGCCATTCTGGGCCATAAACCTGCATAAACCAACCACTAGGGCACCCCAGCCACTAAGGCTCACCAAAGATACGACTCAACCAAGCCGAGGGTTTTCTCGGCTAATCCTAAACCATGCCAACACGAATCTCTGTCCCACTTCACTCTTGCATGTGGTTTCTCACTTACCACAAACCAAAACTACAAATACAAAATGGTTTTTAGATTACCACGAATTGTATGGGGGTACACATGCCTTATCACTCTTACATTTCACACTCGAGCTCATGGAGTTACCATGTACATACTTTACAAAGACCACTACGAAACATGCTAGACTTTCTTACTAATAAATGTATGTGACACATTTACATCATGAGTCTATTCCACAAACTTACACTAATTCACACAAAATCGATTGTCCATCATCCTCCGATATTTGACGCTGCCATCTTAAGTGTTATGTCTTCATTATATGTGGTGCTTAATCATTCCTCCAAATAAATTTGTCTATTGTTAGAATGGCCAATTCCAACAAAGAGACTCAAACTCATGACAATAATTGGCCAAACTAGTTGTCAACTTCTAGTTTTTAACCAGATTTATATCAATGACATAACACTTTCTAAAAAAATTTAAATAATTACAATATAGTTCTCTTTTAAATGACATCATGCCGGTCATGGTCCTCAACTCCTTACATTGCTTCTGCTGCGTTTGTGTAATTAAATACACCAAGTTTATGGTAATCACTTTCCATGAATAATATGTTTCCATAGCATGTGTGAATGTAAACAAAAATACATTTGGTTGTGTGATTTATGAGGGGCCTACTCACATAGCTTCACACGAAACAAACTTTAATGGAAAAAATAAATTTACTCGACGGCTCCAGGCTCTATAAGCACACCAGTCTTACACCTCGGTTCTGCAATCGTAGCTCGAATGCCAGTAAGCACACTACATTACTCTTTAGTTGAACACACCTCACCACAATTCTTTAGCCACCCCATTTTTCCGCTCCTCAAAACAGGCTCTCCTACAACAAATTTTAATGTAGTTGACGTTTAGATACTTTCCAATCTGCTTCGGATAACTAATTTTATATGACCATGGAACTCTCTCGTCTCCTCTACCGTTGCCAAGTAATATGCCCCATTTGCAGATTTGGCGTTACCATTCCAAGTGATTATGGTGCCCTTTGCGTCCGACCCACTCAGAGTTATAAATGACTTCCGTTTAGGAATAGTCACTTTCTCCCTATAAATTCCTGGTTTGACATCAATCATGACGGGCCTCGTGTTATTCACTGGGACTGAATTGATCGCTTCATGGACGATACTGAAAGCACCTTGACCTTTCACCGTGGCCACAGTCAAAACCAGGCTTTCGTTAGAGCTCGAAGCAATACCCTTCAATTCCATGGAAGTTTTCTTCCCATTATCGTTAAATACTGGATGGTATTCAGATGTGTTCCAAATGTAGTAGGTACGCTGCATAAACATGTGCAAAGATGCAAATAATAATAGATAACGAATCCTCTCCATTTGGTCATCGATGAGATTTGGAGGAAAAAGATAGATCGCCAGATCGATTGATCTTAAAATGTTTTATAATGAAAAGAAAAGTTGGAGCTCCATTCCGCAGATATCAACGGAGTTGCAAGTTTTGGCCATGCAAGTCTGAATTCATAGGTCTGAAGCCGTACAGGTTCTCTGCCGATTCCGCTACAGAGCTGAATTTTCTCGATTTCGTTGCCCCCAATGAAAATAAATTTGCACAATCCACACTTCGACAGTCCACCACCGTCGCGCTTCACTCTCCTCCGCAGTACCTCACAGAGACCAGGCCCTCACTTGCTTGTAAAATATCTTATCATTCATTAATCAAATATGCTATTATATAAAATATCTTATCATTCATTAATCAAATATGCTATTATATATTTAGAAGAGTATTGTTTCAAGATAAAAAAACTATCTTGAACCACAATTTGTTGAACCACAATTTGTTGGTTGAGAGAATATCTTAATCATACACAATTCTAAGAACATAGTTAAGAACAGAATTCTACACATAAAAATAATCACAACTAAGAAAGTAAAAATCACATATTCCAAAAGCATTTAGAAAATTTGGAAACATATACTGAATTTTTTAAAGCATATTGGCTAATATTTTCCTCAATATTGGCTAATATTTTCCATTAATTATTTCAGTATCGTATTCAAATCTGAACTTAGTAACTATGCATGAGATATACTAAAAAAATTTCTCCATAGATGTCAACAACGATCTTTATGAACAACAGTTTTTTAAACATTTAATTAAATTAAATTAATTAAATTAAAGAATCATACCTATTATAGGTTATACTAATGATTCTTACGAAATCTAAATATTTAACCGGCAAAAACAAATTCAGAGTTCAAGTCCCCAAGTCCCAACGACCATTGTGAACCAGAATTTTTATAAACATTTAATTAAACTAAGGAATCATACTTATTTTAGGTTATACTAATGATTCTTAGTAAATCTAAACTATTTAACCAGGAAAAACAAATTCATAGTCCAAGTCCCCACAATGTTTCTGAACAACAATTTCTATAAACATTTAATTAAATTAAAGAATCTTACCTCTTTGCCAAATGGTTGTAAATATATTCTTCTCATTAGTATTCAGGTCCAATCTTGCATTAAAAGGATTAAAAATATTGCTACCAAGTTCAGTTTCAATTTAAATACGCTTGTTTTAAGAGATTGAAAACATTGCCACCGAGTTCAGTGCCATCTTCCAGCTTACTAAATAAATTATGAGTTGAACTTCTTATTTCATAATAAGTCTTTTTCTCTGACCTCTCCAATGGATGGATTGTGTTGAACTTTTGTGTTTAACTTCTTAATCCATAAGATATTCTTTTTTCTATGTTGTATGAATTTCTAAAACGTGGGAACGTTGGGAACTTGGGTACGAGTGTCGGGAACGGTTAGACGTTTCCCCAAAATTTAAAGGAAACGGTTAATAGGGAATGATAATATTATAATAAAAAAATAAAAATAAAAAAATAAAAAATATATAATTATATAATAATCAAAATTAATATTAAATTAAAATATTCAAATATTAAAATCAATTAAATGTATAATCTCTCTTATATATAAATATATTCTCTGGGTGTCTCTCTTCCTGAGTCTCTCCCTTTTATATATATAAAATATTAAAATGTCAAGTTCATTATCAGTTCTCTAACACATGACCAATATTTGAAACAATCTGCCTTAAAAATACAAAGGAACAATTTTACCTATGTTTCTCTAGTTATTCTTATGAGAAAAAGTAAAGCGACTCTAATGGTTAAGCATTGAATGCCACATACAATATGCACACAATCTTTTGCGATACATATACATAAACAAAAAAATAAATACTAATCAGCATGACATCCCAGATATCGCCCTTACATTGAGGTTTCACACGCTTCCTTAACCCATTAAGAGATTGCTCCAGTTTCTTAATTAAGGATATTGATGTTAAGGATGTCTTTGGCCTTTCTTCCTGTGAAGGTTTCAACAAAGCCTCATGTTTTGTGGGCAGTTCAACATATTTGTCTACATGCTTTGTATTCCCCAACCCCAGGGAATGCGGGAACTCCAAAAAAATAGTTTTCAAAGTTCCCAGAACTTTCCCAAGCTCCCATTGCAGCTTCCACAGAAAAGGGAAAGTTCCCATAGAGTTCCAAAGCCTCCGGGAGCACGGGAACCACTGGAACGGGTTTCCCACCTCTAGGGTGCAGTTCCCGTGTAACAGAGCTTTTTCTCTAACCTCTCCAATGGATGGTGTAGATATTTGTTGAAGTTTGAAGTATTAGTCACAAATCAAAACTATAAAGATTTTTAGCACAATGATAAAAATATTTATCATTTCATTATAAAAATTTTCCACATTAGCATAACAATTTAGCATTGGGAAAAATAAGGTGCCTTGCATGGATACCTCTTTTTTTCAAACGGAAAAAACTTTCATTCTTCATTAATTAAATGAGAAATTACATATGGCTTTATAGACGGCAGAAACTAAAGAGAAGTAGGAAAATCATTCGATCAGACCAACACGAGACCAAAGAAGTAGAGATGATATCACTAAGAACCAACATTGACATCACTATAAAAGAGAGACAAGGCCAAGATAGAGGGAAAAAAGATAGACTAGACTAAGAAACAACGTCATCCCCAAAAGAAACAAAATAGAGGATCAGAAACCGAAGCAAACAACTTCCTATACAATGCCATCAATCTAGAGCTCAAAAAACATAAAACAAGGATAGAGAGTGATCTTTCTCTTAGATAGAACATGAGTGACCAAGTTTTTCTCTCTATACACATGCATGAAGGAGGTATCATAGAAGGAGGAATAAAGAACCTTGATGTTGACCATCCAATGGAGAAGCGAAGGAACCTCTAGGGAGTTCTGCCCTTGCAGCCAATCTATGACCACCTTAGAGTCTCTAGCGATCCTAAAGGAATCAATGGCAAGCCAAACAAAATTTTGGAGAATTCCCCATAATTCCCGCTTGACTCTTAGTTCTTTGCCACCATTCCAAAAGAGATGATATTCCCTACTAGGGAAGAGACAGATAAGATCTCCGCATCCGCATGAACCATCAGCAAAGGCCCCTTCGAAGAATCTCAAAGGAAAATGATCACCCAAATCCCTGAATAGAACACGTCATGTAGATGAGGGTAACCATAGACCAATTTCCAAGAAATAGAGGCATTTTTGGAATGCCAGATACCCCAAAAAAACATATAAGGGTAGAGCACCGAACGGCCTCTATTCCAATTTCTAATGCATTAGGCAATCCAAGATGTAAGACCAAATCCTATCAACCCTGATTTTCAACAAAACTGCCACTTGGTCCAAGATAGACTTGGCATGTGGGCATCCTAGAAACAGATGTGTGATAACCTCAAAAGCAGAGCAACAAAAATGGCATTGGCCCATCCCATTATAGCCCCTTTTCATCAACTTTTCCCAAGTCAGAATGTGATTGAAAAGAGCCAACCAAGAAAAATAGTTGATCTTCAAGGGACTTTCCATCTCCACATATCCACAGTCCACATGTCATTAGGGTAGGAACAAGGGGAACAAGAGATGTATGAATAAATTTCATTAGCAGCAAGATTACCACCAGTGACACGTCCACCCAATGCAAGAGAATCATACTTCTCAAACATCACGATCCCTACCTCGACGTGTTTCAGCCTATAGGAATCCCATTCGGCTTTGAAAGCAACTTTGAGACCCAAATTCCATGAATGACGCCAAGGAGAGGAGAGAAGTTGATTAGGGAACTGATACTTAAGATCACCAAGATGGTGGATACCTAAACGATGAAGGGAAAGGATGATTTGTGGGGATAGAGTATGATGACCAAACATGCCTTTAATAGAACCCAGTCCAATAAGGATCTTGTCACTGTTACCCACAAGCCACCTGGGGTTTCCACAAAACCAAGATCTAGTAGTCATCAAGCTACTCCAGATATATGATTTCCTCCGCTTGAATGGGGCTCCCACAACAACCCATTCTTCCAAACTTTGTTGCATGAGGTATTTATCGAGGATAATCTAACTCCAAATACCCTCCTCATTAAAAACCCTTCAAATATTATGAGAAGAGCGAGATTGAAATGTTTCATATCCCTCATACCCCACCCCCCAACATCTAAAGGGCGAGTGATTGAATCCAGCTTGATGAGGTGAATTTTTCTAGAAGTTCATGTTCCAGACCATAGAAACTTGACAATAATAGCATTAATTATGTTGATTATTGTCGAAGGCACAAGAAAAAGGTGCATCCAAAACACGGAGATTCCTTAAAGGACTGATTTTATCATGATCACCCTTCCTCCAAGGGTCAACCACCTATGATCCCATTGAGACAGTGTCTTCTGGATTTTAATAACGAGCCACTCCCAGTACAAAATCCTATAGTTTCCAGGCTTGAGGAAACAACACAAATATTTGAAACCAGAGGATAGAGAGATAGTTTTAATCCCAAATAGGGTTACAATTTGTTGGCTAACCACTACATCCTCCCCATGAGCGATATGCTCAGTCTTATCTTTATTAATAACAAGTTGAGAGGTCCGTTTCTCATTCAGAAAGCTTAGTAGCTCCAAAATGACATCGTCCACAAAAAGTGAGTAGTTGATTAGTGGAAGAGGCCCTACGTCTACAGATAATACCCCTCAATTTAGCTGCACTTACACTTCTGCTAAATGAGTCCATTACCGAGATAAAGAGTAACACGGAGATAGCACATCCTTATCTTGTAGCATAGCTACCTCTCTCCTCTATTATAATACTGGTGCAAAATGCACACATCTTCTAATGCAAAATACTATACATATTTTTCATCTTACCATGTCTCTTTCATCCACAATTATATTTCTAATTATTTTTGATAAAGCTTAAATACATATTATTCACCAAATACCATTTTTTTTTCTATTTTTACTCGTTAATGTTTCTTCTTATCTTTTCTAAATTTGTTGGTATATACACGGACGGTAATTCACTTCTAATAACAAAAAAATGAATAATCTATATTAAATTTAATTTCTATTTCAAACTTTTACAATAAATCAATCTAATTTATGTATAAATTTCCCTTCTAATTAAATGAGTGCAATTATCTATATACTAATAATGTTTTCATGAATGCATTTTTTTTAATATTATTCTAATTACTACGTGCATAAAATATACTAATAATGCTTTCATGAGTGCATTTTTTAAAAATATTATTCCAAATACTACGTGCATAAAACATACTTTGGGCACACATATATACGTATACAAATACTCACTTTGCCTCATAATAATGAATCTTAATCAACATCAAAATTGAACAGCAAGCTGGGACTGTTTCAGAAGCAAGGCGAAGCAGAATATCGTAGAGGTGAAGTTGTTAAGTCCGGGAGGGTGAAGCTATTAATCACTCCAAGACCATACCAATATAAACAGTATCAAGGAAGAGGGCATGATTACGTCATACCATTTAACCATGTACCAATGTTGAGGCCATGTTCACTCCAACTCTTCATATACGTAAATTTTGAGGCCATGTTCACTCCGACTCTTCATATACTTAAATTTTGAGGAGGTTGGACTAATGTGACAGACTCATGGCACGAGACTCGTAGTCAATAACGAATAATGAATACCTGCCCTTACTGCACACCACTCAATCCTAGGCACGGTTTTATTGCCTGTGTATTTGCAGGTCTGATTTATCCCCCTTCCCTCTCTCTGTTTAGTAAAGTTAGCATCTGGACATCTTGCATGGACTTCCTTTCACTAGAATCTTCACCATGTTTTTATGGGAAAAGGACTAGGCCCTCTTGGCTTGTCTCCTCTTTCCTTATGGTCTCGCAGGTTCCAAGCTTGGGTTTTAGGCCATAAAGGATAATTCTCAAAAGCTCGCCTATATTTTATTTTCTAAAGAGTCAGTTATTTCTACTTCTATCGGAGTTTTGTATGGCTCTCATAGTTGGGAAATGTTAATGGTTCTGCTAACTGTAAGGGATTTATAGTGTTTGTAAGACTTGGCCACGACAAGCTCCTCCAAGCATCCTCTGGTTCATGTATTACATTGTGTTTTTTCAATTTCATTACACAAACGTATATTTCCTTTACATGTCTCCTTGATAGTTTCCCGTGTTTCTTGGTTTTTTCCCTCTACAACTTTCACCTTGGTTTGTCCTCTCCTGGCCAACTATCTATGTTCTAGTCTTTTATGTAACTATCTATGTTCTAGCCTTCTATGTAGTTTTGTGTAGTTTTCTTCACTCTTGGTTCCCCTAGTTGCCTATAGCTTAGATTTTCTTTGTAGCTAGGGGTGCTTTTTATTTCCAGTGAGTATGTTTCTAGGTTTTTTTTGGCCTCATCCTTTGTTATCGCTTTGATTCCTAGACAACAAGCCCACTCTCGAAAGGTGTCCCTGATAGTGAGGAGCATAATGGTTCTTGAGCCTAAGCCTAAGCTCAATCCTCAACCAAAAATCCAACCGGAAATCAGAGAGGTTGAAGAAGAGATTGTTAATGACAGAAAACATTACTTGGATTCTGAAATGGTCACCATTTTTCTAATTAGATATTCTAAACAAGATATATACAAGGTAGGAAAAATCAATATGTTTATGCAAATGATATTTATTGGCATGTGAAGTCATTACTAAGAAAAATCCTTCTTATACACACTAGGAAGAAAAAATCAATATATTTATGCAGTTGACATTTATTAGTTAGGAAAATTCATTCTCTAAAGGAATGGTAATAGG
This sequence comes from Pinus tabuliformis, assembly GCA_031772625.1. Lineage (NCBI taxonomy): Eukaryota > Viridiplantae > Streptophyta > Pinopsida > Pinales > Pinaceae > Pinus > Pinus tabuliformis. Next base: position 1,848,024,525 of record CM062818.1, on the reverse strand, counting down.
GATGAGCTTCTTCTCAAGTGAAATTCAAAGACATGGATGATCCAAAGTAGATGCCAAACTAGATGCTAGTTTATGTAATATGTATGTTTTTTGTTTAACGAAATAATTTAACTTAGTTAAAAAAAATGAAAAATTGCAATATAATAAATTAAATTGAGTACACTTATTTTTTTAATTCATTCTATATTATGTTTTATTATTTATTTAACACTTCAATACAATATCTTTTTTATATCATCATCGACTTGTAGGTGCAAAAAATATATTTAAACTAATATATATATATATATTATGAGTCAATTAAGTTATCTTAGGTGGTGGCGTAGAATGGTTGTTATCTACCTTTTTAATTCTCTCTAAGTGACATGACCATAAGAAATATTTATTGTAATGATTATGTGCATATAAATATTGTTGTATTAACACTCACTCTAACCCTCGGATTAAGAAAAAAATATTTCCCTTAAAAATATATATATAAATTTTGATACACTCAAAGTCTAAATTTGTTATATATATAAACTATTGTATATTAAAAAATCTAAATTTGTCGTATATATAACCTATTATTGAAAAATACCTAAGAATTTTTTTTTTAAGAAAAGTGTAAAAACATATGAATATAAATGCATATATAATTTCATGGTAAAGGATTTGTGTTGGTTAACATTTAAAAATAAAAAAATTAATATAAATTAATTTTATATTATAGTGAAATTGATCTATATTAAAATCTTTTTTTATTATAATTTTCTTTATTTGGAGATTAAAAAACTTTTCACTTATTAATTATATTTAAAATTTTGATCATATTATATATATAATTAGTTAAATGCTTGTCAAATAATTCATTTAAATTTTCATTTTATATAAATCAAATCAATATAAAAATAAAATTTTAATTAAAAAATAAAAACATTGATAGTGACAAATTTAATAGTGTCAAATAATTGATGCAAATTTCCTTTCTCTATAAGAGATAGTGTCAAATAGTTGAGCCAAATTTCCTTCTATATAACAACCAGATTATATGCTTGTGTGCTCAATTACAAACCCACCCTAATGGTCAATTTCATTTATTAAAAAATAAATTTTATTAATTAAAAAGGTCATCTAATTGTCAATTTCATTAATTAAAAAGAAAATTGCATTAATGAAAAAACCCACTTTAATAGATAATTTAGTTAATTAAAAACAAAAAACATTAATGTTGACAAATTTGATAGTCGGCTAAGGCACAAATTAATCATACATATTTCAGTAATTATATGTTAAGTAATGTATTAATACTTCACTAATACGTTTGTTAATATGCCAAACATGAGTATCCTCTGCAGGAAACATCTCAACAATGAAGCAAAGAAGAGTACAATAAAAGAACAAACTAATGGAAAATTGTGATTCTTAGACAAAAGTTCATCCAAGCAGCTCAAAAAACAATTACGGACTAGTGTGTCAAGGCATATGCAAAACCCTAGTGCATCTGATGGCAACATAGCAACTGTCATTGTCAAGTGGTTGGAGCAAAGATTTCAGCCTTGATTGCCCCATTAGGGTATGGAGGGGATGTTGTCTGCACTTTGCATTATATTCTGGAAATAATAATAGAGGAAGGCTATGGCAGCATAGTGGAAGACCTTTGTGGCATGTACATAAGTCAAGTAACTTGCAGAGACTACGATGCTCATTGTGAACAAGTTGATAGCGACATAGTGGTGACCTTCTGGGTGGGCAAGTGTAGGGAATTTTGTCGAAAATATCACCGTGAACAAGTTGATAGTGACATACTGGTGACCTTCTGGGTGGACAAGTGTAGGGAAGTTTGTCGAAAATATTAATCCCGACCACTGCAATAAATACCCTCAGAGTAGCCATACTTGTCAGAAGTATTTTTACATTTGTAGCACATCATAGAAGTTAAGGCTTTCAATGAAGTTTCATAAATACAGGCAGGCATTTACTGCATGAATTTTTCTCACACTCCAGTGCGCGATTACTTTCCACACTCAACAATAAAAACATATTAATTATTTTCTCTATCATATATTAATGTAAAATTGTATGTTGAGATAAATATGTATGTAAAATTCATTTTTCAAGTTAGAGAGAAAGAGAGCGAGAGTCTCTGATGAGAAAATCATGGAGAAAATTTTGGTGGGCACGTGAAAACAACAGTTATGTTTTGCTATGTGTTTTTCCATGTGAAGTGTAAATCATAGTATGCCTTGTTTCACTTGGTGAATGAGCCGCAGTCTCCTATGAATGTATTTTCACTGAATTAGAAATTAATCCTAAGTTTTTGCTGTTTCTGCAAGCTTACTTTGTTTAATCTAATTTTTCTTCTTGCCGTGAGTGAATAGTGTGTTTTTAAGCCTCTGTATAGCTGCCCGAAATCTAAGTGTGCAATATCAAGGTGCGCGATTGCGAATGTCACCCCTCTACATCTATCTAGGTGTGTAATATCGAGGTGCGAGATTGCGAATGTCACCCCTCTACATCTCAGGGTAACTTTTTTCAACATGGTATCAGAGCGGGTTAAACTTGTTAGTGTAACAACAATTGTTTTTACTAGCAGTTAAAATTGTTTTGAGGGTAGATTGTTTTTAGATATTGAGGTGCGCAAAATCAACTATGTCACCCCTTTCATCTTAGCTTAATTTTTTTCAACATGGTATCACAACGAGTTAAACTCTGTTAGTGTAACAACAACTGTTTTTACTAGTAGTTAAAATTGTTTTGAGGGTAGATTGTTTTTAGCATATTTACCAACAGGTAGAAAGTTTTTTTTTCTTACACTCAGAAATGAGAACATCAAGCACAAGCTTGACTAATCCTCAAATACCTCAGTTTAATGGCAAAAATTATGATTATTGGGCTATTACAATGAAGCCCATGTTTTCTTCTCAAGACATTGGGATTTTGTGGAGAATGGTCTTCAAGAACCAGCAGATGCAGTAGCATACAATGCCTTATCTCCAGCAGAAAGAGATTTGTTAACGGACAACAAGAAGAAGGATTCAAAATCCCTGTTCTATACTTTCCAAGCAATTCATGAAAGTATTTTCCCAAGGGTTGCAGCGTCAACAAATTCCAAGAAAGCATGGGACACCCTCCAGACAACCTACCATGGCATGGCAAAAGTCAAGACAACAAAGCTGCAAATGTTTAGAAGAGACTTTGAAACAATTTGTATGAAAGAGTCTGAGAATGCAGACTCACCTTTTACACATGTAAGTGGGTTGGGTGAGACACTTGAGGAAAGGAGAATAGTTGAGAAATTTTTGAGAAGTTTGCCAGCAAGGTTTGACGACATTGTTGTGGCCATAGAAGAGCCAAAGGATCTCTCACAGTTCTCAGTGAATGAGCTTAATGTATCACTGGTTTCTCATGAACATAGACTCAATAGAGCAACAAGCTCCTTCAAGACACAAGTATCACTTGGTCATGGTCGAGGCAGAGGAAGATCATATGCTAGAGGAAGAGGAATAAGCCCACACAGAGGTGGAAGAAGTAACCCTTCAAGCTCAGATGGAAGAGGCAGTAGTCAAAATCCAAGTCAAAGCCCAAGCCAAAATCGAGCACAAGGTCAGAGGCATGATAAATCTCAAGTTCAATGTCATTACTATAAGGGGTATGGTCATTATGCAAATGAATGTAGAAAGAAGAAATATGACATTAGTAACAAACCAAGTGTAATTTTCACAAAAGAATGTGAGAACCATGACAACATGTTTTTAGCTTGTAATGTAGCACAAGAAAAACAAAGTGATATATGGTATCTAGATTCAGGGTGTAGCAACTACATGTCAGGAAACATAGAAGTGTTTTCCAATCTAGTTGAAAGTGTGAAATGTGAAGTGACATTAGGGACTGATAGCAAAGTGTTTGTCATGGGAAAAGGAAGAGTTAATATCCTATTAAAAAAGGGGGAGAAGAAGTACATCTCAGATGTTTACTTTGTCCCCGATCTGAAGAATGACCTCATGAGCATTGGACAACTCATCCAAAAGGGCTACAATGTTTTTTTAAAATTGATGTGTGCACAATTTTGGATAGACCTCAAAACAGACAGCTGATTGCAAAGATTAATATGACAATCAATAGAATGTTTCCCCTAAAAATAAGATCAAATTTGCAGAAAGAAGGTGCACAAGCACAACTCTCAATGAACTCACAAGAGAATGGAAGAAAAGATGCAGCTGTCATACAAGTAAACTTTTAAGGAGAGGTCAAAGATGAAAATTGGTTATGGCATTTAAGATTTGGTCATCTCAACTTTGGAGGTTTGAATTCACTACATAAGAAATGTATGGTGAAGGGACTACCACTCATAGAAAAACCAAACAGCCTACGTGAAGGATGTATCTTGGGAAAGCAACATAGAGAGACGTTTCTAGCTGGAAAATTAGTAAGGGAAAAGGAACCTTTGGAGATTGTCCACTTAGATTTATGTGGACCAATGTAGACACAATCAATTGGTGGTAACCACTATTTATTGACCTTCATAGATAACTACATAAGGAAGACATGGGTCTATTTCTTAAAATAGAAAAGTGAAGTGTTTGAGCACTTTCGCTAATACAAAGCTCTTATTGAGAAGCAAAGTGGACACTACATTAAAGTCCTCAGGACTGATGGAGGTGGAGAATACAAGTCTTCCTTTGATTTTGTAAGGAGCATGGAATTCATAAGCAATTTACAACAAGGTATACACCTCAGCAAAATGGTGTGCCAGAATGGAAGCACCGTGCGCATGGTATAGCAGGATAGATGCCTACTTGTTGGACAATGGTTTCAACAAATGTGACGGTGAGCCTACTGTCTACATCAAAGACAATGATGGTAATATTCTTATTGTTGTCTTATATGGAGATGATTTTATTTTTACAACCAGTGATGATTTCCTCATCGTTGATTTCAAACAAGTCATGAAGAGTGAATTTGAAATGACTCACTTGGGACTCTTAGGATATTTTTTGGCCATAGAAGTGAACCAAACAGAAAAGGGCATTTTTATCTCTCAAGCAAATTATGTGGTAGACATTTTGAAGAGGTTTAAAATGTAGAACAACAAGCTCGCACCAACTCCAACTGTCATGGGGTTGAAGTTCAGCAAAGAAGATTGCAGCAGCAATGTCAATCTGACATTATAGAAAAGCATGATAGGCACCTTGATGCATTTGACCATCACTAGGCTAGATATAATGTATGCATTAAGTTTGGTGTCGAGGTTCATGGAGACACCCAATAAGACACATTGGCAAGCAATGAAAAGGATTCTAAGGTATGTCAATGGCACAAAACAATATGGTGTTTTGTACACAACAAGTGATTTTAGGCTGGTTGGTTACACTCATAGTGATTGGGCAGGAAGTGTCAATGACAGAAAGAGCACGTCAGGATATGTTTTCCATTTGGGTTCCAGAGACATTTCATGGGCCTCCAAGAAGTAGCCAATAGAGTCATTGTCAACAGGAGAAGCTGAATATGTCGCAGCAACAACAACAATGACAGTTTGGATGACAAGGATGTTGAGAGATCTTCGTCGTGACCAAGAGAGAACATAAACTATTTTCTTCGACAACACCTCAACAATTGCATTGTCAAAGAATTATGTCTTTCACAAGGGGAACAAGCATATTGATGCTAAATATCATTTTATTAGAGAGCTGATTAACAATGATGAAATTGTGTTGCAGCACTACAGGTCAGAGGAACAATTCGCTGATATTTTCACAAAGCCATTGACATGTGAAAGTTTTGTTTATCTCAGAAACTATTTGGGAATTATGACTGGCGGAAATTGTGATTAAGGGGAGTGTTGAAAATATTAATCCCAACCACCGAAATAAATACCCTCAGAGCAGCCATAATTGTCATAAGTATTTTTTGCACGTTGCCTCTCTGTTTGAAGATGGAAGGACTAAAGCCAAAACAGAAGTACCAGGTGAACCATTCTGCAACACATCACAGAAGTTAAGGCTTTCAATGAAGTTTGGTAAATATCGACAAGCATTTACTGCAGGAATTTTGCCCACACTCCACAAACACATGCGCTATTAGTGTCCACACTCAACAACAACAATGTATTAATTATTTTCTCTATCATGTATTAATGTAAATTTGTATGTTGAGATAAATATGTATGTAAAAGTCATATTGCAAGTTAGAGAGAAAGAGAGCTAGTCTCTGCACAGAAAATGGTGGAGCAAATTTTGGTGGACGCGTGAAAACAACAGTTAATGTGTTTTACTATGTGTTATTCTGCTTGAAGTGTAAATCATTGTAAACCTTATTTTACTTGGTGAATAAACCGTCTCTAAATATTAATATTAAGTTTTTATTGGTGAATAAACTGTCTCTAAATATTAATACTAAGTTTTTATTGTTGCTCCAAGCTTACTCTGTTTTAGTATGAGTCTTGTTGCTTTGTGAAATGAGCTTCACAAAAGTCACTCATATGTCTCTCCGCCTAAAAAATTTCTACAAATTTTACCTTCTAAGGTACCTTACAAAGGGTAAATTTCAAGATAAAGATCTGACTCACAGCAATACCAGATTTTTTATTATGCATCTTTTTTTCAACTTTATAGAAAGAGTGGACACTTGTAAAGCCCAGATAGTACATGACAGTGCAGCGAGGAGATTTCAAAAAGATTCATGTGACGAGGTCTTTGATGTAAGGTATAGATATACTATTTGCAATTTTCCACATACTCTGATACTGGATCTTCCTGATGTTTAGCGGTGGGAGAGGATGATGTTGCACCTTGAATTTATGGATCTCAATCACAATGCAATAGTGGTGGGGCTAGAAATTGTAAATAGAAGCTGGTAGTAGTTGAGGCTGTAGTTGATAATGGAGAGCATTCTATCACATATGCGAGAGCTTCAAAGTATGTGAACCGAGATATTATGGAGAACATGTGGTATGAAATTGGTAGTTGAGGCTCTAGTTGATAATGGAGAGCATTCTATCACGAATGTGAGAGCTTTAAAGTATGTGAACCAAAATATTATAGAGAACAAGCGGCATGAAATTTAAGATCATCAGATTAAGTTGGTACCGTTTATAGAGCTGTTCAAGCCAACAGATCTCTCTCTTATACTAATCTATGAGCAGATGAACGCGTGAGCTACTTCTGAGTTGTCAAAATCATGTTTCTCGTTGAAATGGATATGCAGTTACTTTGAAATGGAAAAATTTGTAGTTATTTTTGTAATCTGAATCTTTTTACAATTTTTTGAAAATGGCCAGTTTTTGCAGTATTTATTGTTCCTCGGATTTCGTAAAATGGCTTGGGTTATTTCACACGGCTAAAAATCATTTATTTGTTAAGACAAAAAATAAATTAAAAATGGCCACATTGTTCTATTAACAATTAAGTACAGTGATGTGGGGTTTGATGGTAAGTTTATTTGGGTAAAGGCTGGGAGACCGTAGTTCAAATCTCATTGAGTACACTGGCCTGCTGTGGTGGATGCTCGAGAAGCAGATTCCCCACCCCCACCTTGGCGGCACGAGAGTCTGGCTTTGCTAAAACCATAGGATCTTAGTATATAGACTTGCAGGTAGTTGGATGTACTCTTGGTGGTGTTACAGTGGTAGCTATGAAGATTGATCTTGGGTCTCCCATAGATTAGGACTAGCAATTGAGCACAAGGTTAAAAAAACAACGAAAAAACAAAAAAACCTTCATTCATACGGTCTACTTTCTATAAGTGAAAAATCTTGTTTGGAGCAGTTTCCTCCAACTCCGTACAAAAAAGTTTAAGGCTTCTGCCTTTATTCATGAGAACTACGTTCTTTGAAAGGCTGTCTACTTATTTAATAAATATCCTTAAGAGGTGTGATGCAACATGAGATCAATAAATAACTTCTAGGGAAACCTCGAAGGAGTCCCCTACAAAAATGATTTATTGCATGGGTTCAATACAACAAAAAGTGAACGCAGGCTGTTGAAGGGTAATGTGACCAATGCCCGTTCCCTTGCAAAACTGATTTATGGCCTCTGCTCTATCCAACAAAACTGCTGTAGAAAATGTGTGCAGGTTGTCAAAGAGCAACCTGAGCAATGCTCGTAGGTTGATAAACGGCAACCTGAGCACTTTGACGGACGTGGGTTGTCTATGTGCATCTCAAGTGTTGCGAAGATTTGCACCTGAGGCCTGGAAGAAAGAAATTTCTCCACAGCTTTCAAAAGTAGTTGAGCAGTTTTAATGGTTTGAAGGCTATACTAACGATCTTACGACATCTAAAATATTTAAATCTGAAAAACAAATTCATAGTCCAAATCCCAACGAACTTTCTGAACAATAAACATTTAATTAAATTAATTAATCATACCTCTTTGCCAAATGGTTATAAATGTAATTTTCTCATTAGCATTCAGGTCCAAGCTTGCATTAAAAGATTGAAAACATTGCCACTGAGTTCAGTTCGAATTTCCAGCTTACTAGATGAATAAAAAATTATGAGTTGAACTTCTTATTCCATAAGATACTCTTCTTCTCGAAATCCTTATAAGGGTTGTATTGTTACTATATATTATATTTTTCTCTGGGCTATAATGGCAGCGTGAAGGTGTATACAAAATAGTAATAATAAAAGGGCCTGCTCTCCTCTCGAATGGATTGTGTAGATATTATGAAGTTTAAAGTATTAATCACAAACCAATCCAAATCTATAAATAATAATTTTATTATGAAAATTTTCCACATTAATACAATCATCTAGCATTGGGAAGAATAAGGTGTCTTGCAACGCCACCTCTCTCCTCTATTATGTGCAAAATGTCACATATTAATATATTCTACATATTTTTCATCTTACCATCTCTCTTTCATTCACAATTACATTTCTATATATTTTTTATCTTACCATCTCTCTTTCATCCACAATTATATTTCTAATTATTTGTAATAATCTTCAATACATATTATTCATCAAATCCCAAATATTTTTTTTTGGTAATTGATGTTTTTTCTTATCTTTTCTAAATTTGTTAGTGTGTGCACACATGGTAATTCACTTCTACTAACAAAAAATAATAATCTATTTTACTATATTTTTCTAATGTTTAATTTATATTTCAAACTTATAATAAATCAACCTAATTTATGTATAAATATTTTCTCTATAGTAATAATGCCTTCATGAGAGTATTTTTTAAAATATTATTCTAAATAATACATGCATAAAATATAAAGGCAAAGTAGACATAAATTTTATTTCATAATAATGAATCTTAATCAATATCAATGTGAAGCTATTGATCACTCCAATCTTTTTCAACCATACAAATATTACCTCAAACCAATTAACCATGTCCCAGAGGTGAGGCCATGTTCACTCCAACTCTTCATATACGTATCTTTTAAGGGGGTTGGACTAATGTGACAGAGGAAACACACCGTTAACTTTATCTTTCTTACTCATGGCAAGAGACTCATAGTCAATAACGAATAAGGAATGCTTTCCCTTAATGAAGGCCATTTAAATATATCAGATATCATTATTTATATAAATTATAAATTTTACAGATCATGTTTACATCTTAAATTTAAATTAATACATTTATTTGATTTTTTTATTTGGATCTTTTAATTTTTCATAGGGCTATATTGTTTTTTGATTTGATAATAACGTTTCTTCATTAACACATTAAGTTCATCCCAAAACATCAAACATTATTAATATTTAAATCATTATTCATTATCATATGCAACTATGTATAAAAAATAATATCATCATTATCAATGCAGCGAAACATAAATGAACAATAGAAGAAAAACATTCACACATAGAGACACTAGGATTGGTGGGAGACCAGAGCAAAACTTACTATGGGGAAAACTCTTACAAATTCTTCTTCTTAGATTTTCATCAAACTATTAAGCAAAAGAGAATACAATAATCCATATCTTCATCTATGCAACTAACCATCAAAACAGCTACAACATCCATGAAATGAACCCAACAATGTAAATGCTCAAAACTCTAATTCTGAGGACTATAATGAATTGTCATTGCTACAATCAAGTGTTGAACCGTGCGGTCACTAAGAGAAGTATTTAGAAGGTTGAGATTTCATCTTTTAGATCTCGGTCGCAGAGAGGAGGTGTCATGCGAGTGACTATAGCTTTCTGAGTCGGTTCTTTAATCCTGACATGTGAGCTACTCAAATGAGATCTCGACTGCGAAAACCCTAAACCCCCAGTCGCATGGATGAAGAGTTGTCCATGCAACATGAAATATCCAGTCACACAAATGATATTTTGTGCATGTGAATATAGTTGAATCCTTCTTGTTCTATGCATTGACGACTTGGGCCCAAAACCCTAAATCAGAGATGCTAGTTTTGAACCCTGCAATTCACCTCAGAGTGAACTTGATCCTTCGCAGACGAGCCTCAGAAGTGTGCAGGCTAAAAACAAGATAGAAGAGTGTCTCATAATTGTGTCCAAATGAGGCAAAGGGAACTTTATTGGTCCACTTTGATTTAGGGTCGACCTTATCAAATGTGCAGATGTGGGCTTTTCTTCATAAGTACACTTGCCCTTATCCAATTTGAGTTATCTTTAGGTTGATTTTGGTCCTCTCAAAAATAGGAATTCAATGAAATCATTATCTCCATCACGTGAGTTGTCGAGAGTGGAATTTGACTGCAGTTGCATATTTTTAACACGTCTAGATAATTTGACTCACTTTTAAGTCCACACATTTGTGGTTCCTTTTCTTCAACAAATCATTGCTAATTTTCTAGAAATTGTGTGATCCAACAACTAGACGTGCCCGCACAAGCACACACACACATATATATCACTAAAGAAATTTATAGGTTTATGCATCTAGCCATAGTATCGAGTAACATTAAATAATTTTCAACATAATCATAAGTCATGCATAATCATCGCATTAGATATGAATAAAAAGACCATATAACCTAAAATATTTTCAAATATAAATCTTGTCATATTGTGTCCATCAACAAAAAGGACTTCATTCAAGCTTTAAGAACTTCCTCAAATAAAACAAATATTAGGTAATAATAATCTACTCAATGAGAGGAATTACAAACACCTCCTCTTTGAGAAGCTTCATCTTTAAGTTATTAAAAAGATACGAAAATTCATGCCATGTCAAGTTTGCATCCTCACAGGTGGTATAATTGGGAATAATAACTAAAATGTTGGGTTATAACTATCCTAGGACTAACTAGCTTGTCCTTTAAGCTTGATTTTAATGTTATGCAACCAGCTCACAAAATAGAAGAATAGATAGATCAACACCTTCAAAATCAGCCTCTTCGAGGGGGGAAACTCCTTTACATTACATAAATGAGCAATTCTTGGATGATTCAAATGGCACAACCTCCTTTCTATATATAGGAGTCTAAGGGGTCACAATATAATCAAAGCCGATATAAAAATAATAATGTAAGGGCACCACAATAACAATAGTTGGCTTCTATGGGGCACAACAATAACAATAAGGGGGCTATACTAATAATAATTAGGGAATAGTGGGCTTCTATGGGACACAAAAATAACAATAACAGGGCTACACTAATAAAAATGAAAGAATACACTAGTATTATAGGGACCTAACATTGAACTCCCAAGGCCTTTTGAAATCCTATCCAAGGTCTCCTTGTAAACTCTAATCTAAGAGAAAAAATTATTTTGTAGGAATTCCAAGTAGTCTAACTATTGAATCATTTAGAAAGTGACTTTAACCACCTTTGGTTCTTGGTAAGTTGTTTTTACCAGAATGAAATGTGCAAATTAATTAAAGTATCCATAAAGACAAGGATAAAATCATACCTCCTTGAGGTCATTAGGAACTTTAGTATAAAATTCATTGATATTACTTCTTATTTTATTTCAAGGATTGCATGTAGTTATAGTATTCCTATTAGGGGTTGATGTTAATCTTTCATTTGTTGGCATTCCAAGCATCATGCTACATATTTTATAGCACCTTTCTTCATTCCTATCTGAAAGAACAATGGTTATACATCTACATATATCCTTTTCTCTTGAAATTGAGTTGTACGCATAGTCTGATGAGCCTCTTTTAAGATTAAATTATGAATCTCTTCATTACATGGTACATAAATTCTTAGTAAATTAATTGTTCCCATCTAAGGTATAACCCTTATACATAGGTAATTTCATTATATCATGTTCAAATTTCATTCGTACTTCTTCATACCATTTATCATGTTGTCATAAACCCAATATTCATTCTCTAATATTATTGTTTAGTGACAAGATTAAAAATATACGAGACGTTAAAATTAAGGTATAAACTACTTCAAAGTTCCATTAATATAGGATATGTAAAAATCATTTCACTTAGAAGTTTAGATCATCATTTTTTTTCTAGAATTTAACTGATCTTGTATAAAAATATGCTAAAGGCCATGGTGGTCAATCTTAAGTTGGAAATTTTGTATTTCGAAATAGTTTCTCCAAAGTCTTAATGCAATTATTATTGCAAAATTCTCAATCATGATTCATATACTTCTCTTCTTTCCATCTAATTTTTGTAAAGCATAAGCAATCATTCTGTCATTTTGCATTAATACTACACTTAATCCTTACATTGAAGCATTTATACATAATAGAAAATCGTGTTCCATATCCTACAACTTTAAGGTTGAATCTAATGTAAAAATTTGATTGATTTCATTAAAGAATTACTTACACTAATTATGATCTCTTTTATCCAATGAAATGAGTCATAGTATTTTGTGAAACAAATTTACAATCTAGATTATCTAGATTGATCGACTAGTGATGTGTGAAACTCTCTTTAGCATTGAAAACTAACTTAGGCACTACCTATTTATAGATTGAATGAATAAATTAAGAAATGGTATATAGAAGATCAACTACTAGATTAAACATTGAAAGCATTTTTTCCCTAACATTGGAAAAATTTACAACTATCTTTATATAGCCATTGATTTTTCCTATCCCTTAGGAAACATTGAATGATGATTATAATTTGGCATTGGTTATTTTGTGTAATTATTTGGAAGACTTACGCATTGAAATTAACCAACTTAAGACAAGTATGGTCAAAGAAAAACATGACTAAAGGTCAAAAAGTGTTCTCTTGACCAATGGTGAATGTTTTCCTAACAAACGTTATCTTGACCAATTGAACAAGTGTTGATTGGTTGCCTCACCTTTTGTCTAGAACACTACTCAAATGCATTGACATGTAAGGTGAAGCCTTGTTGCAATCTAAGTATTAGCCAAAAAAATTGTATGGAGCACTGAACCATCAAAAGGGAAACAATAGTTTAGTTAACTCATAATTTGCTATTGAATGTTGTCTTGATTGAAAAGAAGTCTATTGTTGCATTGTTTGATTGATCAAATCAAGTATTGATGTATATATGAAGATGGCTCAAGTGTTGTTGAAGTACTTGCTGTCACTTTTTCTAGCACCTGCGGCACAAGTGCTACGGGAGATATATAAAGCTTCCTAGAGACGACCTCTGGGTTGATTTTAGACTAGTGCCTAGGACATCTTGATTAGAGGAGTGCATGGAAGATTATAAGTGGGGTTTATGTTGCACTCCAATTGTCATGTAGTGAGAAAGATAATAAAAGAGGCTTGGTTCAATAACCCTTTAGTAAGGTAAACTCACGCCAATACATGGATCCAAATGTGTAGGGGGTAAATTGGGGCAACCTCAAAGAGAAATGCCTTGATCGGGTGGTTGACACACAATAGCAGTCAACCTTAATATTGGCATTGTAGTAAAATGAAGAGGAGGAAATAAAGGAGGGGAATCTGATGCATAGGGTTGTAAACAAGACTACACCCTAAGCACCAATATTCTGATAGAAGTATGGAAGAGGGAGGAGATGAAAGAGCAAAAATAGTAAAGCGTAAATTAAGGCTTCATGCCATATAACTCATGGGTACATTTATAACCAAATAGAATAAGTAAATCTATGCTCGTACATGTACTGCAGGTTAATTGAATAACACAAGTAAATATGCTTTACACACAGGTATTGTAGGTTATAGACTAAAATAAGTAAATATGTAATCTACACAGGTATTTTTCCGTATTTAGTAGCATACATATGATGATGGTAGCATGAGACCGACAACTTCATTACATAATCTTGGAGAGAGAAAAACATATATGAAATGAGATTTACAAAGGGAGAAAACATACTGCGCATTGCTCTGATTGGAATCACAAAAGAGTTTCATTAATCCAATATGTGTCTTGTTAGTGTTGGTATCTTCATCCCTCCGTCAGTGATCAAATTCTATTGTTGCATTCCATATTAGGTGTCTCACTCAATCAACTGCATTCCATTAGGAGAATGGATCATCTGACGGTAGTGGATTCTCCTACATTTTCCCTCATGTCCATTACCCGCTGGCTTATTTTTATTCATCAAAATCATATACAGTCACCTTTTTGTCTTTACAGTTTGCAAAAGTCTTTTCTAGGGTTTCATTGTCATTAGGTCTAGGGTTTCATTAGGGTTTCATCAAAAAGGTTTTCAAAATGTCCAATAACATCTAGCAGGCACATGAGGAAGTTCCAGTACTAATAATGTTTATAAAAAGTGCTTAGAGATGTATTTTTCCTCCAAACTCCGTTTTGAGGAAAAATAGAGTATTTCAAGTTTTATTGTATAAATTCATGTAATTTCATTTCCTTCATATGTAAATCACTTCACCTTCAACCCTGGTCACTTTCCCTAGCTTCAGTAGCTCCAATCCCCTGCAAAGCAAACAAAACACAAGTCATTCAGTTCATCACAAGCTCAAATGAAGTCAAAAGCTCAAAAAACAAAAACAGAGTTAAAAATAAAGTCATATTCTAAACATTGTAAAAGTGGGTTTTTATGAAACAAAATGTAAAAGCTCCTTGTACATAAATTATGTTTCCAATTAAAAAGCCCATTTCATCCAACAAGAAGAATTGAAGCAAGGCAAGGCCGTGCGCGAGCAAACAAGTGAAATTAGAGAAAAACTGTGCAAAATTGGAGGCCCAGTGCACTGGGTGGAAGGCGCGGCACATAGAAGAGGCGTGGCGCATAGGGCCATGATTTCTGGTGCAAAATTGAATGGGCACAATGCACACACAGGGTCCGGCGTGTTGGGTTTGAGGCACGGCGCATAGCGCTGCCAAGCCCATTTCACTCCAAAACTCTCTCAAATTCCAAAATTGTTCACGACTCCTATTGTACAAGTAAGCCACGATCTCTCCATTACTAGTAAAGGAGTTTTTCATAAAGTTTATGGTGATTGTCTAAAGGAAAAATCAAACCCTACATTCTTGCTATTTCTGAAGAAACTGTTGCCCAGGGTTTGTATTGGTTATTTGGCTACCAAGTCCATTTTGTCATTTCCTCACCCTTTCACTGCTTCACTGCTTCACTCATTTTCTCACCTTATTCCCCCATTCCCTAACTCCCATATTCCCAAAAAGTCATATATCCCTATCCCCAATCCCATTTTCCCAAAATCCTAAATATAAATTCGCAAACCCTAAAGTGTTATCCCTAAACTTAATATCACTCCCTAATCCCCTATTTCCCTAACAAAACCCTATCCCAATAAGTCTCGAAATCCCCATACTCTTTCCCTCCACAGTCCCTCATATTACTTTTCCCTTGGTGGCAGAAAATAAAAAAACACCATAAATTTTCCACTCTTCATCAAGTGAACTCACTTACTAGCAGAAATGGAGTCTGATCCTTCATATGATCATCAAGAGGAAACACACAGTGATTCTCCTATAGAGGTACATGTACCCAGGAGGCCTCATAGAGGTGGCAAACATATTCGAGAAGAACCTACTACTCTAGCTAAGTTACAGGCCTGCCCTCTCGCCATCACTTGTTTCCAACACCAATCCTGCTATGAGTTCTGTGAGATGGTTGCTAGAATTCAGTTTCACCATGAGTTGGCCCATTTTTTTGTGCTTCATTTACATACTGGTCAAGCTACCCTAGCTGGTGTAACATTCACTTTAACACCAGAATCCATTTCACTAGCAACCGGTATTCCTAATATTGGACAACAATGGAACAAGAGGCAGCAAATTGATAGGCAACATTATGAACCATACATCAAGCCCGGTTATTTGAGACAGCTCAATAGAGTTTTTCCTTTTCAGTACTTGAAAGATTCTTATGCTCCTTTGATGAAACTGATAATGAAGTATTTTAGCTGTGAGGGCCGATTTTCCCATTTATATGCCTATCATATCAGGTTGTTGATGCATTTTACCAGGGTGAGGATGATGAACCTCCCCTACTTCATGTGCCGAAATATTGAGAAGATGACTGCCCTAGTACAACAAAAGACTCCACAACAACAGTTCAACAACATTTACCATTTTTCTCTCATTAAGATCATGGTCATCCATCAGCTTGGTTTGCAGGGCATCACTTGGGATGATTTCATTTCTCGTGAGTTCTTCACAGCTTCTCAGGGGCCTCCAAAGGCTTTGCATGAGACAGGTGGACCTTCACATCAGCATGAGGGTCATGAGACACGGACCGCTAGTATGCTAGTGTTCATCACTTATCAGAAGGGCATTAGGCGGTTGTTTGCAGTAGCAAAGCGAGTATTATCTCCACCTGGGGTGGAAGGGGTATCGCTTCCTTCATCAGCATAGTAGGTTCAAGACAAAGGCAAGAGGCCATTACAGGATGAGGGACCATTAGGTGAGTGGGAGACTGATTTCATTCTCATTGAGGGTGATGATACTGATGTGGGCCCACAAAGTTCAAATCTCAAAGAAGTCATCCAAGAGCAACAGGTGGACATCAATGCTTTATCCCTCAACTTAGAAAAAGCTAAATGGATAATCAAATCCTTGGAGAAAAGAAATAAGTAACTTGAGGATCAGCAAGCTATGATGGAATTACAAATCATTAAAGAAAACCAGCATGAAATCAAGAGGGCATAAGGCAAGTTGACACCCATTGAGAAAAAGGATGAGGACCGGGAATATGTGTTGGAGAAAGTGAATATTTATTTGGAGAAGTTTCTGGAGAAGGCCAATAGGGATAAAACAATGTTGAGTGCATGGCCTACCATTACATGGCGAGGAATATGAGTTGTAAGGCAAGAATCAGAAGCTTGAAAGCAAAGTTGAAAAGGGCATCGAGGAGGTGAAAGGAGAATTGTAAACTTAAGATATTGACTAAGGCTTCCTTGGCCCAACACAATGCTTGATGGAGAAGACTCAGCTCAAATTTAAAAAAATTTGAGGCATTTTTTGCATTTTTGGAATTTTTGGCACAAAAAACAGAATTTTCTGCTCTATGCGCCGTGCCACCTGGCGCTCGCTTTTGATGCGAGCTTCCAAATGACAAAAACTTATCATTTTTGGATTTGGCATGGAAAAATATGCTTTCCTACCAATGGCCAAGAAATTTTGACAGGTTTGGAGCCCTCAAAAAGGTCAAAAACACTAAAAAATGACCTTACTGTCCCTATTTTGACACACAGGAAGTAGTGTTGGGAAAACTGAATTTTGGAGGGGCAAATGGAGGCCAAATTCAAAAATTCCACTTGGGTTGGAAAGT
This sequence comes from Pinus tabuliformis, assembly GCA_031772625.1. Lineage (NCBI taxonomy): Eukaryota > Viridiplantae > Streptophyta > Pinopsida > Pinales > Pinaceae > Pinus > Pinus tabuliformis. Next base: position 1,848,006,936 of record CM062818.1, on the reverse strand, counting down.
AGATAGGCATACCTTTCCAACAAAAACACTTGGAGAAACTTTGGCCACCAGGAAGGCCCTCAAACGTGGATCCAAACAGGCGCTACACATAGAGAATCAGGCGCAGCGCATAGAGGAAATTTTGCTCAGTTTGGCCAAGTATACTCTGTTTTTCGCATAGATTTTGCCAGTTTGACTTTTTCACCTTCTTAATGTCAAATTTGTGATGAAATTTAATGTACATTGATGCATCATGATGTAAATATGTCAAATTTTCACTTATGGAGGTAGATTCATCTATTAAAAAGTTGTTCAAAACTGAATGAATCAGTTCCCTTGTTTCTAGAGGGATATTGTTCAACGGCCTAATTTCTAGTTCTCAGTTTAGAAGTAGTTGGAACAGCTCCAAAACATGTGAGTTCGACCCCTAGAGGCTAGGATGAGCTATGGTTTGTCTATATTATGTGGTTTTTCGGCCATTAGCATGGTTGGACTTTTGAGAAAGCCTTGAGCTTCATTGTACACTCATATCATCATTTTGGCTAAGGAATTAAGACTAGGGTTTGCAGCACTCTTTGGGATTCATGTGGCAATTTGTCTTGGTACAGTGCTTTCTTTTGTAACTGTGAATTTACTTATGTGTTATGTATGCCATTATCTATCTTATTTCTTCTTAGCTAAATCAAACAAGGGAGAAGGTAGAATCCATTGAAATTGCAGTGCTCTACCTAGGGTTTGCTTTAGCTTTTGATGTTTTTCACTGTTTGAAGAGGATCCCTGAGTTTTATTTCCCTCTTCAGCTCCTCACCTATCTAATCTCTCCATCTCATTCGATTTGAAGTGCCAAAATCAGTAGCCTACCTTGCCCCATTGAGATCTCTGCAAGACTGAGCCTCATTCTCCACACCCAAAATCTGCCTTTCCATCTGAGCCAACAAAACATCATTTCATTCAATCAAATTCTTTCCCACACATACCTAGCCTAAAATCAATTAGCATATCAGTCATCTGAGGCCCTTATTGATCATATTTCACTGAGATTGACGAGGAGAGAGACCTCTCCCGACCTGGTAGGGCTAGCTACCAGGTTAAGCATGGTTTGATGTTGGCCTTGGATCCTACCTTTCTCAGCTTGAGGTAAATCTAGGCACTAAAATGTCTAACATACCAGTCCATTACATTCAGCAAGATATCGCTCAAGTCCCTCATGAACAAGCAAATAGAACCAAAAGTGGAATCTCATAATTTTGACCTCTGTGGGTGCAAAATTCTGGAACCTTTATTAAGCATTTCTTCCCCCTATTTATAAGAAGAGGGGGAGATGCAATTAACAGTTAAAAAATATCCTAGCTCAAGCTCCAACTTTCGGATACACTAGCTATCTCGGCATGTGAAGGTCTGGATGCTTAAAATGATTACATTCAAATTTGATTCCATTCTTGGAAATATAGAAATTACCAAAATAAAAGGAAAAATGAAAACAAAATGATGATGGGAGGAAAATATCTCCCAGACGCCCCTGTTATGGCCTCTTCTTAGGCCACATCTTTGCCTCAATGATTCATCTAGTATGCCTATCACTTTCAATATTAACAACTTTAGTTACAGGAACTAGGAGTGATCATAACATGTCCTAAGAATAGTTTCCAACTCATTTGTCCCTTTATCCTTCCCTGTATTACGCTATCAGAGATTGATATGCCCAGTAGTCTCACCATAGTGCAATATCGGAGAAGTCCTTTATTGCAAACTTCATAGTGTTGCAACATCCAAATCCGTTAATTGCTAATAGCTCTTTGTGCTTTTCCTCAGCCCCACATCCTTGGTTATTTGAGTTCCCATTAACTGTGGGCCAGTCCTTATATCGGAGCTCCCTTATTGGTGATTTTCAATTGAGGATTTTAACTTGGATTTGCGACATTTCAATTTTTCCAATCGCCAAATATCCCTTTATATTCATCCTTAGCTCTTGGATCTTTAACTATCTATGTGACCACAAGCCAGCCCCTATATTAAAGCTCCCTTATCGGTGATAATTGAGGGTTTAACTTGGAGTTGCGACATTTCAATTTCATCGATCACCGATCATTGATAGCCCTTTATTGCTTAGCCCTTGGTTCCTCAGCTCTTTATGTGACCGCATACCAGCCCCCTTATCGAAGCCCCTTTATCGGCAATTCACAATCAGTGAATTCCTTGTGGTGCACAATGCAGTGCTATCTCCAATCGTTTATTTCCGGTTGATGGCGTCATCAGTGGCACGTGTTGCTTCCTGAGTGGTGGCATATGTCGCCTAGATATGCCCCCTTAGGACCCCTGAGAATGCTAGATCTACATGCCATGTGTCCTTCATACTGCCACATCATGATGATGTCAGACACCATGTGGCTTTATCGAGACCAATAATATTCTTCCACGTGGTCCCCCGGGAGGAGAGAGAAAATGTCTACCTATAATTTGTTTTGTGTTGAATTTCTTTTTTAATATAAATCGGCTCCTCTCGATGCTTTAACACTATATCATAAATTTTCCATTTCGCAACATTTCAAACATAGTCGCATCCAGAAGTGCTGATCACCGATATTCTAGGACCTTCGATATTGTTGGACTTCCAATTTGTGATCGCCGATATCTCTTGACTGTTGGGACCTTCAATTGTTGATAGACTACACCTTGTACCTCTAATCGCCAATTGTTGATATTGGTGATCGATGATCACAAATTTTGCTCTGACCTCCCTTGCTTCTATTGCAAAAAACTTCGATTTCTGGGATCCGGGATTATACTTAGACATTTTCCTTTATTTTCTGGTTTTCAAGGTTAACTTTCAATCTTCTTTAACCTTTGATTTTGGAGTCCATTTGAGAAGTTGCATATACGATTAGAAAGCTAATTCCAGGTGTTATCAATTGGTGGCAGTCTAATTTAGATTTACGAGCTTTTGTATCCTAGAAGGTGGCTTCAAATTTCACTTCTCTTTGGCACTTTGGACAATTGAGAACTCATTATGAAGTGAGTGACAACATTGGCTCCAACTAGGGACAATGCCTACCTGGCAAGGTGTTGAGAACCTACAGACTAGTAGCATTCACCATTGGGCATGGAGTTAAAAATATAATGAACTTATACAACCATAAAATCTTCATGGGACTTTATTTGCTAGGAATCATACTAGAAACTAAATTCTAATCTAGTGATTTTATTTATGTACAATTCCTACTTATGTATATGGCATCAATTCACCTAAGTGATTTCAACCCTCCAATGGAGAGCGGCCAACATTTGGTTGTTCGACCTAATGCCTCCATGCTACTGAAATTTAAAAATTATAACTAACATGCACCATGAAAATTCTTTGGACCAAAATTTTGATATATGCCTCGAACTTGGTAATTGTTGTTCTGCTCTTTCGATCTCCTTCATGAACATTCTAATGGGGCTGTGTTCTTGAAAATCAGTGGCTAACATGTGTATGCACCCCATAAGAGCTTCAGACCAATGGTTTAACACATACCTTGAAATAGATGTATATTGTTGCAGGCCAAAGAAATATACCATGTAGTTAGCTATTGGATCATGGAACCTATGAGGAAAATTAGTAAGTGTCTCCCTTTCTTGAACAATTTTCAGGGAGGAATCTTTCTATAATAGGTAGCCACAGAATTTGCTTGGCTTTTCAACTTTGGGCTCTTCTTGAAATATTTTTCACTGGAATCCTTCTCTCCACTTGCTTGTAAGTAGATCCCTTTGATAATTTACCACCATATCATCCTCTTGAAAATCATATGAATCATAAATTGGAGGAGGTTTTTGAATGTTCTCTCTAGGTGAAGGATGTAATCGTAAACTGGAGCCTCTTCTTTCTATACATCCTCCCATGACTAGGACTATTGTAGTTCTACATCGTTTGACTTCTCATTAGATTCATACTCATCATAAGAAGGAGAATCATAAAATTCGGCTAAATAAGATCTCTGAGGGTTTGTTTGTAGCTCGATGATGTTTTCTTCTTTGCTTTCTTGATCACTAGGCAATGCTTCCTGATGTGAGTAGATATCTTCTTAGAATGGAGTCTCACAAACATCTTTAGTAGGACCATTACCCTTAGGGGTATTTTCAACATTAAAATGTGTGCAGCAATCTTCGAACAAAGCATTTGGTGGGTATAATATTTTGCAATAATGCTGGAATGCTATATGAAAACATTTTACAGAGGATATTCTACCACGAGGTATTATTCTGTACCAAACTCTAAAATCCTCTTCTAAAGAGTACATGAACAATTTCGTTTATGCATATTAAAAAATAATACCCTATTTCTCAATTCATTCATGAAAGTCTTTGAGGCGCTCATCAAGCCTTCTATTTGTGTTCCCACTGAATCTAGGAAAATAGGTATTCCATTCATGAAATGAAGGGACATGATTGGGATAACCAGCAATAGAAGCAAAATTTAGTGGGGAAAATTGGTTGGCGACAAATACAGGAATGGCCATTTTGAAACCCCTTTAGGTGAGTGAGATCAAGTTCAAAGGTAGGGGAAACTTTTGGCTGCTTTAGTATCAGAGTGAGTAGGAGGTTGCTTGAAATCTAGGGTGATCAAATAGAGATATGGACAATCGAGTCACTAGGATGTTTACCATAAAATTGAAATAGTGGAGTCGCAAAGATGATATATCTTCAACCCACACTTCCCTTGCTCACCTAACAGAGTGAATGTAAAATAATTTCATACCGAAGGAAAAATATTCTAATTTGTTCCCTGACAATGACACTAGAAAGATGTTGTCGCTTTTTCTAGCACTTGTGGCCCAAGTGCTTAAGAAGATACAGAAAGCTTCCTAGATACATCATCTAGGTTGATTACAGACTACTGCCTAGAACATCTTGAATAGAGGAGTGCATGGAATATTATCAGTAGGGTTTCTGTTACACTCCAATTGTCACGTAGTTAGAAAGATAATAAAGGGCCTTGGTTCAATAACTCTTTAGTAAGGTAAACTCACACCAAGACATGGATCCAAATGTGTAGGGGGTAAATCGGGGCAACCTCAAAGAGAAATATCTTGTTCTGGTGGCCGACACACAAAAACAGGAAATATCAATATTGATGTTCTAGTAAAATGAAGAGGAGGAAAGAAATGAGGGGAATCTAATGCATAGGGTTGTAAACGAGACAAAATCCTAAGCAGCAATATTTCAGCAGAAGTATGGAAGAGGGAGGATATGAAAGAGCAGAAAGAGTGGAACACAAATTAAGGCTTCATGCTATATAACTCATGGGTACATTTATCACCAAATAGCATAAGTGAATCTATGCTTGTATGTTATGAAACCAGCTCAAGAAAAGATAGAAAAGATAGATCAACGCCTTAGAATTCAGCCTCTTTGAGGGGGCAACCTCCTTTACATTACATAAATGAACAATTCTTGGATGATTGAAATGACAAAACCTCCTTTCTATATATAGGAGTCTATGGAGTCACAATATAATCCAGCCGAACAAACATTAATAATATAAAGCCACAAAAATAACAATAGAGGGATTCTATGGGGCATAGAAATAACGATATGGGGGTAATAGGGGCACAACAATATAAATAAGGGGTATAACTACAATAGTAATGGGGTAATCACTAGTATTATAGGGACCCAACATGCCCCTCTCCTTCAAAAAAGTGTTGTCCTCAACGCTTGAGTAGTTCTGGATACTTCTGCATAAAATTCTCATCCTCCCATGTGGAATCTTCAGCGGATAAGTTCTTCCACTTGATAAGATACTCTAAAATTGATCGATTTCGTAGCTGTCGAGTTCTTGTTTCTGTGACTGCTTCGGTTCCAATATAATTTTTCCTTCCTCGTCAAGTTCTGGCAATATTGTTTGAATTGGGAGCTTGTCGCCTATAACCTTCTTTAAACATGAAACATGGAAAACTGGGTGCAATCGAGAAGCTGCAGGAAGCTCCAATTTGTATGCCATAGTACCAATCTTTTGCAACACCTTGTATGGACCATAATACTTTGGTGATAATTTATTATCCTTCTTAGCTTGCTTTAGGGACATTTGCTTATATGGTTGTAGCCGTAGGAATACCCAATCACCTACATCAAAACTTCTTTCACTGCGATGTTGATCTGCCTGTTGTTTCATTCTATTTTGTGCCAACACGAGGTTATCCTTTAAGAGTTGGAGGACTTGTTGTTGATGTTCGATGTGATGTTCCACTGCCTGAACCTTAGAATTTTCTCTTAAATATGATGTGATGGATGGTGGTTGATACCCATAAAGTGCCATAAATGGGGTCATTTTTGTTGTTGTATGGAAGGAAGTGTTATACCACCATTCAGCCAGAGGCAACCATTTGACCCATTGTGTCTGTTTATCAGATACAAAGCAACGAAGATATCCTTCCAAACATTTGTTTACTATCTCAGTTTGCCCATCAGATTGAGGATGATAAGATGAGCTATGAGCTAACTGAGTACCAAGACAAGAAAATAATTCTGTCCAAAAATTTCCAGTGAAAATGGGATCTCTGTCACTTACAATAATCTTTGGGTTTCCATGTAGCTTTTGAACTGTTTCCATAAATGCAGTAGAAACTGTACTGGCTTTAAATGGATGTGATAATGCACAAAAGTGTGCATACTTGGTAAGTCTGTCAACTACCACCATGATGACACTCTTTCCCTCAGACTTGGGTAAACCTGTGATAAAATCCATTGAAACCTCCTCCCAACGTTGGCTTGGAATGGATAAAGGTTGTAATAGACCCGGTGTCTTAATTGTTTCAACTTTATTTTGTTGGCAAACCAAACATTCCGCCACAAACTTTTGAATATCTGATTTAAGGCCATCCCAAAAAAATTCCTTCTTAACCCTGTGGTAAGTTTTTAAAAATCCTGAGTGCCCTCCTAAGGGAGAAGTGTGCAATTCCATAAGAATCTTTTGTTTTAGCTGGGAATTCTTACAGAGGTATAAGCGATCTTTGTACCATAACGAATCATTTTTCCAGCTAAATGTATCAGAAGTACTGGAATCTTGTTGTAGCTTTCGAATAAGTGCCCACACTTCTTCGTCATTCTTCCATTCCTCCCTTGCTTCGTTTATCCAATCTGGTTGGATAATAGAAATGGCACACAACAATGCTTCCACATCCTCATCCTTTCTTGAGAGTGCATCTGCCACCACATTTTGCTTCCCTTTTTTGTAGATGATTTCAAAGTCATAACCCAACATCTTTGTGACCCACTTTTGTTGCTCTTCAGAGGATAATCTTTGTTCTAAAAAGTATTTAAGGCTATCATGATCTTTTTTACCTTGAAGTGTCTTCCCATTAGGTAGGGTCGCCATTTCTTAAGTGCATGGAGTATTGCCAACATTTCCTTCTCATAAATAGCTTTGCTTAAAAACTTTCCCTTGATTGGACGACTTTCAAAAGCAATGGGTCTTTCATCTTGCATTAGAACAACACCAATTCCATTTCCTGAAGCATCACATTCCACAATAAAGGTTTTTGTGAAGTCCGGTGTAGCTAAGACCGGTGCTTGGCACATTGCCTCTTTAAGATGTTCAAAGGCCTTTGTTGCTTCCGGAGTCCATGAAAATGAATCTTTCTTCAATAATGTTGTTAGAGGTGCTGCTATTCTCCCATAATTCTTAACAAACTTGCGATAATACCCTGTCAACCCAAGAAATCCTCGCAGATGCTTTATGGATGTGGGGATTTTCCATTCCTTAATGGCTTTAATTTTGCTAGGGTCTACCTTAACTCCTTCATGAGATACAATATGACCCAAATATTCCACCTCCTGGACTCCAAAGAAACATTTGGATCTTTTTGCATATAATTGTTTCTCCTCCAATAGTTGTAGCACCCTGTCAACATGTTCAACATGATCCTTCCAAGACTTGCTGTAGATTAGTATATCATCAAAAAATACTAACACAAATTTTCTAAGGAATGGTTTGAAAATTGAATTCATCAAACCTTGAAATGTTGAAGGTGCATTGGTAAGGCCAAAAGGCATGACCAAAAATTCATAATGACCCTCATGAGTTCTAAATGCCGTTTTCGGAATGTCTTCAATCTTCATTCTGATTTGATGATATCCCGAACGAAGATCCAACTTGGTGAAGTAAATTGATCCATGCAATTCATCCAGTAATTCATCAATGACAGGAATGGGGAACTTATCTTTAATAGTGAGCTTGTTGAGCTCCCTATAATCCGGACACATGCGCCATGATCCATCCTTCTTGTGCACCAATACTACTGGAGCTGAGAAAGAACTTTGACTCGGTTGAATTATACCAGCCTCTAGCATTTCTGCAACCATACGTTCAATTTCACTTTTTTGGACATAGGGATATCTGTACGGCCTGATGTTTGGAGGAACACTTCCTGGAATCAGATGAATAGCATGATCATGATCACGCATAGGTGGGAGACCTTTGGGAGTCTCAAATACCTTGGAATGATTGTCCAGGACTTTTTGGAGATCTGGAGAAATAGATGATTCCAATGTGGAAACATCTAGCGAACATAATTGTGCAATTACACCTCTTTGCTCCTTTTTTAGAAGCTTTGTCATGCCATTAGAGCTGATTATCTTTCCTGGTTTCCCTGCAATACCCCTTAATTCAACTTCCTTTCCTTCCGTAGAAAATTTGATGAAAAGTTCTTGAAAATTAAAAGCTATTGTACCCAAGGATTGTAGCCATTGGACTCCTAGTACAACATCAGCACCTCCCATTGGAATGGAAAGCATTGGGCTAGTCAATACATATTCTCCCATGGATAGCTTGATATTATGGCACTTTCCAGAGCAATTTATTGTTCCTCCATTTGCAATCATCACTTGACACTCTGGTGCTGGATATAGGAAGCAATTCAATTCTTTTGCTACCCTACAATGAATAAAATTGTGGGTGCTTCCTGAATCAATCAACACTATTACCTTTTTCTTCTTGATTTGTCCTTCTATCTTGATGGTTTGAGGAGTGGTAATTCCCGCCAATGCATTACAAGATATGGTCGGATTTATTTGTTCTTTATCTAGGCTTTGTTCCTGGAGTATATCCTCTTCTTTTGACCTTTCTTGCTCCTTTTCTTCTTCCTCTTCACAATCTATGTAGAATAATTTCTTCTCAGCACACTTATGACCTTTTGTGTATTTGCTATCACAACTGTAACAAAGCCCTTTTGCTCTTTTTTCTTCCAATTGTTGTGGTGTCAACCTTGTAGGTTGTGGAAGACTAGGGGCAACAACACTTCCGTCTTTATAGTTGTGAGTGGTATGCTTCCTAGTTGCCATAATTTTGCTTTCCATTTTTCTTGCTAACCTGAATGCCTTCTCTAATGAATCAGGTTCCCAAAGGCGAACATCATGTTGGATATTATCCTTTAAAGACCCTATGAACACATCAATCCTATGCTCCTCTGGAATATCTTTTACCCTTATGTTCAATTTTTGGAACTCCTCAATGTGCTCCATTATTGAACCCTTTTGTTTGAGACTTATCAATTGGCTAAAAAAAGTGTTGCTTTTTGTATCCTCATAATGTGCTATCAATTCTTCCGTAAAAATTGCCCAAGTGATAAATTGTTTACGAGAACAAAGCCATTGATACCATACAAACTGATTTGGTTCCAAATATACAGTTGCCATACGTACCTTTTGTGTGTTTTTCACATTATTGAGATCGAAGAATTGCTCCATCTGTAATATCCATGTGGCGGGATCCTTGCCATCAAACTTCCTCATATCGATTTTTGGAATATGGTGATTCTTCGATCCAACATTAGCGTCTATGGAATCATGATTAACATTTCTTTTGTTTTCATCATGAGTTTCCTTTAGTACCCTTTCACCCTTAAGGACCATTTCTTGTAGCAACTTATTCATATTTATCTTCAATTCATCCATGTCTGTCTTCAAATCTATCTTCAAATCATCCATCTTAGCTTCCACGTCAATCATCTTAGCTTCTATGCCTTTCTTTAAACAGTCCATCTTAGCTTCTACACCTTTCTTTAAACCATCCATCTTAGCTTCTACATCTTTCTTTAAACCATCCATCTTAGATTCTGTTCCTTTTTGTGCAAGGGACAGTTGTTGCACTTGGTCTTGTAATTTTGATATATCATGTTGCATTTCTTCCTCTTCTTCATGAGTCATGCTAGAGCTTTCAGGTTCCTTACTAGGTGTTTGCATTTTCTTTCCTCGGGGCATCAGTTACCGATAATAATGCTCTACTATGCCCTTTGAATTCCTTCAAAATAAATTTTCAAACCAAGCTTAAGCAAAAATTTAAGAAAATCTACACACCTTTTTTCACTTTGTAGAAGCTCGATATTGCCTCTGATGTATCTCTGTACTTTCCAATCATCTAGTTCTGAATTTGTGATATGTAGTAGCCCTCTGTGTCCTCTTTCCAATGCCACAAGTCTGACCCAAATTTGATTCTCCAAGGAAGAGTTATGTGAAATCTCCCACAGTGACTTGCTTTTAGACTAGTTCAGTAGAGCGAACTTGTACGACGTGCCACGAGTCACTGTTTCAACCTTTGGATCTGAAACACACATAAAAGAAACTACAGTCCGTCCTCTTTCTGTAGCTTCTTACGAAATTTCAATCCGATCCCCAGAGAGAACGTTATGACAAATTTCCCCAGGTCACATGTTTTCAATGTAATTTAGGAGTCTGCAAAAAGACCAACTTCCTCAGATCATATCTCCGCAAATATCGCATTAAAAGCTCTGAAATTCGGACCCAAGGTTCAGCGTGATTTCTTCTCAAATGGGTTTTTTTTGTGACTTCTGAAACGTCACAGAAAAAAAGTTATAGCGAAAATGCCACGATGACCTGTTTGGAGCAGCGAAACCCTAGAATCCAAAGCTCTGATACCAAATGTTATGAAACCAGCTCAAGAAAAGATAGAAAAGATAGATCAACGCCTTAGAATTCAGCCTCTTCGAGGGGGAAACCTCCTTTACATTACATAAATGAACAATTCTTGGATGATTCAAATGACAAAACCTCCTTTATATATATAGGAGTCTATGGAGTCACAATATAATCTAGTCGACCTAACAATAATAATATAAAGCCACAAAAATAACAATAGAGGGATTCTATGGGGCACAGAAATAACAATATGGGGGTAATAGGGGCACAACAATATAAATAAGGGTATAACTACAATAATAATGGGGTAATCACTAGTATTATAGGGACCCAACATTGTACATGTACTCTAGGTTAGTGAAATAACGCAAGTAAATATGTAATATACATAGGTATTGTTCCCTATTTAGCAACATACATATAAACATGATAGGATGATACTAACAGCTTCATTACACAATTTCGGAGAGAGAAAAACATATATGAAATGAGATTTACGGAGGGGGAAAAACCTACTGTGCATTGCTTTGATTGGAATCACCAAAGAGTTTCATTAATCCAATATGAGTCCAACATACAAGTCCATTACATTTACTAAGATATCACTCAAGTCCCTAATGAACAGGAAAATAGAACCAAAAATGGAATCTTAGAATTTTGACCTCTGCGGGTGCAAAATTTTGTAACCTTTATTAAGTGTTTCTTCCCACTATTTATAAGAAGAGGGGGAGCTAGAGTTGATAGTTACAAAATATCCTAGCTCAAGCACCAACTTTCTGAAAGACCAGTTGTCTCGGTGTACGAAGGCCTGGCTTCCTAAAATGATTACATTCAGATTTTATTTCGTTCTTGGAAATATAGAAATTACCAAAATAAAAATAGAATGGAAAACAAAATGATGATGGGAGGAAAATACCTTCTAGACGCCGTTGTTATGGCCTCTACCCAGGCCACATCTCTGCCTCAATGATCTGTCTAGTATGCCTGTCACTTTTGATCTTAACAACTTTAATTCTTTGCTTACATGAACTGGGAGCGATAATCCATGATGGCCATAACATGTCCTAAGCATTGTTTCCAATTCATCCGTCCCTTTATCCTTCCTTATATTACGCTATCAAAGCTTGATATGGCAAGTAGTCTCACCATAATGCAATATCGAAGAAGTCCAATGTCACAAATTTCACATTGTTGTGACATCCAAATCCAGTGATTTATGATAGCTCTTTGTTCTTTGCCTCAGCCCCACATCCTTGGTTCTTTGAGTTCCAATTAACTATGGGCTATTCCTTATGTTGGAGCTCCCTCATCGGTGATTTTCAATTGAGGATTTTAACCTGGAGTTGCGACATTTCAATTTCACCAATCGCCAATTATCCCTCTGTATTGAGCCTTAGCCCTTGGATCTTTAACTATTTATGTGACTGCGGGCTAGCCCCTCTATCATAGCTCCCTTATCAGTGATTTCCAATCGAGGGTTTAACTTGGAGTTATGACATTTCAATTTCGTCGATCATCGATCATCGATAGCCCTTTAGTGCTTAGCCCTTGGTTCCTAAACTCTTTATTTGACTGCAAACGAGCCCCCTTATCGGAGCCCCTTTATTGGCAGTTTGAAATCAGTGAATTCCTTATGATTCACAATGCATTGCTACCTCCGATCTCTGGTTACCGATTGATGATGATGTGAGTGCCACTTGTCGCTTCCTAAGTGGTGCCATGTGTCACCCAGATATGCCCCCTAGGACCCCTGAAAATGCTAGATATTTATGCCACGTGTCCTTCACACTTCCACATCATGATGACATCAGATGCCACGTGGCTTTATTAGGACCAATACTATTATGTCACGTAGCCCCCTGGGAGTAGAGAGAAAAGGCTTGCCTACACTTGGTTTTGCGTTGAATTTCTTTGTTAATCGAAATCGGCTCCTCTTGGTGCTTTAACACTATATCAAAACTTTTCCATTTCGTAAATTTTAAAATGCAATCATGTCCAGAAGCACCAATCACCAATATTCTAGGACCTCTGATATTGTGGGACTTTTGATTTGCGATTGCCGATATCTCTTAACTCCTGGGAGCTCTGATCACCGATAGAGTGTACCTTAAACCTCTGATCACTGATTTCTGATATCGGAAATCACTGATCACAAGGTTTTTTCTAACATCGCTTACTTCTGCTATGAAAAACTCTGATTTGCGGGATCTGGGATTATACTTAGACATTTTCCTTTGTTTTCTAGTTTTCAAGGGTAACTTTCAATCTGATTTAACATTTGATTTTGGATTCCATTTTAGAAGCTCCATATACAGTTGGAAAGTTAATTCTGAGAACTATCCATTGGAGGGGGTCTGATTTAGATTTACGAGCATTTGTGGCCTCAAATATGGCTTCACATTTCACTCCCTTTGGCACTTTGGACAGCTGAAATGTCATGATGCAATGAGTGACAACAATACTTATGGTGTATGTTGAAACAATAAGTATCTTCGTATCAACCAATGATAGCATCAATGTAGAAAATATTATGTGGGTTTTTCTTAGTTGACCAATGGTGAATGTTTGTTGAATTTCCTTTACTTAGCTTTTATTTGATTATTGAATAATTTCTATAACATACTTTATATTATTTCATGGCTAGAAGTAAAAAGATCAACAATCCTATATTTTATAAGATTGTGGTGAAAGTATATCTCTATGGAGCATTGAAGATAACATTGATGTTACTATGCATTATTGCACAACTAATTAAATAACACAAGCAATAATGTTAATATTATAGATCATATTTTTATCTATGTTATTAGTATGTGCATTGTCTTAATGTTATAGATGAGAAGTCCAAGGACCTATATCCTTAGAAGATTTACTATTTATGGTATTATTGACTTGGCTAACAATCACTCAACAATTTGAGAAAGTTAAGTTCATTGTCCATGTTCAATTTTGAAGCATTTTTTAAGATGGATATTTCTAATGAAGATGAGGAACTAATTAAATATAGAAAATTTATGAGAAGAAAGTTGTTTGTTTAGAAGAATCTCATTATCAACTTCATAAAGAAGTTAATTCCTTGCAAAGTATTGATTCTCTATTGTAGATAGAAAATAAGATATTGAAGGATCATTTGAAGACAACCCAAACCTAATTGAAGGATGAGGCCACCTTCTTACAAACTATTTTTTTGCAAATATATGATGAAAAATCTAGAAATATTGGTCCCTTTCAATTTGAATCATGTCGTTTAAAAATGCATGGATGAATTTAGGGATAAAATAGATTCACTTGATTATTTGGAGGAGGAACTTAAAATGTATAACATACATGAGTGTGTATGTGTAGTATTGGTTTAATGTAGAATATGAGTTGTATCAAGACAACTAATACCAAGATAGAAAATGGTGATGGTTAGTTGTAGGCCTTTGTTAATGAACTCTTTGAGGAAGTTTACCCACTTAAAAAAATAATGTATAGTAAATTGATGAATACCAACATTTAAAGAAACACTATGATATCTTGATGCTACAAATTATTGCGATATAAGAAACCATTAAGGGATTATAGGATTTCAAAGAGGGTCTTGAAGTATAATTTATCCAATCATAGATTGTAATGAAGAAGTGTGATGATGTTGAGCTTACAAACTCTCTAATTGTTTTCTATACATTCCATGATTTCTCTTGTAGGCTTATTAATTATAATAAGGATGATATTGATGTTTTGGAATCTTTTCATGCTTTGTGAGCTATTAGTGTTATGTTTTCTCCTAGGTTTCAAAAACATACTATCAGTATTATGTTTTGGATGTTAAGTAACATGGACTACATAAAAAATGTACTTGGGAAGAGTGGAATATCTATTTCTACTCATATTACTCATAATCTAACAATACTTAGAGAAAATATTAGATATGATGAGAAATAATTAACAAATATCAATGTCTTTATGAAGACTAGAAGGATCTTGTTTGTTGCAATTGGAAGTCATCCAATTGAGTTGCAACAAAGGAATATAAATATTGATCGTTCTATTGAAATAGTTAAATACTTGGTTGATGATAATATGGAATAATGTGAAACTATTATTATAGATATATGACATTGGTGTTTATGTGTGGGGTTGTATTGAACCTTTAATGGAGCGAGAACTTAAGCTTGCACCTTTTGTTTAACATACATACAATTATTTTCCATATTGACATCCTAGTTATAATGATTGGAGGAATTGGTTCATGAGTTTACATTATAGGAATAATAGCAATTACTCTTTTAGATATTTACAAAAGAGGCATGAAAGATAAAATTTTGGACTAGTGCCAACTACAAAGGTTGATTGTGGTTTGATAAAAAAATGGTCATGTTGGTTTTTGAATAGGTATTTGAGGACTCCTTAAGGATGTATATCAATGACTTTGTAATAGTGTAATTCTCGTTTTTCTTAATATTCGTACGTTAGAGTGGTTAGATGCAATTCAACGAGATATATTAGTCAACTAAGGTTTAACATGAGATTTTGTCAATATTTGTTACTATTTGTCCCTTAGCTATGTTTAATTGGGGTTGTGATTGATGTTTCAATGAAGTAAACCCAAATTGAGACGTCTAGTCGTTGATCAACGTCTTGATGTTAAGACCAACTAAAGTAAGTTTGAACAAGTTTTTTGATAGCCGATTAATTTGGTTGTTATTACACACGAGTGATTAAAGGCTAGTGCTAAAATATTGCTCTCCAAGAATGTCAATTTTGAGTTGTAGATAATATGGAAAAATATGTTGACTAAGTAATATTTTGTGCCACAATGGGCATCTATTTGATGATTGATGGATTCTTTGTTATCCCTTTTATATATATTATTTTGCTAATATGATTTATTTCTAGTTGATTAATTGTTTGAGACTAATCAACTAAAAATATGTTGTCTTATTGTGTAGTCAATTAATCAAGTGAGATATTTTCTCAAAACAATTTGGATATCTTATTATTATCTTGATCGTATTGTCATATCCTCTTATTTGACAACATGCTACATAGATTGTTTCACTAATTTCATAATAGATTGGGTGGAGAATCTTGTTGATGTGATAATTATTAAGCTTCCATTTGGAGAGTGTTGTTATTCCTTGGATAAATCAATATGATAATTAGCTGCAAAGGTTATAATGTTTCTAATTGTACCTATCTATATTAGTGCCTTTGATCAACATTTATAATTTATGTCCAATTAATGTTATGTAATTTTATTTTCCCCCTGGGTGATTTTAAAGTGGGGAGTTGGAACTAAAAATAATTGCGTAACCTCGTATTGCCAAAAATTTTAGTTAACCATGAAGAGTCAACCCAGGAATGGAACAAGTTAGGCCACCAACTAAGCACATCAAACAATGTATGTCCATTTGACCTTTTCAAATAAAAATTTTATGGACAATGAAGGGGTTTGTGGCCCCATGCATTGAGGAATTGGTCAACTAACAAACATATATATACATTATCTCTTATATTATATTATCACAAAACATCTAACATAGTGATCAATTATCATATCATTAGGAATTGCTCATCTCTATTTAAGTGTCAGCACTGTTTTTTGACACTACCACTATTGTGTGAATTTTTGTGTTAACGTATGGCGCTTTATCCATGTTTCAACATTCTAGAGTAGTCATATGATATATAGCTTAGGACATAGGTTATTTCCCTAGTTTAAGTTTGATACTGAAGTCAAAGTCATGTTTAAGTGGTAGGATGGGAAATTATTTTGGAAATACATCAAGAAATTTTGACAACATGAGATGTTGCTCTATATCCATTACATATTTTTTTTGGTTCATAATTACTAGTTCATACATCCAATAGCCTTTTCTAAGGCTCATTTTCAACTATAAGGATAAAATAAATATTGAGATACTACTTTCACAGTTTCTATTACCAAGCTAGATTCATCTTAACTTCAGACCTATCAAGCATTGTAAGGGATCAAATCTATAAAGAAGAAAAAAATCTTTAAGCTTTTCACCTCAAGATATTTTATCGCTCTAGTGCTTGATAGACCTTGAGTTAATATGGATCTAGGCTAGTTTCAATATTAACCAAATTTTATTTATTTTTGGTCACATAGAAAGTATGAATTACCAAAAGCTTCTTTTAGGAGAGAAAAATTTCAATTAGATAATAGAAATAAAAAATGTAGTTGTTAACTTTTTTCTTGATAAATTCTAAATATCTTTAGTAAAGTTAAATAAATAAATAAAAACACACACACACACATATATATATATAGTTTGGGAAAGCCATAAACCAATTAAAAAATGATAAAAACTCTAATAAAAATAAACTGTGAATGGATAAGATGTTTTTTTATGCTTAAAGAAACAAACCAAAATTTATTTGATCCCATTTGATGTAAATTCAAAACCAAAATCTAGTCAAGAATTTATAGAAATAAGAAAACTATATGTACATGCAATTAGAGAGATATTTTTCAAAACCAAAATCTAGTCAAGAATTTATAGAAATAAGAAAACTATATGTACATGCAATTAGAGAGATATTGTTCCTCGTTAGTTTGTTTTTTTCATATGGATAATTGGATAAATGTGTGTGTGTCAACGCAATTAGAGAGATATTGTTCCTAGTTAGCTTGTTTTGCTTCATATGGATAATTGGATAAGTGTGTGTATCAACGCATTTGTTTGTATAGATTATATATAATTTTATTTTAGTTACTATTATGGTTTAGTTTTTCTTTTTGTCATATACATTAATAACAATATGTTAATTAGGTTTGCATTAATCAGTTGGGAGGAATATTTGTTATTCTCTCATCCAAGTTCAATTCACACAAATGACTTATTGAGATCATATTAAGTAAATTGTGTAGGTTTCAATCCCGCATGATTAATTGCTACAAATAGATTCTTAATAATATAGTAAATATGCAATGGAACACACACACACACACATTAATGAGGAGGTTTAGCCCTGGAAGCCCAAACCAAGACAACCAAAAATGTTTTTAGTATATTCTGGGGTGTTGTTCCCGATGCAATGTATAGCACGTGGATGTAGTCATGTAAGGAATATAACACATACCCAACATTCTCACACTTGTTTTCTTTGTACACAAGGGTTTACAAGAATACATGATCAACGATCTAGGGTAATAACGTCCATTGTTTCTCTACAAAAAGAGAACTTCTTAGTGCTCACACATTTTGTTAATGGATTTGCAACATTCTTCAAAGTTTCCACCTTCACTGGAAACGCCTTCTTTTCTTCAACCATATATCTCACAAAGTGGCATTGAACATCTATATGCTTTGTTTTACAATGATATGTTGGATTCTTTGTTAAGAATATTGCATTTTATCTTTCACAATATATTCTCACAACTTGTTGTACCAATCCAACATCTAAACACAATATCTATAACCATACTACTTTCTTTCTTGCATGAGTCATTTCCATACATTCATATTTTGTATTTAAGAATTCCATTATAGGTTTTTCTCTTGCTCATTGAACTAATTTCTCCTCTAAATAGGTTAAACACGAGCCCATATGTGGATCTTCTATAATCCCAATCTCCATCCAAATCTACATAAACAAGACCATTTATGTCTGAAATGTTGTCCAATCCTAGTCTTCCTTCATAGCACAATCCATAACTAGTAATACCACACAAATAATTGAAACTCCTCTTTAATATTGTAAAATTCTCCTTCCTTTGTTTTGACATATGCATGCTTAATACTCTCACTATTTGTGGAATGTCTAGTCCAGTATAGGCCATTACATACATCAAACTTCAACTGCACTAGTATATGGAATGTGGGGCATGTCCTCTTCCTCTTCATATGCCTTAGGACATTCTGCTACAAATAAATTTACACCTACAAGAATAGGGGCCTTTACTAGTTTACACTCTTGCATATTAAAACTCTACAAATTTTTCTCAACATATTTCCTTTGGCTTAACAAGAGTTTCCTATTTGCTCAATATCTTCTAATTTCCATGCCCAAAATATAAATTTTAGAACCAATATCATTTATCTAAAATTTATAACCAATGTGTTTTCACTTCTTGGATGATTTCCATATCATTTCCAGTCAGCGATATATCATCCATATACAACACTACATAAATAAGATGGTCACCAACAAATTTGAAATACGCACAATGATTTTCTTTGCTCATTGTGAATCCAAGTCCTAATATATAAGGATCAAATATTTTATGCCACATTTGATGATCCCCAGCATTGCAACAAGAGTGTTGCAACTCCAAAGGATATCAACATTAATTATCAACTCGGGGTTCATACAAACTTAAGAGGTGACAATGTTATATGCACAGTAGGTTAAGTTCCACTCATGCCACCTTCAAGCAATGGACCAGACAAAGGCATACAAAGATCAATTTACAAGTTGACTTAAGAAATGAAATTGCATAAGCAGAGAGTTATGTCCTAATTACATAAATGGAAATATCATTGTACTTGCGAAAAAGGAATGAGAATGCTACTTGTTTAATTACAAATGCTAACCCTAGTTGCAAGAATGTAAAAACTATATTATTTGCATAAATGGAGACACTAATCTATTTGCATAATGTAATATCTATGCTACTGGAAATCATGTAAACACTAGTCTAATTGCAGAATATGAAAAGTTGCATTGAAAAGTAAATTAGCCTATGCAATATTAGTGCTTGTAATTGAAACCATAAAAGAAGATTTAATTCAAGAAAACAATATTAATCTACTTTTCATTGATGAATCAACCCTTAACCATTATTTTCAAAGAAACTCTTAGACCAGGAGGTAACTCCTCAAATCAAAAATTATTTTATTCATTCAGGTTGTTCATTATTATATACAAGAGGGAGTGACTATTACAAAGGTTGTGTTCATATATGGCATTGGAACAATAAGCTATAATGTTAGATTGTGATAGCCAAAGTGAAATTTTCTTGGAAAAGAACCCTGCTTATCATTCGAAGATAAAACATATTGATGTTCAGTATCACTTTGTGAGGGATATTGTTGAAGACAAAACAATGTTGTTGGTAAAGGCGAACACTTTGAATAATGTTGCAGATGAATTGATAGAGTTTGTGAGCATTGAAAAGTTCTCTTGGTGTAGAGAAATAATGGGCCTTACTACCTTGGATTGGTGAATGTGTACTCATGCATCCCCCTATGTGCAAAGAAAACATTAAGTGGGAGAATTCTTGGTATGTATTATATTCTTTGGACAACTAGCCACACATGTCATATGGTGTGTTTGGTGCAACATGGGGGTCACAAGGGGGAGGTAGCCCCCCTGCATGGGGTTTGGGGTACCCTAATTGCTTTTGGGTGGTTTTGTTCATGGTTTTACACATGATGATTTTTCCCATGGTTTTTCAAATCTGGTCAAAGGAACTATGATTATTGTCAAGCCAGGAGATAACTTCTCAAATGTAATTGTATTATTCATTTAGGTTGTTCATTATTATATACAAGAGGGTGATTGTTCAGTTCATCTCCCGATGACTCTCCATTTCTTCTATTATTTATTTACACTAATTAGATTTTTTCACCCAATCCCTATGATTAGGTGTCAATATTCCCACCCTTAATTTGAAGGGATGTTCGTGAGTCAAAGCATTGTTTTAAATATTTCAAGCCTTTCACTTCCAAGTGCTTTGGTGAAGATGTCTGCAATTTTCCCATTAGTGGAACAGTGGCGGAGATGGATTGTTTTGGCCTCAACATGATGTCGAATCAAATGATATTTAGTATTGATGTGCTTTGTTCGATCATGGAACTTTGGGTTCTTGGCCAACTTTATTGTAGAGGTATTGTCAATCACGAGTGGAGTCGATTGTACCTGTTTTACCTGCAAATCTTCAAGAATTTTCCAGAGTCACACAATTTCTTTTGTTGCCTCAGCTGCTGCCACATATTCTGCCTTTGTTGTGGAATCTGCTGGAACTGATTGTTTGCATGATCCCCAGGAGACAGCTCCTGATCCAAGACTCATAGCATAACCTGAAGTAGATATCCCAGTTTCTTTGTCTCCATCAAAGTCTAAATCAGATTATCCAATAAAGTTGAAGTCGCGCACCTGTGTGTACTTGATTCCAAAGTATTGAGTTCCCTTCAAGTACTTTAGAACTCTTTTTACAACAGACCAATGTCCCTCACAAGGCTTTTGCATAAATCTGGATAGGGTTACAATAGCAAATGAAATGTCTGGTCCAGTAGTAGTTAGGTAGTTGAGACTTCCTACAAGTTGTCTATACTTTGTTGCATCCTCAAATTATTTTCCTTCAATGGATGTGAGCTTTAAGTTTTGTTCCATTGGAGTAGTCAGACGATTGCATTTAGTCATGCCAAACCTGTTCAACATATCTCCAATGTACTTCTTTTGAGAAAGGAATATGGATTTTGGATGTTGAGTTACTTCAATACCAAGATAGTAATGAGCATAGCCCAAACCAGTCATTTCAAAACCTTTCTTCAATTCCTTCTTTATGGATGCAATGTAGATTTCATTGTTCCCTATCATCAAAAGATCATCTACATATACCACAAGATATACAACTATTTTTCCAACTTTATTAACAAACAAAGTCACATCATCAAGATCATAATGTTTGGAATTGAGTTTCAGAAGATACTCAGTTAGTTTTCCATACCAGGCTCGTGGTGCTTGTTTGAGGCCATGCAAGGATTTCACAAGTTTGCATACTTTATGTTCATGTCCTTTCACAACAAATCTTTCAGGCTGGGACATAAAATCATTTTCTTTTACATCGCCATTCAATAAAGCAGTTTTTACATGCATTTGATGGACTTTCCAACCGTTTTGAGCTGCTAGGGCAAAGAGTGTCCGGATGGTAGCCCATTTTGATATGGGAGCAAAACTTTCCTCATAATTGACCCCTTCTTTCTATGCAAAAACTTTTACCACAAGCCTAGCTTTGTGCTTGTCAAGTGAGCCATCAGCTTTATACTTGTTCTTGTAGACCCACTTGCAGCCAATTGGTTCGGTTTCGAATGGAGGATCAACCAGCTTCCAAGTGCCATTCTTTATCAGGGCATCATACTCCATTTGCATTGCTTCTTTCCATTCATCATGAGAAGAAACTTCTTTGAAGGAAGTTGGTTCAAAATCTGTAGACAAATTGAATTCACAATCATAAGGAACATCCATATCAATAGGTGAACCAGAGTCATCTATATTACCTCCATTTTTCTGGTTTGAATTTCTAGTTCCCATCTTTCCAACCTCATCAAGATGAACACTTTCAAGTGTCTTTGTTAGCCACTTTGGGGGACGTTTCTCAGATGGTCCAGGTTGCTCCGTTGATTGAGTTGGGACAGAATCAAGATTGAGTCTCCCAATTCTATCAATCACATCACTCAAAGTATCATCTGTTGTTAGAGTTTCATGCAGGGGAGAGAGTGCTTCAGAAGAAGATTCCATAGGTTGATCTAATATAGGAATCCCCCCTTCAAGATGTGGAATCTAATTATCAAATTCTTGAAATGATTTTGTATTTGTGAATCTATCCAAGTGATCTATTAGGCCAGGGTAACTCCAGAATGGGCAGAGAAAACTGATTTCTTAATTCATTAGCTAACTATCATTTATATACATAAATGGGACGGATCAATTCATCTTCTTGATGACTGTTCAAGTTCCAGTTCACCCATCCGTTGAGGATTAGGTGTCAACATTCCCCCCCTCAATCTGAAGGGATGTTGGTGAGTCCAAGCATCGTTCTGAATCTTTCAAGCTTTTCTCTTCCAAGCGCTTTGGTGAAGATGTCTGCAATTTGCTCGTTTGTGGAACAATGACAGAGATGGATTGTTTTGGCCTCAACATGATGTCGGATCAGATGATATTTAATTTTGATGTGCTTAGTGCGATCATGGAACTTTGGGTTCTTGGCCAACTTTATTGCAGAGGTGTTATCAATCATGAGTGGAGTTGATTGTATTTGTTTTACCTGCAAATCTTCAAGAATTTTCCTGAGCCACACAATTTCTTTCGTTGCTTTAGCTGCTGCCACATATTCTGCTTCTGTTGTGGAATCTGCTGGTACTGATTGTTTGCGCGATCTCTAGGAGACAGCTCCTGTTCCAAGACTCATAGCATATCCTGAAGTAGATACCTCAGTTTCTTTGTCTCCATCGAAGTCTGAATCAGAGTATCCAATCATGTTGAAGTCGTCCACCTGTGTATACTTGATTCCAAGGGCTTGAGTTCCCTTCAAGTACCTTAGAACTCTTTTTGCAGCAGACCAATGTCCCTCACAAGGCTTTTGCATAAACCTGGAGAGGATTCCAACAGCAAATGAAATGTCTGGTCTGGTAGTAGTGAGGTAGATGAGACTTCCTACAAGCTGTCTATACTTTGTTGCATCCTCAAATTCCTTTCCTTCAATAGATGTGAGCTTCAAGTTTTGTTCCATTGGAGTAGAAAGAGGATTGCACTCTGTCATGCCAAATCTGTTTAACAAATCTCCAATGTATTTCTTTTGAGAAAGAAATATGGATTTTGGATGTTGGGTTACTTCAATGCCAAGATAGTAATGAACATAGCCCAAATCAGTCATTTCAAAACTTTTTCCTAATTCTTTCTTTATGGATGCAATATAGCTTTCATTTTTCCCTATCATTAAAAGATCATCTACATATACCACAAGATATACAACTGTTTTGCCAACTTTCTTGACAAATAAAGTTGCATCATCAAGATCAAAATGTTTGAAGTTGAGTTTCAGAAGATGCTCAGTTAGTTTTTCATACCAGGCTCGTGGTGCTTGTTTGAGGCCATACAAGGATTTCACAAGTTTGCATACTTTGTGTTCATGTCCTTTCATAGTAAATCCTTCAGGCTGGGACATAAAAACATTCTCTTTTAGATCTCCATTCAAGAATGCAGTTTTTACATCCATTTGATGGACTTTCCAACCGTTCTGAGCAGCTAGTGCAAAGAGTGTCCGGATGGTGGCCCATTTTGCTATGGGGGAAAAAGTTTCCTCATAATCGACCCCTTCTTTCTGTGCAAAACCTTTTGCCACAAGCCTAGCTTTGTGCTTGTCAAGTGAGCCATAATCTTTGTACTTGTTCTTGTAGACCCACTTGCAGCCAATTGGTTTGGTTCCAAATGGAGGATCAACCAGCTTCCAAGTGCCATTCTTTATGAGGGCATCATACTCCTTCTGCATCGCTTCTTTCCATTCATCATAAGAAACAGCTTCTTTGAAGGAAGTTGGTTCAAAATCTGTAGACAAGTTCAATTCACAATCATAAGTAACATCCATATCAACAGGTGAATTAGAGTTATCTACATCACCTCCATCTTGTCGGTTTGTATTTCTGGTTCTTGTTTTTCCAATTTCATCAGGATGAACACTTTCAAGTGTCTTTGTCAGCCACTTTGGGGGACCTTTCTGAGATGGTCCAAGCTGCTCTGTTGATTGAGTTGGGACTGAATCAAGATTGAGTCTCCCAATTCTATCAATTACATCACTTAAAGCATCATCCGTTGTTGGAGTTTCATGCAGGGAAGATTGTTCTTCAGAAGAAGATTCCACATGTTGTTCTAGTATAGGAATCCCCCCTTCAAGATGTGGAATCTGATTATCAAACTCTTGAAATGATTTCGGTTTTGTGAATCTATCCAAGCGATCAAGTTGCCACTCAACAACACTGTCAGATTTGGATGATTCAAGAAAAATGACATCTCTAGATACAACAAACTTTTTATTTACTTCATCATAGAGACGGTATGCTTTAGATGTGTTTGAATACCCCAGGAAGATACACTTACGACTTCTAGCACCAAGTTTGTTTCTATGTACCTTTGGTATTAAAGCATAACAGGTGAAACCAAAGATCCTGAGATGTTTTACCGAAGGAACATGTCCATACCACAATTCATAAGGAGTCTTGTTTCTTATAGCACTAGATGGACATCTATTCTTTATATATGCAGCACATAGAACAGCATCAGCCCAAAACATTATCTTTACATTTTTGAAGAAAAGCATGGATCGTACCATATTCAAAATTGTTCTGTTCATTCTTTCAGCTACACCATTCTGTTGAGGATTATAAGGCACAGTTGTTTGATGTTTAATCCCATGTTGGCGAAGATAGTGTTCAAATTCATTTGATGTATATTCTTTTCCATTATCAGTGCGAATAGACCCAATATGAGATTGTGCATCATTTTCAATCCACTTATGAAAATTCTTGAATGTTTGAAAAGCATCAGATTTGTTCTTCAATAAATAAACCCAACACATTCTGGTGTAATCATCAATAAATGTCATGATATATTTATTTCCATTTGCAGAAGGAACAGGCATTGGACCACATAAATCTGAATGAATGAGTTCAAGCTTCCTATGTGCTCTTGAATGTGAATCATGAAAAGACTGTTTGCTATGCTTTCCTAGAATGCAAGCATCGCATTGCTTATGTTTTCTAGGAATTGTAGGCAAACCAGCAACACCATTTTTCTTCAACAAGCGAAGACTATCATAGTTTAAATGTCCAAATCTAGCATGCCATAATAAACTTGACGGAAGTGTACCTTCTTCATGATGAGAAATATATGAGAAATGTTGTGCATGAGCAGAGGTTCCTTGCAGTTTAAGAAGTCTTTCTTCTTCTATACCCATCATGACAAGTGAGTGGTCAGATGCCTTTCTTACCTCAAGCTTTCCATCAAACATGTGAATGGAGTGACCTTGCTGGCGGATGTGGACCAAGGACAGCAAGTTTCTCTTGAGTTGTGGGAGATATAGAACATGATCCAGAAGAAAGTCTGGAAGACCAAGCAGTTTAAGCCTCATTGTGCCAAGCCCTGATGGCTTGATTTTTGACTGATATGCAAAGTATACTGCTCCATCAACATTGTCAGTGAAATCTTCAAAAAAATCTTTCCTATGAGTCATATGATAGGTTTCTCCTGAATCAAGCAACCAATCATTTTTCGAAGAAGCAAGTGAAGCATTAAACAAATCTTCATTTACTCCAATGTTACATTGTGCCTCAATATAGTGAGCGGATTCAGGTGCTTTACCTTTGTTTGTGTCATCAGTTTTACCTTTCTGCTGATTTCTTCTTTGCTCAATTTTGTCCCATGGTAGCTTGCATGTAGAAGCATCATGTGATCCATTTCGTTTGCAGCGAATGCAATGCAAATCTGCCTTTTCTGCTTGAGAATGTCTGCCCCCCCTGCCTCTGAAGTATCTTCCTCTTCCTCTTCGTCCACCTCTTCCTCTTGTAGAATCTTGAGCAGGATGCTTTTCTTTATGAGCAAGGCAAACAGTCTCTTCAGAAGATTCAGGGACTGTTTTCTTTCCAAAGGCTTTCTCTCTTTCAACAAACTTTTTCACAAGAGACTCAAAGGTTATGTCTTTAAGATTTCCATTTGCTTGTAAAGACTCAAGATAATTGGAGTAGGTAGGATAGAGTGCTTTGAGAAAGGCAATAAGAGAGATATCCAGCTCAACCTTAGTGTATTTAATATCATGCATTATAGACTTTATTTCAGATGCAAGAGCAAGGGGATCATTATTTTTCAGTTCAAGAGTGAAGAGTTTAATCATGAGCTGAACAACTTCAAGTGTAGAATGTGAATCATAGAGTTCTTTCAGCTTTTGTAAAGCTTCAAAGGTAGTGGAATAGGATGAAATATGACGACTTACTTCTTCATTTACAGATGCTGTGATCAATGCATAGGCTTTGTTGTTCTTGTTTTCCCAAATGGCAAGTTCTTTATCTGATGTAGGCTGCATAGGGTCTTTGTCTTCTTCTCCGACACACACTCCCTTCCACAACTCATTGTAGATGAGGGTGTGTTTTACCATCCGAGACCATTCAGAATAGTTCTCCTTGCCAGTGAGAACTATTCCTACCATAGAAATGATTGAATGCATTCTGTAAAAAAAATACTTCTGCTAAAAAAACTTTTGCTGATAAGAAATTTCTGCTGATAAAAAACTTTTACTGATGTACAGTGAAATTGTACTCAAAAGATTTCTGTGGGAAATAACTTTGGTTGTTTAAAAATAATCAGTCATTCACCGCGAGCTCTACAAAGTTGGAGCAGCAACGGTATTACAATTTCAAAGTTCACTGAAAAGACTAAAAAATCACCATAAATCCCTTTGATTCTCTAGACCAGAGCCCATAACCAGATTTTGAATAAACTTTTCAATCTGTGTTTAACAAAATTATATAGGTACGTGAGCTACTTCCAAAGAAACCCTATATAGGCCCGTGAGCTATTCCCAAAAAAAAACGTTAGTTTCCCTCGCAACTCATTACTCCTGGTCCTGAACAGGAACTCGAGCTCTGCACGTTGAATGAAAATCAAGAGGCTTTTTCTGTGGAATTAAACAACTCTCTAACTATCAATTGAAGTGCACATCATGTTAGATTTCTTGGATTTTAGGGTTTCATGGTTATCCTATGGCCCTCTATTAGGATGCCTTAATAGCGACGAATGGTTGAGAATCGATTACTTATTCATGTAAATCACGATAAAATATAACGTCATGAATCATTTGTTGGAGAGAGGAGTGAGGAATGACAAAGAAATTGAGTGAGATGATGACAGAAAGTTAATGCCATACGCAAACAATCCAGCGTTGACGTTGCAGAAAGAAGGTTGTGAAGATCTACAGGACAGAAGGTTATGAATCAGAGTCGGCTTCTTGAACGGACGAGATACTCGCTTGGACAGCAGCTCCCAAGTGCATTTCATTCCCTTAGGGAACACAACCAAATCTGCGGGTCCAACAACTCTAACTGCGCCAAAAACTTAAATACTACTCCACGAACCAGGACTTCGAGGCGCCCAAACAGGTATCTTAACTTTACAAAACTTCGAATGCTCAGAAAACAACCCCTCTGCACAGAATTCTGCAAAGGGTGGCTCGAGATAATCTCTCCGTGCGGACTTCAACAGAAATGGTGACAGAATTGGCTACATCTCTGGTGTTGACATGCATGGCCGCTCCTCCACTCTACACGGGTTTTTGCATACTCAACGAACTTTAAAAAACTGCGACCTCTCTCCTTGTGTCCAGAATAGAGTCCACATACAACAATGGTAATGACTCTGGCCAATATGAGATTCGTCCCACAGGAGGGTGAACTCAACCTTGGCTGCTACAAGCTTGGATCTAGGGCCTAGAAAATGGCTTGAACTGTAGAGATCTCGTGGAACACAAACCGTCGAACCACTTGAGAATGAGATGCATCCTTACGTTGTAGAAATGATTTCAATGGATACTCGATTCCAAAATCTGATACCATCGATTCCAAATCTCCGTTCACGTAGATTGCAACACGTAGCTCTCAATTGATGGTCGAAGGGAGAGCAATGCTCAGGACAGAGCGGTGCTCAGGAGAATGCAGATGCGCAGGATATGATGAGGCCGACAGTAAATGACAGAGATTTCATGAGGCAGCAAAAACGGATGCGCAGAGATTCAATGAGGTGCAGAGAATCACGCAGAGGACAGAGCGCTGGCAGAGGCAGAGGAGTTACAAGGCACGCCAGAAAAAGGGACCTGGGACCTGTGCTCTGATACCATGTCAGGCCAGGGTAACTCCAGAATGGGCAGAGAAAACTGATTGCTTAATTCATTAGCTAACTATCATTTATATACATAAATGGGACAGATCAGTTCATCTTCTTGATGACTGTTCGCGTTCCAGTTCACCCATCCGTTGAGGATTAGGTGTCAACATGATCAAGCTGCCTTTCGACAACATTGTCAGTTTTGGATGATTCAAGAAAGATTACATCTCTAGATACAACAAACTTTTTGTTGACTTCATCATAGAGACGATATGATTTGTAGGTGTTTGAATACCCGAGGAAGATACACTTACGAATTCTTGCACCAAGTTTGTTTCTATGTACCTTTGGTATCTGTTAGATACCTATACCAGTAGGTTTCATATTTCATGATTGGCAAGGGAAAGTCCAAATATGCTCTGCTTTGATGTCACAAAGATCCCATATTTCCTAGAGAACAAAAGGTGTGTAAAGTGTTTCAATGTTGATCACCTTGTTTCAATTTTGATGGATGATCCAACAGTTTAACCTGGATCATGCCATGTTTTCAATTTTCAGTTATAGAATAGAGAAAGGAGTCTGTCCAAACTGCTTAATCTTGGCAGACAACTAGTTCAGGTAGAGAAGGAAAGGCTCCCAACAGCTTAATCTGGGACCTTGGAAGAAATAAGGGTAGAAGTAGATAGCAAAAACAAAAAGAAAAAGCCAAAGAAAAGAAAAGGCAAGTAAGGGTCTGCAAGTCTAAGTGCACCCTCCAAGAAGAAATAAAAAATGCTAGGCAAAATAGTTGGGTAGGTAGTGGTGGTTGCAGAAAAGGCTACCTTCACCATTGCAGGCATGGTGACTATGATTACCAAGGCAAAGTCTATCAAGTGACAAGGTGTGCATATTCATCAAGTTGCAGCAAGGACCATAACTAACCTCCCTCTTTCCCCCTTTCATTTTCATTTGCTAACATCCCTCTATGAGCTGAGATTCAGGGAGGAAGATCATGGTTTCATAATGATTCTTGTTTATCCAAAGCCACATTTCTTGTCTAAAGATCTTTTCATTTTGATCTACTCCCTAAACAAAGTAAGTTTCAAATGAACTTAGTGTTTGTTCCCATTCACTTCCATCATCCATGCTAACACTAACTCTATTATATAGATCCCTTATATCACCTTTTCCCTAATATTACTAACACCATGGTGTATAAACCCCAAATTTTGTATAAATATCCCTCCCCCTTGGCATTATAGCCATATAGTCCCGTGTCAGGGATCAAATGACACCTGGTCATCTTGATAAACCTAAGCCCAAAACCCCTTTCCCCTTCACAAATCCATTTTCTCACCTTAAAACCCCATTTGCACATAAAAACACCCTAAAAGCCCAATTTCTACCCTTATCCGCTTCAAAATGGCTAAAAACATCAAAAAACCAACATTTTTCTCTTATCCTAAGTCTAAAGGGCGGGTCTATTTTCAAACAAAAATCATGAAAATCCACTGTTCCAAAGCCTCCGCCAGTGCACAGATCCCCAGGACAATATTAAAATAGGCCTTTGCCTTTCCCCGTACTTGGTTATCGCTTCACCTTCCCAATGACCGTCCGATCAAGCAAATCCAGATCCGACGGCCCTTATCACATCAGACCCCTTCCGACGCCCGATCATTAACTGTACTATCCTCCTGTCACGTCAAACTCCCGACAACCGTTAGATCTGGCTCCTCCATATCCGACGGCCACTACAGCATCGGAGCCGATCCGCTGCCCGAACGATATCTCCCGACGGCCGTATTTTGGCTACGTCATGCGGCAGCCACGCGTTCACTCCACAGCCCATCGGAGGTACCACTGACGCATACCGCCACCGTACCGTAGGCGGTGCGATATGAAACCGCCTCGGTTTCTGGTTTTATCATTCCCGCTTGTATTACCTCACCGCCACGTCACTGCTCCGTCAACCCACGTCACCCCCAGGTACGCCGTCACGTCATTTCTCCGCTCACCACTGCTCCACTTGTCCTGCCATCTCACTGTCCCCGTGGACCAACCAGAGGCCGCCACCTGGCTGGATAACGTCCTTCTGACGTCATCCGACCCTGACCCACCGGTGACGTCATGCTGACGTTAGCGCGAAAACGCGCCAAAATCACCAAAAGATATATTTATGCCAAAAATCGTGTTTTTTGCTATTTTTGGGCGCAAGCTTTGTTATTTGTTCTGCATGTAAACTCACGTCCAAACCTGCACCAGCCGTGGAAAAGACTTCTGGACCGCTAGAACGTTCATCCCTCAAAGTGCTAGCAAGTTCTAACCGACCAGATTCTACAGGTACTTCTCATTTGCACTCTAAAGCTCCATTTTCACTGAATTTCGGGTATAACTAGTAACAGACCTCCAAACTCAAAATTCACCATTAAAGGACCACTGAAATAGCATTCAGACCAATCCAGAGCTGCCACTACACGTTTATAGGGCCACATTGGGCAAGTTGAACGTAAACTTGTTACTGGTTCGCGCAATCGTGAACCAGTCACCTGCAAGAAGCTAATTTGCCTAAAAACAAACTCTGCTCAGGTCTGCAACTCACCTATTAACTCAAAAGCAGCATTTCAAATCGCTACAACCTTTCCCATTCACTCTTGGTCCTCAGAAATTCTCATTTTCCTCAGAAAAAGCGCTGTTTGTGTTACTTTGCATAGTAACACCAGTCCTCGAAAAACAGAATCCTAAGAAGAACCATGGATCCCCCTGTGGCTCCTATAGCCCTCAATGTAGCTCCTCTGAATGCCCCTCACAGAGCATTGGACTGGAAAGCGTTAGCTGACTTAGACTATAAGATATCAGAAGAAATGCTAAGCAGGAGCAGGTTTCATCTCCAAATACTAAATGAAATCAAAATCCAACATCAGAATGGGACAGACATCTTGGGAATTTGGGATTCCTCTCTCCCAATCTTCAAGCTACCACAGGTCAACCAATTCCCAGAACTCATCCACTTATGTGCTGAGTATTATGATGCATCCCAGAGGGCAGTGCTTGATTCTTCAGGCGCAATTTTGTTTCTTATTACCCCTGAAGCCATCAGGGAGATGCTGCAGTTCAAAACAGATAAGAAGTTGGTCCCTCTATCACTAGCTGATTTGATAATGGAGGGAGCCAGAATGACAGAGGCCCAGATTACAAAGCTTAACCAGTTATTCATCAAAGCTGACACTGTACAAATCCCTCCCATCAACTATGTCTACCTCAACCAATTGGGCCTGGACCTTGTTGACATGATCAGTCCCATCCTGGGATATGATTCAGTGGAGTATGTGGATGAAACGGTTATGCACATAATGCTCATGTTTTCTCCAGGAAGAAAACCAGTCTTCTATGACTATGCCACATACATCTCAGAAAAGATGCATGAGCAGTTGATGAACCTATCAAGAGATAGGGTATTTAAATACACTTCTTACATATATCATTTGCTTCTATACTTCCAGCATGAGAAGTTCTCCTTCCCAATGAAAAGAGAAGATGCACAGGGAAATTTGAGATCGGTGGTGTACTGGACATCTGCTTTCCACCTCAATTTCTATTCTCCATACACCTACTGTGAGTTCATTGATCACTTCATTCATCCAGCCATGACTCTACTGTTGGGCTCACCGCCTCCCAGATTGACAGATGAGATGCAAAGACTCCTGCATTTATCAAAAGCATACAGCATTGGGGATTGGTACTTCTACCAACACCACACCGTTATCAGAATATATGGGTGTGAGTTGCCCCCATTTAGACTACCCAGATTTGTGCCTATGAGACTACTTGCCTTAGAATACTTCAGGCAGTTTGGCTTTGTGGATATGTTCCACTTTTCAGGCAAAGGTAAGAAGGCACAGCTAAAGGTCAAAAGTCAACTTGGCCATTTCCTCTATAACGAAAGGGAGGAAGGGTGGAAGGAAGCAGATAGAATACTTGGGGGCCTTGGTCTCAAATACAGCTTCCTATGGAAACCTTATGACCCTAACAACTTCATTACCATGAGGAGGCTTAAATACAAGTTGTCTGCTTATGATCATTGCAGCCTTCCTCACATAGAAAAACATGCCAATCAAAGTAAATGGAGGAGAGGGACTTTAGAAGAAGCTGTTACTCAAGAAGAGCTTAATCAAAGAGCTCAAAGAAACATAAAGAAAATGGCTGATCTTGAGTTTTATTCACAGGTCAGCTCACTACCAAGCATACAAATTGGAGCAGCAACATCCTCTTCAACCGCCCAACAGCAAGCTACAAGAGTTGCTGGAAATATATCAGAGAAGGGAAAAGAAAAGGTGATGGAGATAGAGCCAGAGCAGCGAGAGAAAGAACAGGCAGAGCAGCAGCAGCAACAACAACAAAAACAGCAACAGCAACAAGGAGAAGGGCAATCTGAAACACAACAGCCCTTACACCAAGAAAGAGTGGTAGATACGCCAATTACCACTGAGCAGCAGGCCCAAAATGTAGAACACTCAAGGCCTGAAAACATTACTGATGCCTCGGTCCTTCAAACTCCACAGAAGGAGGACCTAAGTAGAAAAAGGGACAGAGAAACACCCATGACTTCATCCATCAACCAAGAGGAGAAGAGACAGAGGTTAAATGACTTCTTAGAGGATGATGCAGCAATTAGACAAGCAATGGGTATGGGCCCACCCAGCAGGGAAGCCTCGGTCAGTTCCTTCCACCAAGAACAAGACAGAACCATGGGAGGGGAGGTCACTTCCTCCAGCCAGCAGAGGGAAGGAGAGGTAGGCATCAAACAACAGTTTATAGACATCAAAAGAAGGAGTGAACCCATGAAAGTCAAATTATATAACCATTTGTTGAAAATGGCTCCCTCCAACCAACAAAGATTAATGGCTGCCTTTGATGTGGACGAAGGCAAGTTGACTATGAGTCACTTCATACCCACCGCACTCCAGCCACAATCTACTGCAGATTATCTCAGGACTAATCTAGAGGTCCTGGCCAAGGACATCCACCCAATGGATAAAATTGAGCTGCACAAGCAAACTGGTGAAATGGTGTATGCCACCTTGGCAGACAAAACGTTGGAGAATTACAAATTAACAAGCAGCCTCAATGCTACAGCCTCCCAACTAGAATTGGAGAGGGCTTCATCTCAGGCCAAAGACAACACGATAAGATCCCTAGAGGACATCATCGTGGAAATTGGGCATAACCCCAATGACATCAAAGGGATACAAGAGATCTTGAAACTAAGGGATGCTGACATCGCTGCATTAAGGAAGAAAGTCAAACTCCCAGCTACCATTCACCCCCAAACAGATGAGGTAGCCCAACAAAGGATGGAAAAGGATGCCACAGATCTGCTAATATCTATATATAAGCAGCTCCTGCAGACACAAGAAAAATTAGGAGAGTCTGAGGCCGCACAAGCGGCACTGCAAGCAGCACTAAAGCAAAGGGAAGAGGGCCAGACCTCTCAGCCTCCCCCGGTCATCAATCTTGAGAACACTACTCCTACCACTGTGCCTCCACCTCAACAAACTGAACAAACAGCTACATCCACTTTAGCAGCACCTACAAGTACAGAACAGGCACATAGCCTAGACATGCAGAAATTAAAGAATGAAATACAAGTCTTGGAAGCTCAGATGATAGAGCTGCATGAAACCAGAGAAAAGATGGCCAAGGTCAATGAAAGGCATGATAAGACAAAAAGAGAAGTGGCAGAAAAGGGCAGGGAGATCAAGGCCCTTAGTGACAGAATCAAAGAGCTGGAAAAAGAGCTCAGATTGGATAAGATTGTATCTGAAGTCAGAGCAATGATATGGGCCAATATTGGCCAATCTATTACAAATCAATGGCAATACATTGAGACAATCCATGAGCAATTAGATCTCATCCCAAAAGCACAAAAGGAGGTCCATAGAGCAAGAGCTGCATTGAGCAATATGCCTAAAGTGGCCACCAGAATGATCAATGTACTCAATAATAGGACAAGCTCTCAGTTAGCTACCATTGGAATCACAAACAGAACTGAGACTATTCAAATGATCAAGAGGGTGCTTACTTTGAGAAATATGGTGCAAAAACTGGACAGAAGAACTCAGGATATGCACACTGAGGTAAACAGGTTCATGGAGAGATTTCAGGTATTGCAGAACAGAGGACTCCCTAGCTTACTGAACAGCGGAGGGAAATTATTCACCCATGAACAGTATGCTAAAAGAGTAAATGTTTTTGCCTCAGCACAGATCAATGAGAAGGCCAGCACTTCAGAAGACACAGGACCTATTACAGGGCAGGATTTCTATAGTAAGATAGAAAATCTATTTTTTATAATGAATGAAATTAATCACTTGTTTGATGTGGCCCCAAATTTTTTCAAATATACAGAGGCAGAGGAAACAATGGAGGCCATTCTCAGGCATCAATTGCCTCCACAGGACTGGTGGGTCAAGGCAATTCAAATGATTTTATGAATAGCAGGCCATCCACTGAATTTCAGTTACAGAAAAACTGAACTGTCATGCACAGGACAGTTTATTTCGGTCAGCAGGCATTTAAGACGAAAGCTGAGCCAACTCAGCAAGGCCCATAGCCAGCACAGCAAAAGGAAAATCTACAGGTGTCCAAGCCGAGAAAAGACAGCAGAACAGCTCCACAATGCCTTCTTCAGCATTGATGCGGATCACTCCAACCGACTCGTTGGATTCCCAAAGTTAAAATATCTTCTGACAAATGCAAGAGCATTTATGTTGTATTAAAGGAAGCATTAACTTTTACTCCGCTGTAATGACAAAGTTGGTGAAAGAGTTATTTCTCAGATGACTCAACGCCTTGATATTTTGTAAAGATGTTTTGTATTTATAGAGCCCTCGCACTAGAGATGAGGGTTGTTGTTGATTTCTCCTGAAGAAGTTCTTATGCTGTAATCCTTTCAGAAGTTAATAGAGAAAGCAATGGAATTTCTCGGATTTCTGAGGTGTTGGATGCGTTCTGGTGTATGTTGATAACTGCTGGATTCCTGTGTATTTCACCATACAATAAGTATCCGTATCTCTCTCTGTTAATCAGTCGTTTTGTTAAAATCCATATACGTTATCTAATTTCAATACTAAGCAACAAGGAAAAAGAATAGCTTTCAAGATTTATTCGCTGAGTACCCTGAGTTCAATCTGTGTTGTTTATGAATGTTTTCTTCAGCTGTAATCTAGATAAGTGTAATTCTTAATTGCTGCACTTTCAGAATACATCTTTCATAGTGGCCTTTGTCACAGGGATTCAAGTTTTGCTCCTGTGCACTGTGCTCACCTTCATCCCAGCAACTTAATAGAAAATTCTTAATTGCTTTCTGTTGGTTGACATACATCACCATTTGATCCAATTTTGTCTGTCTAAAATACACAATAGGCCCTGCAGTTTGGACACCACCAATACAGCGTATCAGATCATTTCACAACTCCAGACTCCATTGCCCAATGGTATTATACTATCTAAACACTATATCATAAGACCTAAAAGAAATCCTTCAACCAAAAACATAAACCAAAACCTGAGCACAATAGCTAGCCTAAAACACCATCATAACAGAGACAAATCATAAAGAGAGAGCCCTCTCTGATCACAGTTTGGCTAGAAGCTGTGATCCAAAGATTGGTTAGTGGTTACCCCGGCCGTATTCCCTTGGGAGTCATAGGGAACAACCTGGGTGTTAACATTATTGGTGACTCCGCTGGGGACTTAGGTTTTTTCAAATTACTATCTGTCTCCCAAAGCTACCATCAAGCCCAAAACCAGCCAAGAGGCCTTAGAACTGTATCTGTCTAACAGTGGCAGCTTTAGGGAAGAGCTAGGTAGGGAATCTTCATCTTAGCTTTGAAACATATAGAGCCATTTCAAAATCTTTATCCAGTCCTTGCATATATAAAAATTTTCTATAAAAAGCCTGAAAAACAGTTAGAAACTGGCTCCTAAGAAAAATCCTCGGTACACTAGGGCAAATCCTGACCCTAATCCACCCATCATTGTTGATAATCCAAATACCATCCGAAAAAACATCAGGAAGCAACAAAAGCAGGACCAGCCTGCCATTTTGACCTCAGTTGAAGATTTTCCTAACCTTTCTACTCCACTTAAAGTCCTCTTTAGGTCTGTCCCGGGTTCTCCTAGTTCACCATCAACATCTCAAAGTCCTTCTCTTTCACCTTCATCCACTGCACATACTCCTTTAACCAGTTTCCCACTAGCCACTCATCCCATTAACCCTGTTATACCAGTGATCCCTGTTGTCCCGCTTGTTCCTATCAACCTTCTAAATCCCATAAATATGGCTAACAGATATGCACCCTTGCAGATACCAGCTAATGTTGCAGCTTTACCTCAAGATTACCAAAGCAAAATCTCATATTTTGACTCTAATGGCTCTCTAACAGCTATTCAGCATACCAAGAAGATGCAAGACCATTTTGAGACCTATGAAATAGATGATGACAGTGTCAGAATGAGGATGTTTGTTCAAAGCCTAACCGGGGATGTAAGAACTTGGTTTAGATCCCTGAATGCAAACTCCATTGCAACTCCCAATGATCTGTACCAAGCCTTTACTACCAGATGGGAGAAGAAGAAAGATCCTCTGCACATACTTGCTGAATATGAAACAATCAAGAGAGGTCCGCAAGAGACCGTTCTGGAGTATTGTGCTAGATTCAACAATGTGTACAATGCAATACCACAAAACCTAAGACCTCCTCCTGATTTGGCTTTGTACAAATTCCCTGATGGATTTGATCCTGACATGGCATATTAGTTGAAGGAAAGAGAACCTGAAACCCTTGAAGACGCTCAAAAGGCTGCTGTCACAGTGGAGGCAAACCTGATTGCCAAAAGAAACAGGGCAAGATTAGAAAAGAGAAGCATATACAAAGAAGAACCTACAGCCCTTGATCAAAAACTTGATGCAATACTTAATGGTATGAAAAGATTGGGTGATAGGGTAGAATCGGTTGAGAGAAAAGCATCATGGGAAGCACCACAAAACAATCCTCCTAGGAATCCAAATTTTAGGAGAAACCCAAACCCAAACATTGGCAAGGCCAGTGTTGACCAAGACATAAGACCCCCTTTCCAAGAAAATTATGCAGAAACTTCAACATCAACTGAGCCCAATGAAGATCCTGAGATTAATTTAATAGGTCTGGATGGTAAAAGCCAAGTTTTTCTAACACAAGAAGATCAAGAGGATGAGGAAATCGAACTATTCCAAACTAAATCAAGAGAATCCTTTGACTTCAAACAAGGCTATGATACTGCTGTCTATGAAGTCCACAAACAGTACAAGCTAAGGAGCAGAACTGTGAATGTAAATCATCCTCAAAAAATAAATGATAAACAGCAGCCTAAGAAAACCATAGTCACAGAACCTAATGACAAAACAAATCCTCCTGCAGAAGAAATAGTGGTTGATGAGGTCATTGAACCATTGCCACCACAACAGCAGCCTTTGGCAGCTTCATCCTCTTGCTCTAATCTAAACTCTGTTCCTCATGAGATGAGTGAAAAGGGCAAGCCTCAAAGTCAAGATGAAAACCAACAAGAAGACTTGATCAACAAAGAAAGGGCTGTTATCCATAACCCCAAAACCCAATCTGATAAACCTTTTGACTTAGGTACAGAAATTGGCAAACTAAAGATAGCGATTCCCCTCTCAGAATTAGCTAAGCATGACATCTATAAACAACAGATCAAGAAATCCCTACATCTCACCAGCAGCAAAGATGATGTCAATGTGCTGGATGATACTCCTGAATTACTGTTTGGCCCTGAAGTGGATGGAAAAACAGCAGTTGCAGGAGTATTACCTTTTTATGTCAGCTTACACATCCATGATAAAGTACTACACAACACAATGTTTGACTCAGGTGCATCTCACAATCTTATGCCAAAAGCTGTCATGGAAAGACTGAACCTAGACATAACAAGACCATATAAGGACCTGTTTTCCTTTGACTCCAGCCAAGTCAAATGTCTAGGTCTCATAAAAGATTTACGTGTGTCTCTAGTTCAATACCCAAATAAAACAATCCTAATGGATGTGGTAGTTGCTGACATCCCACCCAAGTATGGGATGCTGTTATCAAGATCATGGGGAGCTAAACTCCAAGGTTCCTTACAATTAGACATGTCATATGCCACCATCTCTGTTTTTGGGCAACCAAAAAGACTGTATAGAGAAACACTGATGAAATACATGGTCAGCAGTGAGGAAAAGCCTCAAAATTTTCCCATATATGCTATCCATTCAGACATAGACTCATACATTCTTTTCAATAACACCACAACTCCCTTACAAGGTGAAGTTGAAACCAAGACATTCATACAAGAAAAAGACTCAAATGAAAGTATCACCACCCACGAAACAGCAGCTAAACAAACACTAAATACTGCTGTTGTTTTAAATCCCAAGCATAGCCAATCAAGTGATGAAATTGCCCTAGAAGACAAACTAGAGAAAAAACCCCAACTCCTACTTACATTGCCATCCCATGAACCGATTTTTAAATCTCCTGTCAAGCAAGATATCCTGTGGTTCCTAGAATTTGATGGCTCTGTCAACAAGTTAGGGGCAGGAGCTGGAGTTTGGATACATAACAAAGAGAAAACCCATGCAGAAGGCAGAGCTTATAGATTAAACTTTAGATGCACTAATAACATGGCAGCGTATGAAGCTCTGTTACTAGGTCTCAAGCTAGTAAAGGCATTACAAGCTCCTACAGTTTCGATCATGGGAGATTCTGATCTAGTGATTCAACAAGTGAAAGGAAGCTTTGTCACCAATGACAAAAGGTTGAGGTCTTACAGGTCCGCTGTAATTGAAATATTGAACACTTTCTCTGAGTTCCTTATCACAAAAATTTCAAGGAGCCACAATCTCCATGCACACAGTTTGGCAACATTTGCCAGCACTTTCAAATTTCCACTGGAACCCAACAACTGCTTCACAGCCGAGGTCAAATACAGACCCTCTATTCCAAACAATGTCAAAGATTGGCAAGTGTTTGATGATGACAAGCAAATAAACAATTTCTTGACTTTGCAGCAAGAATTTTCAGGACTAAATATTGACAATGACAAAGCAAGTCAATCACAAATACTGTTTCAACAAATGGTTCATCCAATATCACCTAGAACAGCAAAACAATTACTGAATCCAACCAGTTTCAACAACGAAAACATTCAGCAAATTCACCAAATTGACTGTGAAGAGGTGACCAGCGCTGAGGCTGAAATCATAGAGCTGAAAGACAACTTTTTACCTGCTGGCTTGGCTCCTTTAGAAGACATTTTTAATTCAAATGATGTTCCCAGCAAGCCAAAAATGCAGCCCATCAACAATGCCATAGAAGAGTACAACATAGGTACAATTGACAAACCTAAAATAATTAAATTTTCTGCATCTTTACCTCCTGATCAAAAGCCAAAATACATTGACCTTTTTAAAGAGTTCCAGGATGTCTTTGCATGGAGTTATGAGGACCTAAAGTCCTATGACACCTCTGTTATCCAGCATACCATCCCTCTCAAGCCTGATCAAAAGCCCTTTAAACAAAAATTGAGAAGAATCAATCCTATGCTTCTCCCAGCAATGGAACAAGAAGTACAAAAAATGTTTAAGGCAGGCATCATAGCACCAATCAGATTCTCTGAATGGATATCCAACTTAGTCCCTACAAGAAAGAAGACCGGTGAAATTAGGCTGTGTGTGGATTTAAGGAATCTGAACCAAGTATCCCTCAAAGACAACTATCCCTTACCTAAGATGGATCATATTCTCCAAAGAGTGGTAGGGGCCTCAAGGATCTCATTACTTGATGGATTCTCGGGTTTCAATCAAATCCTAGTACACCCTGATGATCAAAACAAAACTGCATTTACAACCCCATGGGGAACTTTCAAGTATGTTAAAATGCCCTTTGGGTTGAAGAATGTTGGGGCAACATTTCAAAGAGCAATGGATATTGCTTTCGCGAAGGAGATTCATGATTTCCTTGTCATTTATTTGGATGACCTCACACCTTTTTCCAAGTCTGACCAAGAACATTTGAAACATTTGAGACAGATTTTCCTAACATGTAGGAAATATGGAATTTCGTTGAATCCAAAAAAATCCCTGTTTGGTTTAGAGGAAGGTAAACTATTGGGCCACATTATCTCTAAAGATGGCATAAGAATTGATCCAGATAGGATACAAGCTATCCTACAAATGCCCCACCCAAGGAATATAAAAGAATTGCAAGGATTTTTGGGAAAAATCAACTTTTTAAGGAGATTTATCCCAAATCTTGCCGAGTTGATCAGATTACTTAACAATATGCTAAAGAAAGATTCAAAGGTGAAATGGACAGTTGAAGCAAAGCAAGCCTTTGAAGGCATAAAGCTGGCCCTCACTCAAACCCCGGTGTTAACCAATCCTCAGTTTGACAGAGAATTCATTATCTTCTCTTTTGCCTCCCAGCATACTATTGCTGCTGTTTTATTACAGAAAGATGACCAAGGAAATGAGAAGCCTATTGCCTTCTTCAGCAGGGCTCTTAGAGATGCACCTCTAAAATATCAAATTATGGAGAAACAAGCCTATGCTTTGGTTAAGGCCATTAAAGACTTTAGGATTTACATCCTTTATTCCCATGTTGTGGCTTATGTACCAAGTCCTATTGTCAAAGACATTCTCACCCAAGAAAACTTAGAGGGCAGAAGAGGAAAATGGATTGCCAGCATACTTGAATTTGACATTGAAATAAAACCTACAAAGCTAATAAAAGGGCAAGGCTTGGCCAAATTAATGACAGAAACAAATTTCCAAGCCCTAGATATCAATCAGCTGGACAGTGAAACAGAGCTGGCGACTCCAAAGATCAATGTAGCCTTTGAACAATCCCCTTGGTACTCTGACATCTGTTATGTATTACAAAACCTGTGTGCTCCCCCAGGACTGTCCAGAACTAAGTGTAGGTTCTTAAAAATGAAAACATCAAGATTTTGTGTGATGGATGGAAATCTGCTTTGGAAAAACCATGAAGGTATATTGCTGCACTGTTTAATTGAAAATGAAACTAACAGAATTATGGAAGAATTTCATGCAGGTCACTGCGGTGGGCATTTGTACTGGAAGTCCACTGTGGACAAAATACTGAGGGCTGGTTATTACTGGCCCACCATGTTCTCTGATGTCAAGAAATTCACTACCTCATGCCACAAATGCCAAGTGTTTGAGGGCAAAAGACAGTTGCTGCCACTTCCCCTAAGACCCATTGCAACAGAGAGACCTTTTCAACAATGGGGCTTGGATTTCATTGGGGAAATTCATCCCTCATCTTCAGGCCAACATAGATGGATTTTGACAGCCACAGACTACTTCACCAAATGGATCGAAGCTGCCCCATGCAGACAAGCAAATGACTCAGTAATCATTCAGTTTTTGGAAAACAACATACTGGCTAGATTTGGCTGTCCTGACAAAATAATAACAGACAACGCTGCTACTTTCAGATCCAAGAAAATGGTAAACTTCTGCCACAAATATCATATTACTTTGGGTCACTCTACGGCATACTATCCCCAAGGAAATGGCCTAGCTGAATCATCTAACAAGAGCCTGGTGAATATCATAAAAAAGGTGCTGGAAGAAAACAAAAAGAATTGGCACAAGAAACTAGTCAATGCCTTATGGGCAGATAGACTAACAACCAAAAGATCAATTGGGACCAGCCCATATGAGTTGGTTTATGGACTAGAAGCCAAATTTCCTTCATCAATAGGAGTGCCTGTTATGAAGCTTCTTCAAGAAAACCAAGCTGAACCTAATGATATGCAAAGAAGGATAAATCAAATCATATGTCTGCAGCAAACAAGAGATCAGGTTTTCAGCAGAGTTCAAGGGTTACAAGAAAAATTAAAGAAGGCCTTTGACAGGAGAACCAAAGCAAAAGATTTCAATGTGGGAGACAAAGTCCTAAAGTGGGATGCAAGAAGAGAAGAAAAGGGAAAACATGGAAAATTTGATTCCCTTTGGAGAGGACCATTTGCTGTCCAAGCAGTACAAGGTAACAACACTTACTTCCTCAAAAGTCTAACTGAAGCTGACTTGGATGAAGGTCCTGTCAATGGCAGGATGCTGAAGCATTATTTTGACTATTTCCCATGAGTGCAACCTGAGGTTCCTTTGTATATATGTAGATGTACATATTATTTTCTGTTTAGATTGTTAAAATGCAGTTTCCAAGTTATTGACTAACCAACAAAAGGTAAATAGAATCAGAGGTCTACCAAGAAGGGAAGCACAAAATTTGGCACTTCAAAGCAGCAAACTTCAAGGATGATATGGGCAGCAATGGAGCAAGGCAATCTGACCTGCTGTTCTTGGTCTTTCAAAAGAAACACCATCCCCATGTGGAGCCACTGTTAGATACCTATACCAGTAGGTTTCATATTTCATGATTGGCAAGGGAAAGTCCAAATATGCTCTGCTTTGATGTCACAAAGATCCCATATTTCCTAGAGAACAAAAGGTGTGTAAAGTGTTTCAATGTTGATCACCTTGTTTCAATTTTGATGGATGATCCAACAGTTTAACCTGGATCATGCCATGTTTTCAATTTTCAGTTATAGAATAGAGAAAGGATTCTGTCCAAACTGCTTAATCTTGGCAGACAACTAGTTCAGGTAGAGAAGGAAAGGCTCCCAACAGCTTAATCTGGGACCTTGGAAGAAATAAGGGTAGAAGTAGATAGCAAAAACAAAAAGAAAAAGCCAAAGAAAAGAAAAGGCAAGTAAGGGTCTGCAAGTCTAAGTGCACCCTCCAAGAAGAAATAAAAAATGCTAGGCAAAATAGTTGGGTAGGTAGTGGTGGTTGCAGAAAAGGCTACCTTCACCATTGCAGGCATGGTGACTATGATTACCAAGGCAAAGTCTATCAAGTGACAAGGTGTGCATATTCATCAAGTTGCAGCAAGGACCATAACTAACCTCCCTCTTTCCCCCTTTCATTTTCATTTGCTAACATCCCTCTATGAACTGAGATTCAGGGAGGAAGATCATGGTTTCATAATGATTCTTGTTTATCCAAAGCCACATTTCTTGTCTAAAGATCTTTTCATTTTGATCTACTCCCTAAACAAAGTAAGTTTCAAATGAACTTAGTGTTTGTTCCCATTCACTTCCATCATCCATGCTAACACTAACTCTATTATATAGATCCCTTATATCACCTTTTCCCTAATATTACTAACACCATGGTGTATAAACCCCAAATTTTGTATAAATATCCCTCCCCCTTGGCATTATAGCCATATAGTCCCGTGTCAGGGATCAAATGACACCTGGTCATCTTGATAAACCTAAGCCCGAAACCCCTTTCCCCTTCACAAATCCATTTTCTCACCTTAAAACCCCATTTGCACATAAAAACCCCCTAAAAGCCCAATTTCTACCCTTATCCGCTTCAAAATGGCTAAAAACATCAAAAAACCAACATTTTTCTCTTATCCTAAGTCTAAAGGGCGGGTCTATTTTCAAACAAAAATCATGAAAATCCACTGTTCCAAAGCCTCCGCCAGTGCACAGATCCCCAGGACAATATTAAAATAGGCCTTTGCCTTTCCCCGTACTTGGTTATCACTTCACCTTCCCAATGAC
Source organism: Pinus tabuliformis (assembly GCA_031772625.1). Classification (NCBI taxonomy): domain Eukaryota; kingdom Viridiplantae; phylum Streptophyta; class Pinopsida; order Pinales; family Pinaceae; genus Pinus; species Pinus tabuliformis. The sequence continues at coordinate 1,847,962,764 of CM062818.1, read as the reverse complement.
CGTCCGATCAAGAAAATCCAGATCCGACGACCCTTATCACATCGGATCCCTTCCGACGCCCGATCATTAACTGTACTATCCTCCTGTCACGTCAAACTCCCGACAACCGTTAGATCTGGCTCCACCATATCCGACGGCCACTACAGCATCGGAGCCGATCCGCTGCCCGAACGATATCTCCCGACGGCCGTATTTTGGCTACGTCATGCGGCAGCCACGCGTTCACTCCACAGCCCATTGGAGGTACCACTGACGCATACCGCCACCGTACCGTAGGCGGTGCGATATGAAACCGCCTCGGTTTCCGGTTTTATCATTCCCGCTTGTATTACCTCACCGCCACGTCACTGCTCCGTCAACCCACGTCACCCCCAGGTACGCCGTCGCGTCATTTCTCCGCTCACCACTGCTCCACTTGTCCTGCCATCTCACTGTCCCCGTGGACCAACCAGAGGCCGCCACCTGGCTGGATGACGTCCTGCTGACATCATCCGACCCTGACCCACCGGTGACATCATGCTGACGTCAGCGCGAAAACGCGCCAAAATCACCAAAAGATATATTTATGCCAAAAATCGTGTTTTTTGCTATTTTTGGGCGCAAGATTTGTTATTTGTTCTGCATGTAAACTCACGTCCAAACCTACACCAGCCGTGGAAAAGACTTCCGGACCGCTAGAACGTTCATCCCTCAAAGTGCTAGCAAGTTCTAACTGACCAGATTCTACAGGTACTTCTCATTTGCACTCTAAAGCTCCATTTTCACTGAATTTCGGGTATAACTAGTAACAGACCTCCAAACTCAAAATTCACCATTAAAGGACCACTGAAATAGCATTCAGACCAATCCAGAGCTGCCACTACAGGTTTATAGGGCCACATTGGGCAAGTTGAATGTAAACTTGTTACTGGTTCGCGCAATCGTGAACCAGTCACCTGCAAGAAGCTAATTTGCCTAAAAACAAACTCTGCTCAGGTCTGCAACTCACCTATTAACTCAAAAGCGGCATTTCAAATCGCTACAACCTTTCCCATTCACTCTTGGTCCTCAGAAATTCTCATTTTCCTCAGAAAAAGCGCTGTTTGTGTTACTTTGCATAGTAACACCAGTCCTCGAAAAACAGAATCCTAAGAAGAACCATGGATCCCCCTGTGGCTCCTATAGCCCTCAATGTAGCTCCTCTGAATGCCCCTCACAGAGCATTGGACTGGAAAGCATTAGCTGACTTAGACTATAAGATATCAGAAGAAATGCTAAGCAGGAGCAGGTTTCATCTCCAAATACTAAATGAAATCAAAATCCAACATCAGAATGGGACAGACATCTTGGGAATTTGGGATTCCTCTCTCCCAATCTTCAAGCTACCACAGGTCAACCAATTCCCAGAACTCATCCACTTATGTGCTGAGTATTATGATGCATCCCAGAGGGCAGTGCTTGATTCTTCAGGCGCAATTTTGTTTCTTATTACCCCTGAAGCCATCAGGGAGATGCTGCAGTTCAAAACAGATAAGAAGTTGGTCCCTCTATCACTAGCTGATTTGATAATGGAGGGAGCCAGAATGACAGAGGCCCAGATTACAAAGCTTAACCAGTTATTCATCAAAGCTGACACTGTACAAATCCCTCCCATCAACTATGTCTACCTCAACCAATTGGGCCTGGACCTTGTTGACATGATCAGTCCCATCCTGGGATATGATTCAGTGGAGTATGTGGATGAAACGGTTATGCACATAATGCTCATGTTTTCTCCAGGAAGAAAACCAGTCTGCTATGACTATGCCACATACATCTCAGACAAGATGCATGAGCAGTTGATGAACCTATCAAGAGATAGGGTATTTAAATACACTTCTTACATATATCATTTGCTTCTATACTTCCAGCATGAGAAGTTCTCCTTCCCAATGAAAAGAGAAGATGCACAGGGAAATTTGAGATCGGTGGTGTAATGGACATCTGCTTTCCACCTCAATTTCTATTCTCCATACACCTACTGTGAGTTCATTGATCACTTCATTCATCCAGCCATGACTCTACTGTTGGGCTCACCTCCTCCCAGATTGACAGATGAGATGCAAAGACTCCTGCATTTATCAAAAGCATACAGCATTGGGGATTGGTACTTCTACCAACACCACACCGTTATCAGAATATATGGGTGTGAGTTGCCCCCATTTAGACTACCCAGATTTGTGCCTATGAGACTACTTGCCTTAGAATACTTCAGGCAGTTTGGCTCTGTGGATATGTTCCACTTTTTAGGCAAAGGTAAGAAGGCACAGCTAAAGGTCAAAAGTCAACTTGGCCATTTCCTCTATAACGAAAGGGAGGAAGGGTGGAAGGAAGCAGATAGAATACTTGGGGGCCTTGGTCTCAAATACAGCTTCCTATGGAAACCTTATGACCCTAACAACTTCATTACCATGAGGAGGCTTAAATACAAGTTGTCTGCTTATGATCATTGCAGCCTTCCTCACATAGAAAAACATGCCAATCAAAGTAAATGGAGGAGAGGGACTTTAGAAGAAGCTGTTACTCAAGAAGAGCTTAATCAAAGAGCTCAAAGAAACATAAAGAAAATGGCTGATCTTGAGTTTTATTCACAGGTCAGCTCACTACCAAGCATACAAATTGGAGCAGCAGCATCCTCTTTAACCGCCCAACAGCAAGCTACAAGAGTTGCTGGAAATATATCAGAGAAGGGAAAAGAAAAGGTGATGGAGATAGAGCCAGAGCAGCGAGAGAAAGAACAGGCAGAGCAGCAGCAGCAGCAACAACAAAAACATCAACAGCAGCAAGGCGAAGGGCAACCTGAAACACAGCAGCCCTTACACCAAGAAAGAGTGGTAGATACCCCAATTACCACTGAGCAGCAGGCCCAAAATGTAGAACACTCAAGGCCTGAAAACATTACTGATGCCTTGGTCCTTCAAACTCCACAGAAGGAGGACCTAAGTAGAAAAAGGGACAGAGAAACACCCATGACTTCATCCATCAACCAAGAGGAGAAGAGACAGAGGTTAAATGACTTCTCAGAGGATGATGCAGCAATTAGACAAGCAATGGGTATGGGCCCACCCAGCAGGGAAGCCTCGATCAGTTCCTTCCACCAAGAACAAGACAGAACCATGGGAGGGGAGGTCACTTCCTCCAGCCAGCAGAGGGAAGGAGAGGTAGGCATCAAACAGCAGTTTATAGACATCAAAAGAAGGAGTGAACCCATGAAAGTCAAATTATATAACCATTTGTTGAAAATGGCTCCCTCCAACCAACAAAGATTAATGGATGCCTTTGATGTGGACGAAGGCAAGTTGACTATGAGTCACTTCATACCCACCGCACTCCAGCCACAATCTACTGCAGATTATCTCAGGACTAATCTAGAGGTCCTGGCCAAGGACATCCACCCAATGGATAAAATTGAGCTACACAAGCAAACTGGTGAAATGGTGTATGCCTCCTTGGCAGACAAAACGTTGGAGAATTACAAATTAACAAGCAGCCTCAATGCTACAGCCTCCCAACTAGAATTGGAGAGGGCTTCATCTCAGGCCAAAGACAACAGGATAAGATCCCTAGAGGACATCATCGTGGAAATTGGGCATAACCCCAATGACATCAAAGGGATACAGGAGATCTTGAAACTAAGGGATGCTGACATGGCTGCATTAAGGAAGAAAGTCAAACTCCCAGCTACCATTCACCCCCAAACAGATGAGGTAGCCCAACAAAGGATGGAAAAGGATGCCACAGATCTGCTAATATCTATATATAAGCAGCTCCTGCAGACATAAGAAAAATTAGGAGAGTCTGAGGCCGCACAAGCGGCACTGCAAGCAGCACTAAAGCAAAGGGAAGAGGGCCAGACCTCTCAGCCTCCCCCGGTCATCAATCTTGAGAACACTACTCCTACCACTGTGCCTCCACCTCAACAAACTGAACAAACAGCTACATCCACTTCAGCAGCACCTACAAGTACAGAACAGGCACATAGCCTAGACATGCAGAAATTAAAGAATGAAATACAAGTCTTGGAAGCTCAGATGACAGAGCTGCATGAAACCAGAGAAAAGCTGGCCAAGGTCAATGAAAGGCATGATAAGACAAAAAGAGAAGTGGCAGAAAAGGGCAGGGAGATCAAGGCCCTTAGTGACAGAATCAAAGAGCTGGAAAAAGAGCTCAGATTGGATAAGATTGTATCTGAAGTCAGAGCAATGATATGGGCCAATATTGGCCAATCTATTACAAATCAATGGCAATACATTGAGACAATCCATGAGCAATTAGATCTCATCCCAAAAGCAAAAAAAAGGAGGTCCATAGAGCAAGAGCTGCATTGAGCAATATGCCTGAAGTGGCCACCAGAATGATCAATGTACTCAATAATAGGACAAGCTCTTAGTTAGCTACCATTGGAATCACAAACAGAACTGAGACTATTCAAATGATCAAGAGGGTGCTTACTTTGAGAAATTTGGTGCAAAAACTGGACAGAAGAACTCAGGATATGCACACTGAGGTAAACAGGTTCATGGAGAGATTTCAGGTATTGCAGAACAGAGGACTCCCTAGCTTACTGAACAGCGGAGGGAAATTATTCACCCATGAACAGTATGCTAAAAGAGTAAATGTTTTTGCCTCAGCACAGATCAATGAGAAGGCCAGCACTTCAGAAGACACAGGACCTATTACAGGGCAGGATTTCTATAGTAAGATAGAAAATCTATTTTTTATAATGAATGAAATTAATCACTTGTTTGATGTGGCCCCAAATTTTTTCAAATATACAGAGGCAGAGGAAACAATGGAGGCCATTCTCAGGCATCAATTGCCTCCACAGGACTGGTGGGTCAAGGCAATTCAAATGATTTTATGAACAGCAGGCCATCCACTAAATTTCGGTTACAGAAAAACTGAACTGTCATGCACAGGACAGTTTATTTCGGTCAGCAGGCATTTAAGATGAAAGCTGAGCCAACTCAGCAAGGCCCATAGCCAGCACAGCAAAAGGAAAATCTACATGTGTCCAAGCCGAGAAAAGACAGCAGAACAGCTCCACAACGCCTTCTTCAGCATTGATGCGGATCACTCCAACCGACTCGTTGGATTCCCAAAGTTAAAATATCTTCTGACAAATGCAAGAGCATTTATGTTGTATTAAAGGAAGCATTAACTTTTACTCCGCTGTAATGACAAAGTTGGTGAAAGAGTTATTTCTCAGATGACTCAACGCCTTGATATTTTGTAAAGATGTTTTGTATTTATAGAGCCCTCGCACTAGAGATGAGGGTTGTTGTTGATTTCTCCTGAAGAAGTTCTTATGCTGTAATCCTTTCAGAAGTTAATAGAGAAAGCAATGGAATTTCTCGGATTTCTGAGGTGTTGGATGCGTTCTGGTGTATGTTGATAACTGCTGGATTCCTGTGTATTTCACCATACAATAAGTATCTATATCTCTCTCTGTTAATCAGTTGTTTTGTTAAAATCCATATACGTTATCTAATTTCAATACTAAGCAACAAGGAAAAAGAATAGCTTTCAGGATTTATTCGCTGAGTACCCTGAGTTCAATCTGTGTTGTTTATGAATGTTTTCTTCAGCTGTAATCTAGATAAGTGTAATTCTTAATTGCTGCACTTTCAGAATACATCTTTCATAGTGGCCTTTGTCACAGGAATTCAAGTTTTGCTCCTGTGCAGTGTGCTCACCTTCATCCCAGCAACTTAATAGAAAATTCTTAATTGCTTTCTGTTGGTTGACATACATCACCATTTGATCCAATTTTGTCTGTCTAAAATACACAATAGGCCCTGCAGTTTGGACACCACCAATACAGCGTATCAGATCATTTCACAACTCCAGACTCCATTGCCCAATGGTATTATACTATCTAAACACTATATCATAAGACCTAAAAGAAATCCTTCAACCAAAAACATAAACCAAAACCTGAGCACAATAGCTAGCCTAAAACACCATCATAACAGAGACAAATCATAAAGAGAGAGCCCTCTCTGATCACAGTTTGGCTAGAAGCTGTGATCCAAAGATTGGTTAGTGGTTACCCCGGCCGTATTCCCTTGGGAGTCATAGGGAACAACCTGGGTGTTAACAGTATCAAGGCATAATAGGTGGAACCAAAGACATTGAGATGATTTACCGAAGGAATGTGCCCATACCACATTTCATAAGGAGTCTTGTTTCTGATAGCATTAGATGGACATCTATTCTTTACATATACAACACATAGAACCGCATCAGCCCAAAACATCATTTTTACTTTTTTGAAGAACAACATGGAGCGTACCATATTTAAAATTGTCCTATTCATTCTTTTAGCTACACCGTTCTATTCAGGATTATAAGGCACAATTGTTTGATGCATAGAAAATTTTAGGGGCGAATGTTCGCCCTTTGGCAAAATTAAGGGGTCTTAAATTTTTAGTGGGCGAATATTTTGTGTCATAGTACATTTTTACAAATCACCTCAAATAGCCCACCTTATTTTAAGGGAGAGGGTAAAAAAGGTAAATTTATCCCTTGAAATTAGGAGTTACAACCTTCCATTCGCCCTAATTTTCAAGAATAGGTTTTATTTAAGTGAATCCTATGGGCCAAATACCATATTTATAAAAGAGGTATGGTAAATTAATAAAAATATAAATAAATGAGAGGTATGGTAAATAAATAAATAAAAATTTATATTTACTCCATAAGTCACCTTATATACATGCAAGGGTGTAAACAAATAAAAATATAAGTAAAGTGGAGGTATGGTAAATAAATAAAAATATAAATAAACTAGATGTATGATAAATAAATAAAACCTCTTTTTATATTTAGTCCATAACCCTTGTTCTATTTATGAAGGCTCAAAAAAGAGGTTTTATTTAAGTGAATCCTATGGGCCAAATACCATATTTGTAAAAGAGGTATGGTAAATTAATAAAAATATAAATAAACGAGAGGTATGGTAAACAAATAAAACATTATGTTTACTCCATAAGTCACCTTATATTTACGAACACTCAAAAAATGCTTTATATTTAGGTGAAACCTATGGGCAAAATACTATGGGACAAATACCATGGGCTAGATTATTATTAATACCATGCAAAAAACATTATTAACCCTAATATTAGTATTAATAAAAATAAAAATGGCACATGGTATTGACCCATGGTATTCTCCTAGAATGTAGCCTATTTAAATGGGGGAATTAAGCCATCATAGATCCATCTTTACTCTTGATCTACTAACCCCCGAGAGGCATCAAATATCGTGATATGAAAACTAACATAGAGTGAAAAAATATTTGATCCCTCTCAGGGCTTGGTGGATCAAGAGTAAAAATGGGTGTTGTAATTTAATGTATGTTAAACATTTTAGCTTGGTTAAAATAAAAGACAACTATTATTTTTATTAATTTTTATAAATTACTAATAGTAATTTTTAAGCTCCAGGTTTATGATAACCCATGGTAATACCATGGTATTCATGTGAGCATAGACTATTTAAAGGGGAAATTCTCTCATCATAGATCCATCTTAATTTTGGGTCTACCAAGTGCTTAGAGGGATAAATAAATTTCATCCCCCTAAGAGTGGTAGATGTGGAGTTAAGATGGATATAGGTTGGTTTTTATGATAATGAAGATTTTAAATAGACTTCGGAAATTATATTGTAAAAACATCTTAAGGTGAATGGTTAAAGCATAGAAATTAGACAAGTATATTTGTATACTTCTGTTTTAAACTGAAACAAATCCAAGGCTAGAAGGAATGGATTGATTGCACTAGTGATCCTTCTATAACTTTCCAACATTGGCTAGAGTAAACAGATTGTAATTTGGGTAATTTTTCTAGCTGCAAACAGGAACATACTTGTGTATTGGCAGGGTGGTTACGAGGTCCCTAGAAGTGATGAATTAGAATTTTTCTTGGTTTTTTCTCATGCTTTTTGTGAATGACACAGGTGAATTTTATCCTACACCCACTAGGTTATCGACATGTAATTTCGGTAATTTTGATTTCAAAAGATATTTTAAAGAAATGCAATGATTTCATTTGTGTATTCAATAAACACAATATTCTAATGGAATTCTACATTTGTGGTTTACCTATACAAATTCCATGGAGATGTATTAGTGGTGTGACATCCATTGTCCTCAAGCAGAGGCTTTAGTTTTACTCTTTTCTAGAAGCAAATACTTTCTTCCAACATTTTTGAGTTCCATGAAAAATTTGAAAGTCCTAATAGTATTCAATTATGGGTTCAAGAGAGACATAGTATTCAATTATGGGTTAAAGAGATCCACACTGAATGATCTATGAGCCTTATCTTCACTTACTTTAACACTATTCACTTGGAGAGGCTGCATGTGCCCCCACTTCAAGAGCATAGTAAATTCATGTAGAACTTAGAGAAGCTATATTTAAGCTTTTAATGAAGATTGGAAAAATGGCTAGGTTCAATAACACCCTGTCAAGCATTAAGCTTCCAATAATGCTAGATTTTAACCTGGAGCACTTTTGTGATTTGGAGTAGATGCCCCCTTGTATTTGTGACACATCTTTAGTTGTGAATTAGACTATTACTAACTATCATTTCCTTTGAAAGTTACCTAATGACTTGGGGAACCTCAACTCTTTAAGAATGTTAAGGAAGGAAATAAAGTACATTATGCTAAGTTCTCTTATGCTTTTCAAAATTTTCTTGTATATCTACAGTGTTTCAGGTAGGAAAGTACATTCTGTTAATGAAAATTTGTCTTGATAGAAAGGCCAATTTCAAATTCTAATTCTTTCAAAAAACATTGTATAACTGTAATGCTTCTAAAAGGAAAGCATATTTTTTCAATTTAAGTATCATGATCCCATATTCCAACTTATTTTTCAGTAACCCATTAGGCTTTGTAGCTTTGAATAAATCCATGTCTTTTGATAAGATCCTCTTCCAAATTACAACACAGTTTCCTTTTGGCAATAACCACATACAATGTCTTGATTTTGTTATTGAGAAAATAGAGGTTGTGAAACAAGCCTGTGCCATACAAGGACTTGATTCATTGATTATGTATCAATTATGGCTCTTGATGTAACAATGTCTGGATTTTTTTGCTTGAAAATAGAGGTTATGCTTTACTATTTCACAGAATTTCTTACAATCTTTCCATAAGTATTGATTTGTAATCTCAGTCGCTGAGGGATGACAGTAATGACAAAGGTAATATTCCATGGTTTGAAGTTCCCCTCTTACTAAATATTTAAATATATCACCACAATTTAACTATTAGTTAAAGGAATTATATTTGATTTGTAAACAATTCATTGCTTGATTTATATATTTTGATTTTTTCCCTTTTTATTTTTTCTCAGATTTGGTATGAGATATCTTCCAAGATTTGGGTTCCCTAGTTTTCCCACTATAGCTACGAGGTTCAGATGCTATCGTTAAATATTCTTGGAACATTACAACTTGTCCAGTAAGTGTGCTTTGAAACATTGTTGTTGCTTTTCCACGGTGTTAATGCAAATAAGCACTGCTACGAGTGCCATTATTTAGATTAAGTGCCGAAATCTAGGTGGTATTGTAATGATGGATTGATTGTTTTCTAGCTACTAAGGCCATATGAATTTTTATCTCTTATGTTGTCCTGAGATATTCAAATTTAGAATAAGAATTGAGGTCTCGTTTTCACTGTAGATTGCAGTCAATTTCTTGAACATAATATATAGTAGATTATCTTTTACTAATCAACTGTGGATGTGATCCCTTGTAGGAAAGGAAATTCAAAGTGACTTTGATTTCACATTGATTTGTCAAAACATCCACACAGGAAAGGAGATTCAAAGTGACACTGATTTCACACTGATTTGTCAAAATGGAGGCAAGAGAGAAGGAAACTTTGTATTCAACAATGCTCTTAAGTTCATATGTACATGCATAGACATATTAGTAGAAAATATTGAAGGGTTGCCTAAGTAATATTTTACATTCCACTACATTCTTTACAACTTGTAAATAAATAACTCGGAAAAATTCATTACACTACTTGTTATTCATTATTAATCAGTGGTTAATATTTTGATATTGACTGGCTAAGATTTTTCTTCCTTCTATGAAATTGTGTGTTCTATAATGCTTCTTTTCCATTCACTATGTATAGCATATAAAGTGTGTCTAATGGAGTAGGAAAATTGGAAAGCCTTGTGATCCTTGAACTATGTTACAAGGCAGAAACCCAACAGGGTAGGGTAGGTGCATCCCCACAAAGGGGTCACAAATACCAAAGTTGGTATTGGCTAGTGCCTTGAGCTAGAAATTTTCCTTTACCCTTGTATTAATAGTGAATCTGGAGAGGATTCTAATATTATCTTTATAAGATTTATATCATTTAAGATTGATGAATAAAATTCATGAGAGATGAGCTAGGATGTCGTTGCAAGGTGGTTTTTGATTATTGGAAGCTATGATGGCCATTATGTCAGGCCAGGTGGTCACACTCCCTTGATCGTGAGCATGATTGTGATCAAGATAGAAGACTTCATAATCTAGATTGATTTTTTAGCAGTGATAGTTAGTGGGCTCATTCACAAAAGATTCTATTTCACTAATCCTTTTTATAGAGTTGTCAAATTCAATTTCCAAAGGTTTTAATTACACTATAGAGTTGAGTTCTGAGAGAGTTGTGATTCACAGTGTTAAGTATAGCAGCTATGACACTTGAATGAAGACAAGCATAGTAGAGGTATCAGAATCTGTTATAAGCTTACCTGCATATTATAAGGGACTTGGTTTTATTTTTTATAATTTTATAAACAATTTCCATGTCATGGAAATGTGAAAAAAAAATAGTGATATTGCCACCATGTGGCTCTTGTCATATATGGTTTTATACCTTTTCAAAAAATTCTCTAAGAGTTCACAATGCTAAGATTCACTAGGACTTTACAAAGTGTTATTATTTAGTGAAAGAATCTCCAAGATCTTACAAGATTTTATAATTGAGTAAAATATTCGCCATGCCTGGTGAGAGATTCGCCAAAAAATTATATAAAATATTATATTATTGATAAAATTGCCTTCCATCTTTCCTATATACCATGGAGATTCGCCCATTTATTATACATATAAATTTGCGGGGGGGGGGTTCTTAAAATTTTCCCTAGTTTGATGTTTGATCCCATGATGGCGACGATAGTTTTCAAATTCATTTGAAGTGTATTCTTTTCCATTATCAGTGCGAATAGAGCCAATATGAGATTGTGCATCATTTTCAATCCATGTATGAAAGTTCTTGAATGTTTGAAAAGCATCATATTTGTTCATTAACAAATAAACCCAACACATTCTAGTGTAGTCATCAATAAATGTCATCATATATTTATTTCCATTTGCAGAAGGAACAGGCAATGGACCACATAAATCTGAATGAATGAGTTCAATTTTTCGATGTGCTCTAGAGTGTGAATCATGAAAGGACTGTTTGCTATGCTTTCCTAGAATGCAAGCATCACATTACTTAAGCTTCCTAAGAATTGTAGGCAAACCAGTAACACCATTTTTTTTCAACAGGAAGATGTTTTCATAGTTCAAATGTCCAAATCTAGCATGCCATAATAAACTTGATGGAAGTGTACCTTCTTCATAATGAGAATTGTATGAAAAATGTTGTGCATGAGCAGAGGTACCCTGCAGCTTGAGAAGCCTTTCTTCTTCTATCCCTGTCATGAAAAGTGAGTGGTCAGATGCTTTTCTCACCTCAAGCTTGCCATCAAACATATGAATGGAATGACCTTGCTGGCGGATGTGGACCAAGGACAACAAGTTTCTCCTCAGCTGTGGGAGATATAGAACATGGTGCAGAAGAACGTCTGGAAGACCATGCAATTTAAGCCTGACTCTGCCAAGCCCCGATGGCTTGATTTTTGACTGGTCTGCAAAGTATACTGCTCCATCAAAATTGTTAGTAAATTATTCAAAAAAATATTTTCTATGAGTGATGTGGCAAGTTGCTTCTGAATCAAGCAACCATTCATTTTTCCAAGAAGCAAGTGAAACATTAAATAAGTCTTCATTTACTCCAATATTACATTGTGCCACAACATAATGAGTGGATTCAAGTTCTTTACCTTTTTTTGTGTCATTAGTTTTACCTTTGGCTTGGTTTCTTTGCTTCTCAATTTTGTCCCAAGGTAACTTGCATGTCGAGGCATCATCTAATCCATTTTTTTTTACAGCCTATGCAGTGCAAATTTGACTTTTCTCCTTGAGAGTGTCTGCCCCTTGCCTCTGAAATATCTTCCTCTTCCTCTTCGAACACATCTTCCTATAGAATAATCTTGGGCAAGATTCTCTTCTTTATGAGCAAGGCACACAACCTCTTTAGAAGATTCAGGGGTTGTCTTCTTTCCAAAAGCTTTCTCTCTTTCAACAAATTTTTCCACAAGGGAGTCAGAGGTAATATCTTTGAGATTTCCATTTGCTTGCAATGACTCAAGATAATTGGAGTAAGTAGGATAAGGTGCCTTGAGAAAAGCAATCAGAGAAATATCCAATTCAACCTTAGTGACTTTGATATCATGCATTATAGATTTTACTTTAGATGTAAGAGCAAGATGATCATTGTTTTGTAATTCAAGGGTGAAGAGTTTAATCATGAGTTAAACAACTTCAAGTGCAGAGTGTGAGTCATAGAGTTCTTTTAGCTTTTGTAAGGCTTCGAATGCATTTGAAAAGGATGAAATGTGTCGACTCACCTCTTCACTTACTGATGCTGCAATCAATGCATAGGCTTTGCTGTTCTTCTTTTCCTAATTGGTGAGCTCCTTATCTGAGGTAGGCTAGACAGGCACTTCATCTCCTTCTCCAACACACACTCCTTTCCATAGCTCATTAAAAATGAGAGTGTGTTGGATTTTCCATGACCATTCAATATAATTCTCCTTGGCAGTGAGAACTATTCCCACAATAGATATGATTGAATGCATATCGTTATATCAACAACATTTAACAATATTCAACGTTCACCCAGATATCAGAGTCTGACTGTAGTTGTAGTTCTTTTGTTGCATTGTATGGCAAAGATGAATGACAGAGATGAGCGAAGGAGATGAACGGAGGAGATGAACAGAGGAGATGAGCGGAGGAGATGAGTGGAGGAGGTTCGTCGATGGTAACGATCAACGGTTATCAGAAGCGAAGAAGTCTGGGCGTTAACCAATACGGAGGGCAATTTTAGAGCGATAAGTGGTATTTCGGGCAGATAAAAAATGGTAAGAGGTATTGAGAGGGGAGCACTCGATTCCACTAAGCGATTGACATGTGGTGACTAGGGCAAAGAGAAAAACCACTCATATCGGGCACGTAACTCTCATGCATGTAGGCCACGCGATATCAGTATAAATCGTCGGATTTGGAGGTGATGATCAACAGTGGAGATTAAAATGCACTTTTCAATAACTGTCGTGTAAGTGCCCCCCCCGAAATAAATGTCATCCGTCAGATCTTGAGATTGAGATCTACAGTCGAGAATGAACCCGATAGAGTGAATCGTCAGGAATGGTGTCTGAACGGGTTTAATGAAGGTTATGATCGGGGCAAGAGATTTGCGATATGAGCTTACAAAGTAGACCCAATGATATTTATATATGGGTTTATAATACCTAAGATCCGGCTCAAGGGAATGTAAGAAAGGATATATGTGAATAATCAGAGTAGGAGGAAATTCAAGTCATTACATCACCTTTGGCCTCAACAGCTAGCTCCAATGCAACACACTTCAACGAATGATAAATGAGATTTCACAGGGCGTTGACAGTGATGTCATCCTGCAAAAGATACAAAACAAAGGGAAAACAGAATAAGAGTTACAAATAAAAAGGAAGCCAAAAATGGCTCCTGCTCTAATACCATGTCAGACCAGGAGGTAACTTCTCAAATTAAAATTATTTTATTCATTTAGGTTGTTCATTATTATATACAAGAGGGAGTGACTGTTCGGTTCATCTCCCGATGACTCTCTATATTATCTATTATTTATTTACATTAATTACAGTTGTACACCCAATCCCTCTAATTAGGTGTCAATAAAAACTTAGCTTTAGTGACAGATTTGAGTAGGCATTTGATAAGAAAGTCATCATTGCTTGAAAACTTGTCCTTTAAACTTAATTGGATAATTGTGTTGCAGTGAAGAAAGTGCATGTATGAAGTGGTATTTGGTCCTCCTCAATCATGGTTTTAGAGCCTAGAAGTCATTATTCGAGACCAAAAGACAAGAAACAATATTTTGGAGAAAATTTGGTTGAGTTTACATGATTCCACACGATTGCTACAAGATTGCCTTATTTTTCTCTTGGATTGGATCTGTGACCATTTTGACAGTGGAAAAGGTAATCTAAAGGTGGGAAAGGGTAGTTGAAGGTATATGAAGGTTGTATGAAGCTTTCTCCAAGCCTAGCACCTCTCATATGCCAATCTTGCACAAAACAAAAAGCACGCAATGTCCTTCAATGACCCAGAAATGTAATTTTGGTGGTAGAGTTTTGAGGGCACTGTAAGATGAGGAAGAAGAGGTTTATGATGATAAAAGAAATGTAGGTTGAATGTGAAAAACTTGTAATCCACTAGTAGTACCTGCAAGCCAGATAAAAAATCATGTTTACAACTTGAAAAGAGTGCCAAACTAATGATTAAATTGCAGTAAAATGTATTAAATTAGAAAGGATGAGTTGAATTTTATTACATCACAATACAATCTCACTGTAAACATGCATATGGCCTTCATCCATGAAGGCTTAAAGAAATATGTGATTTGACTCCTAAATATGAAAAAACAAAGTATAGAAAATAACATTAATCTAAGGTATAATAAATGCGAAGGAAAATAACTACATGTTTTTGGCTTGCTAATGTGTATTCTTCAACCAAATTTCCCACAAGAGAGGTTGTAACAAGACCTACACAAACAACTTTCGCAAGTAAATTTCTATCAAGTAATACAAGAGATGATAATAGTCAAAGGTAATGCATGAATAAAATACACAAAGAGATACTAGAGCCTCTAGGTTGGGCCCTAACCCAAGGGGACTTAGCCCTCTGAAACAAACTCAAATGAAAGATAACATTTAGCTTTTCATTGCCATAAAATAGAGTTCAAATACATCATGGGATGAGAATGACAATCTCAAGCTTCCTAAATCTTAATAGCTCCTTTCTAATAAAACATTTTGAATCCTATTGACCCCTTGGGCTTTTTTATTTATAAAAAAATTACTAATGGGTAGCCCCCTTGGAAAGAGTATTGCTTCCCTCCAAAATCTAAAAAATAGTGAATCTAGCTCCCTTGGATCCTCACAATTCCTTGAGTGCCTCAATTGCTAGTAGGTCCTCGAGTTGTAGGTGAATGATCTTAGGGATCAAGTCGAGTCGTAGGTGAGTAACTGTAGGGGACAAACCTCATACATATCCTCTATATTCCTCCAACATGCCTTTGCATAGTAAATACACTCAAACATGTTTTTTTCCTTCATATTAACCACATTAGGTCACAAAGTATGAAAAACATCCTTTAGTCTCCCTATTAAGAAAATTATAGTGAAAAAGATGTTGATTAATGTGAGAAAAGAGAAAATTATAAGCTCAAGGATAGCAAGATTGACCTTATAATCTACCTATTGATGGGGCCCATTAACATTATTGGCGATTTGTTTCACACATATAGGGACTTTTTTAGCCTACATACTAGCCCTTTCTTTCATTTAAGAGAAAAATATTTTGGCTGCTTAATGTAGATTTCTTCTTCCGGATTGCCATGTAGGAAAGTGGTCTTTACATCCATTTATTATACTTCTAAATCAAAAGTAGTAGCAACAATTAAAATAAATCTAATACAATTTAACGTGATAATAGGAGAAAATATCTAACCAATATCAATTCCTACTTCTTGGGAATAACCTTTTACTACTAACATGGCTTTGTATTTCTCCAATTTTCCTTCTACCTTCAACTCCTTCTTAAACACTCATTTTCCACCAATGGGATTTATTCCAACTAGTAACTCCACTAGGTCCCAAGATTGGTTCTTTTCCAAGGATGTCATTTCTTCAACTATTGGATTTTTCTAGAGTTTTCCATCACATAAATCCTCTTCCTCCCTAACAATTCTAGGATCGTCATCAATAATAAACAATCCAAATTTTGAATGAAAATCAACGGGAGTATACCTTTATGGCTTCCTTCTTTCCCAAACTGATCTCTTCAATACTCGAGTAGGTGGTTCTTCTTCCTCTTATTCTTGTTCTTTTGTAGAGTCTAATTAATCATTCTCCAATTCAACTTCAACTTTTATGGTTCTTTCCCCCTTGGCAGGACGTCTTGTTTGACAACATCTTTGATTTATTTAAATACCCCATCTCTACTATACACAACCTTCTTAGTTTATGAGTTCCAAAGCTTGTAACCTTTCAAACCACTTTTATATCCAACAAAGATATACCTTTAATCTTTCTTATCTATTTTACTCATAATCTCCTTTGGAACATGTACATAAGAATCACAACCAAATAACCTAACATGTTTAAGAGAGGGTTTTTACTAGTCCCCTCAAGTTTAATATCCCCTCATTCCTCGCGCACCCATAATTAAGTAGCTTGTTTCTCTAAACTAAGTGCTTCCTTTATGTTCTAGCTTTACAATCTACATTATCTATTATCTAACTCTCAATGGTAACTTCTCTTGTGGACTATCCTTTTACCAACATAATATCTTCTTAAATCTAGCTTCCTTCAACCGATAGCTCAAATTTGGTTCTCCTTTAATTCCACATTTCAAATATTGGCATTACCTTTAATTCCATATGTTGATTTAAGGGGGCCTAACCTAGGTTTAGAGTTGTTCGTGCCAACCAAGAAACCCCTAATTGCTAGCCCTTTTGACAACAACCTGAATATCACAAGCTACAGTCTCACTCAAAGCAATATTGGGGGATGCTAGAACTAGCTTTTTGCATCCAGCAATGAAACTACCGTACCTGTATGAATGCCACTACCTGACCAGCATGAAAGACACTACCTTACTAGTGTGAGTGAAACTACCTAGCCCCTATCCCTGCTGAATGGCTCTACCCCCTCCCCTCTCACACACCGAACCCGGACTTCTACGATGACTGACAAAGAGCATAACCGACAAAGAGCACAGCAGAAAGAATAACGACAAGGATGAGGATGACACCCAACCAATAGGACAAGGAGCCCCCAGCAGGCAAGAAAGAAAATAAATATAGAGAAGCAACTAAAGTGCATTGCATGGTGACCAGCGATGACACCAGGGATGAGAAGAGCGAGCAGTTATAAAGGCCAGCTAGCTTATGAGGCCAGCAGGGAAGGGAGGAGAGAAAGAGGAAGTCGAGGAGGAGGCTACAAGCCCTCTGCAAGGGAGAGAGAGCTGCTATGTGGCCAATAAACCGCTCAATATGAATGAAGATCGAAGCTACATGACGCACCCTAAGTCTTTTGTCCTGACTTGCCGAATCGTAAGAGCCCCAATGTAGCCTCTCCATAACTGCTCTAGAAATGCCCCAACCTAATAGCAGTAATTCGGGATAAGCGCTCTTAAGTTCTTGTAGCTTAGATATGCCTTCGCGTAGATCAGTATCCTTCTATGTTCTACCACTTTAACTCTAATAAAATGGCTTCTAGACCTTCACAAAGGTCTATGATCAGTCTTTATATACCCTAAAGAGGAAAACTATCCACTTTTGTGCACTAATTAATAACCCTAGACCTTCCTTTGCGCATATCTGTCCAATTCATCGGTAATCTTATTATAATCAACCCTTATCTTTGTGAAAACATATAATCACTTAGTTCATGCATAAATATTATAGTTCAATGGATTCATGCAATATTTACACATTATTTCATAGAAAACATATCATTGAGCGACAAAACATAACATAAACATAGTTAACAATAATACTCATATGCAAGATATTTCTCCAAAATCAGTCTTTATTCAGTTCTAGCGTTCAATTTGCAGACTTGTCTGCCATGCGCACCAGTTGTAGGGGTCCACACTCTCTGTTGTGTACTTGCCAAGGCATCCTACTCAGTCAACTATAAGAGCCTCCCCTTTCGCTTAAGTATAGGAAGCAAAGCTTTCCTGCCTTAGCACTTGCCCAAAACAATCTTTATCTTGACTTGTCTATTTTTAGCTACTTCTTAGACTTGCTATGACTCAACTATATACAATACCATGGTCTACAGACCCTTGTTTAGTCTCAACAACTGACCTATCACTTACCAAAACAAGGGGCTGAATCCCCTTTTACTCCTATCTAGTTGTGTCCTTCATATCCACACTTCGTGAAGAACTTACATTCTTTACAAAACTTCTACAAAACTGAGTTAAACTAACCCAAAACGGACCCTAGGGACCTTATCCCAAAACCATATATCAATAAGTTATTCTTATACATAAAGCTAAGCATTATTCTATCACTTTACCATTCCGTAGAGCTCCCTTAAATTGGCCCATTTTCATTTTATAGCTTATGTATTTAATTTCCACATCATATGCCCAAACAATGAGCCAAGGATCTTTTAAATCGGTATGTTAGAGAATCAATGTGATTGGGTGGATGATATTTGAACCTCAAATTGTAGGTTTTAACCATATATATAAAATACCCCCAAAATCAATTCCTTAAAAGAAAAAATATACAATCGCAAGAACAAAAAATATACACATATTTTTTTCTCCTAGAGCCCGAAACTGGGAAAACCAAATTAATTTTTCATTAGTTTTGGGTGTGGAGCTTGATTATCTTCTTTATTTAGAGGTATCACCGTATTGGACCCAAGTTCATATTTTGGCAGAAACGCCGCCCTTTATGTGCGCCACCAGGGGGGTCCAGGGGGGGTGATGACTATTATTTGGAGCCCCCCCTGGCGGGGGATCGGGGGGTAGCAGCCCCGAAGCTAAAAATAGATTTAAAATTTCCTTGTAAAATGTTGTAATTTCATAGTAAGTCTAGATCATTCATTAGGTGGAAATGTGATGGTAGAAGTTATGTTTAATTTAGGGTTTTTTTTCCCTAGAAAGCAACCCATCACTATATATGAGTGAATTGTATTGTGGCTATGTAGATCTGTATTCTGAGCGAGAAAGAGAGAGGAGATTGTGTAAGAGAGAAGAGGGAATTACAACAAATCTATTGTAGGTTGTATCTCTTCATTTTTCTCGATAATATAAAAGGAAGGGTTGGTTGTTTCTCCATGGACATAGCCAAATTGGGTGAACCACGTATATCTGTGTCTCTCTTGTTTTATGCATTTTTTGTGTTTATATTTCTGCAATATATTTTATGTGTTCCATTTCCTTGTAATATATAATTATCTAACAATTATATTCCTTTCATTATTACAATACACTATATACATGATACCAAATCATAGGGATTGTGTGAACAACTCTAATTACTGTAAATAAATAATAGAGAAAATGGAGAGTCATCAGGAGATGAACTGAACTGTCACTCGCTCTTGTATATAATAATGAAAAACCTGAATGAATAATATAATTACATTTGAGGAGTTACCTCCTATCTTGACATGGTATGAGAGCCAACTCTATTTTTGGAATTTTGTAACTCCTTCCATTTTTCAGAAATTTGTAGTCTGCCATATTCTTTAGTTCTCTGCCCCCTACCCTCTACATAATAATCTGGTGTAATGCTTGAAATTCATCTCACTCCACACAATTGTTTCAATCTCATCCCATGCTCTGCATTCCAAGCCTCCTTTCCAGTTTTTTTGACTATGGAATCCCTGTTTTCAAACCAATAACCTACCATGCGGCCTTTGTTGGGCAATCCCATTGCCCTAAAAATGTCTTGTTGCATCACTAATATCTTGTGACCCAACACTGTAGAACATCCAGATTTGAAACGATGTTGGCGACACTGCTCCTTGTAAAAACTGCTCTCCATACCTCTCCATGCTACCTCCAATACGCTTGCAGCTCCAATATGCTGGTTGAAAGATATTCTCCCTCACATCAATACGATGCTTGAAAGAGCTGCTCCCTTACATCAATACACTAGTTAAAAAAAAAAAAGCTACTCCCTCACATCAATACGCTAGTTGAAAGACCTAGTCCCTTGCATCAATACATTGGTAAAAAAAAGGAGCTACTCTAGTACGCGAGGTGAATTAACAATAGTGGGAGCCCTTGCCCAGTAGTCATGGAGGTTGAAGTTACATTCATCGAGATAGCATCTATATCTTAAGCCAAAGCCACCGAATTGTTTGCAAGTAGAGCATTGGTAATTGGTAGGGAGAATGTGAAGGAATAGTTGGCTGTCATGTGAAAAAAAAAAATCTGCAATCTCATTTAGATCTCGTTTTCCTCCATACTGCTCTAGTGTCTAGTGAATGCCCAATATCACAATTTTTTTTAATATCACATTGCACCTCCACCATATAACCCCTCCATCATATATATATATATATATATCTATATATATATATATCTATATATATATATATATATATATATATATATATATATATATATATATATAGATAGATATACCTCTGTTATATATATTAATTTTTTTTTAAAACCAGAAGTGCAATTTCATATAGAGTATTGGCAGTAGAAGTATATTTTTTTTACAGTACATAGTTTTTAAAATGCATTCATTGATATCTATTGTGGGAGTGGTTCTCACCAGAAAGGAGAACCATCTAGAATGGTCACGCAAAATCAAACACAGTCTCATTTTTAATGAGCTGTGGAAAGGAGTGTGTGTTGGAAAAGAAGACAAAGAGTGAGAAAAACCTACCTCATACAAGGAATTTTCCATTTGGAAAAATTGTTGGGTTGTGTTATATTATTTCCACTACTAGCCCACGTAGTTAACATGCGGGTTAGAAGGGGGCTGGAGCCCCCCTTTGTTGAGCCGATTGTGTAGCCGGGGGGAGTCATAGGGGGTTTGAGGCATACCTGTAACCCCACTTTATGGGGTCTGGGGCAGCGCCCCGAAAAATTTTGGTTTTGGACCCTATGTTAGGATGGGCAAACCCACCTATGGTTTTGCACATGATTTTCACACATGTTTTTTGGACGCGATGGTTTTCAGTCCATGGTATTAGACGCGATGGTTTTTGGTCCATGGTATTGGATGCTTTGGCGGGTATAAATATGTATTGTAACATTGAAAGGAAGTAATGAAAAATCAAGCTGGTAGTCTTGGTTTTGGGATCCAGAGGAAATCTCTGTATATATGTGTTTTATGTGTTATGCTCTCGCATTGTTTATTTTTTGTGTTTTAGAATCTGTATGCAGGTAATTTCTGTACGGGGTTGAAACCTACATTTGGTATTGGAGTTGTTTTGGCTTCAAGGGGATGCCTTTGTTGCTGAGGGGTTTTTCTCGGGCCTGTGGTAGACCCTGTTTAGTGGGAAATCTATGAGATTGATTCTAGTGGTAAAAGAAGATGGCGAGCAGTGGAAAGATAGAGATCGAGAAATTTAATGGTTAGAGTTTTGGGTTGTGGAAACTCAAGATGGAGGATTTGTTGGTGGATAAAGATCAGTGGATTGTGGTAGATCCAAGTACTAAACCAATGGGAGTGTCCGATGAAGAATGGAAGAAGTTGGATCGGAAGGCAAAAAGCACAATACGATTGTGTGTCTCAGATTCAATATTGTTGAATGTATCAGGGGAAGCTACGATGAAGGATTTGTGGGACAAGTTAGGGACTTTGTACTAATCTTATTATCTGGTGAATAAATTGTTCCTACGGAAAAGATTGTATAACCTGAGGATGAAAGATGGAGACTCAGTGATAGAGAATCTCAATGCATTTAATACTGTGGTAAGTCAGTTAGCGTCTGTTGATATTAAAATTTCAGATGAAGATAAGTGCATCAGTTTGTTGTGTTCTCTACTAGATTCGTGGGATAGTTTGCTTATTGTAATAGGTAGTAATGCAACTGCCTTGTAGTTTGATGAAATAGTCTCATCCTTTCTGATGAAGGAGATGAGACAAAAAAATATGGAGAGCCAGAATGGTGATGCCTTGTCTATACAAGGACGATCCCAAAATAGAAACAAAAATAAGTCATCGAGCGGGAGATCTAAATCTAGAGGGAGATATAAATCTCTAGGAAAACCTGTAAAGGTGGTGTGTTGGAAATGTGGAAAGGAAGGGCACTTCAAAAGGGACTGTAAATCTAAAGCTCCTGACAAAGGAAAGGGATCTGATGATGCTTCTTCTGTAGAGGTGAAAACCACCTTAGATGAAGGTGGGGATGTGTACTTGGCTTCTTCAAGTACACATGCAGATCATGAGGCATGGTTGATTGACTCAGGTGCATCCTTTCACTTCACTCCCCATAGAGAGTGGTTCTGTGAGTATGAGAAATACGATGGTGGTGATATCTTCCTAGGGGATGATAGGAAGGCTAGAATCGTTGGTCATGGAAAAGTAAAGTTGAAGTTGCAAGGTAGAAGGGTTAGAACACTTCTAGGTATTCTACATATTCCTGCATTGGCTAGAAATCGGATTTCTATAAGCAAGCTGGATGATGCAGGTGTAAAGACAATGTTCAAGAAAGATACCTGCAAGATGGTTTAGGGAGCATTGGTATTGGTACGGGAAGTTTAGATTAGAACTCTGTACAAGCTGCAAGGTAGCACTATTGTTGATGGGTGCAATAGTTCTGTGGTTCCTGAAAGTAGAGCTGAAAATCTAGTGGTCTCTAGAGAGAAGACCATGCTGTGGCATCAAAGGCTTGGACATATTGGAGAGAAGGGCCTTCAAATACTTCATGGTGAAGGTATGGTAGAAGGTATGAGTAATAGCTCTCTGGATTTTGATTTTTGTGAAAATTGTGTATATGGGAAGAAGAATCGGGTGAGTTTCCCCTCTAGTGGTAAGAGGGCGAAATAAATATTAGAGCTTGTGCACAGTGATGTGTTTGGACCTATGAAAGTTCAATCACTGGCTAAGTCTGTGTACTATGTATCATTTATAGATGACTTCTCAAGGAATACATGGATATATTTCTTTAAGAAGAAATCTAAAGTCATTGATAGGTTTAAAGAATTTAAGGCTCTAGTGGAAAACCAGACAGAGGAGAAGATAAAGATGCTGAGGATAGATAACGGTGGAGAGTTTTTCAGTAAGGAATTTGAAGAATTCTGTAAGAAATGTGGTATAGCATGGTAGAAGACTAATCCATATACAACTAGGTAAAATGGAGTTGCAGAAAGAATGAACAAGACATTGATGGAAAGGGCAAGAAGCATGCTCAGTGGTGGTGGGTTAGGACAGGAATTCTCGGCAGAGGCGGTGGAGATAGCATGTTACCTAGTCAATAGATCACCTTCATCAGCGTTGGAGGATAAAAATCCACAAGAGGTATGGACTGGTAAGAAACCCTCTCTTTCACATCTGAGGGTATTTGGATGTGATGCATATGTACATGTTCCAAAGGAGAAATGAACCAAGTTGGATAGTAAATCTGAAAAGTGCATATTTATTGGGTATAAGGATGGTTTAAAGGGTTATAAGCTTTGGAACCCAACAACAAGGAAGGTTATGTATAGTCGAGATGTGGTGTTCAGAGAGGTGAAAGATGTTATTAAACATGAAGTCCAACCAAAGGAACTTGAGAAGATAGAGTTTGAGCTAAAGGAGGAAGAATCAGACTCTACAACAGAGGAGGAATCAGAAGATGAAGAGCCACAAACTCCGGGTGTGAGAAGATCAGTTCGAGAAAGGTAGCCAGAAAGGTATAGTCCATCTGCTTTCTATTCAAAGTTTGCTTTATCTATTACTGATGATGATCCCAGAACTGTGAAGGAAGAAGTAGATTTAGAGGATGGCAAACTCTGGAAAGAGGCCATGGTTGATGAAATGGCATCTTTGCACAAAAATGAGGCTTGGGATCTGGTGGAGTTTCCGGCTAGAAGGAAACCCATTGGTAGAAAATCGGTGTTCAAGAAGAAGACAAATGCAAAAGGAAAGGTGGAGAAATAGAAAGTTCGGTTGGTAGCAAAAGGTTATTCCCAGGTGCAAGGAATTGATTTTGGTGATATTTTTTCTCCTGTTGCCAAGGTAACTTCTATTAGATTACTATTATCTGTTGCTACTACTTTTGATTTTGAGGTAGAACAGATGGATGTGAAGACATAATTTCTTCACAGGGATCTAGAAGAGGAGATCTACATGAAACAACCTGAAGGCTTTGTGGTGAAGGGTAAGAAAGAACTGGTATGCAAGTTAAAGAAGTCTCTGTATGGGTTAAAATAGTCACCAAGGATGTGGTATCAGAAATTTGATACATTTATATGGGGACTTGGCTTCACCAGAAGTAAAGTAGATCACTGTGTGTATTTCAAATTAATTGGTGACCATGTTATTTATTTGGTCTTGTATGTGGATGATATGTTTCTAGTTAGAAATGATAAAGAAATTATCTAGGATTTGAAGACCCAATTGTCCTCCAAATTTAACATGAAAGATCTTGGTGCTGCAAACTATATTTTTGGCAGGGAAATTAAAAGAGATCGGACAAAGAGGAAGCTCTGGTTAAACCAGAGGAAGTATGTCGAGACAATACTGTAGAGGTTTAATATGCAGGATAGTAAACCGGTGAAGGTTCGTATTCCTGTAGGTGTGAGGTTATCTGCTGAACAATGTCCCAAGACACAAGAAGAGGAAGAGGACATGTCCTGTGTTCAATATGCAAGTGCAATCGATAGCCTAATGTATGCAATGGTCTGTACTCAACCAGACATTGCACATGCAGTGGGAGTATTGAGCAGGTTTATGTCAAAACCAAGGAAGGAGCACTGGACAACAGTGAGGCGGGTTTTCGGGTATTTGCGTGGCACTAGTGATTATGGTTTATGCTAGCAAGGAAGACTATGATTGGATAGAGTGTTGGATATTTGTGGCTTTGTTGATGTAGACTAGGCTGGATATCTGGATTAGAGAAGATCTACAAGTGGGTACATGTTTAACCTATTTGGAGGTGTAGTCAGTTGGATAAGTAAGAAACAATTTGTAGTGGAACTATCAACTACAGAGGTAGAATACATGGTAGCCACTCATGCAAGCAAGGAAGCAGCTTGGTTGCAGAGATTGTATTCAAGTATGGGGTTAGTACAGGGAGCTCTAAGGATAAACTGTGACAACCAAAGTGCAATTTTCTTGGCAAAGAACCCTGCATATCATTCAACAACAAAGAACATTGATGTTCAATATCACTTAGTGAGGGATTTGTAGAAGAAAAAAAGGTGTTGTTGGTAAAGGTGGACACTTTGAAGAATACTACAGATGCATTGACAAAATATGTGAGCTCTGAGAATTTCTCTTGGTGTAGAGAAACAATGGGCATTTTAGGGCTAGAAAAAGGACTAAGCTCTCTTGTGGCCCCCTATGGAAAGAAAACAACAAGTGGGAGAATGTTGGGTTGTGTTATATTCTTTCCACGACTAGCCCACATAGTTAACAGGGGGGTTAGAGGGGGGGCTGAACCCCGCTTCGTTATGCCGATTGGTTTTGGACCCCATGTTAGGATGGTCAAATCCACCTATGGTTTTGTGCATGATTTTCTCACATGTTTTTTGGACGCGATGGTTTTCGGTCCATGGTATTGCATGCTTTGGCATGTATAAATATGCATTGTAACATTGAAAGGAAATAATGAAAAATCAAGCTGGTAGTCCCGGTTTTGGGATCCAAGGGAAAATATCTATGTATATGTTTTTTATTTGTTATGATCTCACATTGTTTATTTTCTATGTTTTAGAATTCGTATGTAGGTAGTTTCTGTATGGGGTTAAAACCTACAAAAATAAGAACAACAAGGCTTATGCATTGATTGCAACATTAGTAAATGAAGAGCTGAGCCACCATATTTCACCATTTTCAAATTCGTTCGAAACCTTACAAAAATTGAAGGAAATCTATAACTCACACTCTGCACTTGAAGTTGTTCAACTCATGATTAAACTGTTCACCCTTGAATTACAAAATGATGATCCTCTTGCTCTTGCATCAGAAGTAAAATCTATTATGCATGATATCAAAGTCACTAATGTTGAACTGGATATTCCTCTAATAGCTTTTCTAAGGGCACTTTATCCCACTTACTCAAATTATCTTGAGTCATTGCAAGCAAATGGAAACCTCAAAGATATTACCTTTGACTCCCTTGTGAAAAACTTTGCTGAAAGAGAGAAAGCTTTTTGGAAGAAAACAACTCCTCAGTCTTATGAAGAGGTTGTGTTCCTTTCTCATAGAGAAAAGAATATTGCTCAAGATTCTTCCAAAGGAAGAGGTGGTCGAAGAGGAAGAGGAAGAAATTTTAGAGGCAAGGGGGGCAAACACTCTCAAGGAGAAAAGTCAGATTTGCACTGCATACATTGCAAAAGAGATGGATCACATGATGCATCCACATGCATGTTTCCTTTGGACAAATTTGAGTAGGAAAGAAACCAACCCAAAGGTAAAACTAATGACAAAGAGAAAGGTAAAGCACCTGAATCCGCTCACTATGTCGTGGCACACTGTAATATTGGAGTACGTGAAGGCTTATTTAATGCTTCACTTGCTTCTTGGAAAAATGATTGGTCACTTGATTCAGGAGAAACTTGCTAGATGACTTTTAGAAGATATTTTTTTGAAGAATTTACTGACAATGTTAATGGAGAAATATACTTTGTAGACAAATCAAAACTCAAGCCATCAGGGCTTGGCACAATCAGGCTTAAATTGTCTGGTCTACCAAACTTTCTTTTGCATCATGTTCTATATATCCCACAACTGAGGAGAAACTTGTTGTCCTTGGTCCACATCCGCCAGCAATGACACTCCATTCATATGTTTGATGGCAAGCTTGAGGTGAGAAAAGCATCAGACCACTCACTGGTCATGATGGGGATAAAAGAAGAAAGGCTTCTCAAGCTGCAGGGTACCTCTTCTGGTGCACAAAATCTCTCATACAATTCTCATTATGAAGAAGGTACATTTCCATCAAGTTTATTATGGCATGCTAGATTTGGACACTTGAACTATGACAGCCCCCGCTTGTTGAATAAAAATAGTGTTACTGGTTTTCCTACAATTTCTAGGAAACTTAAGCAATGTGATGCTTGCGTTCTAGGAAAGCATAGCAAATAGTATTTTCATGATTCACATTTCGGAGCACATAGTAAAATTTAACTCATTGATTCAGATTTATGTGGTCCAATGCCTATTCCTTCTGCAAATGGAAATTAATATATGATGATATTTATTGATGACTACACCAGAATGTGTTGGGTTTATTTATTGAAAAACAAATCTGATGCTTTTCAAACATTTAAGAACTTTCATACATTGATTGAAAATGATGCACAATCTCATATTTTCTCTTTTCACACTGATAATGGAAAAGAATTTGAAAACTATCTTCGCCAACATGGGATCAAACATCAAACAACTGTGCCTTATAATCCGCAATAGAAGGGAGTAGCTGAAAGAATGAATAGGAAAATCTTAAATATGGTGGGCTCCATGATGTTTTTCAAAAATGTAAAATTGATGTTTTGGGCTGGTGTAGTTCTATGGGTTGTATATGTAAAGAATAGATGTCCATCTAATTCTATTAGGAACAAGACTCCTTATGAAATGTGGTATGGGCACATTCCTTCGGTAAAGCATCTCAGGGTCTTTGGTTCCACATGTTATGCCTTGATACCAAAGGTACATAGAAACAAACTTGGTGCAAGAAGTCATAAATGTATCTTCTTGGGTTATTCAAACACCTCCAAAGCATACCGTATTTATGATGAAGTCAATAAAAAGTTTGTTGTATCCAGAGATGTAATCTTTCTTGAATCATCCAAAACTGACAATGTTGTTGAGTGGCAACTTGATCACTTGGATAGATTTGCAAATGCAAAATCATTTCAAGAATTTGATAATCAGATTCCACATCTTGAAGGGGGGATTCCTATACTAGATCAACCTGTGGAATCTTCTTCTAAAGCACTCTCTCCCCTACATGAAACTCCAACAACAAATGATAATTTAAGTGATGTGATCGACAGAATTTAGAGACTCAATCTTGATTCAGTCCCAACTCAATCAACGGAGCATCTTGGACCATCTAAGAAAGGTCCCCCAAAGTGGTTGACAAAGACACTTGAAAGTGTTCATCCTAATGAGGTTGGAAAGACAAGAACTAGAATTTGTCTACAGATTTTGAACCAACTTCCTTAAAAGAAGATGCTTCTCATGATGAATGGAAAGAAGCAATGCAAAAGGAGTATGATGCCTTAATAAACATTGGCACTTGGAAGCTGGTTGATCCTCCATTGGGAACCAAACCAATTGGCTACAAGTAGGTCTATAAGAACAAGTATAAAGCTGATGGGTCACTTGACAAGCACAAAGCTAGGCTTGTGGAAAAAGGATTTTCACAGAAGGAACGGGTCGATTATGAGGAGAATTTTTCCCCCATAGCAAAATGGTCTACCATTCGGACACTCTTTTCCCTAGCAGCTCAAAATGGTTGGAAAGTCCATCAAATGGATGTAAAAACTGATTTCTTGAATGGAGATCTAAAAGAGAATGTTTTTATGTCCCAGCCTAAAGGATTTGTTGTGAAAGGACATGAACATAAAATATGCAAACTTGTGAAATCCTTGTATGGCCTCAAACAAGCACCACGAGCCTGTTATGAAAAACTAACTGAGCATCTTCTCAAATGCAATTTCAAACAATATGATATTGATGATGCAACTTTGTTTGTCAAGAAAGTTGGAAAAGCAATTGTATATCTTGTGCCATATGTAGATGATCTTTTGATGATAGGGAACAATGAGAGCTACATTGCATCCATAAAGAAGGAATTGAGGAGAGCTTTTGAGATGACTGATTTGGCTATGTTCATTATTATCTTGGTATTGAAGTAACTCAACATCTGAAGTCCATATTCCTTTCTCAATAGGTTTGGCTTGACTAAATGCAATACTTTGATTACTCCAATGGAACAAAACTTAAAGCTCATGTCCATTGAAGGTAAATAATTTGAGGATGTAACAAAGTATAGTCAGCTTGTAGGAAGTCTCAACTACCTAACTAATACCAGACCAGAAATTTCGTCTTCTATTGGAATCCTCTCTAGGTTTATGCAAAAGCCTTGTGAGGGACATTGGTCTACTACAAAAAGAGTTCTAAAGTACTTGAAGGGAACTCAAGACTTTGGAATTAAGTATACATAGGTGGGCGACTTCAACTTGATTGGATACTCTGATTCAGACTTCGATGGAGATAAAGAAACTGGGGTATCTACTCCAAGCTATGCTATGAGTCTTGGATCAGGAGCTGTCTCCAGGAGATCACACAAACAATCAGTTCCAACAGATTCCAAAATAGAGGCAAAATATGTGGTAGCAGCTGAGGCAACAAAAGGAATTGTGTGGCTCAGGAAAATTCTTGAAGATTTGCAGGCAAAACAAGTACAATAGACTCCACTCATGATTGACAATACCTCGGCAATAAAGTTGGCCAAGAACCCAAGTTCCATGATTGATCGAAGCACATCAATACAAAAAACCATATCATTTGATATCACGTTGAGGCCAAAACAATCCATCTTCGCCATTGTTCCACTAATGAGCAAATTGCAGACATCTTCACCAAAGCGCTTAGAAGAGAAAAGCTTGAAAGATTCAGAATGATGCTTGGACTCACCAACATCCCTTCAGATTAAGGGGGGGAATGTTGACACCTAATCATAGGGATTGGGTGAACAACTCTAATTAGTGTAAATAAATAGTAGAGAAAATGGAGATTCATCTAGAGATGAACTGAACAGTCACTCCCTCTTGTATATAATAATGAACAACCTGAATGAATAATACAATTACATTTGAGGAGTTACCTCCTGTCTTGACAATACTCATAGTTCCTTTGACCAAATCTAAAAAACCATGGGAAAAATCATCATGTGTAAAACCATGCACAAAACCACCCAAAAAAAATTAGGGTACCCCAAACCCCATGCAGGGGGGCTACCTCCCCCTTGTGACCCCCATGTTGCACCCAACACACCATATGACATGTGTGGCTAGTTGTCCAAAGAATATAATACATATCAAGAATTATCCCACTTAATGTTTTCTTTGCACATAGGGGGATGCATGAGTACACATTCACCAATCCAGGGTAGTAAGGCCCATTATTTCTCTACACCAAGAGAACTTCTCAATGCTCACAAACTCTATCAATTCATCTGCAACATTATTCAAAGTGTTTGCCTTTACCAACAACATTGTTTTGTCTTCAACCATATCCCTCACAAAGTGATACTGAACATCAATATGTTTTATCTTCAAATGATAAGCACGGTTCTTTTCCTAGAAAATTTCACTTTGGCTATCACAATCTAACATTATAGCTTATTGTTCCAATGCCATAAATGAACACAACCTTTGTAAAAATGTTTGTTCATTGCTTGCATGAGTGGTTTTCATGTATCAAGCTTTCATATTTGAAAGTGCCACTATAGAATATCTTTTTCTCATCCAACTGATTACTCCTCCAAATAGTTTAAACACATACCCTCTTGTAGATCTTATCTGATCCAGATCTCCAACCCAATTAGAATCAACAAAACCACATATGTTCAACACTTTATCCAATCCAGGTCTTCCTTGCTAACATAAAACCATAATCTCTAGTGTCACACAGATACCTAAAATCCCACTTTATTGTTTTCCAATGCTCCTTCCCTAGTTTTGATATAAACCTACTTAGTACTCACACTGCATGTGTAATGTATGGTCTGGTAGAAACCTTCACATACAATAAACATCCTTCTACACTCACATAAGGAAAATGAGACATTTCCTCTTCCTCTTCCTATGCCTTGAGACATTTCTCTGTAGATAACTTTATACCTACAGGTATAGGAACCTTCACTCGTTTACTATACTGCATATTATACCTCTACAATATTGTCTTGATAAGCTTCCTCTAATTTAACCATAGTTTCCTCTTTGCCTGATCTCTTAACTTCCATGCCCAAAATAAAATTTACAGCACCAATATCCTTCATGATGAATTTAGAGGACAATCTGGTCTTCACATCCTAGATAATTTCTATGTTATTTCCAATCAACATCATATCATCCACATACGAGACAAAATAAATAACACAAACACCAACTAATTTAAAATACACACAATAATTTTCTTCGCTCCTTTTGAAGCCAAGTCTCTGTATATATCAGTTGATACCACATCCTTGGTGACTGCTTTAACCCATACAAAGACTTTTTAACTTGCATACCTATTCTTTCTTACCCTTCACTGCAAATCATTTTGGATGCTTCATATAGATCTCTTCTTCCATATCCCCATGTAGGAATTTTGTCTTCAAATCCATTAGTTTTACCTCAAAATAAAAAGCATCAACAACAGATAAAAGTAATCTAATATAAGCTAGCTTGGCAACAAGAGAAAAAGTAAAACCAAATTCAATTTTTGACACCTGGGAATAACCTTTCGCTACAAACCAAGTTTTTTATTTCTCCAATTTTCCTTCAACTTCAACATCTTATAAAACACCCATTTTATGCCAATGGGTTTTCTTCCATCTGGAAACTCCACCAAATCCCAAGCCCCATTCTTGTCTAGGGTTTCCATTTCTTTAACCATGGCCCTTTTCTAGAGTTTTCCATCCCCTGGATCCACTACCTCCTTGACAGTTCTAGGATCATCACCAATAATAGATGAAGCAAAATTTGAATAGAAATCATAAGGATTATATCTCTCTGGCTTCCTTCTTTATCAAACTGATCTCCTCAAAACCAGAGTGTGTGGTTCTTATTTTTCTAATTCATGTAATTCTTGTATGGAGTTTTATTTTTCATCCTTCAATTCATCTCTATCTTCTCTAATTCCTTTTCCCTTAGGAGGATTTCATGTTTCATGACATCCTTCACTTCTCTAAATACCACACCTCAATTGTACACAACCTTCTTTGTCTATAGGTTCCAAATCTTATAACCTTTTAAACCATATTTATACCCAATAAAGATGCACCTTTGAAATTTACTATCCACCTTGGTTATTTCCTCCTTTGAAACATGTACATATGCATTGCAGCCAAATACCTTGAGATGTGAAACAAAGGGTTTCTTACTAGCCCATACCTCGTGTGGATTCTTATCCTCCAACGTTGATAAAGTTGATCTATTAACTATGTAGCATGTAGTATGCACTACCTTTGCCCAGAACTCCTATCCTGGCCCAACACCATTAAGCATGTGTTACAGGGAAAAGCGTCTATATAGAACTGCTCTATCCCACTAAGGTGTGACAGCTGCCTTAGAAACAAACAAAGAAAAGCTACTTTCATTTTGCCTTTATGAATTATAGATAGAGAGGAACAGAAAGACCAACCTCTGTCTTGCGCTAATCTCGTGATTTGATTCCTCTCTTCTTTGATAGTCTTTAGCTACCTGCTCCCTTGCACGCCCTGCTTCACAAAGTACCTGTAAGATCACAGTAGCATAGCACTATACAAAGACATGGATCTATAATCATAAACAATCTAGGATCAGATGTAAACTGACCATACAAATGTAGTAAGCATCATTGATACAAGAGCATGGAGGAAAACTTGAACAGCTTTTATTGATAAACAAGAAAGAGCCAAGAGGATTTACAACCAGTTGTTCTGACCCAACATCAACCTCCCAGCTAAAAGCCCCTCTTCACCTCAAACAAAGCTTAGATCACCCAACAATCTGATGTTTGTCTCAAGAAACCAACAACAATTCCTTACAATATGCAAAATTCCAGCCTCTGGATCTCTGGGATGAGGGATCCATATATAGATATCTATAATGGAGATGAGTCATCTCATGATTTGATTAGTGTCTTCCCTCTGATATTTCTTTCTTCCACATGGAGATTGATGATCTCTTACTCATCCTTGGTCGAATTCAGTGAGACAAGTGCCATAGGAGAAGATTCTGGAAGCTTCCATTGCCTCTCCAACTTGCGGAATGACACTGCCATTTGTCATTTCTGGCCCATTGCACCCCATAGAAGGGCTTTTTGAAATGCAACGCACCCACACAGTGTATTTAGGTGAGATGAAACACACTTGGCCAGTGGAGCAGCTGAAATGTTCCTGTTTTGACCAATTCTGAGCAGTTTCTCATGGAGAACTTCTGGGAGAAGCTGTAATCTGTTGACCTTGTTCCTTTAGGGGTTAGAACAACACTTTTAGGGACTTAGGAGCCCTTGGTTTATGAACATTTCATGCTTGGGGTTATAGTGCCCAAAAATGTCTATAACAGTTGCCCCCTAAAGCATGAGGTCGTTAATCTTTTGATGTCGGGTGAAATGCTTTATTATGAGGATCCGAAGTTCTTTCAAGCTGGGAGGAGACCTGTAATAAGATACAATACAATACATTATCTTCATAATATTTTCATGATCTGGCTGGGGCGGGCATTCCCATGCTCAGCTCTATAAATTCATTTTCATGTACATAGGACAGACAATCGTCTCAGTGTAGACTGATGATTCTGATAGAGCCATCATCCTTTTGATTGGATGATTACCTGTGCGGCAATGATATACATTTGATGTCTTTATTTCCCTGAATATATATCGCAGCCCGGATGGATGAAACTAGATCCAGGGTCTTCAATATCATTTGATCTTCACTCGAAGTACAAGTCGATCCATGTGAGAAATGTTCTGAAGTCGAACATGGAAAGACATCGCTTGATTACCAGCCAATGATGTAAACTATTAACAAGCACGAGAGGAATCACCGATAATGATAATGACCCTCAAGGTACTGCAGTACAATTCATGTGGTGTGAATAAAGGACTTGGCATCGAACACCACGCAAAACCTTTCGGTCGAAGGCCATTGATGTAAACCTGTCGCCGGAAGTGAGAAACTTGCCATTGAGGCATGTAAGCTTCAAAGTACTGAATGGGGTGTTCCTAGATCAACTTCTTGGATAATGAGCTGATGTCGACAAGAAGCGATACATCACAGGAGGGACTTAATGAATCCCACATCAATGACACAGAACGGAGCAAATGATTTTAACGGAGGTGAAAACGATCTGGTGATATAAGGTTCAGGGTGGCGGTCATGAAAGAATGGAGTATAAATGTATGGTAGTGGGTGAGACACAGGTGAATTCTCTGAATGACTTCTCTTGAACATATTGGCGACACTGATGTGATGGATTGGTAGCATTAACCCCAAATGTGGATGGTATGATGGGACCATGGTGATGTGACCAGTGAATGAAACAACCCAACCCGACTCGGACGTGTAGTGGAAGTGTCATGTTCAAGAGCGACTTGCTACCAACAAAGTTTCTTCAAGTTTTCTTCCCAATTTTCCCCAGTCATTGTTGACCAGTACCTCTTCATTTTTGTCAAGCTTGAGGAGGATAACATATGCTTGTTCTATAATTTGCCCTTCAGGCAAACCCATCGCTATGTTTTAACGAGCCTAGCGATAGTGAAACTCGTTCTCGTCTATAGACAAGTTTGTCGCTATTAAACTTTTAACGAGTTTAACGACAAAGATAACTCGGTCCTTTTCAATTTTAGAGAGTTTGAAAAGGAACGTA
Organism: Pinus tabuliformis; assembly: GCA_031772625.1. Taxonomy (NCBI): domain Eukaryota; kingdom Viridiplantae; phylum Streptophyta; class Pinopsida; order Pinales; family Pinaceae; genus Pinus; species Pinus tabuliformis. Next base: position 1,847,928,069 of record CM062818.1, on the reverse strand, counting down.
AAGGTAACTCCAAAATTCCTTTTTCGTCATATAATCCCTTAAGTCTGAAAAAGTATAAAACAATACAGAAGGGATGAATTTTCGATACTTTTAACTAGCCGAACAAAACAAGCGCTCGATCTTTTTGTGTAATAATCTCTCAGGTCCAAAAAGATTAAAATTTAGAGGAGAGATAGCACTTCCGGTCCCTTTAACGAGCTGGAGAGGCCAATGGCTCGGCAATCTTTTCATATTTTACGAGTCAGTTGAAAAGAGCTTAAAGGAGACTCGTCTTTTGAGGAACGAGTGATAAAATGGATAGCAACTGATTCCAGGTAAGGTTTGGAATTTTCCAATCACGACAGTGTTACAAGGATGGCTAGTGAAATCACTCTTCGCAGTTGTTCCTCAAAATGGGTAAAAAATCAAATGGGGGTGAATGATCGGCCAATGCAAAAGTGGAGGTGATGGTGCAAACACGACCAAGGCTTTAAATTGCTGAAGTGCTACATTCACGATGGTTATTTACCGATGAATAGTTAACTTTTTAATGAGCTTAAATGCGGGGGGAAACATTTGCTCATGTCTTATGTTTATTTTTTAACGAGCTTGAACTATGTGCTAAAACTGCTCGATTGAATGGTCTCTTTTTGACTTTACCATAAATAGCTTTTTTCTTTCAAAGATCGTACTGTATTTTCAAATGCTTCATCAAACTAGTCAGAAATGAGCAATATATGCTTGAAAAACGAGTTAGAACACTAATATTTTACTTTGAACTACGTAAAAAGTAATGAAAAAGTGTTTTTACCTCTCATTTTACCATTTCATTTGAACTTTGGTTTGTTGGAGCTTTGGAGGTGCTTTTCCCCCTTTGATTTTCATCAGCTGATTTTAGGAGATTCTGTGGACGATTCTCGGCGCCGTCTGGACCAGGTAGGAGCTAAACCTGAGCTCTTTCATTTCATGTTTTCCATTTTACATTCTGAGCTTGATTCCTGGTTTTTCTGAGCCTCTGGGGTTTGAAAAATTCGTTCTGCCTTCAGCGCACCCTCTGTGTATCAAAAGGTGCGTTGGATGTTGGCCTGTCTAATGGCCATCTGACATGCAACGCACCCAGAGCACTACTATAGGTGCGATGGGCGCAGAGAAGGAATTTTATGCACAGTTTTTGATGGAAATTTTGCTTGTTTCTTACCAAAATCAGGATCTAACTCTTCTTTTGTTTGTTTTTCAGAGATCTTTGGAGTAAGATGACCATTACATGGCGAGAATGTGAGCATGAAGAAGAGGACATGCTTTCCCTACATGATCCGGTTACAGTAAACGCACTGCGGAACTGTGGCTTGCTGAAGTTTTTCCGCATTTCTAGCATGAGAAAACAGATCAACTTACTAAAGTATTTTCTCGATGCTTGGGATCCTACCAACCAGGTGTTCTAGATCAGGGGAAAATCTATCCCCTTGACTGTAGTAGACATCTATTTCTTGACTGGCTTGTCGAGGCGGGGTGCCCCCATCTCTTTATCAGGTTCGGCCCGAGGAGGTGACTCTGTGAGAGATTATGTTTGACGGTATTGCAGAGAAGGATCTTAGCCGAGTAAAGATGGCAAGATCATCATCCGTGATGTCACTGACAGGTCCCTCAGGACTATTCAGTTTACTTTTGGTAGGATGGCTGGTGGTGCGGCTCTTCATGTAGCCAACCGATCTTATATGCAGTATGCCTTGGAATGCCTCCAACCGAAGGTGTTCAAATGGTGCGACACAATACTTCTTGTGATGAAAGAACAGTTGACCAAGATAAAGAGCAGGAGGTTGAAGAACTTTGGGTATGGTTCTATTTTGACCGCCTTTGCCTTGGAGAAGATACCACTGATGCAGCCGCAGTATATTGCACTCGATTTACCTTCACCTACTGAGCCACGTATGCAGAGATGGGTTGACCATATGTTTAGGCATGCTGGTCAGTCTCAGATTTCATTTTCTAATACCTTCTTCAGGTGGTTTGATCGTCAAGAGATGGTTTATTCCAAGTATCCATATGCTGGCATGGACTTCCGGGGTGATCCAAATTTAGTACTGCCGGATGGCGAATAGTGGGGCGCCATTGGTAAAATCCTTGACCATATTCATGTTTATTGTTTTTTCATTTATAATGTCCTTGTGCTCTACTCTATCAAGACTTTAATCAAACTCATGTGTTCATGCAAATGTTTGTCCTGTTCGACCAGTAGTACGCCTGAGAGTACCAGCTACTGCCCTAGCAGGAGAGGCTGTTGGAAGGGCTATCCTTCGTGACCTCGATGTGGCCGAGACTCTCACAGTGTTACATGAGCAGGTTGAGGGCCTCACTCTTGGTATTCCAGATGTGAGGACTGACGAGCTGCCCTTGAGGTTGCAGTGGCATACTACTGGTGTGCCAAGATGATGGACTTGCCTCTTACGCATGATCGCACAGGCTGTGACTTGCTATCAACTGCATCATTAGACTAGGGTGCCCCCTAGTATTTTGAGTTTTTGGTCACTTGACCAATTTTGTCTTGGTTACAGAACATTATGTGTAAACCATAAACAGTTATATATATTTTTGATTTTTGGAGTTTTATTTTGATTAAGTTACATGATCCAAATGCAAACATTGATGGTATGCTTCTTTTTATAAATGTTGCAAATGTCTATCTAACACATAATTTGCCAATGAGTCAGTTAATGTGTTTAAGTTTCTAGAAACATGTTGATATTGAATAAAATCAAATTGTCTTTCCAAAATCTTAACCCTTAGGAACATGCAATAAATAGCTGGATTTTGGACAGAATAGATACCAGTGAGTTGTAGTATGACGAGTTGTGAGTCTAGCCTGACAATCAGTCGGCGTATACCATGTGTGATGGCATCAGAGAGAAGTTCTATCAACACGCTATATTCAGCGATGTTTTTTGTTGATCGACCAATACATACCCCTCTGAAACTTACTAACTCGCCGCTTGGATCAAAAATGGCCCAGGCCGCGGAAGATAGGTTCCGCGAACTACGACTCGCTCCATCGGCATATCCAACACATGACTCCAATAGGTTTGACATTTGCAATAAATGTAAAAAGTGGATTACTTGACCAAAATAAACACTTTAGCGAAAACAAAAACATAACAAAAGCATACAGGTTACCATTATGCATAGTAACACTTGAGGTACAACCCGTTACGAGGTTGCGCCAGTGGAATTCCGCCATAATCCATTAACTCGTAGGCTCCTTTTGCTAACACTCGTTTAAAAATATAGGGGCCCATCCATAAAGACTTGAATTTACCTGCTCCCAATTTATCGGATTCTTGGTCATAAAGCAAGACCAAGTCACCTTCTGAGAAGACACGGGGTTTGACACTTTTGTCGAACTGCTCTTTGACTCATTTCTTATGGGCTTCATTAGCCAAAGTGGCATTACGATGGGTTTCATCCAATTGGATTAGTTCCAAGAAATGATCTTCTTCTTCTGAAGTTCCGGTGAGGAGATCAATTGCGAGTTTGAGAGACGAGATTTCGCACTGGATTGGTAAGACTGCTTCCAGGCCATATACCAATTGGAAAGGTGTAAACTCGGTTGCATTCCTCACTGATGTTCAGTAAGCCCACAAAGATGAGTATAGGATTAGGTGCCATTTTCTTTTGTGTACTCCAATCATCCTTTGCAGCATGCGTTTCAGGACCTTGTTGATTGCTTCAACCTGTCCGTTGGCTTGCGGATAATAGGGAGTAGAGCTATCGTGAGACAACCCTAGTTTGGCAGCTAACTCGATCATCATGTGATTGCGAAAATGCGATCCATGATCTGTGACTATAGCTTCTGGTACGCCGAATCTGGTGACTACATGATTGAAAAAGAAGAGGGCAGCTGTTTCACCAGTATTATCTAATGTAGGCATCGCCTCGGCCCATTTGGTAAAATAGTCAACGACGACTATGATATACCCATGCCCCCCAGTCAAGGTGGGGTTACATGTCATGAAATCGATGCCCCATTTGGCGAATGGCCCGACAGAAACTATTGGCTGCAGAGGTGCGGGTGGTCTTCTGGTTTTGTTATCAAAAATTTGTCAAGCATGGCAACTTCTGACTGCGGTTATGCAATCTTTGAACATTATTGGCCAAAAGTATCCTGCTCGTAAGATTTTTTGCACTGTAGCATAACCGGATTGATGCCCCCCACACGCGCCTGAATGGCAATCATTCAGGACTTTTTCGGCCTCCTCATGCATGAGGCACCTTCTCAGAACTGTATCAATACCACGACAGTAAAGGGTATCACCGACGATCATGTAGTCTTTTGCTTGGTATCGAATACGTTTTTGTTCGGAGCGAGAGGTATTTGGCCTATATTTTTGGGTTTGGAGATAAATGATTATATCCCCATACCACTGATTTCTTGAGGATATCAGAAACAAACTTTCGTCCACGATTGTTTCATCGGATGTTTCATCGTTGGACGACGATGGGAGATCGCATAATAATTCTGCGAAAACTAGAGCTTTCTTTGATTTGGATTTTACAAATTCCGGATCAAACTCTTGTAGGATTGCCATCCATTTTGAATATTTTCCCCCTAGCAACTGTCGCGACAATATGTAAGTCATGGGGTTGCAATCTAACAGAATGGTAGTTTTTCGAAAGAGGACATAGTGTCGAAATCTCTGTATCGCTTGAACAGTTGCGAGCGCTAGCTTTTCAACATAAGAATATTTGCTTTCTGTATCATTTAAGTTTTTACTTAAATAATATATAGGATGTTCGATTCCGTCGTCTTCTTGAACTAAAACCATTGCGATGGTTGTATCCACTACAGCCAGATATAGGTTAAAATCGTTTTGATAATTAGGAGCGTACATTAATGATGCTTTCATTAGGGAATCTTTTAAAGCATCAAAGGAAGCTTGCGCAACCTGATCCCAGACAAAGGGTACTTCCTTTTTCAAAAGACGTGTATAACCTTTAGCAAGTTCGGCGTAATTTGGAATAAACCTCCTCAGAAAGTTTACTTTCCCTTGGAGTTTCTGAATCTGAAGCAAATTCGAAGGTGGAGGAAAATTTATGATTGCCTGGACCTTACATGGGTCGAGACGAATCCCGTCCTTTGAGACTACAAAGCCAAGCAAACGACCAGAACTGATGCAAAATACACATTTGTGTGGATTGAGTCGTATCTTGTAGTGTCGACAACGTAGAAATATTACTCTTAAATGCTGCGGGTGATCAGTCCACTTTCGCGAATGAGCCGGAAGGTCGTCGAGGTATGGTTGAACGATGTTTCTGATGTCATGGAATGCATAATTCATTTCCCTCTGAAACGTCGCCCCTGTGTTCTTTAAACCAAAGGGTAATTTTTGATATGCGAATGTGCCCCATGGACAAATAAATGCAGTCTTTGACTGGTCCTGTGGGCAGATATTTATTTGATTATACCCAGAGAATCCATCCATGAATGAAAAGATTTCGCATCCGGCGCATTCATCAATTATCTGGTCGATGAAGGGTGTAGGGTAGTTGTCTTTTGGACAAGCTTGATTTACATCCCCATAATCGACGCACACTCTAATTGTTCCTTGTTTTTTCATAACAGGGACAATATTCGATACCTAATCGGTTAGAGGAACCGGGTAAATGAAACCAGCATGGAGGAGTTTCTCAACTTCTGCCTTAATGGCAGCGACTTTCTTGGGGTGCACCTGCCGTAGCCGTTGTCATACTGGTTTGACATTTGGATACATCTTAATTTCATGTTCAACGATACTCGAGTCAATGCCTGGGATTTCACTATATGACCAAGAAAAGACATCTCTGAATTCGCGAAAAATAGCGTCATATATTTCTAGTTCTGAAGGAGAACAACATTTTCCAACATAAATATTCTCTACAACATCTGTTTTGGTCGAGATATTTATGGCGATAGTCTCTTCAATGTTGGACAAGTTTCTCTTGGAATCCACCGTGTTTACAGTATTTGATAGAAAATCAAAAACTGAAGGATGATAAAGGTCATCAGGGTTATCTTCTCCACAATCCGGAAGAAGGGAACGATGGTGGGAATCATTCCATGGTGCTCCTTCAATTACCATTGATTGAACAATTCCTTCGTCGGTGACATGCACTCACGACCAAGGATCTAAAGGGGTACCATATTCTTTAGACCTATCTATCCAAACGCTTGATGAGCGTTGATTTGGGCTAGCCATCCAGGCTAGGAACATTGATTGCTACAATATTTCCGTTGGGCTTGGGGGAAAAACCATTGCATGATCCATGTTGATATCATTTTTTGAGATCTTTTTAGAAGATATCATATTGCAGGTTCCTACCGATGCTACTTCCGCCAGGTTGATTGGAGGTGGAAGGGCGAAAGTTCCCATTAATATAGGATCTTTTAGTAGGCCTACTCCGATATTTTGAAGCGAATGGGGGCTTCCATGGATCATAGGAATGCTTCCTATAACTTGAGAACCATTGGGTAGGAAGTTTTGTTGATCGACGATTGTAATCCCTCCTTGAAAGGGAAATGCAATCTTCCTAAAATAGGTCGACACAACAACAGCCATAGCATATATCCATGGTCTTCCTAGTAGGATGTTGTAATCAAGATTTCCATCGATTACTTCAACATCTATTTCTATTGTTTTCCCTCCTAGTTCAACATTCAAGTTACTTAGAATACCATATGGGGTATATGTCCTTCCATCGAATGCTTTTAATGTCGTTGAAGATCGCGACAAGGTTGGAGATCCTAAAGCTTTCCAGCAACTCATCGACATAATGCATGTAGATGCCCCCTCATCAATAATTGTTCGATGAACAGTTTTGTTGAGGGATTTCACTTGAACAAGGAAAGCTAGTTGAGCTGGTAATTGAGGATCGTATCCTTTATGATCGAAGGATACAAGATTGGAATCCTTTGGGTCTATGCCACCAATGGCTGATAATAAATCCTGCTTTTGGGATGGGCAATTTTGTAGTACTTCAAGAGTCGACATAGCGGATGGCGATTGGGCCAAATCTTCCACTATATTATAATGTTGTGCTTCTCTAGCGCGGGGATTAAATGTCGACTTGTGTACTACTCCCTTTGGCGGTTTTATTGTCAATTCAGGAATGATGGGCGGTGCAACTTCTGTTGAAGTTGTTGTCTAACTACTAGGTTGATCTTTATCCTTGTTGTTCGACAGCTGTGGATTCCCATAATCTTTGTTCCTTGTCGATATCAAAGCATCATTTTGCTGTTTTGAAACCAACCAACAACATTAGCACTTGAGACGGGGAAGCATTTCCACTTTCAACCAGATTTGTTCTTGGATTTGGAAACGGATCGGTTAACATTGCAGAGGTTTTTGAATTCTTGAAGAATTTTTTAAGCTCAACTCTGTGTTGACAATTTGCGGTCCAATGATCCTCATCGCATATAAAGCATGGATTTTTTGGTTTCCTATCTCCAGGAGGGTTTGTAGAAGATTTTTCAGGTGATGATTCTTCCTATTTCTTCTTCTTCCCTTTGCCTTTCTTCTTGCCCCCTCGTTGTTTGGTTTCTTTACCTTTATCTATCGATACGGCATTTACTTCCGAGGCAAGAAGCTCATCTTTTGCATTTTGACCTGAAATCTTACGGGCTTTTTTGGATGTAGCCTTTGTCAATTTCGTGTTTGTTGTGCCAATCACGCCATCGCCGGCATGAGAGTCATTGTTTGATTTAGGAGGAGGAGGAACTGAGAATTCCGGTCTAGGGGCGTCAGGTATTTTATCGTAGAGCATGCCGGACTGAGTGTAAATCAAGTCCAAGTATTGCACACGAGCGATAACTTGCTCTTTTGTTACGACTGCCCCCTTTGCCACATCTTTCGTGATGGAAGGTAGTAATGACTTGATAAACCATTCAGCTAAGAGCTGATTGGGAACATACGTTTTTACCATTCTACGACGACATCGCCACTCATGTATATGATCAGATATGTGAGTGGCCGTCGTCTGTTTGAAGTTGGTAAGGAGTTCCGTTCCCGTTTCTTACCTTATCGGTAACTGAAAATGGGTTAAAAAGGTTGTGGATAGGGTATTGAAGTTGTCGAATGAAGCTCTAGGCAATTCCATGTACCATTTTGCCACCGGACCAGTTAACGTCCTCTGAAAAAGGCTAAGCCTTATCAAATCATCATTTAGGGTGTTTGATGAACACCACAGATGAAAGGTCATCACGTGATTCGATGGATCCTCACCTGGATTTCCATTAAATTTAGGAATATCTGATGGAAGTTTATGCGGAATTGCTGGCCACCAAGGGGCGTAAGCGATTGGATCATTTGTTAACCGATTTAAATCAGGTAACTCTAAAGTTGCCACAAAGGGTAATTGTTGATTCAGGTTAGGTGAAGCATACCTAGGATAAGATGGGATTGCCTGAGCAGTTGGTCTTTGCATACCAGCATAATGCATTTGATGCTGGTAACTTTGGTAGGGTTGGTGGGCATGACCATTGTAAAATGGTTGATTTTGACCGTTTTGAATATACGACTGTCCACTATTTGCAAAGATTTGTTGCTCAGAACCTTGGTATACTTGTTGGAATTGTGGTTGTTGGTATTGTACTAGCCATGGTTGTGAAGCCATGTGCTGTTGCCCGATACTAACAGTTTGACCAAGATGAGGGGTAATTGTACCCGTCTGAACCTGTGTCATTCCACCAGTCGGCGATTATGGTTGAGTCGCAGGGTCAAGGGGCTATTGCATTACAACCTGAGAAACTTGAGGTTGGCATACAATAGGCAGCACTTGAACTTGCGACACCGTCACAATAGCTGGTGTAGTCGGTATATTTGACATAGGTAAGCATTGTTGCATCGAATATGCAACTCTTGGTTGTTGAGGTAGTATTGGTACCCAACCACTTGAGGTAATTCCAGTATAACCTGAATGTTGTTGTGAACTCCCGTATGGATGTCCTCCCAGAGGGGATAATAAAAGGGTATACTGCCCCCCATACGGTGGTAATCCAGAACCCAAGGGAATGGTTTGCCCTTGAGGGCCAGACTGCCCAAATTGACCTCCAAATGGATCAATTTGTTGAGACTCAACATAAGAGTTTCTGGATACTATTCCGGATGAACAAATAGGAACAGACCATACTGTCGAAATGGCCCCTGAGTGGGCTCTTTCTAGCGGTTGAGAGCTAGTCGGGACAAATGGTATACCGGCGAACATTGTTGGAGTGATAGCAGGGAGTTCTGCCGTCGCTGTGTCAGATGACACAGTCCTAGATGTTGACGGTTGTTCAGACATTTCTAGTCTATCCAAAAGATTAACTAGCGACTCTACAGGAGCTTCTGCTGGCGATAGACTAACTTCTGATGAAGAAGGATATAGAGTGATCCCGACTCCAAATTGCGATGGAGTACTAATTGGAGGATCTTCCACAATCTCTTCTATGGTAATCAGACCAGGTGGAAGGGGTAGACCGTCAGGTCCGTCGAATATTTCTGGTGCCGAAGAAGGTATGGAATCGACAGCGACAGATGTTTGAGGAGCAAGACTCTCCGAACCGGTTGTAAATGGAACTGGATCAGTAACACAAGTGCTTATCCTCAGACTAGGATCAGTACTACTGTCCTTCTGTGGCTGCTGAACTTCTTCTATAGAGGCAGGGATTCCATAAATGTTTGGAGTAACCGGAGTCTCTGATGTTGTTGGAACACTTGTTCTAACTTTAACAAGAGATTTGGAACCAGTTAAACAAGTTCGCTTTATCCGTACTAGCTTCGATTCCAGAGACAAAGACAGTTGACTCGTAAGCCTCCGTGAACGACGAGGTTTCAATTGACTTTCTTCCACGATTGCGGATTACTTGATCAACTAAAATAAAGGGGAAGTATGTTTTTGAATTAAATGAATTTTAGATGCTTTGACACAACTTGTTTTTTCAATTTTTAAGAGTCGAGAAAAAACAAAAGATGACTCTAGTCTCCTTTAATTTTTAATGAGCCTGAAGTGACAAGTGCTCAGATGGACCTTTTCTCTTAAGGAGTCTAAAAAGGAACGAAAGGGATTGCTCTGGAAATCTAGGTAGAGGGATTACCAAACCAATCGCAAAACTGCAGAATACTTTTTACGGTACGACAGTCAATCTTCCCGAATGCTGTGTTCAGTGCATTGCGATCGATAGGGCGGCAGACACGGCTTCCTATGGATAAAGGATTAAGCCTATTGGGGTCTCCCAAAATATACTCGACGGTACGTGGGAGCACAAGTCTGTACTGGCACTTATCGCCTCAAAGTGGAGGAATCACCCAACCATCAGTGAGAACAATAGTTACCAGGATTTACGACGCCGGAATACGTCTCTAGCCTAGACTTCTAAATGTTGTGCGTTAAGTTCCAAAGCGTTGTTAGATTCATTGAATTTATTTTAAGTTGATCTTGTTTATGAAGTTTGCCTTTCAGGTTCACCGCGAGATGTAGATGTAATTCCTAAAATGCAATCTAAGATGATAAACAAACTTTTATCTTCTTTGTGCAATGAAAATCCTAGCTACTAAGGAAAGAAAGACAGAATCTTTTCACAAAGAGCAAAGAGCACACTCTAAATGCACTTTCCTAAATCAAGCCAATCAGACTGTATATATGCAAATGCACATGCATGTATTTGTTTTCTAATTTCTTAGTATATGAATGCTAAAAAGAAAGTTGATGCACAAATCTGAATTTCTTTTCAAGCGACAAATATAAACCAGTTTCTTTTCGAAATAAAAAATGGAGACGATCACAACACCTTACGATTTTGAAATGAATACTTGTTCTTGACACTGGAAAATTTCAAATTCAGACCAAAAAACAATAGTAACAGGATAATCGACCATCAACAGTAATCAACCTCTTTCCTACGATTGAAATCGACACTTGCGACAGTTTCAAATCAAAGGACGACAGTACGATTATGCTACTTTTGCAAAGGAGAACTGAAAATGACTCAACAAACACACAAAAACATTTACAGTTCTTTTGTACAAAGGAGGCGGAATAACAGCAAGGAAAAGGGGTTTCAAATAGACATATACTGATCACAGGCAACAAAATTCAGGAATAGAACTGGAAAGAATGAATCACAGAAACCAAAACTGCATAGAGCCTAGTCTGATCAGCGCACCTGTAACACAGAGAATTTAAAATGCAGCGCACCTTGTCCACTCGGGAAGTGCGCTGAAGTTCAGATTCTCTGAACAGTACCTACGCTGGGCCAGAAACGAGATTCTGTTTGGGTTCCGGGTCACAGTTTGCAGTTCAGTTCTTGGGTTTTGGCCGAGCAAAAAGCAATCAGTAATGCAACAATCAGGGGTAGATCTAAGGAGGATCTAAGAGCTATCACAAGGGCAATCAGATAGTTTGTGAATCAGTTGTTTGAATCATAAACAGATCCAGTAGATGGATTGAAGTAGCATTTATCTACTTTGCATTTGTTATGGCAAATGTAGTTCGAATGCTACCTGTAAGTGTATGAAACAGACAACAAAGAATGATAAACAAACAAACTAATTTCTCCCCAGTGGAGTCGCCATTTTGTTACAGGGAAAAGTGTCTATATAGAACTGCTCTATCCCACTAATGTGTGACAGCTGCCTTAGAAACAAACAGAGAAAAGATACTTTCGTTTTGCCTTTATGAATTATAGATAGAGAGGAACAGAAAGACCAACCTCTGTCTTGCGCTAATCTCCTGATTTGATTCCTCTCTTCTTTGATAGTCTTTAGCTACCTGCTCCCTTGCACGCCCTGCTTCACAAAGTAGCTATAAGATCACAGTAGCATAGCACTATACAAAGACATGGATCTATAATCATAAACAATCTAGGATCAGATGTAAATTGACCATACAAATGTAGTAAGCATCAATGACACAAGAGCATGGAGGAAAACTTGAATAGCTTTTATTGATAAACAAGAAAGAGCCAAGAGGAGTTACAACCAGTTGTTCTGACCCAGCATCAACCTCCCAGCTAAAAGCCCCTCTTCACCTTAAACAAAGCTTAGATCACCCAACAATCTGATGTTTGTCTCAAGAAACCAACAACAATTCCTTACAATATGCAAAATTCCAGCCTCTGGATCTTTGGGATGAGGGATCCATATATAGATATCTGTAGTGGAGATGAGTCAGCTCATGATTTGATTAGTGTCTTCCCTCTGATAGTTCTTGCTTCCACTTAGAGATTGATGATCTCTTACTCATCCTTGGTCGAATTCAGTGAGGCAAGTGCCATAGGAGAAGATTCTGGATGCTTCCATTGCCTCTCCACCTTGCGGAATGACACTGCCATTTGTCATTTCTTGCCCATCGCACCCCATAGAAGGGATTTTTGAAATGCAACGCACCCACACAGTGTATTTAGGTGAGATGCAATGCACTTGGCCAGTGGAGCAGCTGAAATGATCCTGTTTTGACCAATTCTGGGCAGTTTTTCATGGAGAACTTCTGGGAGAAGCTATAATCTGTTGACCTTGTTCCTTTAGGGGTTAGAACAACACTTTTAGGGACTTAGGAGCCCTTGGTTTATGGACATTTCATGCTTGGGGTTGTAGTGCCCAAAAATGTCTATAACAGCATGCTCCTTACTTTTCCAACAATGACCTGTTCATTCTTCCTGGAAATCCATTTTTTTGAGGTGTGTATGCAATAGTATTTTTTCGCAATATACCACACTTCTTATAGAAATATTTTAATTCCTTCTTGCAGAACTATCCACCATTATGTGTCCTCAACACCTTAATATTATTCTTTGTTTGATTTTCCACCATAGCCTTAAATTCTTTAAACCTATAAAAGACTTTATATTTCTTGTTGAGGAAATATATACATGCATTCCTAGAGAATTCATATATAAATTGTAGAAATAACTCAAAATTTTCGGTTGCTAATGAATTCAGACTGAAAACAATAAATGCAAATTTCTTTTACTCAGTCTATGAAAGGGAAAAACATACGATAGAAACACATGCAAGAATTCAATCATAATGAATACAATTTTTACTAGGGAACCCAATTGGGAAAAAATCCCTCCTCTATTTGTATTAAATCATATCAGAACAATGATATATTACAATGACAACTTCAATCCTTGAAGTCAAACTTCATTGCAATATTTATCTCCTCTTGAGTCTTCTCTGGCCAATTCTTAGCCAAAATAGGTTTCTTGTTTCCTCATATTTCCTTGCTCATTTCCTACTCCTAAATAATAGGAAGAGTTCCTATTTTTTTGCGCAATCCTAAGAGAATTCCTCACATGCTACTTGAAAACTTTGTACACTCAATCGTATACAATAATAAAATGGAATTATGTCTTTTTCCTCCACTCAACTAGGAATTCGAATTGCATGCATGACTAGGTCTATTTGTAGTAAATTGACTAGTTAACTAAGAGATCAACGAGTCAACAATAGTTACAACTACTCAATTGAACTCCTACTAACTCTATTCAAGACTATAGCTCAGACGACTAAGTTCCACTATCTATAACTCGACTAGATTGCAAGAACTTAGCAATCAACTCATGTACAACTCTACTTCTTGCCCACAAACTTTAATATACTGACTTAACTAAGTGACTTGGCCATGTCACTCTTGCTAAATGGATCTCAAGTCGTCCTTTTGGTGTGGAAATTCGAGTTTCTCCATTTGACTAGGGCACAAGTGAAATGAAGCATTTTCTTACTACAATCTAACACTCCACATTAGCAAGAAAAGGGTTGTGCACAACCCCAATCCTACTCCTCCTGAGGAATGTACTATAATATAAATAACACTTCCCCTCACTATTTTTATTGCTAGTAAAACAACTACAACTGGGAAGAATCCAAAATATTGAATCAATTGTGTCTATGAGTGGTAACTATCTCCTAAGTCTCTGACTTCTACTAGCCTCCACACTATCACTCAATATCTGACTGCGTCAAATGACATTGATCCTTCTGTTACTTAATATTGTGGGCCCCTATAGCAAGGGTATTGATCGATGAGAAGTGTATATTGAAAATGTTATCTCTCCTATGGACCTTTTCAAAATCTTTGCAACTCTTGGACTAAGGCTCTACATCACCCCACCTCACTCATGGAGATATAGTTGCATGCATGGTGAAATTTGCATCTAGCTTGTAGATATTGTTAACTTGAACATCAATTTGTGTTAATTTTCCAGTAGAAACATGCTTCATATACGCCTTCCCTCTATTGAACACCACATTATATCCTTTCTCTTCAAGTACAACTATAGAAACTAGATTTTTCTTTAGGCTGGGCACATACATTATATTTTCTAGGTGAATATGGGAACTTGACTCCCTTTTAAAGGTGACAGTGCTAATAATTGTGTTACTATACCTCCCATAATATCCAAGATATATGTGTAATTGTATGTCCTTCTCCTCTAAGTTGTTGAAGAACTCCTTATCTCTTATCATATGAAATGAAGCACCATATTCTAGATACCAATTACTCCCTCTTAACGTGCTTTCCATGCAAGAAATGAGGGTGAAATCCAACTTGAATTTTAATGTGAGAGCATCTCCTCCTACTATTGTTTCAAGCTCCTTGTTTGATTTCTTATGTGGACACTTCGTTGGATAGTGTCCATAGTCATGGTAGTGAAAGCATTTAATTTTACTCGGGTCTTTATTCTTGCCATGGTTTTAGATGGATTATGCCTCACGTTGGGCCTTATTACCTTTGAAATTCTTTTCTTTTCCAACTAGAGCACATTATTCTTCCTCATCAGATCTATATGAGACTCCATCTATAGTGTTTCTTATAATCTCCTCCTGCACCAAGTCAAACCAATGTCTTGCCCAACTGGGGAGCTTGTCTCTTCCATTAATTGAATCATGTTAGTTGTGCCAGGAATTTGGAAGACCAAGGAGTGTTAATCTCACAAGATCAGATGGTGGCATAATCTCTCCAACTCCTCCAAGTTCATCTCTCACCTAAGTGAATTTGGGTAGGTATTCAATAATGGTTTCATATTTATGCATTTGAATGCTCTTGAGTTTATCTTTCAATGCCAATTTCCTAGCATCATTGTTGCTTTTGAATAACTCTATGAATGTTATCCACATTGCATAAGAAGTCTACTTTCCATGCAAACTTGAAACCACATGGTCTCTGATTCCCTCTGGGATAATTATCCTGGATGTTGTGGTGCCTTTCTTCCACTGAGCCAGTTGTTGTTCATCTAATGCTTCTAGTTATATCGATTTGTGTATACTCCAACACTACATTTTCATATAGCACAAATTCCATTATGCCTTTCTAAGATAAGAAATTTTAAGTGCCCTCCAATGCATACTCAAGCCTCAACCCATAGAAAGATTATTCCTACACTGAAGAAAATTCCTGGACCAGAAATCTGCTATTCAAAATTTCTTGAGAGATGATCAGGAACTTGGTTTCTATGTAGTTTTCGATAGCTTTGATACCATTTATAAATAAATTTAAATTTGATGTTTCTAATGAATTCAGACTGAAAATAATAGACACAAATTTCTTCTTCTCAATCTGCAGAAGGGGGAAACATTCAATAGAAACACCTACAATCATTCAATCGCAATGAACACAATTTTTACTGGGGAACCCAACTGGGAAATAACCCCTGCTTTGTTTGTATTAAATTATATTAGAACAATTATCTATTATAATGATAGCTTCAATCCTTGAAGCTCATCATGCAGTGCAATACTAATCTCCTCCTGAGTCTAATATGGCCAATACTTAACCAAAATAGGCTTCTTGCTTCCACTTATTTCCTTGCACAATTCCTACAACTAAATAATAGGAAGAGCTCATATTTTCTTGTGAAATCAAAAGATAAATCCTCACCTTCTACATGCAAACTCTATACATTCCATAGCATACAATAATAAAATACAGTTATGCCTTTTCCCTCCACTGCATTAGGAACTTCGAATAGTATGCATGACTAGGATTATTTTTAGTAAATTGACTAGTTAACAGAGAGATCAATGAATTAACAACAATTAAAACTACTCAACTGAACTTGCACTGACTCTATTCATGACCAGAGCTCAGATAACTAAGTTTCAATAACTATAACTCCACCAGATTTCTAGGTCTTAGAAATCATCTCATGCACAACTCTATTTCTTTCCCACAATCTCAAATTGACTGACTTAACTAAGTGACTTGGCCATTTGACTCCTACTAACTACAACTCAAGTCATATTGCTGATGTGGAAATTTGAATTTCTCCATTTGACTAAGGCACAAGTCAAATGAAGCCTTTTCTTGCTACAGTTTAACTTAAATGAGATGTAGTACATAATTTTACCTAGTGATGGACTTGACATAGGTTCAAACACATCACATATTCCTTCTACCCTCATAGCACTAAAGGAAAACCTCATGAATTCTTCTTCCCATATACATGATGTTCATAGAAATATAAATCCATCGAGAAATTAGACATACCATCTACCATACCATTACCCTGAAATATTCAAAGGCCCTTTTCTCCAATATGTCTAGATATTTGATGCCAAAACATAGTCTTTTCTCCATAGACTACAAGATTTTTCACTTCACTTTCAAGAACAATAGAAGTGTGGCACCCATTAGTAATAGTATTTCTTGGTAGCTTCTATATATTTCCAAGCTGAACTCCCCTCATCAATACCAATGCTCCTCGATCCATCTTGTATATATATTTCTCAAACATTGTTTTTACACTGTTGGGTCCCTATAATACTAGTGATTACCCCATTACTATTGTAGTTATACCCCTTATTAATATTGTTGTGCCCCTGTTGCCCCCATATTGTTATTACTGTGCCCCATAGAATCCCTCTATTGTTATTTTTGTGGCTTTATATTATTATTGTTAGGTTGGCTGGATTATATTGTGACTCCTTAGACTCCTATATATATAAAGGAGGTTTTGTCATTTGAATCATCCAAGAATTGTTCATTTATGTAATGTAAAGGAGGTTGCCCCCTCGAAGAGGCTAAATTCTAAGGCGTTGATCTATCTTTTCTATCTTTTCTTGAGCTGGTTTCATAACATTTGGTATCAGAGCTTTGGATTCTAAGGTTTTGCTACTCCAAACAGGTCATCGTGGCATTTTCGCTATAACTCTTTGTCTATGACGTTTCAGAAGTTGCAAAAAAAACCCATTTGAGAAGAATGCACGCTGAACCTTGGGTCGAATTTCAGAGCTTTTTGCGCTATATTTGTGGAGATATGATCTGAGGAAGTTGGTCTTTTTGCAGACTCCTGAATTACATTCCAAACAGGTGACTCGGGGAAAATCATCATAACTTTCTCTCTGGGGATTGGATTGAAATTTTGTAAGAAGGTACAGAAGGAGGACGGACTTTAGTTTGTTGTATGCATTTTTCATATCCAAAGGTTGAAAAAGTGACTCGTGGCATGTCATACAAGTTCGCTCTACTGAACTAGTCTATAATCAAGTCACTGTGGGAGATTTCGCATAACTCTTCCTTGGAGAATCCAATTTGGGTAAGACTTGTGGCATTGGAAAGAGGAAACAAAGGGCTACTATAGGTCAGAAATTCAGAACTAGATGATTGGAAAGTACAGAGATACATCAGAGGCAATATCGAGATCCTACAAAGTAAAAAAAGGTGTGTAGATTTTCTTAAATTTTTGCTTAAGCTTGGTTTGAAAATTTATTTTGAAGGAATTCAAAGGGCATAGTAGAGCATTATTATCGGTAACTGATGCCCCAAGGAAAGAAAATGCAAACACCTAGTAAGGAACCTGAAAGCTCTAGCATGACTCATGAAGAAGAGGAAGAAATGCAACATGAGATATCAAAATTACAAGACCAAGTGCAATAATTGTCCCTTACACAAAAAGGAACAGAACCTAAGATGGATGGTTTAAAGAAAGGTGTAGAAGCTAAGATGGATGTTTAAAGAAAGGCGTAGAAGCTAAGATGATTGACGTGGAAGCTAAGATGGATGATTTGAAGATAGATTTGAAGACAGACATGGACGAATTGAAGATAAATATGAATAAGTTGCTACAAGAAATGGGCACTAAGGGTGAAAGGGTACTAAAGGAAACTCATGATGAGAATAAAATAAATGTTAATCATGATTCCATAGACGCTAATGTTGGATCGAAGACTCACCATATTCCAAAAATCGATATGAGGAAGTTTGATGGCAAGGATCCTGCCACATGGATATTACAGATGGAGCAATTCTTCGATCTCAATAATGTGCAAAACACACAAAAGGTACGTATGGAAACTTTATATTTGGAACCAAATCAGTTTGTATGGTATCAATTGCTTTGCTCTCATAAACAATTTATCACTTGGGCAATTTTTACGGAAGAATTGATAGCACATTATGAGGATACAAAAAGCAACACTTTTTTTAGCCAATTGATAAGTCTCAAACAAAAGGGTTCAATAATGGAGCACATTGAGGAGTTCCAAAAATTGAACATAAGGGTAAAAGATATTCCAGAGGAGCATAGGATTGATGTGTTCATAGGGTCTTTAAAGGATAATATCCAACATGATGTTCGCCTTTGGGAACCTGATTCATTAGAGAAGGCATTCAGGTTAGCAAGAAAAATGGAAAGCAAAATTATGGCAACCAGGAAGCATACCACTCACAACTATAAAGACGGAAGTGTTGTTGACCCTAGTCTTCCACAACCTATAAGGTTGACACCACAACAATTGGAAGAAAAAAGAGCAAAAGGGCTTTGTTACAGTTGTGATAGCAAATACACTAAAGGTCATAAGTGTGCTGAGAAGAAATTATTCTACATAGATTGTGAAGAGGAAGAAGAAAAGGAGCAAGAAAGGTCAAAAGAAGAGGATATACTCCAGGAACAAAGCCTAGATGAAGAACAAATAAATCTGACCATATCTTGTAATGCATTGGCGGGAATTACCACTCCTCAAACCATCAAGATAGAAGGACAAATCAAGAAGAAAAAGGTAATAGTGTTGATTGATTCAGGAAGCACCCACAATTTTATTCATTGTAAGGTAGCAAAAGAATTGAATTGCTTCCTATATCCAGCACCAGAGTGTCAAGTGATGATTGCAAATGGAGGAACAATAAATTGCTCTGGAAAGTGCCATAATATCAAGCTATCCATGGGAGAATATGTATTGACTAGCCCAATGCTTTCCATTCCAATGGGAGGTGCTGATGTTGTACTAGGAGTCCAATGGCTACAATCCTTGGGTACAATAGCTTTTAATTTTCAAGAACTTTTCATGAAATTTTCTACGGAAGGAAAGGAAGTTGAATTAAGGGGTATTGCAGGGAAACCAGGAAAGATAATCAGCTCTAATGGTATGACAAAGCTTCTAAAAAAGGAGCAAAGAGGTGTAATTTCACAATTATGCTCGCTAGATGTTTCCACATCGGAATCATCTATTTCTCCAGATCTCCAAAAAGTCCTGGACAATCATTCCAAGGTATTTGAGACTCCCAAAGGTCTCCCACCTATGCGTGATCATGATCATGCTATTCATCTGATTCCAGGAAGTGTTCCTCCAAACATCAGGCCGTACAGATATCCCTATGTCCAAAAGAGTGAAAATGAATGTATGGTTGCAGAAAGGCTAGAGGCTGGTATAATTCAACCGAGTCAAAGTTCTTTTTCTGCTCCAGTAGTATTGGTGCACAAGAAGGATGGATCATGGCGCATGTGTCCGAATTAAAGGGAGCTCAACAAGCTCACTATTAAAGATAAGTTCCCCATTCCTGTCATTGATGAATTACTGGATGAATTGCATGGATCAATTTACTTCACCAAGTTGGATCTTCGTTCAGGATATCATCAAATCAGAATGAAGATTGAAGACATTCCGAAAACAACATTTAGAACTCATGAGGGTCATTATGAATTTTTGGTCATGCCTTTTGGCCTTACCAATGCACCTTCAACATTTCAAGGTTTGATGAATTCAATTTTCAAACCATTCCTTAGAAAATTTGTGTTAGTATTTTTTGATGATATACTAATCTACAGCAAGTCTTGGAAGGATCATGTTGAACATGTTGACAGGGTGCTACAACTATTGAAGGAGAAACAATTATATGCAAAAAGATCCAAATGTTTCTTTGGAGTCCAGGAGGTGGAATATTTGGGTCATATTGTATCTCATGAAGGAGTTAAGGTAGACCCTAGCAAAATTAAAGCCATTAAGGAATGGAAAATCCCCACATCCATAAAGCATCTGCGAGGATTTCTCGGGTTGACAGGGTATTATCGCAAGTTTGTTAAGAATTATGGGAGAATAGTAGCACCTCTAACAACATTATTGAAGAAAGATGCATTTTCATGGACTCTGGAAGCAACAAAGGCCTTTGAACATCTTAAAGAGGCAATGTGCCAAGCACCGGTCTTAGCTACACCAGACTTCACAAAAACCTTTATTGTGGAATGTGATGCTTCAGGAAATGGAATTGGTGCTGTTCTAATGCAAGATGAAAGACCCATTTCTTTTGAAAGTCGTCCAATCAAGGGAAAGTTTTTAAGCAAATCTATTTATGAGAAGGAAATGTTGGCAATACTCCATGCACTTAAGAAATGGTGACCCTACCTAATGGGAAGACACTTCAAGGTAAAAACAGATCATGATAGCCTTAAATACTTTTTAGAACAAAGATTATCCTCTGAAGAGCAACAAAAGTGGGTCACAAAGATGTTGGGTTATGACTTTCAAATCATCTACAAAAAGGGAAGCAAAATGTGGTGGCAGATGCACTCTCAAGAAAGGATGAGGATGTGGAAGCATTGTTGTGCGCCATTTCTATTATCCAACTAGATTGGATAAACGAATCAAGGGAGGAATGGAAGAATGACGAAGAAGTGTGGGCACTTATTCGAAAGTTACAACAAGATTCCAGTACGTCTGATACATTTAGCTGGCAAAATGATTCGTTATGGTACAAAGATCGCTTATACCTCTGTAAGAATTCCAGCTAAAACAAAAGATTCTTATGGAATTGCACACTTCTCCCTTAGGAGGGCACTAAGGATTTTTAAAAACTTACGATAGGGTTAAGAGGGATTTTTTTTGGGATGGCCTTAAATCAGATATTCAAAAGTTTGTGGCGGAATGTTTGGTTTGCCAACAAAATAAAGTTGAAACAATTAAGACACCGGGTCTATTACAACTTTTATCCATTCCAAGCCAACGTTGGGAGGAGGTTTTAATGGATTTTATCACAGGTTTACCCAAGTCTGAGGGAAAGAGTGTCATCATGCTGGTAGTTGACAGACTTACCAAGTATGCACACTTTTATGCATTATCACATCCATTTAAAGCCAGTACAGTTTCTACTGCATTCATGGAAACAATTCAAAATCTACATGGAAACCCAAAGATTATTGTAAGTGACAGAGATCCCATTTTCACTGGAAATTTTTGGACGGAATTATTTTCTTGTCTTGGTACTCAGTTAGCTCATAGCTCATCTTATCATCCTCAATCTGATGGGCAAACTGAGATAGTAAACAAATGTTTGGAAGGATATCTTCGTTGCTTTGTATCTGATAAACAGACACAATGGGTCAAATGGTTGCCTCTGGCTGAATGGTGGTATAACACTTCCTTCCATACAGCAACAAAAATGACCCCATTTATGGCACTTTATGGGTATCAACCACCATCCATCACATCATATTTAAGAGAAAATTCTAAGGTTCACGAAGGGGAACATCACATCGAACATCAACAACAAGTCCTCCAACTCTTAAAGGATAACCTCGTGTTGGCACAGAATAGAATGAAACAACAGGCAGATCAACATCGCAGTGAAAGAAGTTTTGATGTAGGTGATTGGGTATTCCTACGGCTACAACCATATAAGCAAATGTCCCTCAAGCAAGCTAAGAAGGATAATAAATTATCACCAAATTATTATGGTCCGTACAAGGTGTTGCAAAAGATTGGTACTATGGCATACAAATTGGAGCTTCCTGCAGCTTCTCGATTGCACCCAGTTTTCCATGTTTCATGTTTAAAGAAGGTTATAGGCGACAAGCTCCCAGTTCAAACAATATTGCCAGAACTTGATGAGGAAGGAAAAATTATATTGGAACTGGAAGCAGTCACAGAAACAAGAACTCAACAGGTACAAAATCGGTCAATTTCAGAGTATCTTATCAAGTGGAAGAACTTATCCGCTGAAGATTCCACATGGGAGGATGAGAATTTTATGCAGAATTATCCAGAACTACTCAAGAGTTGAGGACAACACTTTCTTGAAGGAGAGGGGCATATTGGGTCCCTATAATACTAGTGATTACCCCATTACTATTGTAGTTATACCCCTTATTAATATTGTTGTGCCCCTATTGCCCCCATATTGTTATTACTGTGCCCCATAGAATCCCTCTATTGTTATTTTTGTGGCTTTATATTATTATTGTTAGGTCGGCTGGATTATATTGTGACTCCTTAGACTCCTATATATAGAAAGGAGGTTTTGTCATTTGAATCATCCAAGAATTGTTCATTTATGCAATGTAAAGGAGGTTGTCCCCTCGAAGAGGCTGAATTCTAAGGCGTTGATCTATATTTTCTATCTTTTCTTGAGCCAGTTTCATAACATACACCTACAATATCCATCTTTATTATAGAAATTAGATTTATGGCCAATCCTAGAATGTGAAAAACACCAGGGAGTGTTCTAATCCTTCCTCCTATCAACTTTAAATTGTAACTTTCCTCATCCTATGATTATGGTTTTCCTGTCATCACCTAGGAAGACATCATGACCATCATATTTCTCGTACTTTTAGAACTACTCCCTATGGGTAGTCATATGAAAGGATGTACCTGATTCAATCAGACATGCCTCATGATACACATTTGTACTTGAAGAAACCAAGTACACATCCCCATCTTCATCTGAGGTATTTTTTGCCTTTGCAAAAGATGAACTTTCATATCCCTTTCCTTTCTTAACTGTTTCAAATCTACAATATTTCGTGTAGTGCCATTCTTTTCTACATTTATAACATGTCTTTACAAATTTTCCTAGAGATTTAGATCTCCCTCTAGATTTAGATCTCTCACTTGAGGAATTATTTATATTTTTATTATGGGAGTGTCCTCCTACAGACAAGGGATATTCATTTAGGCTCTGCATGTTTTTTCATCTCATCTCGTTTGACAACAAGGATGATACTATTTCATTAAACCTTAAGGTAGTTACAATACTACCTATAATGACAACCAAACTATTCCTTGATTCTGGTAGAGAATAGAACAAACAGATGCACTTATCTTCTTCTAAAATTTTAATATCCAAAAATAATAACTGACTTACCATAACTTTGAAGGTGTCTAGATGCTGTGTCACCAATTATCATTGCTCATCCTCAGCTTATACAACTTCTTTTGTAGGAACAATTTATTTACTAAGGACTTAGATTTATATAAAGTCCCTAACTTTTTCCACAAAATTTTTGTTGTAGCTTCTCTTGAAACATTTAGTAATACTAAATCTAAGGCGCATGATTGTATTATGCTCTTTTCCTTCCAATCCAACTTGGTACAACCTTATGTATACATTATCATTGGTTAGTACCTAGATCCACATTGATCCATTAATCTTTATCCACCAATAGATCCTCCTTCTTTAGCTTCCACAATTACTAAAACTTTTGTCCAATGAATTTCTTGATCTCTATATTTCCAGTGTTTTTTGTTTCCTTTCACCACAAGAATCAATCCAGAATATCTCTCATTGTAACAAGGTCTACCACAAGCCCAAGAAAAACCCCTTAACCACAAAGGTGTCCCCTTGAGGTCAAAACTGCTTTGATACCAAAAGTAGGTTTTAACCATATACAAATATTACCTACAAAATGAATTCTTAACAGATATCTATATATATATATATATATATATATATATATATAGATATACATAGCTAGTGAAAAAAGTATATATAGATGGATATTTTTCTCCTAGAACCAAAAACAGTGTTAACCATATTTATTTTTCATTATATTCCTTTTAATGTTACAATACATTATATACATGTCGAAGCATTCATAAACACCCAATCCATTAGCCCTGGATTAGAAAATTATTGTAGTTCCTTTGACCATATCTACAAAACCATTGTTAGCCCCATAATTTGCTCTCTTTTGGCCATTTTCCCCTTCCTAAATTATAACCATTTACCGCTATTTTACCTCTCTTATACACCCTCATCTTGCACTAGTCCAAGAACGATGACATATTTCGTATGAACTTTATATTTCATATTTTTAACTTAAATTAGCATTAATTAATTATTTATTACACGATTTATTGTTTATAATCACTCTTTTAACTTATCGATATCTCCAATGTTTACTTGGTAGTCAAGTGCATAATGTGACTGCTGATCCTAGTGCAGGATTAGATCTTGCACTGGTGCCAACATAGTGAATCCTTGCAGCAGATCCGGACCTCCTTGATCACCGCCTCATTTTGCGCAGCTTCAGCCACGACAGCAGGACCGATCTAAAGGTAGTCGAGCTTCAGACACAACAGCAAGATCAACCCAAAGGCAACCAAGATCGAATTATGAAGAACAAATAGCTGGAGATTGGCTATGGTGATTTTTGTTGAACTACCTAATTTTGAAGGCGAGAAGCTAAATTCTGCATATTAGTTATGTAATTGGTTAAACGATCTTTTTGACCTTCAGCCAAAGATCTATATAATGAAGAATGTAAATAGGAAGAGATAGTTTTTTTGATAGAATTTTGTATAGAACAGAGATATAGCCAGAGAGGCAGTAAAAGGCTTATATTTTGTTATCGCCCGAATCTGGGCTGGACTATGTATGCACACATGTATTTTCCTCAATGAATTAATAAGAAGGGAGCTCCGGCTCATGCTTCATAAATCATATTTTTGTGTTTGAAAGTTGATAACTTGATAAAGTGTTGAGCTATGTTTCTATTTGAAAGGGAAACGCGGTGGTTGGCTAGGGCCCAGCCAACCTAGCACGTTTACCCTATTTCTTGTTTCTTGTAATTTATGTTTATATTGTCAAGTGCGATTTAATTTCAAGCACATGTATTCCTGTTTGAGTGAAAGCGGATCTGCTCTATGAAGTAGTTAAATTTCCTTTTCCTACACCTGATTTCGGATTGATTTTCCTGCCTAGTCCAGGCAGGAGAAATAAACCTGCACTAGTGCACATTGGTGTGCTATTCCTTTTCCTGTACCTAATTTCGGATTGGTTTTCCCACCTGGTCCAAGAAGGAGAAATAAACCTACAACAGTGCATGTTGGTGTGCTATTCCTTTTCCTCTACCTGATTTTAGATTTGTTTTCCCACCTGGTCCAAGCAGGAGAAATAAACCTGCACTAGTGCACGTTGGTGTGCTATTCCTTTTTTGTATTTTTGTTTGGTTGGTTTTCCTACCTGGTCCAAGTAGGAGAAATAAACCTACACCAGTGCATGTTGGTGTGATGTAGCAAGCCTTTCTAGTTTACTTCCCGCAATTTTCTTTCTTTCATTAAATATTTTATGACAAGATAAATTATATGGATTGTTTGTTTATTTCTTCACTCTATCAAAATCAGAAACATTCATTTTTATGTGTGAAATTTGATTTCATAGTATAATAACACTTGCAGTAGGAATTAAATGTTAAGTGCAAGAAGCTCTGATTTGGTGCAAGAACTAGTTCCTTGCCACGGGATCTAAGTGCTATGAACCTAAAAAAGTTCAAGCCCTTGCAGGAAGTAAAACACTTTTAGTAAAGACACCATTTATACCATTTGCATAAATCTCTATTCCTGCACTAGTGCAAGCAGACTGCGATAAAGCAGGAAAAATTAGTGCAAGAAGGAAATCTCTACATAAGCAGGTTTGAAGGACCCATCTAATCAGACTACTAAGTGTCTCTGCTAAAGAAAAGCACACACTCAATAGTTAATCAATAGTTAGCTAGAGTGATTTCCCCTTTATTTCAAAATCCCTTTTGCAAATGCATTCTTCCTTGTTCCAGCCTTAGATTACTTTGATGGTTCAAGTTGCCTTTTTCGCTTTTTAGTTTGATTCTACAATCTTTCATTTAAAGAAAATAGGGATTGACATTAGAAATATTCATACCATCTCTGGCATTGCCTGTGCTTCGTCTCTAAGTTTACAAATCCCTTGGGTTGACAATTAAGTGTTGAGGAGTTTGCTTAAGTGCAATTCCTGCACCCAACATTTTGGCACCATTGTTGGGGAGGCGATTTGATTTGGTAAGAATTTTCTGATTATACAACAGAGGTAATTTTTCCTTTATTTTTTTTGCTGGAAAAACTTCTTTGAAGGAATTTTACTGGTGTTGATTGATTTTTAACAACATTTTTTATTAGAAATTGTTTTGTTAATTTTCTTTCTTTTTTGAAATGAATGCCTAGAAAAGGTAGGGGTTCAATGCCCACTAAGGGCCGAAAGAATTCTGAAAATAATTCTCATATTGGGTCTCCTTCTATGAGCAGGAAGCCCAATCCAATTGAAACCTATCATGCAGGAATAGTCCACCTGGATTCTGGTGACAACAGCTCAGCTGTGGTTCAGTTTGTTGGGAGCAAAAGGGATACAATGGCAGCCCATGAAGATCATGTGGAAGGGACTGGTGAAAACTAGGTAAGTGGGGAACAATCCACTTTTGTGTTTCCAATTGTGGACGCCGATACTGTGGCATAAATGAAGAATATTCCACTGTCAGCTCTCCATCATTTCCATGGTAAAGTTCATGAAGATCCTGACTCTTTTTTATTTGAGTTTGATATTCTATGTAGAAGATATGATTATTCAACTGAGGCTCAGAAGCTAAGATTATTTCTTGTTACTCTCAAGGACTCAACTTTACGTTGGTTTATGGGGTTAGGAGGAAACACTATAGCCTCTTCAGATCAGATGAAGAGAGTGTTTTTGTCTAAATATCAAGAATATTGCAAAACTCAAGACATGTAGGATGAGATTTTTACAATCATACAGGATGATGATGAAACTATTGAAGATTACCTAGAAAGATTTCTGTATATTTTACAAAGGTCAAAGCTTAAGCTTTATTCGAGTACTATTAGAACCTTGTTCTTAAGAGGACTTATTGATAATGCTAGAAACAATTTAAATCTGTTAGGACAAGGTGCTATTTCTCAGCAAACTTTCAAACAAATTTGTGAATTATGCAGGACATTTTCAAGAAATCAGTATAGATCTGGTAGAGGAACTCGAAACAAAAATATAAAAATTGGATCTACTGATTCTATGATTATTGGACTAGAAAATAAAATGGAAAACATGAAAATTAATATAATGAATATTGTTACCAAAAAGTTGGACTCTTTAAAATTTCAGCAAAAACTCATGAAGGAACAAGAGTCATTAAGTATTTTCTGTCCTAAATGTTGAGATAAGCATCCTCCTAAAGAATGTCCTCTTAATTTGAAAGAAACTAATAAGTGTACTATTTGTGCAAAAGACCATGTCACAAAAAAATGTCCCTCTATACAAGGACTTCAAGCTGTATTTACAGGGGGATAGCATGAAGCTGAATACTTGTATGCTATGGGAGCAAAATGAAATTGGCCTCAGGTAGCTGCAAGTATGGCTCCTAAATTTTCTCCACACTATTTTGGTTATAATTCACATGCAAATTCTTATACTAACACTAATCGACAATGGCAGTATGGGAACCAATATCAGCATGGGCAACCTTTTCAAACATGGCAACAACCAAATCATTCTACATATTCCTACCAGCCACCCATGTAATCATATCCATCTACACATACACCTTATTCAATGCCTCAACCTCTGAGTCAGTCTACTCCACCATTACCTTTACCTCCACCTTTTCGACCTCCTTAGTTGCCTGCTCAACCTATGCCCAATCCGAACAATAATAAAGTAGTGCAAATGATCTATGTAACAAACCACCTTCATTCGAGTACCAGTCTATTCCAGTTTGGGTTCATGATATTCACTTAAGATCGGGAACGATTGTAACATCAGAAAATAAGAAGCAACCTAGAGTGATTGTTGAAGAGAAATAAGAAGAGGAAACTCTTAATCATTCTCTGAAAGCTGTCACTAAGCAACCCTTACCCTCTAAATCCTTACCATCTTCTTCCAACCAGCCTCCCTTCCCAGACAGACTAGAAATGGAAAGAAGTGAGCCTATTTCTAAGACTAGCTTGGCATCGAAGCTTCGGAAGCTTTTCATTAAGATACCTCTACTCCAAGCCATTAAAGAGATCCCTATTTGTACCAAGATTATTAAGGAACTCTGTCTCAATAAACCCGAGAGGAAGAGATTGGAACCCCAAACCATTCAATTTGCTGGTAGAGCAGGCGAGTTAATGACGAGATGTGTGTCTATGGAAAAATATACTGATCCCCGAAACCCTGTTATCTCAGTTCAGATTGGTAATGTCCTTGTCTCTAATGTTGTTATAGACCTGGGGGTAGCCATTAATGTCATGACTAAGAAAACCATGGATCAACTTTGGTTATCTCATCTTCGCCATACTCCCACTATGATTGAATTAGCAGATAGATCTAAAATTAAGCCAGAAGGAGTATTGGATGATGTGATCATCTCATTAGATTCTTGGGAATGTCCTGCTGATTTCATTGTGCTTCAGCCAAAGAACCCAGTAGAAGACATCCCTTGATCTTGGGTCAACCATGGCTTGCGACAGTTGATGCATATATTGGATGTCACTCTGGTGATATGTATATTTCACATGGAGATTCTAGGAAGAAAGTTACCTTATACCCCCTGCCAAATCCATTCAGGACCTTCAAGATAATTTATGGTTAGATCAGAGTAATGATGAGGAGACTTAGCCCATTTCCTTTATCCATCATCATACTGGGTCTTCACAAGAAGATGAGATTCAAGATTTCTTGAATAATCTAGACACCATGCCTAATTTTGAGCTATTGAGCCAGATTTTCAGCCTAGATTTTCAAGATAACCATGATTCTCATTCTTCTGTACCGCTGCATTTGACCACCCCTTGCGTACTCCTAACCCTGATACTACTCTTTTTGAGATTAGCGCTGGTAAATCCTTGTATATTAGCTCAGATTTGGACTCATCTTAGCGAGAGCAGCTTGTGAATTTGTTGCAAAACCATCTTAGTGCCTTTGCATGGGGCTATGAAGATATGAAGGGTATTCCCCCTGAAACTTGTACACATCATATCTATATTCAGGAAGGAGCCCAACCTGTCTGACAACCCCAAAGGAGAATGAATCCAGCTCTAAGAGATATTGTGAAGGAAGAAGTACAGAAACTCTTGGATGCTGGTTTTATCTATCCTATTTTCAACAGTCAGTGGGTCTCTCCATTAGTGCTAGTACCTAAGAAATATGGAATATGGTGTATTTGTATTGATTATCGAGAATTAAAAAAATCCACTCTCAAAGATTACTTCCCTCTCCCTTTCATTGACCAGGTGCTTGATACCCTTGTAGGAAAGAAATATTTTTCCTTTTTAGATGGCTTCAGTGGTTATAACCAAATACAAATTGCACCCAAAGATCAGGATAAAACTACTTTTACATGTCCATGGGGTGCATTTGCTTATAGAGTGCTCCCCTTTGGTTTATGTAATGCCCCGACTACCTTTCAAAGGGCAATCCTGGCCATTTTTGCTTATCTAGAATTTGTAGAAATTTATATGGATGACTTTTCTATGTTTGGTGATTCTTTTCAGGAAGCTTTTGAAAATATAGAAGAGGTACTTCTTCGTTTTCAAGAAGCCCATCTCACCTTGAGTGACAATAAATGTAGATTAATGTGCAAAGTGGGAGTCGTACCTGGCCATTTGATTTCTAGTACAGGTATCCAGGTTGATCTAGCAAAGATCGAAATCATTCTGCATATTCAAAGGGAAGTAAGAGGGATTTTAGGACATGCTGGTTACTATAGGAGATTCATTGAAATTTTTTCTAAAATAGTTGCCCCTCCTTTTCAACTTCTAGCTAAGGATAGTGAATTTTCTTGGACCACAAGTTGCCAACAGTGTTTTAAAACATTGAAGGAAAAGTTAGTACATGCACCAGTTTTGAGAGGTCCTAATTGGTCTCTACCTTTTCACATTTCCTCTGATGCTTCAAATTTGGCTATTTGCACAGCTTTAGGACAAGAGGAAAATAAACAATCCTATGCTATTTATTATATTAGTAATAATTTTTCTTCTGCTGAATTAAATTATACAGTTACAGAGCCATAATTTTTGCAATTAATAAGTTTAGCAACTATATTACAGGATATGAATTATTTGTACATACTGATCATTCCGCGATTGAATATTTGGTGAATAAACCATTAACCAGCGGTAGAGTGACCAGGTGGTTACTATTGTTGTAGGAATTTAATATTACTATTGTTGATAGACAAGGAAAATCTAATGTTGTAGTAGATTTTCTTTCTAGATTAGATAATCCTGGTGAAGCAACTCTTGTTAATGATGATTTTCCATATGAACCTCTTTTTTCTATGTCAACAGATTCCCCGTGGTTTGCTGACATTGCTAATTACTTGGTCACTGGGAAAACACCACCCCACTTGTCCACTCGTGAAAAGCGGAGTATTGTTCAGAAAAGTGTTGCATATTCCTGGATTCAAGGAGATCTTTTTTACACTGGTCCAGATTTGATTATCTGTAAGTGTGTAAGAGAGGAGGAAGTGTTTGATATATTGAAATTTACTCATGATGAACCTTGTGGAGGTCACTTCACTGATAAGCGGACTACATATAAAGTATTGTGTGCTAGTTACTTTTGGCCTTCCTTGTTTAAGGATGCTAAACAGTATGTCAGGCATTGTGATAGCTGTTAGTGAATGGGCCAGCCTAATTAAACCAATGAAATGCCTTTATGCCCCCAAGTTATGATTGAGCCATTTGCAAAATGGGCTATTGATTTTATAGGGCTAATAAATCCAACATCATTAAGTAAAAAGCATATCTTGGCTTGTACAGATTTTGTCACGAAATGGGTAGAAGCTAAAGTTGTTTCTTTTGCTATGGAAAAAGTTGTTGTTGATTTTCCTTTTACTGAATTCTTTACTAGATTTGGTGTGCCTAGAGAAATTTTTTCTGACAATGGTCGGAAGTTTATTTCTAATCTGGTACAGGGTGTGATGGAGCAATATAAGATCCAGCACAGGAAATCCATGCCATATCACCCACAAAAAAATGGCCAGGTGGAATCGACAAACAAAGTGATAGAGTCCATTCTTACAAAAACAGTAAATATGCATCAGAAGGACTGGGCTGAAAGATTACTAGAGGCTTTGTGAGCATACAGAACCACTTGGAGAAATAGCACAGGACATACACCATATGAGTTGGTATATGGCAAACAAATTCTGTTACCAATTGAATTCTATATCAAAACTTTTAGAACTACAGTTCAGTTAGGACTAGATCTCTCTGATGCACAACAATAGAGTCTTCTCCAATTAAATGAGTTAGATGAATTTCGTAGGGATGTTGTTCAGCAGAACATACAAATTCAACAGCAACGTAAAAGGTGGCATGACAAGTCTATTCAGAAAAAGCAATTCCAACCAGGTGATTGGGTGCTCCTTTATGATTCTAGATTTAAAATCTTTAAAGGGAAATTCCATACATGCTGGATGGGACCTTATGAAGTGATCCATGTATTTGAGAATGGAGTAGTAGAAGTTAAAACTATTGATGGACAAAATTCAATATTCTTGGTAAATGGACAAAGGTTAAAGAAGTATTTTCAACCACCTACCAGGAAATATTTTGCACAACAAGTCCAACAGAAATTTAGGACGGTAGTGGTGAATGGTAATACCAACCTTTTGAAAACATGAATTCTCTTTCTTCTTAAAAATAAAATAAAAAAAGTAGAGAAAAAATATTTTCCTATAATTATCAAAATCAGTTCGTTGACATGATTGCGGAAGGATCAACTTGAAAACCAGCTTGCTGGCAAGAAGGTAAAAAATTTCTAATAAAAATAAAATGTTGCTTGATCTTTAGATATGCTAGTGACCACCAAGCAAAGGCAGGTTTAGCAGAACCAACCTTTATACAATTGGGGTAATTAGCATGGATATTTTTACTCAAGTAACGCTTAATTTTCACTGCAATTATTTTTTTGCACCAGTGTAGGCAGACCTTCCAGAAAATTTTCTTCCTTTCTTCATATTCCACTTTTGTAATATTCCCTCAGTTTTCTTCTTCAATCCCAGAATGATTAACCTTCCCACATTCTTCTAAATTTACCCTATCTGCTTCGAGGAAATCCTACTTACCCTTGAAATTTTTTCCCTATCCCACTTCTTTTTATTCCCTCTTTTGGTACTATTCCTGAAATCCTTGTAAAATAATTCTTTCCCATTCTGAAATTTCCCTTTTCCAACTTCTTTATTCCCTCATGAATTTATTGCAAGATCTCACACACAAAGAGCAAAAGGATATGCTCTAAAGCATCAAGAAAGGGCGAAGAAAATTTTTAGTATAAGTTAAGGAAGTCATGTGGAAGTCCAGCCTATATTCTCTATTTTTAGATATTATGCTTGCACTAGTGCAAGCATGTTGTCCTATGTGATAAAGCAAGTAGAATGGTATCAGCAGAATAGTATAATTTAAGTGGTGCAAGAAGATTAGTGCAAGCATGCACCCTGTTAGAAACATAGTACAAGTTATTCTTTTCATAGCATACGGCCTAGGAAAGAGGTCATCATGAAAATTTATATGAAGTCCTTTAACTTAGCTGACGAGTACTTATGCTATCATACTAACTAGGAGGAAAATATTTAAAGTACAAGGTGTTTTTAAGTTAGAAATCATGATCATTTTTTAATGAATGCTAAGTTCTTTTTTCTGAATTATGAAGGGATGCATAAATGTTTTAACCATTTCTTGGACATAATTACCCCACTCCGCCATAATCCTAGATGTTCTTTACTCATAATGATTACCTCACCTAGCCATTAAAACACCTCCGCAAGTACCAATCTGACCTGACCTCAAAGTTGTTGTGCATCTATGATCAATGAACAGGTGATAAGATGGAAAGGATGGTGGACAGTTGGATCTCTATTTATGAGAGCCAATTTCCCCAGTATTGCATGTAAAATTCTCAACTGTTCATAGCCGTTAAGAAGTTTTGTCCCCTGTTCGAATGAACCCTCGTCTCTTACTAGGGTAGAGCAGACTGTTGAGTATCATAATAGTCTTGCACTATTGCGAGACTCAGGCTTTCTTTAGTTCTTGTAGAAGTTTGATGGGCATGATAAAGAAGTGGCTTTATAGTTTTCCAGGAGTTTTAGAAACGACCGAGTGAAAATTGGGCCTCTCAAATTTAAAGTCACAGAAGAATTTATAGCAGTAGCGACAGGCTTGGAGAACACTGGTGAACAATGGTTTAAAAGTTAGAAGCTAGAGAGGAAGAGATGGCAGTGTTTCGTCACTGATAAGAAGATAGAGGTAAATTGGAAGGTAAGAGTTTCGTGCAGTGCCCTACTGGGATAGTGGAAAGACCGCCTTTTCATCCTACAGAAGTTTGTAACCTATGAAGGAATATACACCTGCACTTTGGTATATCATTTTAGGATGTTGCAACATTTTAAAGCCGGCCAGCACGTCTGGTGGAGGATGAATTTTGCCTATTTCTACTTAATAGCTTGGAAAAAATGGCTAAAAGTGTGTAGGATGGATGGGTAGACTAGGCCAAAACGAGGCTATATCACCATGGCTTGATAAAAATTTTGGTCCTGAAACAGGTAGAAGTTAAAGGTATGACATGGAAGGCACTATTAAAACAGCTGCACAAAGAGATAGTTGCTGGAAAGGAGATAGAGGACCCCGCCAGCACAAGCAACGGCCCAAGTAAAAATGAAAAGGGGAGTCCTTCTTGCACTGGTGCAAAAAGGAAATGATCTAAAAAAGCAAAAAATGCCCCATCTTCAAATAAGAAAACAGCTAGCGCACCAGTTGAAGAGACCCCTTCTACACCACCAGTACAGACACAGACCCCTGAAAATGACAACATGTCAGTCCTTGCAGATGTAACAAAATTTGCAGAGGTCGAAGACAATGCTATGTTGGCCAATTTCATCAAAAATCTCTAGAAAAAGAATAAAGTATCTGATGTAGGCAAAGAACCACAGTCCCCACAGGGCGTGGAATCCCCTCCTGCATTAGTACGAGAAGAAGCACCAGCGCGAGAAGAAGAACTGGGAAAAGAAGTAGAAAACGAAGAAGCAGAAGAAGAAGAGACAGGAGGAGAAGAGCCAGATGACGAAGAAGTAGAAGTAGAAGAAGAAGAAGCAGGAGGAGAAGAATCTGAAGAAGAAGAGGCAGAATGCAAAGAATAAGAGGCAAAATCTGAAAAAGGAGAATAACCCACAGAAGAAGAAGCAGAAGAAGGAAGAACCAGAGGAAGAAGTGTTTCCTGATGTAACCATGGTGGATATTGAGGTCCTTGAGGTTGATACAACCCCTACCGAAATAGAAAAGGAAAAATATTTGGTAACTCTTGCTGCTTGGGTAGTTGAACTAGAGCTTCAAGTGTAGAACTTAGAGCAGTTTGTAGCCAAAGCACAGGAGGATAAAGAACAGAGTAGAGGAGAATTGACGGTGGAGATCCAGAAAAATAAAAGAGAAGTTAAAGTCAAGAAGTACCAAGCTGTGCAATGTTTCAGATGACTTAAAAAGGTGACAAAGAAACTAAAGAACATCATAAACAAGAAGTCTGAAACAGTGTACGTTAATGACAGTATGCCAGAGCAGGATTGAGTTGGAATGCTCAAAGTTTTGAAGTTTTTTGCAGAGGTAAAGAGTTGTGTGAGGACACACAACAGTTTAGGGATGAGAGGAGGCTACCCCCCTAATTTTATCTCTTTTGGCCATTTTCCCCTTCCTAAATTATAACCATTTACCATTGTTTTACCTCTCTTATACACCCTCATCTTGCACTAGTCCAAGAACAATGACATATTTCGTATGAAATTTATATTTCATATTTTTAACTTAACTTAGCATTAATTAATTATTTATTACATGATTTCTTGCTTATAATCACTCTTGTAAATTATTTATATCTCCAATGTTTATTTGGTAGTAAAGTGCCTACCATGACTACTAATCCTAGTGCAGGATCAGATCCTGCACCAGTACCCAGCACAACGAATCCTTGCAGCAGATCTGGACCTCCTTGATCACCACCTCATTTTGCACAGCTTCAGCCACAACAACTGGATCTATCTAAAGGCAGCCGAGCTTCAGCCACGATAACAAGATCGACCCAAAGGCAGCCAAGATCGAATTATGAAGAACGAACAGCTGGAGATTGCTATGACCAATTTTGTTGAACTGCCTAATTTTGAAGGCTGAGAAGCTAAATTCTACATATCGGTTATGTAATCGATTAAATGATCTTTTTGGCCTTCGACCAAAGAACTATATAATGAAGAATGTAAATACAACGAGATATTTTTTTTGATAGAAGTTTGTATAGAATAGATATACAACCAGAGAGGTGGTAATAGGCTTGTATTTTGTTATTATCCGAATCTGGGCTAGACTATGCATTCACGCATGTATTTGCCTCAATGAATTAATAAGAAGGGAGATCCACCTCATGTTTCATAAATCATATTTTTGTGTTTGAAAGCTCATAAATTGATAAAGTACTGAGCAAAGTTTCTATTTGAAAGGGAAACGTGCTAGTTGGCGAGGGCCCAACCAACCCAGCACATTTACCCTATTTCTGGTTTCTTGTAATTTATGTTTATATTTTCAAGTGTGATTTAATTTCAAGAACATGTATTCATGTTTGAGTGAAATCAGATCCATTGTGTGAAGTAGTTAAATTTCCTTTTCTTGCACCTGATTTCGGATTGGTTTTCCTGCCTGGTCCAAGCAGGAGAAATAATCCTGCACTAGTGCACGTTGGTGTGCTATTCCTTTTCCTGTACCTGATTTCAGATTGGTTTTCCCACCTCATTCAAGCAGGAGAAATAAACCTGCAACAGTGCACATTTGTGTGCTATTCCTTTTCCTGTACCTGATTTCGGATTGGTTTTCCCCCTTGGTACAAGCAGGAGAAATAAACCTGCACCAGTGCACGTTGGTGTACCATTCCTTTTCTGCAGTTTTGTTTGGTTGGCTTTCCCCGCCTAGTCTAAGCAGGAGAAATGAACCTGCACCAGTGCACGTTGGTGTGATGTAGCAAGCCTTTCTAGTTTACTTCCCGCAATTTTCTTGCTTTCATTAAATACTTTATGACAAGATAAATTATATGGATTGTTTCTTTATTTCTGCACTCTTTCAAAATCAAAAACATTAATTTTTATGTGTGCAATTTGATTTCACAGTATAATAACACTTGCAGTAGGAATTAAATGCTAAGTGCAAGAAGCTCTGATCTGGTGCAAGAACTAGTTTCTTGCCATGGGATCTGAGTGCTCTGAACCTAAAAATGTTCAAGCCCTTGCAGGAAGTAAAACGCTTTTAGTAAAGACACCATTTATACCCTCTACATAAATCTTTGTTGCTGCACTAGTGCAAGTAGATTGCGATAGTGCAAGACAGATTAGTGCAAGAAGGAAATCTCTACATAAGCAAGTTTTAAGGGCCCATCTGATGAGACTACTAAGTGTCTCTGCTAAAGAAAAACACACCCTTAGTACTTAATCAAAAGTTAGCTAGAGTGATTGCCCCTTTATTTCTAAATCCCTTTTGCAAATGTATTCTTCCTTGTTCCAGCCTTAGATTATTTTGATGGTTCAAGTTGCCTTTTTCTCTTTTTAGTTTGGTTCTACAATCTTTCCTTTAAAGAAAGTAGGGATTGACATTAGAAATATTCATACCATCTCTAGCATTGCCCGTGCTTTGTCTCTATGTTTACGCATCCCCCAGGTTGACAATTAAGTGTTGAGGAGTTTGCTTAAGTGCAATTCCTACACCCAACAACTGCCATGCGTAAAACCATGCACATGAATATAACACATACCTAACAAAAATTTCCTTGTTATCACTCAATTTAACACATATCATGAAAAAGGGTGTTGTAGGACTTGAAAGACCAAATTTCTATTTTAAACAAGAAATAAAAAAAAATGTGAAATCACTTAACAAAAGAGAAACTCACCTACATCAAGATTTGGAGTACGGACAATAGAGAAATTTCCTGTTAAATGTTGGAAAAATTTCTATTTCTTTACAAATCGTGGGCACCAGATATCAATATTTTAGGATGTTTTAGTGTATTTGCACCCAAAAAATTCTAGGTGTCGATATGTCCAGGGCTCTAAGCCCTTAACATTGGAGCTTGGCTCTTCCCGACTAGGAGCATAACTGAGACTAGTTATAATGGAATATAGGACATTGAGAAAATATTTGAAACTTCACCTTTTTGTTATAATGGTGATATGCCAACATGTCAAGGGCTCTTAAACCTCAATTGCTACACCTTAGAATCCATGTGACCAAAGTTATGACCAATGGTTGTTATATCATATATCGAAATAGTTTTAATAAACTTGGACCTTTTTGGATGATACATTAATATGGTGATATGCCAATGGTTTTAAGCCCTTAGAAATTACACCTTAGTTACATGCAACTAGAGATATTACTAGTGTCTTCTCTCTCAAATATTGAGATATTGTTGTTTTCAATATATTTTCCCCTCAAAATCCTTTAGTTTCCGATATGTCGAGCGTGATTACTAACTATCAAAAAATTCATTCTTTCTCAACTAATGGTGGACAGACAAAAAACCTTTCCCTTAAACCTTCTATTGGGTAATTTAATTATTAATTAAATTTCATACATTAAATCATCAATCCAGGGTTCATGAACTCATGAAGTACACTTACACAATATATGCTAGGCTATCAACTTTTAATTAAAACAAAACTATTCTAATTTCAAGATGAATGTTAAACCTATTTATGACTAGAACTTAGTAAGCACATGCACATGTTCTATCTTAGAGGCCAAAATCAAATTCAAGACTTGAAAAATAAATGAGTTCAAATCAGATTATGTGTTGTAGTTACTACAAAACCCTCCAAAATTTTGGCTTACACTGAATTTTGGAGCCTTCCTTGGTCTTGTACATTGTTTTCGCAAACATCGAAGCATATTTCATGAGGTTTCTTGAAGTATTTTGTTCCCTTTTGCATGATGGGTAAAGTGTCGTCTTTTAGCACGTTGGTTGTCGCATCATTTGTATAAGCCCATTTTGGTGGTTCCAAGATTTCATATTTATCAAAACGACATGTTCTAGCCTTGTAAGTACCTGTCACACACATTTACAAATTATTGAGCACTGTCACACAAGTGTCATCACAGTCGTTGCGAAGTACATATTTGGTGTCGCACTTGTCATAACTTGTAAATTTATCATGCAAAGGGAAATGAATTCTTCTTATGTCTCGGGTGATCTATTCTATTGATTTGTCAAATATTCTAAGTGCATCATCACATTCAAAGTTCATCACTGATCTCACTGATCCCGCACTTAGCCATTTTCGGAAAAAACGTCTTAACCAAGAAACCTAGCTTCATCGGGCTTCCCCTAAGCTAAAAACTATGCAGTATTAGTCCTTTAGTTGTGACCATACTAGTTGGCACTATGTAATGCACATTTCCTAAGTCCCAGTAGTATTACACTGCACAAAGCCTTAGCCTTGACCTCCATAATTGTGCAATCATGTACCCCAACATGACTTAAATGCTACACTTCATAACCTCAAGCCTCAAGATCATCCCCTGAGCGATTAAAATTCACATGTACATAGTAGCCCAGCCTTCCTTAACTCCCAGAACTATGTAGTGAGCTCTCCCAGTGCCCATCCCTTCAGCCTGTCCCACTGGCTTCGGAAACTGTGTAATATTATCACTCAGCCTTGCCTGAACTGCACATTGCACAATCTTAGGGCTCAATCTTTTCCCCTAGCTATTGGAACTGTGCACAATGTAGTCATTGAGACCTCTCCCTTGACCTGTCACCTAGTTCCATCTCATTTAATTGATCAAAATGAACTCTCTTAGACTAGGGAGTTTTCAGACTAATGTCATCTCATCTTGAGTGAATTACAAATGTAGGTACTCTATCACACCAAAACTAAAAATAGATGTAAAATTTCCTTGTAAAATGTTGTAATTTCATAGTCAATCTATGTTGTTCATTAGGCAGAGATCTGACAGTAGAAGTTATGTTTAATTGGGGTTTTTTTTCCCTAGAAGGCAACCCCTCGCTATATATGAGGGAATTTTATTGTGTCTATGTAGATCTGTATTCTGAGTGAGAAAGAGAGAGGAGATTGTGTGAGAGTGAAGAGGGAATTAGAACGGATTTGTTATAGGTTGTATATCTTCAGTTTGATGGATAATATAAAAGGAAGAACTGGCTGTTTCTTTGTGGACATAGCCCAAACTGGTTGAACCACGTATATCTCTGTCTCTCTTGTTTTATGTGTTTTAGGTGTTTATATTTTTGCAATATTTTGTGTTCCATTGCTCTGTAATAGATAATTTTCTAACATACACAAGCTAATAAATGAAGAGAAGTAAAAGGGATATTAGTTTGTGACTGCAACTCAAGACTTGAGATCAATGAAGATTCCTTATCACCAAGTCATATGGAGGTGAAAATAAGAAGAAGACACCCAACACTCAGCAGAAGTAATGACTTGACATTGCCACATCATTAAGTAGTCCATGTTAGTAGTGTCATGTTATGTCATGTCATGAGTGGTCATATGCCACATCACTAAAGTCGATCATCTATATTGTATTCAAAATGTATTGTAAAGTGGAAGTCCAAAGGACAAGCGTGGAATGTAAAGATTCATGTAGGTTGAAAAGTCATAATAAGTCAAACAATCATGAGGGTAGTCAAAGAGTCACCCTTGTTTATATATAATCCCTCATTGTATTAGAAAAGGAATTTCCCCTTGGCTCCTCCCGCAAAGCATTATAGAGATAAGTTAGTTCCGTGAGGAGCAAGGAGTGGCTCCAATGCTCCACTACTAGAGCTAGTGATGTACATTGTAAACATCTGTCTTGGAATTTTTATTTAATAACAAAAGCCTTTAAGGCGATCATGTTCTTCAAGCATGTATTATGAATGTTTGTAAGATTATTATCCAAATCTTTTTGTTTTATGTTTTCTTTCACATGTGCTAATATAGTTGAACTATTTAGGTTTTTTTATTACTTATCTTACTGAGAATGTGTTGTAATGGTTGTTATTGTTGTCCCATCCTTGTGGACTATTTTGCATGATATTAGACAAATAGTTTTTCATTTGTTGGTTATAATGGCCACCACATCCTCTATGGACTATTCTGTTGGATGATAAATGGATCTTTCAGGTTCGTGTGTGTCTCTTCTTGGTTGGTACTACTACTTCTCACTTCGAGGGCCACTTTCCCCCCTCTCTACAATAGAAGAACCTTGAAACATTTTCAATTGAACAATCGCCAAGCACACGTTATTTCTTTTCAAAGGAACCATTCCATCCCTCTCTCTTGCTGACAGTTAGAGCCAAGGTAAATCGTTAAGGATTCGACAACCGAGCCTTTATACTGGATGGTACTCCTATACCAAATGGTGTGAGGTATAATTGCGACTTTATATCGGGGAGATCCCCTGAATGTTGGCAGGTCCAAAACCATAAACAATATGCTAATGTGAAAACTTCCAAATCTATTCTATAGAATAAGGAAATGAAATTGTATCCTATTGAACTTTGAAAGACAAAATTACTCTATTATCCTTTAAAAGGAAATCTAAACTATTGAATTTGCAAAAGAAACATATTCTATGAAATTTTGAAGTAAATTTAATCTATGAGGCTTGAAATAAAGTCTAAACTATCAAGCTTGTGAAAGCATAGCTAATCTACCAAACTTGGAATCGAACTATTATAGAAAGTACTAACCAAAAGGAAAGGAAATTTTGATAGAAATTTGAGCGCATAAGAGATTACTAGTGTGCATGTTTTGAGCTAGAGCTAGTCATAAGCATCTAAACATAAATATGAGACTAAGCTAAAAAATACAATTCAAGGTAAATATTTTTGATGTTTTTGGTTTATTATCAAGCACTTGACTTGTAACAAAACAAAGAGAGATGAGTACAATTCTAATTTAAAACAGAGCATTTAAGTAAAATAGAGCATCCAAATAACAATGAACATCTAAATGAAATCGATATAAATAAAGAACAAAGGAAAATAAAATAAAAAAATGAAGTACATTGATACTAATCTCACACGTCCTTAGGGAGCCCTCTTGATGAGTGTGAGGTGCTAAAAACTAAGATCACGAGACTTGAATCGCCAATACAACCATAGATATGCCATGAACAGAGCTTGCATTACTTGAAGTGTAAAAACGAAATTCTCGCCAGGAAATTATAATAACAACATTTTTGAACTCAATTGACTCTCTTTTGATTTCAAAACAAAGTGTTTTATAAGGTTTCAAGATAAATTAGGTAATTATAGCCTAGAAACGAGAGCTAAAATTGGCATATAAGCTTTCAAATCAAAATAGGAATTTTTCTTCTCATGATTTGCTACTAAAGGAGAAAATCATCAAAAGGATTTTACTGGCACATCATCAAGTTACATTCAGACTCCTTTCTCTTTTTGTTTTGGTGAGTCCTCTATGACAATTGGAGTTTTGGTAGGGGTTTGAGGTCTCCCTTGTCTAATCCTAATGCTCTTTCTTGTCCTGAAGTAATGTGGAGTTTGTCTTTGTATCTTTCCTTTTGATTTGATAGGTGTACATAGGGCAGTTAAAGCAGTTGCTGCCTCTTTATCTGTAGACTCTGGAGACACTCTTGGTGATTCTTTTTCTTCTTCATTGCTCTGAGTTGTAGACTTTTGTTCATCCTTTTGTCCTTCATCCTCTTTTCCACTTCCATTTTCATCCTCTTCTTTCTATCCTTCATCCTCTTCTTTCTCTTCCTTCGCTTCTTCACTCTTCTCATCTGTTTCTTCCTTTGTTTCCTCCTTTGTTTCTTCTTTATTTTCCCCCTTTGTTTCTTCTTCCATGACATCCTTTGTTTCTTATTATCCCTCACTAGTAGTAGGGCTTCTGTCATCCTCAATGGCTTGAATTACTCCTTCTTCCTGCATGTTTGGAAATGATGTCCATCCAATAGGGAATCTTAATTTGTGTAGAGCATCCTCAAGGATGAGTTTGATCATCCCATGATGGGCTAGTTGGTGATGTTTTCCCTCTTGTACCTTGATGCTCATGTTAGGATATTCCAACACATAGGAAATAGTTAAGTATAACTTGGTCTACTATAGAGTTAGGTAAAGTGTGTTTCTTTACTATGTACATTTTGTAACTTACAATCTGACGGTCACGATATGTAGTGATCAGACGGTTCATTCTCTCCTCGGTATTACCGACACTTGATCCGTGGCTTAACATCCGATTGGTCCATGATCTCTATTTAAAGAGCATGGAGGGTCATTTGTAGGTTAACTGTTCATGAGAGAAGCTTATGTAAAATTTCATTCTTTTATTAATAAATTTCCTGAAGTGGTCGCGTTGGCTCAGGCGTGGATTGTTTCCCTCTTTGAGGGTTTTAACCACGTCAAAATACTGGTGTATTGATCTGTTATCTGTGTGTGAGCGGTGTCCTTTGGTGTTCTGTCTGAGGAACTTACCCTGTAAATTCCTACATGGTATCAGAGCTATTTGAGGGCCGCGTCCGTTGCTGATCCAAATCTGAAGCCGGTAGAACTGCATCCAACTACCGTTTCCTAGATCTACTATTTCTGGTTGCTTTAGGGCTGAGAGGACTGCTCTGTTGTGTTAGGAGCATCTATTTTAGTGAGGAACCCCTTTCATTTCATGCAAAAAGGTTTATGGTAGCCCTAGCTACGTCATTTTTAAGATCTAGAGGTATATAGTGTTTATTTGCAGTTTCTAGTTATTTTCTCTCTGTTTATTATTTTGGTTTATTTAGCTTTTTTTATTACTGGATCTATACTTTTCATTTCTGCGTATGCTCTTTTCCCTGCGACTCTGTGCGACTTGGGCAAATCAAAAATAGAGAGGAAGGATTTTTCTCATGCGTATGCTCTTTTCCGCTGTGCCTTAGTGTGATCTCGGAAAATCAGAAACATTGAGGAAAATATTTAGTTTCCGGCTAAAGCTAACTTCGAGATGAAAGGTTCGTTTTTTTTTGTATGTCCGTGTTGGGTTTTGTGTTTTTTTGTTTTGTAGGGAAAAAAAGCTTTCTCAAGCAAGCACGCAACCCAAACCTTCAGTGACTAAAAAAAAAACACACACCCCCCTCCTCTCTCTCTCTCTCTCTCAAACTTTTAGTTTAGCTCAATTGGTCCAAAGCTAATTTATGAGAGTAGAGGTCTTGAGTTCAAGTCTCCTTTTTGTGGGGGAGGATTTTTCATTTCCGCACATTCCTACACTTCGTCGGCATCTTCATCAATGTTTCTTCAAAAAGCCATAACTTCTTCATCCGGAAGCCGTTTTCAGAGCTGTTTTTTTTAACCAGCCTAATTTTTTGAGATCTTTCCATTGGAACACTTAGTTTAAGAATCTATAGCTTCAGTTTCTGTTAAAATGGAAATTCCATGCCAAGTTATTCTTGACAGCACCAACTACTTCCAATGGTGGTCCTACATTGTGGATTTACTTAGAAGTAAAGGTCTCTACAGAATAGCCTTAGGCCAAGAAACCAAACCGAAAGATGAAGATAAGGTAGCTAAATGGGAAAATAGGCAAGATCAAGCACGTGGGTTGATAGGGATGTCTATTTCTCTAGATCTTAGATTCCATATTGCAGAACTTGATACTCCTGAGGAAGCAATGAAACAGATCACTAAAGTTTTTGGAATTAAAAATGAACTTAAAGCCCATCAACTCGAAAATGAGTTGCTTACATTGGACCCCAATAATTTTTCTTGCATTGAAGATTTTTTGTCCAAGTTCAAGAGCCTTAGACTTCTCTTGGAAGGTGTTAAGGTTAAGAAAGAAGATAGTAGCCTTATCTATTCCATTCTTACTAAGTTGGGACCAACCTATTCTGTGTTTGTTTCCACCTTCCATTCTACAAGAGAAGCCTTCATTTCTCAAGGAAAAGCCTATAAGTCCCCTTCCTTTGATTCCTTTTGTGATTCTTTAATAAGAGAACAAGAAAGACTCTTACACCTTGGTCTTCTTCATCTTGGAAACTCTTCTAAGAAAGCGTTAGCCGCCCAGCAGCAACCAAATTCAAAGAATCCTAAGAAGTTGTATCCTAAAACGAATGGTCCTAAACCAAACAAGGGTCCTAAGAAATTTCAGCCTCAAAATGAAAAATCATTTCAACAAAATGATAAGACAAATAAAAACAAAGGGAAGAAGACTGATAGACATTGCAACTTTTGTAATCGAGATGGCCACTTAGAATCCAAATGCTTTAAGAAGATGGAAGCCTTGGAAGCAGCAATGAAGAAGCATAACATCCACTTGGAGCACTCTTCAACTACAACTTAATCTTCAGGGATAGCACTTTCTTCATGTGGTTGTCAAGCATCTCGGTCTTGCTATGCACTAAATGTATCTTCTCCTTCTCATTCTCATGAGTGGCTCATTGATTCTGGAGCTTCTTATCACATGGCCAAAAACAAAGCCATGTTTTCTTCTTTAAATGATTGTAACACCAAAAATATATATGTTGGTGATGATAGATCTCTTATTGTTGTAGGGACTGGAACTGTTCATATAGACAATGATCAATTTAATGATGTATTATGTGTTCCAAC
Organism: Pinus tabuliformis; assembly: GCA_031772625.1. Lineage (NCBI taxonomy): Eukaryota > Viridiplantae > Streptophyta > Pinopsida > Pinales > Pinaceae > Pinus > Pinus tabuliformis. The sequence continues at coordinate 1,847,883,246 of CM062818.1, read as the reverse complement.
CTTATCCTGCAACCTTCTATCTGTATATCAGATAACTCATTCAGGTGAAGGTCAATTCGTTGAATTTTCACCTCACGATGTTGTAATTAAGGACCTAAGAGATCCTAGACAATTTTAGCTACTGGCATTGCTGATGATTCTACAAGGTTGTATAAGTTTCACAATTTTGGGTCATCAAATATTCCCTCGGTATTTGTTGCTCATAATGATGAAGTGAGCAAACTTTGGCATGAGCGATTTGGTCACTTAAACTATCGCTCTCTTCAGAATCTATGTAAAGAAAATATGGTGACAGGTCTTCCAATGGTATCTTGCAGAGATGGTGTTTGTTTCGGATGTGTACTCGAAAAACATCATCGGGATAGTTTTGAAAAACGTGCCTCTTGGCACGCCTCAGCCCCTTTACAACTTGTGCATAGTGATTTATGTGGTCCACTTCCAGTTTTTTCATTCTCTGGCTACAAGTATTTCTTAACTTTCATTGATGATTTCTCCAGACGCACTTGGGTATACTTCTTAAAACTCAAGAGTGAAGTATTTAACATGTTCTTGGCCTTTAAGGCCCTTGTTGAAAAACAATCTGGACATCAAATTCTTAAGCTAAGATCTGATAATGGCGGAGAATATGTTAACAACAAATTCATCAACTTTTGCACTGAGAATGGAATTCAAATGCAACATACTGTTCCATATACTCCACAACAAAATGGTGTAGCTGAAAGGAAGAATCACACCTTAAAGGAAATGGCTAATTGTATGCTTCAATCTAAAGGACTTAGTCTTAATTATTGGGCAGAAGCAATTAACTGTGAAAATTACATAAAAAAATCGCACTCCTACTAAGGTTTTAAAGAATATCACTCCAGAAGAAGCATGTAGCTCAATTAAACCAGATGTAAGTCACTTTCGTGTTTTTGGAAGTGAAGCATGGGCCCATATTCTAGATGAGAAACATAAAGCTTTAGAACCTAAGAGTGAAAAATGTATTTTTGTTGGATATTCTGAAGATGTCAAAGGATATAGACTTATTCCACTTAAGTCCAAAAATGTTATCATTAGAAGAGATGTAAAGTTTGCTGAAAATATATTGGCCTACGAGCCTAGTTCGGCAGATGTGCCACCTCTCCCTATCTCTTCTACTTTTGAAAATATTTCTTCTTCAGATGATGAAAGCGAGGATGAAAATCCTCCCCGACCTTCTCAGGATCCTCCTTTAGGTCCTCAGCTTCCAAAATGGGTCTATGCTACTCGGGATGCAGCAGGTGATCTTGCTGGTGATCCTACAGATCAACAACGTACACGTTCTCAGTTTGATAGAGCCTCTTCTTTACTGGCTCAAGCTTCAGTGAATTATGATCCTAACACCTTTGCAGAAGCTTCAGGCCATCCAGATTGGGAAGCAACTATGAATGAATAATATCATTCATTATTGGCAAATGATACATGGGATCTTGTTCCTCTACCAAAGGGACGAAAACTTGTTAGATGCAAATGGGTTTACAGAACCAAGTATGGACCAGATGGGAAAGTTGATAAACATAAAGCTCGTCTTGTTGCTAAGGATCTTTCACAAGTTGAAGGCATTGACTACACTGAAACCTTCTCCCCTGTTGCCAAAATGAACTCTATCCGCCTTGTTCTTTCCCTTGCTGCCTCTTTCAAATGGGAAGTCCATCAGATGGATGTTAAATCTGCCTTCTTGCATGGGGACTTGCATGAAGAAATATATATGGAACAAACTATTGGCTTTACACAAACAGACTCCAACCTTGTATGTCGGCTTAAGAAATCCCTTTATGGTCTCAAGCAAGCTCCTCGAGCTTGGTATGCCAAAATGGATAACTTTCTTTTAGAAAATGGCTTTTCTAGGTGTCATTCCGACAATACTGTCTACACCAAGAAAGTGGGCAAGTCTCTTATCATTCTTGTTCTTTATGTTGATGATCTTATCCTGACTGGTAGTGATCCCAACCTTATAAACCATGTGAAGTCTAGCCTTAAAAGGAAGTTTGAAATGACAGACTTAGGACACTTACATTATTTTCTTGGTCTTCAAGTCTTGCAATCCAAGGAAGGTATTTCCCTTTCCCAGTCCAAGTATGCCTGTGATATTCTACGCCATTTTCACATGGAAGACTGTAAGCCAGCCCCTTCTCCCTTTCAGTCTGGAGTCAAACTTTCAGTCACTTGTACTTCTCCTAAAGTTGATGCTACCTTATACCGTCAACTTGTAGGAAAACTTTTGTATCTAACCCATACTCGTCCTGACCTTTCCTTTGCTGTTGGCCTTGTTGCTCGGTTTATGCAAAACCCACATGAAAGTCATTGGAAAGCAGCTAAAAGAATACTTTGTTATGTTCGAGGTACAGTTCAATTTGGGATTCATTACAGTGCCGAAGCAAATCCTCTATTGGTTGGTTTCACTGATTCCGATTGGGCTGGTGACCCTGATGATCGGAAGTCTACTACAGGTTATGTGTTCACTCTTGGCTCAGGACCTATTACATGGGCTTGCAAGAAACAAGGTGCCATTTCTCTTTCTTCAACAGAAGCAGAGTATCGTGGTGCCATAGAAGCTAGTAAGAAATCCTTGTGGCTTCGTTAGATCCTGTCAGAGTTTGGCTTTCAGCAGCAACATTTGACTACACTTTGGTGTGATAATCAAAGTGCCATTCAACTATGCAAAGATCCAGTCCAACATCAGCGCAACAAACACATTGAACTGCACATGCACTTCATCAGAAAGCTCATTCATGACCATGTTCTTGAAGTGCAATATTGTTCAACAGATGATCAAGTTGCACACATCTTTACAAAGGCTCTCACAGAGGCGAAGTTCACTAAACTTCGATTTATGGTTGGAGTTCAGGAAGTTGTCACTAAGGGGGGATATGCTCTAGTGCCTCCTTCCTTCTCCTATTGTGTCATATTTTTAAATCCTTCAATCCTATCCCAAGTTGTTCTTAAGGGGAGATGTTAGGATATTCCGACACATAGGAAATAGTTAAGTATAACTTGGTCTAGTATAGAGTTAGGTAAAGTGTGTTTCTTTACTATGTACATTTTTTAACTTACAATCCAATAGTTCATTCTCTCCTCAGTATTACCGACACTTGATCCATGGCTTAACACCCAATTGGTCCATGATCTCTATTTAAAGAGCATGGAGGGTCATTTGTAGGTTAACTGTTCATGAGAGAAGCTTATGTAAAATTTCATTCTTTTATTAATAAATTGCCTGAAGTGGCCGCATTGGCCTAGGCCGTGGACTGTTTCCCTCTTTGAGAGTTTTAACCACGTCAAAATACTGGTGTATTGATCTGTGATCTATGTGTGAGCGATGTCCTTTGGTGTTCTATCTGAGGAACTTACCCTGTAAATTCCTACAGCTCATGTCTATCATGGATTGTAACAGAAAATAGGGTATACTTTGTCTGTTATGAGGAGGTGTGCTCTGTCCAAATCTCAATTCTTGGAGGAGTCTGAAGTGGTATCCATACACTACACTGTATCTCCCTTCACACAAAATATATTTGATGATGTGTTAACTGACTTCATTCCAAGGGTATGGAATGCTCTCCATTCTAACCCTATTTTTGTCTTCAATTGGTTCTTCTCCTTCAAAAAATAAACATTTCTTTTCAAGGGTGTTGTTAGTCTTGTACTCTATTAGTTTCAGTCTTTGAAGCCTTCCTTTAGTGATCAAACATGCTCTTTCAAAGTGATTATAAGGTGTCAAGGTCAAATTTTTCATTTCAGTGAGTCTTCAAGTAAAATTTGGTCACTAGGTATTAGGTCTAGGGTTTGCTTTTACTCCTTTCAAAGTTGTCCAAATGTCAGTCCATGTCACCATTCAGCTGAATGTACCATCCTTCAGAGGGTTTTCATCATCATGTCAGTTTCCAATGGGTCATTCTACACCTTGTTCATGCTTCATTGTGTCCAGGTAAGGTTCATTTCCCTCTCCTAGGGTTTTAAAGGTAGTTTCTCTTGGATGGTCAAATCATCAGCAAAACTTGTATCCAGATGTTCATACACATTCCCCTATCCTTAATGTACCTTATTAAACACTTCCCATCATTGATATCCCTCAAATTCCTCATTTTCGCATAAACCCTAGTTTCTTGCTACAACTTGACAATTTTCTAGGCTAGGCCTGTGTTTTCCCTTTTGGACCCCTTCACCTCACTCAGTCTTTGGAATTCCACTTTCCCCTACTTCCTAACATCCCTCCCTACTTCCCAAAATTTTCTCAAGAATTTAGAAGCCCCTTGTCCCCTTCATTTCACTTCATTTTGACAAATCCCCTGTTCCACACATCGGGATAGGTTTTACTCCAATGATGTTTCTGAGCAATAAAAGATGAATTTGGGAAACCTGAGAGAGGTTTTTGTCCACAATAGGCCAAGGAAGAAAAAATTCCTTCACTTTTTACACAGGTGTCATGGTTTTAGATAAATGTCAAAGATACAGTTGCCTTAGGAGAATTGATGCACCTCTGCAGTGACCTTGGGAAAATCAAGATTTCTCCTAGCTTGGTTGGCTAAATGACTTGCTTGATGAGTCAAATGATAACTAGACACAAACATATTTCCAATGAGCTATCATGACCTCAATTTGGAGTTGAGGAGGACCTTCAAACGTTGACTGCAACAACACTCTTCCTTTAGGCAACCTCATTTTGCACATTTTTACCAGTCTTGGGAGATTTGACTTTTGATAGGGAAAATGAACTCCAAATTGAAAAATTAAAGTTTTGTTGAAAGGTAGACTAAATAACCTTTCCAACAAGCTATCCTGTGACCAATTTGGACACCAGGAAGGCCTACAAAAGTCTCCTGCAAAAAGCATGAGGCACCTGAGTTAGAGCGCGATGCATTGGGCGGTGATTTGCAGTGTATTTTTAGAACGGGTGCGACGCATTGAGGCAACGTAGCACACAGGACTTCAAGGCCTGAAAATAATTAAAATCTTCCTCCAAAGCTCCCAAAATTGTAAATTCTTCATTGCCCAAGTAAGTTCACACTCCAATATGCTCAATGCATGACTTTGTCTCAGTCTTCTTGGTGATCTAATAGGGAAATAGTGAAACCCTAGTTCCTTGCAGTTTGATGAAAAAACATTGCATATGGTTTATAAATTGAATTTTTTCTGCTAAATCACACTCCCATCATTCTCACTCACTCATTCCCTCACTCCCTCACTTCATTTTCTCCCTCCCTTTTCATTTATATTTACCCTTTCTGTATTCCCCATATCCCTAAACTACCAACCCTAAATCCATAATCCCACTATCCCAAACCCTAATCAAATATCCCTAATCCCTAAATGTTATTCCCTAAACCCTTTCATTCCCCAAAACCATACAACTAGTATCAAATCCTCCCCTCATTAGTCCCACTCATCCATGGAGCTCAAAAACATAAAGAAAAACCGACAAGCTGCCAAGAGGGGGAAAACAAAATTGACAAACTTGAAAGGAAAATTCAATCTGATCGTGAATCTTGGCTCGAGGTGACAAACATGCACTTGGAAAATATGCTAGAGAATTTCGACAAAGAGAAAAATATGTTGAGGAACATGGCATATCACTACTTGGCGATAAACAAGGTGTGCCAAGCGAGAATCAGGATTTTGAAGGCCAAGTTGAAGAAAGCCATGAGGAAGAGAAAAGAGAAAAATAGACTCCAGATCTTGGCTGAGGCTTCCTTAGCCCAACACAACACTTAATGAAGTACACCCAACCCAAATTTCAAGAAATTTGGGACACTTTTTGCAATTTTGAAATTTTTGGCCTAAAAAACAGGGTTTTCTGCCTGATGCGCTGCGCCACTTGGTGCGTGCTTTTGATAGAAACCTCCTTTTGAGGAAAACTCAGTATTTTTGGATTCATCATGGAAAAATATGAATTCCCTCACATGGCCAAGAAATTTTGACAGGTTTTGAGCTTCCAAAAAGGTCAAAAACACCTCAAAAATGACCTTTCTGCCCCTTTTTGGACACACAGGAAGTAGTGTTGGGAGAACTCAGTTTTGAAGGGGCAAATGGAGGCCAAATTTAGAAATTCCACTTATTCTGTAAATTAGAAAATTTTGACACCGGGAAGGCTTCCAAAATCAGCTATGAAAAGGCACTACACATAGGGAAATCAGCACGGCACATTGGAGGAATTTTGCTCATTTTGGCCAAAATACTCTGTTTTTCGCCTAATTTCTTGACAGTTTGACTTTTATCCTTATAATTGTCAAAATCATGATGTAATTTAATGTGAATTGGTGGATTTTTATGTAATTATGCTAAATTTTCACTCATAGAGGTAGCTTCATCCATGAGAAGGTAGTTTGCAACTGAATGAATCAGTTCCCTAGTTTTTAGAGGCAAGCTGTTCCACTGCCTACTTTTTAGTTCTCAGTTTAGACTTTGTTGGAACAACTCCTAAACTTATGAGCTAGACCCTTAAAGGATAGGATGAGTATTTTATTGGTTATATCTACAAGTTTTTTGGTCATTAGCAAGCATTGGACTTTTGGGAAAGCTTGGAGCTTCATTGTATATTCATTTCAGCAGTGTGGCTAAGGAATAGACCAGGGTTTGCAGCACTTTATGGGATTCATGTGGAATCTTGCTTTGGTATTGTGCTTCCTTTTGTAATTGTAAGTTTACATGTGTTTGATGTATGCCATCATCTCTCTTTTCTTCATATTAACTAAATCAAACAAGGATAAAGGTAGAATCCATTGAAGTTGCAATGTTCTACCTAGGGTTTTGTTTAGTTATTTATGTTTTCAGCTGTTTGAAGAGGATCCATGAGACTTTCTTGCCTTCTTCAACTCATAACCTTTCTAAAGCTCTCCATCTCATACAATTTGAAATACCAAGCCATTTTCCTATCTTGCCCCATAGAGATCTCTGCAAGACTGTGTCCATTCCTCGGACCCAAATCTGCCTTTCACATTTGAGCCAGCAAACCAACATCAAATTCAATCAAACTCTTATACACACATACCTAGCCTAAAATCAGTCTTCACATCAGTCATCTCAAGCCTCATTGGTCATATTTCGCTGAGATTGACAAGGAGAGAGCCCTCTCCCGACCTGGTAGGGCTGGCTACCAGGTTAAGCATAGTTTGATGTTACCCTAGATCATGCCTTTCTTAGCCTGAGGTAGATTTAGGCCCTAACATCCTCTTTTCTCCATTGTCACCCTAAGGGGAGTGTAGTTATCCTATTGATAACCTTAGGGGTAATTTCTACTGAAAAGCCCTTCACTACAGCAGTGGCACTAGCTCTAGTGAGGGGTTTGAGTGACATGGGAAATTATCTGGCCACATCATCATCGTATCCTCTCATCTTCTCAAAGAACCCCATCCATTGATGCCTTGTAAAAATTTCCACTACAGGAGGATGTTGGTGGATTCTTGTTGTGTTGGTGGGTTCACTTTTATTGAAACCTCCTGTCATATTTCCTTGGTAATTCTTGAGGTTGGGGTGGATACAATTCAAGACTTCTGGTAGGTGAGGAATTTTTGGAGTTTAAGCTTTATTGACATGCAATGCAATCTTTCTATCCTTATATGCACTGCAAATTCTTTAATTGAATTGAAGATTTCTTCTTTTTAAATCGAGAATATAGAAGGTATGGCACCTACCTCCTTTTGCTATGTTCTGGGGATGATAATCCTTGATTTGATTGCCTTTAGTGTCCATTGATAGCTTTGTAGGCTAATCTCCCCGTATCCTATAGGTTTCCTTCTTACTATAGGTTTTGAGTGTTTCTTGTAGGTGTTATTCCAGGAATGGTGAGAGTAACCTCTTTTTTCGATGACTCGTCGAAGTTTCCTATACCTTCTTCGTATGGGAGTCAGTGTTTCTTTCTATTTATGGATGATTGTGTTGGGTGATGTGTTGGCTAGCCGAGTACAAGTACCTTATTTTTTACCGTTGGTCCCACTATTAGTTCATCATATCATCTTTATTTTCATCATCTCCCACTCTTATTCTCTATAAATTAACCATTTTTGGATTCATTCCCCTTTTTCCTTTGATTTTACCTTGCCATGTGTGTAGTGGAATAACCCTTTTCTTCTCATTATCTGACCAAGGGTGGCCAAGTTAACTGGCCACATTCACTTATAAAATCAACTCCTGTGTTATTCCTACAGTTTTAATCATATCATACTTATGAGGGAGTGTTGGTAAGATGACATACCTGTCAGTCCTTTGCTTCATTGATGATGCATACTGGAGAGTGGTGCCAATTTGTTGTTCTTTTTGAGCTGCATATTTTCAACTGTACATTTCCTCTTCTAATGACTTGTTCCTTTTGATGATGTACAGGTGCTGGACCTTATTGCTTCTAATCTTCCTACTGATTCTGAGCTCCAGAGGGGCTTTATCATCCTTGTGTTGAAGATGGTTGCAGTCTTGGTGATCTCTTTCGTGGGATAGGCTGCTATAGGATTTCCTATAGGATGTCCTATAGTTGCCTTTCCCTTAAACTTTATCATTTTTCCTTCGCTTTGAAGTAGAAGGTGTGTTGAAATGAGTGGAGAATGAGGTTATGGAATGGAAGGTGAGGGATGATGCGTGTGGGTATGCCTCCTCTTTCCCTTTTTTTTGTAATCTTTTGAATTTGATTTCTTTGATGGATACATGGGCAACATGGTTATGAAAGGTATTGGTTGTGGTGTGGTGAAGTAAATGGTTTTTTTTACATTTAGACATAGGCTTGTATCACCACCTTGCAATTGGACTTCTCTACTTGTGGTTTTCAAGACCTCTTGTAGTATTGCAGAGAATCTTGTAGAAAACATAGAACTACTTGAAATGATCTGGAGTGGAGTATAGATGGAAGACTACGGGGATAATGTAGGATATGAGATGGGTTGAAGTAAAACATAGTTTTTGTTGGTCATGCTGTCTTCTATATGTTGTGCTTATCTTCCTCTTGCACTTGCAAAACAGAATTGTCATCTTTGTGTCTTTTTCTCTTTATTTTTTTAATTTCTTTTTTTAAAACAACTAGTCTGCCTCCAAGGAGGTCTTCATCCTAGTTTCCTACCCTAGGTGCCTCAGGTTTTCAGCCAGAGATATTTTATTCTTGTTTTTTTTAGCACTCTTGGGCTAACTCAAAAGGTTTTCTACCCAACAGTTGTACTCAGGTACCTCATGGAGGTTTTCACCTGAGTCTCTTTATTTATTTATTTATTTTTCTTCAGGGACGTGGTGGGGTGGAAGTTGAGACTTGCTTGACCACCATCATTGTCTTCCTGATGTTATTGATGAATTCCTTCTTTGATAAGGGATTTTTGTAGATTTTTAATTTTTACCCATTGACAAGAAAAGGGATACCTTTGCATCAATGGTTCTTATTTTAACAACACCATTATCATAACACTTTTCTATTACATAAGGCCCTAACCGTCTAGTCCTTAACTTACCTTTGAAATCTTTGTATCATTATTCATAAAACAAAGCCCAATCACCTTCTTGAAATTTTTTGTCTTTTATATTCTTGTCATGAGAGATTTTCCTTTGAATTGGAGTCAGTTCTATGTGCAGGAGGGTCTGTATCCTTAATTCATATGGAGCAATCTTTCTTGTTGTGCCCTTGTGATATCTAGATCCAGTTGTGCTGCCATTCTTAATGTTTTGTATTCAAATTAAATGGACAGCAGGGCTTTCTTCCCATAGGCCAACTCATAAGGAGTGAAGCTAGTGGTGGTCTTCCGGATCATATTGTAGGCCCAGGTGACCTCAACTAATCTCTCTGCCACTTCTTTATGCCGATGCTAATGACCTTGGTTAGAATCTCTTCTAATGCTCGGCTGGTTACTTCCACTTGCCCATTGGCCTATGGGTAGTAAGGGTTGGAGTTTCTATGCTTGATCCTATGTTGGCTTAACAAATTTTCAATCATGTGAGATGTAAATTGACTGCCTTGATTAGTGACCAACTCTCTAGGGTACCCAAACTTATAAAACACATTCTCCCTTAAGAATTCAACCACTTTCTCTTCTGTTGCTACTTTCATGGATTTTTCTTCAGCTCATTTTGTTAAGTAGTCAGTGCACACAATGATGTATTGCTTCTATCTAGATGGAGGGTTAATGAGCCCAATGAAATCCATGCCCCACTTTTCAAATTGATCGAAGGTCACTTGAGGTTGCAGAGGCATCTCATTCCTTGGGGTAGGTTTCCCCATCGTTTGGAACCGATCACACTAGTTGATATACGTCCTTACATCTTGGTGAAGAGTGGGCCAGTATTAACCAGCTTGTAGTACCTTGAATGTTGTTCGTTTGGCTGCAAATTGGCCTCCACAACGCTCATCATGAAAGGCCAGAAGGATATTAAAGACTTCCTCCTCCCTGACACGTCTTCTTAGAATTTGATCTAAACCTAGCTTAAAGAGATTGCCCCTAATCCAACTGAATGGGGAATTTTTTCTTATGATTTTCTCTTTTCCTTGGAGGACAAATTTGGAGGGAACTGTGTAGATACCAAGTAGTTTTCTATGTCAGAAAACCATGGAGAGCGAATTGAAATTGTGAATAAAATTTCATCTGGTAACTAATCATCGACCATTCTGTTGGGATGGGGTCCCCTAGGTTAGTTTTGGGGTTAAAAACCCAATTTTTGATGTAATTGTTGTAAATGATGTAAATTCTCTGTGATTTGGGGTTTTAGCCCCTTCCTTATGTAAAAGTTGAGTCAGATGGTCTGTGTGATGAGCCTCATCATTGGGTAATTATATGGGCCTCAATTCACCTCCTTGCTTACTCAAATCAACTCTTCTCACAAATTATTACATGTTTTGAATATATTTTGTTTAATGAGATGAGTTAAAGTGAGATATTATGCCTAGTGAACTTATATGGATTGAATGCAGGTTTGCAAGAGAAAATCAATGAATTTTGGCAAGACTAAGGTTTGAAACTTGAATGGGACAAGGGAGAGAGATTGTAAGAGGTAAATCCACCACATTTACTCCTTCCCCATTAGAATATTCCTCCATTGATCACACCATCTCGGAGTGCAACCAGCAAAGTCGTGAAGATCAGAATGCAGTCGAGAAAGTGATAGACAAAGAGTTAGTTCATCTCGAGTTTTGGTGTCGAGCCTCCCTAAATTTAAGTAATTTTTTGGGGAATTTAGTTGTATAAGTAGAGAGGCTTAGAGACTCATTAGTATTCAAATTTTGGTTGTAAAAAATCTAGTTATTTTCGAGCTACAAACTTGTGGAAGATTTTGATGTAATTTTCTGTTTTGATAATAAGAATGAGCATTTTCTTGATCTAGCATTGAGTTAACCTGGAGAGCTAAATCTCTTGGGTTAGGTCCCAACCCTAGCCGCAAAGGCTCCTCTTCTTGTATCTGTATGCTTAGCTTAGTTTTATAGATTCATAGTTAAATTGCCTTTAGGAGTATTTCATTGCAAATAGTCTAGATTTTTTTAGTTGTTTATTAGTTTTCTTCCATTTATGCCTTAGTTCAGTAGTAGGTTAGAAGGGATAAAAGGAGCACCACAAAGCTTTCAGTAGGTTTCTTAGACTTTCTTCTTCCTTTGGGGATCATGATTTGAGGAAAAGACCCTTATGAAGCCCCAAAAAGACAGATTTCCATTTTCTCATAGGATTTAGAGTTTATTGTACTTGAAGTAGCATTTGATTAGTTTTGTGAGTGTAGGATTTAATTTCTATATCTTCCATATTCAGGCTAACAATAGAGCTCACCAATGATTCCATTTTATGCAGCAAGTTCCCTCATGCATGAAGTAGACAACTAGCTCATTAAATTATGCTTTTCTAGCTCATTAGAATTTTTCTTGTTTACATGAATTTTTGGCAATTACACATGTTTGATGTAGAGAAGGTGCTTCAGAAGTAGAAAGAGATCTCATAACAATCCACCACCTTCCAACTTCATCCAACCATATTCATTCCTCGCTTTCACCAAGAGCTTCACCAATTTCATCATTCTACATATAAATTATTAGACTAGACATGTTGAGCAAATCCAACCATCTCCTAACTTTGGTTTTGAGTTCTAAATGATCCTAGGCCTTTTCTCACTCCATTCCAACCATCAACCACCTTTCCTAAGCCTTCATCACCTCCAACACCCAATGTTTTTCTCTGAGCTATATCCTGTAGAAATACAAGGAGTCTTGTAGGTTTTCTTGTAGTGATCTGTATTGAGGCCAAGTTGAGGGAAAGCCTCTAGGAAGCCACCCAAGGTCACCCAAGGGGCTTCCAAACCTTCTAACCATCTCTTAAACCTTCCATCCATCCACCAACATTCCTAAGCCACCTGCCACATCACCAAAATAGATTAGCTGACACACTTGATTTTCCATGAAAACAATAAAAAGACAAAAACATATTTATTATAGTCCTTTACATGCACAATAGTGATGTTTGATGTTTTTAACTTCCATTCTTAGGACAGTAGCATTTTGTTCATGTTAATTTAGCATTATTTCAAAGCATAGTTTCTTAGCAGTTAAGTAGGAAATGGTGTGTCTTAGCATTGAATTTCGATCTTTTTCATTATTGCAGTAGATCAGATCGTTCTCCTAGAGTAGATTCCTCTTTCTTTCATCCAATAACAAAGCTTCTTCTGAATCGATAGAAGTATATCTTGAAAACCCTCTTGGTCTCTCGTAAGCTGAATAGTGACAAAAGGCATAATCATCAATTTTACTTGTGTATACAACACTGTCACCTCCAAGTTTGTACGAACCCCGGGTTGATAAAGTAAAGCTAGTAGCCCAGGAGTTGCAACATTCTTTTTGTAATACTAGTGCTCTTCATTTTTTGGTACTCTTGTGTGGGAGGTGTCTTAGTAATATGTGATTGCTGCTTTCTTTCTTCTATTTCTTGTTTCTAATATTCTGCCATTAGTTTCATTTCTGCAAAAGTAATTTAGTTTACTTCCTTTTTCATTCTACATTTTGCAAGTAAGATTTCAATTCAGTAATTAGTTTTTCATCTACTCAGTATTTTTCATTCCATCTGCAATTTCAATTCCACAAAGTACTTTTCAAGTTTGAAAAAAACACAAAACCAAACCAAAAACATTTATTTTCATGCCTCGTAGGAATAGGGATAACTTAGGAAATTTTTTGCCAAATACCCCCATTGCATCAAAAAGCCAACATTCCTTCTTCTTCAGTGCTTGTGAACTGGAGGAACCCATAGGTGAGCAACCAGACATATTTGAATAACCTAGAGGGGAAGAAGAAGAAGAAAGAGAACCCATTCCTACCAAACCAATGGCTGAAAATAGAAATGACAGAGGGAATAGAGAGAGAGTTGGGGGTGCCTTCCCCATCAGGGAAACCAATTGGGACACTAAGATGAAAAATATAAGCCCCTCTTCCCTTCCTCATTTCCATGTCCTGACCATAGAATATCCTGACACTTTCCTATTTGAGTTTTTTGTCATATGTCGAACCTATGACTACACAAATGATGAGCAGAAGTTGAAATTATTCCCATCTACCCTCAAGGATGCAACTTTGCACTGGTTCATGGGTTTACCTGGGGATAACATCCTAGGTTGGGCTTAGATGTAGCAAGCCTTCAACAATAAGTATCGAGACTACTGTAGGTCTAAAGATACTAAAGAGGAAATTTTTAGGATGACCCTAGGCAATGATGAATCCCTAGAGGATTATGAAGAAAGATTCCAACTTAGTTACAAAAGGCCTAGGTGCACACTTAGCCTTTTGTCACTAAAGATGGTCCTTCTTAGAGGAGTAAGGGAAGATCTTTTGGATACCCTACACTTGTTAGCAGGAGGAGATATCTACCAGTTACCCTATGAGGATATCAAGATTGTCTTTAGAAACCATTTTAGGGCAGCTAAGAAAACGGGTAGGGGTAGTCAATCTATGGTCACTCCATCCTCTTCCAATTCATCCATCAAGGGAGAAATTGGAAACATGCTAGAGGATTTCAACAGTGAGATGTTGAAGACCCTTGCCTTACAGATGAAAATTATGCACATTAGGAGAAATCAGGAGGAAGCAGAGAGAGCCTTGGCCATTTTCTCTCCTAGATGCACCAAGAGGCACCGTAGGAATGAATCTCCATTGAATTATATTGAAATTTGCTCAGTCTGTGAATAAAACCACTCCACAGACAAGTGCTCTTCTTTACCTGGACTCAGTGTATATCAAGGAGCTGAAGGGGTCATTGAGCAGCTCTGCTACATAAACCAAAGGAGACCTTATGGACCTAGGCCATACTAGTAGGGCATGAAAGGGTAATCCCATGGATATTACAACCCCAACCAGACCACATCCATATCTTCTTGGGGACCCCATACTCATCCTTCCTACTATACACCTCCTGCTTGGTCCTTTGCACCTCAGTATCATTCCTAGCCAGCCAATGAATAATTTCAACCATATTCTCCACCACAACCTCAGTGGAATGCACCCCTCTAGGTGTCAAGGCCCCAATAAAACATTGTTCCAACCTTATTGCCTTCACCACCTACCCAACCCCAGCTTTTACACTCTGCTGCACTAAACAACCCCATATGCATGCCCAACCAAATCTAAACCCGAACAACAGATAGGAACAAGTATACTATGGAGAGACATCATATCCAGCTTATGCTGTGGAGATTCAGGAAATCAACCTAAGATCTGGGAGAATTCTCCCAGACAACCAACCTCTACCTCCACCTAGGGAGGTTGAGGAAGAAATAGAGGAAAGCATGCTTAGAGTAAATCCACCCTTTCCAAAGAGACTAACCCAACCACTCTAGCCTACCCCAGAAGAGACTGAACTTCTAAGAGAATTGAAAAACCTATTTGTTAAGATTCCACTTCTCTAAGCTATTAAAGATGTACCTATTTGCAACAAGTTGATTAAGGAGAAGTGCTTCAAGCATCTAGGTAGGCCAAGAAGAGATGCCCCTACCATTAATGTCATTGGATAGTTGTCCGACTTAATGGTGGGGTAGGTAATCTGTCCAAAGTATTTGGACCCTAGAAGCCCTGTAGTAGATGTGCAAATCAATGGCACCACTATGCCACACACTTTGATTGATCTTGGGGCTTCCATTAATGTGATGACCAAGGATACCATGCTCAAGCTCAACCTCCAAGGTTCATTGAGAAAGACCACAATAGTTTTGCAACTTTTAGACCACTCCACAGTGAACCCTAAGGGGATTTTGTATGATGTGATGGTCTCCATTGACTCTTGGTAATATCCTATAGATTTCCTAGTTCTCTAGCCTAAGGCTAAGCTTACTAGTTACCCTCTCATCCCTGAGAGGCCCTGGTTGGCCACTGCCAATGCTTACATTGGCTATAGAGCTGGGAATGTGACCATCAAGAATGGGCATATGTCCAAGCAGTTAGTCATGTACCCTCCCACTCAGCCATCTCTAGAGCATGATTTACCTTTATGGCTAGAAGAGGAGGAAGAAGATGAATTTTATTCCACCCAACTTTATACCTTAGAAATAACCATAGGAGGAGGACAACAAGATGAAGACAGTTTGATTAAACAGATACTCCAAAGTCCAACTCTCGGTACATTGTCCTTAGAAGAAGTAGTAAAGGAAACCTAGAAAAACCATCAAATTGATCTATGCTTGGCCAATTCCAACCCTCTCCATGTCAAAACCATAGAATTCAGCACTCAGAGAACTTTGAAAATCAATCCATCTCTTTCTATTCTCTAGGAGGATAAGTTGTGCAACATGCTAAAGGAACGTCTGGATTCCTTCTCTTCAAGTTATAAAGAAATGAAGGAAGTGCACCCATTAGTGTGTACTAACCAAATTTATATCAAAGAAGGTTGCAAGCTAGTACAATAACCCTAAAGGAGGATGAGTCTAGCTATGAAAGATATATTCAAGGAAGAACTGTAAAAATTTCTAGATGCAGGATTAATTTACCCTATCTCTAACAATGAGTGGGTCTCTCTGTTGGTTTCAGTTCTAAATAAAAATGGTAAGTGGAGGATTTGTGTCGATTATGAGGAGTTAAACAAAGCCACAAAGAAGGACCATTTCCCTCTACCTTTGATCGACCAATTACTAGATGTCCTGGCAGGAAAAGTTTTTCTCTTTCCTAGATGGATTCAATGCATACAAAAAAATATAGATTAGCACAAAAGACCAGGATAAAACAACCTTCACTTTCCCTTGGGGTACTTTCGCCTATAGGGTCCTTCCTTTCGACCTATGCAATGCTCCTGCCACTTTCCAGAGAGAAGTCCTGAGTATCTTTGCTGAGTTAGTCCACAATGCACTAGACATTTATATGGATGATTTTACACCTTATGGATGTGATTTCCAAGAGCCTTTGTCCAACCTAGGTAAGGTGCTACACAAATCCATTGAAATGAACCTGTCTCTCAGTCTTGAAAAATGTGAATTCTTGATGACTACAGGGACCATGCTAGGTCATTCAATATCTCAGCTAGGACTATAGGTGGACCCAAACAAAATAGCTATCATCTAAAGGGTCCCACCTCCTCAAAATTAGAGAGATGTCAGAATTTTCCTAGTGTTAGCTAGATACTACGGAA
Source organism: Pinus tabuliformis (assembly GCA_031772625.1). Taxonomy (NCBI): domain Eukaryota; kingdom Viridiplantae; phylum Streptophyta; class Pinopsida; order Pinales; family Pinaceae; genus Pinus; species Pinus tabuliformis. Next base: position 1,847,866,687 of record CM062818.1, on the reverse strand, counting down.
GGTTCATATAAGATATCAACAAGTTGGCTTCTCCTCTATTTGGGTTGTTGGCCAAAGACTCTGAGTTTAGATGGTCAAAAAGGTGTCAAGAGGCCTTGGACACCCTGAAGGACAAGTTATCCACTGCACTGATTCTCCGAGGCCCAAATTGGGCCCTTCCTTTTCATATTCATGTTGATGCCTCAAACAAAGCCATAGGAGCAGCCCTAGGTCAGATAGATGAGAAATTTCCTTATTCCATTTACTTTATCAGTAAGAATATGGCAAAGGCTGAACTGAACTATAGAGTGACTGAAAAGGAGCTCCTGGCTATTATGCATTCATTAAACAAATTTAGGCATTATATTATAGGCTATCAAACATTTGTACATACTAAACATGCTACAATCAAATATTTAATACATAAACCTAATATAAATGCTTGATTATTAGATGGTTATTTTTATTACAACAGTTTGATCTAACTATTGTTTATAAGCTGGTAAGGAAAATGTTGTTGTAGACATTTTTTCCAGATTAAATTTGTTGGCAGGTGAGGAGGGAATGGTTGTTGATCATTTATTGGTTGAGCACTTATTTGCCACTTCGGTTCTCTCTCCATGGTTTGCTGACATAGCAAACTATTTGGTATCTACACAATTCCCACTGAATTTGTCCTCCAAAGAGAAAAGAAAGATTGTGAGGAAGAGCTACCCCTTCACTTGGATTGGGGGCAACCTCTTCAAACTTGGCCTAGATCAAATTCTAAGAAGGTGTGTTAGGGAGGAGGAAGTCTTTGACATCCTTCTAAACTATCATGATGGGCATTGTGAAGGTCACTTTGTAGCAAAGAGTACAACATCACAGTGTTACAACATGGTTATTATTGGCCTACTCTTCATCAGGATGTGAAAATATATACTAGTTAGTGTGATCGATTCCAAAGGATGGGACGACCTACTCCAAGAGATGAAATGCCTCTGCAGCCTCAAGTGACTTTCCAACCATTTGGCAAGTGGGGCATGGACTTCATTGGACCTATTGACCCTCCTTTCAATAAAAAGTATTACATCATCATGTGAACTAACTATCTAACTAAGTGGGCCGAAACCAAGGCAATTAAGGTAACAATAGAAGATAAGGTGGCTAAGTTCTTAAGGGAGAATGTATTTTACAAATTTGGGTACCCTAGAGAACTGGTCACTGATCGAGGCAGCTAGTTTACCTCCAACATGATTGAATACTTGCTCAGCCAGCACAAGATCAAGCATAGGACCCCCACTCCCTATCACCCACAAGCTAATGGGAAAGTGGAGGTGACCAATAGAGGGCTGGAGGGCATATTAACCAAAGCGGTTAGCAGCAAAAGGAAAGATTGGGCATATAGACTAGTTGAACCCACCTGGGCCTATAATACCACCTGGAACACCACTACTAGATTCACACCCTATCAGCTGGTCTGTGGGAAAAGGTATCTCACTTCCATTGAGTTTTAGTATAACACATTGAGGATGGTAGCCCAACTAGATCTAGATCTCAACAGTGCACAAAAATAGAGATTGATCTAGTTGAATGGTTTAGATGAGTTCAGAATGTAGGCCCTCCTACACACAGAGGTACCTCAACTTCAGAGGAATATTTGGCATGATAAGAACATCAAGGATAAGAAATTTCAAGAAGGTGATTAGGCCTTGTTACATGATTCCAGATATAAAGACTTTAAGGGAAAGTGAAGGACAAGATGGTTAGGGCCTTATGTTATAGAAAGATGTCATGATACTGTTTTAGTGCATATCATAACCATAGATGTAGAGGCCATTCCTTTACTTGTTAATGGACACACATTGAAAGTTTAGAAAAGACCATTGTCAAAGCAACAGTTCATTAATGTTATCAATAAAATAGTGACGGTGGTGGAGCAAGTCTCAGCTCCTACCTCATCAAGTCCCTAAGAAAAGGAAAAAAGGAAAATAACGAGACTTAGGTGAAAACCTCCATGGGGCCCCTGAGTCCAACTATTGGGTTGAAAACCTGTTAGGGTGGCCCAATGGTGTAAAAAAAGAAAAGAAAAAATTAAAAAAGGAAATAAAAAGATCTATGGGTGAAAGCCTCTCTTGAGGTGCCCAGGGAATATAGTTAGGATGAAAGCCTCTTATAGGTAGACTAGTTGTTTTCAAAAAAAAAAAAAAAAGAAAAATCATGAAAAATTGATGTTTGCAGGTTAGCAGGAGGATGATCAAAGAACAAAGGAGAATAAAAAAGGGACCTGTTTCACTCCCATTTTTATTTTTCCACCCATTATCATTCGTCACTCCACCATTTCTTTCATTTTTTTCACTCATTTGCTTCAGTTTACAAGGGGACTGTGTTTTCTATACGATCCCCTATAAACCTACATGATCCCCAGAAAACCTACAGGATGGTCCTGTAGGAATTATAGTGGCTTGGGAATCCTATAGGAAGTAACACTAGGGCAAGAAAATGACCTGCGATGTCAAAAAAAATAGCATCCCTGCATCAAAACTTCATTACCATACTTGTCTCCACCTTGATCACCCCTACATTCACCATTAAAAATCAATTTTAAAAAAATAAAAAAATCACAGTCTTCAAGAGGAAACACAGAGGAAAATGAAACTAAGAGTGGAATGGAACATCACCTAAGTTTATTTAGTAGTATTCACACTCCTAGACCTCCTCTTTATCCATTTCATCATCCTCAAAGTCCCAATAGGGGAAATGATTAAAAATTTTGAGGGAGAAGCAGCTACAAGACATCCTGTAGGAAATCCTATAGCAACCTATCCCATGGAATAAAAATCATGAGTTGCAGCCAGCTTCTAGCATGAAGATTAAGGGTAGAATAAGCTCGAGAGCAACAACATAACCATCATCTTCAATACCAGGTACTTGCACATCAAGAGAATCATCAAAGGACAATAAAAAAGGAAGGAGAAATAACATGCAACCAACACACAACAAGAACCTCGAGTCTTCAACAACCTACAACAAGGTATTAGCACCATAGGTAAGTATCTCGCTTCACTCTCTCATTTGCATAATGTAGTCAAAATATGTAAAGGTTGTGAGCAAGTTGGTTTATAAGAAAAAGGTGGCCCCTTAACTTGTCCACCTTCATTCAGTCAACAAAGACAAAACAGTTGGTCCTCCCAGACATGGCAGCAGTCAAGTCAAAAAAAGAAGAGAAGGAAGAAAGAAGTTAAGGCTACGAATGCATGAAGTGGGAGTTGATTACGAGGAGAGGGGAATTACGAGGTGGTAGTGGGGACCAATAGTCCAAAAATAGAAAACACACCTTGGCTACCAACACCCCACCTCACTCAGCTCGACCATAAGAGGAAATAATCAATGATCCCCATGCACTCATGCATTCATCTCCTCGAGACTCACTCAAGAAAAGTCGATTTCATACCCAAGAAACCTACAGAAGAGAGAAATTCCATCTTTCTCATGCATAAGACTTCCAACAAGATTACACAGGAAATCTTACAGGATCACACAAGAAACCTACAAGATAGAGTCAGACAATCTATAGGATTGGCCGAGAGTAGTTTCAGAGGGGAAAAGATAGGGGTTTTCTACAACAAACACCATGAGGAGGTAGGCTATATATTCACTTCCCTTTCTCCAAGTGAATTGAATAGGAAAATCTCCTAGTTTGAGTGAATTTGGCAGCCATGTAAAGGAATTATCTTCACAATTATTTCAGTCCCATTGATTTCTGCGTTAAAATTTGTATCAACCATCTCTTCTCCTCAAAATTCACCAACCCAAAATGACAGGGGGTTTAATAGAAGGGATCCCATTAACATTGTGAGAATTCACCAACACCCGCCTATGTTAGAAATCTTCACGAGGCATAATTGGATGGGGTATTTTGAGAAATTAAGGGGGTATGATGATGAAGTGGCTTGAGATTTTTCTCTCTACCTCATTCCACTGATGAGAGTGCATGCCACTGTTGTGGTGAGAGGCCTCTCCATATAGCTTACCCCCAAACTCATAAGCATAATTACCACACTTCCCCTAGGAGTGCCTTGGAGAAAGGAAGACAAGGGAGATAGCCAGACTTCCAAAAAGAAATTCTTTTCAGAGGGAGAGGATCCCATTGCATACAAGAATGGAGTAAGAGGAACAAGCCTACCATATCCCTGGAATGAGGTAAGCTACCACCTTATAAAATACATATCATGTGTGGGTAGGTATAGTGTGGTTTATGGATATCAATTTAAAATTCTTGAAGAATTAAGGTTTGGAGCAAAAACACCTCCTCACCACAGGCTAAGCATACCATACATCCTTCTACAATCACTGATAGACACAAGCATAAAGGTGCAAGAGGGAAACCCCCAACAGTTATCTCACAATGTATTAATTAGAATCATCATAGAAGATGTCATCCGAGACCTCATAATTCCTATCCAATGGGAAATTTTCAGAGACATGTAGACAAATGAGGATATAAAAGCCCTCACATATGATGTTAGTCCTACTGTCAATGAAAAGGATGAAGAAGAAACTGAAACAGATGAAGAATAAGTAGAGAGGGATGAAGATGAGATAGATGAGGAGAAAGATGAGGAGGATGAAGAGGAGAAAAAGAAAGAGGATGATGAAGAAACAAAGGAAGATGTCAAGGAGGAAATTGATAAACAACATGAGGATCTAGAATCAGAAGAAGAGGGGCAAAACATAGGTGAAAAGGGAAATGGGAAAGAGGGGGCAGAAGACAAGGAGGAGTCACCTAGGATGTCTCTAAAACCGAATGAGAGAGATGCAGTATATGCCCTTAGTTCTCTTAGCACCCCTATCAAACAAAACAGAAAAATATAGAGACAAGCCCCATTATACTTCAAAACAATGAAAAGTACAAGGATAAGGTAGGGGAAACCCCAAACTCCAACCAAAATTCCCATTGTTATTGAGGACTCACCTAAGCAATAGGAGAAAATTGCTCCTCCTATGAATACTTAAGAAGAAGGATCCTCAACACAAACCTCCCCTAAGTCTCTTGTCACCTATGTGAGAAGGCATGTTACTAGATCTACCTCATCCAACGGAAAAGACATCCTCCAGGATACACAGCAGGACATACATGAAGTAGAGGAAGTCCTACAAGAGACTCTGCTAAACCTACAGGAAACTCAAAAAGTAGATAAGGAAGGAAGCATGCAGCAAGAAACTAAAAGAGAGGACCCAGAGCTAAGGGAACCTAGCCCCCAACCTAACGTTGAATCCTACTACAGATTTCTTGAAGGGGGTAGGGTCATTCCACAAAAATTTTCCATTCCATTATTCTTTGAGCTTGAGAAAGAGAGAGCTATAACTCATAGATGGATGTAGATTTCCAAGTCCAATGGGGTGGAGGACATTGGTCACATGGAGCATAAGCTCAAAGACATGGGCATAGAGCTAAGTAGCTTGAGAGATAGAGAGGCCATTATGAAAAATTAGTTAGAGGAAAAAAATGCATGGTTGAAAGGACAACTGCAAGAAAGAGAGAATCGATTGGAATCCATTGCCAGTCTCTCTTTGGAAGCAATCCAGTGCAGGATGGCAGCTAATTCTTATGCACTATACCTTAAGGAATAATGGCTACAGTTCCAAATCAAGACCCTAGCACAGATATGCATTATGCCATTCTAGGATTATAGACAATTCATTGATCTTTGTGATCAAAGCACATTTGAAGATAGGGCCAAGATGTTTGAGTTCTACTTTCATAACATGGACTTAACATACATGAATGTATGGGACCTTAATGTGAAGCTAGGGGATGTACAATTGATGTCTTTGGCATCATGGATGAACCATGAGGAAGAAAGGGCTGTAGAAATGAAGAAGATATTGGCAAGGGAACAAACAAAGCCTCTTATGATCAGAGCTGAGAAATCCAATCCAATGGCACTCATTAGTACACATAATTTAAATACAAATGGTCCTCAATTTAAACCCAGGTATCTTACTGCCCAAGAGCAAGCAATTACACATTTTGAGGACATGTTCAGATTGTTAGGGGATGAAAACATGCAATCTTTCCTAAGGATATGGAATACATTTCCATACAGTTTGAATATAAGAGAGTAACACTCTCCTCAAAGGATGAGAGAAGCACTGAACATGATGCCCATGTACAAGCAATCCATCCCAAGGCTCAAAGTCAATTGGATTAGTTTCATACTTAGTCCACCACTGCTCTTGGGGATGCTAGAAGGAAGGAAGGAAGAGGAAGAAAGAAAGCAGTGGGAGGAGGTAGAAAAGAAGGAAGGATTCTATGCACAAGAAGAGGAAACCACGACAGAGGCATGGGATGTCAGGGAGGCCACTAGAGCTATGAAAGACATGGATATTGATTGAGTTGCTCAAAGGATGAGCAACACTTTCAATAGGGGGGTGATGATGAGCCTCATCATTGGGTAACTATATGGGCCTCAATTCACCTCCTAGCTTACTTAAATCAAATCTTCTCACAACTTATTACATGTTTTGATTATATTTTTTTTAATGAGATGAGTTAAAGTGAGATATTATTCCTAGTGAACTAATATGGATTGAATGTAGGTTTGGAAGATAAAATCAAGGAATTTTGGCAAGACTAAGGTTTGAAACTTGAATGGGACAAGAGAGAGAGAGATTGTGTGAAGTAAATCCTCCTCATTTACTCCTCCCCCATTCAAATATGCCTCCATTGATTATACCATCTCAGAGTGCAAGCAGCCAAGTCATGAAGATCAGAAGGTAGCCGAGCAAGTGATAGACAAAGAGTTAGTTCTTCTCAATTTTGGGAGCCGAGCCTCCCTAAATTGAAGGAAGTCATTAGGGACTTTAGTTGTATAAGTAGAGAGGCCTAGAGCCTCATTATTATTCAAACTTTGGTTGTAAAAACTCTAGTTATTTTCGAGCTCCAGACTTGTGGAAGATTTTGATGTAATTTTCTGTTTTGATAATAAGAATGATCTTTTTCTTGATCCAGCACTCGGCTAACTTAGAGGGATGAAGCTCTTGGGTTAGGGTCCAACCCTAGTAGCAAAGACTCCTCTTCTTGTATCTGTATGCTTATCTTAGTTTCATATATTCATGGTGAAATTGTCTTTAGGAGTATTTCATTGCAGGTAGTGTAGATTTGATTATTTGTTTATTAGTTTTCTTCCATTTGTGCCTTACTTCAGTTGCAAGTTAGAAGCGATAAAAGGAGAACCACAAAGTTGTCAGTAGGTTTCTTGGCCTCACTTCTTCCTTCAAGGATCATGATTTGAGGAAAAGACCCTTATGCAGCCCCAAAAAGACAAATTTCCATTTTCTCAAAGGATTTAGAGTTTATTGTACTTGAACCAGCATTTGATTAGTTTTGCAAGTGTAGGATTTAATTTCCATATCTTCCATCTTCAGTATTAAAATAGATCTCACCCATGATTGCATTTTATTTAGCAAGTTCCCTCATGCATGAAGTAGACAACTATCTCATTAAATTATGCTTTTCTAGCTCATTAGAATTCTTCTTGTTTACAAGACATTTTGGCAATTACACAGGTTTGATGTAGAGCATGTGCTTTAGAAGTAGAAAGAGATCTCATAGCAAGAAACCAACTTCCAACTTCATCCAACCATAGTCATTCCTTGCTTTCACCAAGACCTTCACCGATTTCATCTTTCTACATAGAAATTCTTCCAAGCATGTTGAGCAAATCCAACCATCTCCTAACCTTGGTTTTGAGTTCTTAATGATCCTAGGCCTTTTCTCACTCAATTCCACCCATCAACCACCTTTCCTAAGCCTTCCATCACCTCCAACACCAGGGAAAATTTTAAGGATGGAAACTTATCTTAAAGTTTAGAAAGCTTGGAGAATCCCACTAGCCCATAATATGAAATCTATAAAATGTTTCAAGATATTTTTGTAAAAATATTCAAATTTACAATATTTTTATATAGTCTATATATAATTTTTTGGCGATTTTTAGGGTTAAATAATTTCATTCTATAAAATTTGGGTGAATCATTTTTACAAAAAAAGGAAATTAGCGAATCTTATTTTTGGAAAAAGTATAGAAAATTAGCCAATGGGCGAATATTAGCCCCTAAAATTTTCCCTGTCCAACACCCATCTTTTTTCTCTGGGTTGTATCCTGTAGAAATAGAGGGAATCTTGTAGGTTTCTAGTACATCCTATAGGTTTTCCTGTAGTGGCCTGTATTGAGGCCGAATTGAGGGAAAACCTCTAGGAAGCCACCCAAGGTCACCCAAGGGGCTCCCAAACCTTCCAACCATCTCCTAAACCTTCCAGCCATCCACCAGCATCCCTAAGCTACCTACCACATCACCAAAAGAGATTAGCTTGCACACTTGATTTTTCATGAAAAGGATAAAAAGAAAAAAACATTTTTATTTCAGTCCTTTACATGCATAGTAGTGATGTTTGATGTTTTTAACTTCCATGCTTAGGACAATATCATTTCGTTCATGTTAATTTAACATTGTTGCAAAGCATAGTTTCTTAGCAGTTAATTAGGAAATGGTGTGTCTTAGCATTGAATTTCGATCTTTTTCATTATTGCAGTAGATCAGCTCTCTCTCCTAGAGTACATTCCTCTTTCTTTCATCTAGTAACAAAGCTTCTTCTGAATCCATAAAAGTCTAGCTTGAAAAACTTGGTGGTCTCTAGCGAGCTGAATAGTAAAAAAATGTAGAACCATCAATTTTACTTGTGTATATAGTACTGTCACCTCCAATTTTGTACGAGCCTCGGGTTGATAAAGTAAAGCTTGTAGCCTAATAATTTTAGCATTCTTGCTGCAATATTGGTGCTCATCCACAGACCATGGGATTGTATGTAAAAAACTATAAGTGGGTGTGTCTTAGAGATTCTAAGTCAAATATCTAATGTAATGATGGATGTAATGGGTGAATAGAAGAGATGTATTAGCACAGAGAAGTGGGTTAGATAGGAGAGAAAGTCTCTGAAGCTGAGTGCGCAGCCTAGGTACAGTCTTCCATTGAGTCCACGAACCACTGCAACTGAGTGCGCAGGGAAGTTTTGAATCTCTATTTTGAACTGGAAATCAATAAAGAAGCTATTTTGGAGAAATATTGTGTATTGTTGTTTACTTCTGCTTAAAACTTATGCTGTTAATGAAATAATATGTTTATGAAATATTGATCTAATGATGCAGGATTCTATTGAATTATGGTTAGATGATGTACGCAAGCATGTTTATGTAATTCCGTGAAGACTTTGATGAATTATATAATGTTTGTTAATAACCCAAGCTTATCGACACTATCCCTAGTCTAGTGTAGTTCTCTGATGCACGTAAGTGGATAAACATACTATTAAGGGTCCGCAAAGATCGATCGTGGACCTTTGCGAAGTTTTGAAGGCCATTTTAGTAAAGTTGTAGTACCAAGCTCTAAGGTCTTATAGATCTGTGCGAAGGTAGATCTAGGTCACTAAAAGACATCATACTGATCTCTGGATGTAGAAACTTGGTTCCAACATCCCCCCATACCACTTCGGGTGAGACAGTAGCCTACACTACACGGGTTGTTGTCGAAATGGCCAGTAATGTAGGGTTTTTTTGGATGGCAAAACTAACTTTGAACATGGGTCAGGACCCTCTAAGCCAAAAAATGATTCTGCTGCAGGGACTGGGATTTGCTTGAAGGATATGTGTGATGTCACATCACTGGAACCTGACCAAGAAGGAAACTGAAAATAGGTTGGATAGAAAGATTCACGAATTCACGGTGCAGGAAAATAGGAATCTGCGCTTGTCAAAGGAGTAGTGGATGGATAGATATTTGTATACAGAAATACACAAAATTTTCTTATGAAACTTCCTGATTGAATTATACGAGTGGTTAGCTAAGTTGGTATATGGCCAAGGTAGGTGGAAGCTTGATGGTCCAATAGTGTTGACTCTGGAGCTAGTACGATGATTAGAAGCCTCTGAAGACAAGATCACGTGTGTTATTGATCACTGGCTCGATTGAATTATAGGAGGATTTTGTTACAGAATTCATGGTTGATACCTCAGTAAACTAAAATGAAGTAGAGCAACGCCTCTTCAAGGGACTGTGAGGTAAGTATCTGAGATCTTTGAACACCTAGATTAAGATGTTGTTTTGTGAAAAATGGGTTATGCCATTTCCTTGATGTTCGGAGCTACGTGAAGTGAAAAGCTCTTCAGAGATTGAGAGAAATCATGTCCTGAATACAGCCCATTGATTAGACCTCCTTTGAACAATAACGAGGGTGATCCAGGTGGATGTTGGTGGCCACCCACCAATCCATAAGAGCCCCACTCACAACAGAAGTGAGTGTCGGACCAAGCAGTCATTGGTGGCTGAGTTGAAGGCTTTAGAATCAGATGCATGTTCCGACCCTGAGTCAAAACCCAACAAGGGGAATGGAAAAGGGAAGCAGATCATTGACACAGAGCCTAGCTCCATTGTTGCCACTGCCAAGATCCAAAAGAATGAGCCTGAAGATACATAGGAGTGGGATCGTCTTTTCCACTCACATATGTGGGTGAAGGGTTCGCCACTGCAATTGATAGTGGAAGCCCAAAGAACCTCATTTCAATAGAGGTCATGAAGCGGTTGGACCTACCGACTACACCACACTTGCAGCCATATAGTATCGGGTGGCATCATGAAGGACAAGATCTCCAAGTTCACAGCAGTGCCACCTTCCCTACAACATCAAACCCTTCACAGATGAGGTATTATGTGATGTTTCACCTCTGGATGTTTGTGATGTATTATTAGGCTAGCCATACTTGTGGAGGCGACATGTTGTGTATGAGTCAATGCCTCACGCTGTCATTATTTCTTTGTGTAATTCATTATACAGGATATCAAAGGTAGCCCCACGTATCACCACCTCTTTGATCACTGCTAAGAAATGTAGCAATCTCATCTCCCAGAATAGGAAACTAATTTTCTATCTGCTTCACTCCCAAATTAAGGGGAAGATCGTTGCCACATCCATGACTCCCGCGAAGGGTTCCTCAACGCAGCAACAGCAACAAATGGATACAATCATGAAAGAACACAGCAACATCTTCTCCTCACCGATAGGGCTACTGTTGCATTGTCAGGTCAAGCATTCACTCGATCTGACTCCCACACCTCTACCCAACGGCCCGATATATCACTGCTCCATTATGAAAAATGACAAGTACAAGAAATGACATGGTCGTTACACCAGTACCAAGGCTGCAGGGAATAACGCTTCGGAGTACAGCATTCCCCCATTCCCTCGCTTGCACTGAGTGTTCAATGTGGACCACCCTCTACCATGCTTCCCACCATCACTAACACATCAAAGATTGTAGAACAGCTCACTAGAGACCCAACTCAACAGAAGTTGCCTCATCTTAGGGAGGAACTCAATGCAATGGGGACCATTGCTTCCTAATCGGGGAGAAATGATCTAGGTAGATGTTGGTGGCCACCCACCTATCCCACTTGGACCCCCACAACTATTTCTTTCAACTTTTCAGTTTCCTTAATTGTAGCACAGTTTACTATTTTTAACAATTTTTCGGGTCTTGAACTTCCAGATCCATTTTGAGGCCTTAAACAACGTTTTTTGGGAAATCTAGGAGCAGCATTTATTTAGAATGATGTTGCTCTTTTGAAAGTTTTAGTTCTCAGATAGATAATTCTAATGACATATTATGTGGGTCAAACAAAGATCGTATGCCAAAATTACAACCTCAGGAAATTTATGTACCAATTTACCCAAACGGGGCCCACAACTTGGCATTTCATCTTCTATGGTTACGTTTTTGGATGTTTAGGGTTTTCCATTGTTTCTAAACAATAAATAGGCCTTTGAGCCTCATTATAACATAGTTCAGAGGCATGTAGCCGCCACATCTCTTCTCAGAGATAAGGTACCATCATCCTAGCTAGTTTATTTCCATTTCTGTTTGTAAGCATATTCCAATATTGTACAGTAATGAAATGAAGTATTATTTCCACTGAATCTTTGTATTTATGGTTATATCTGTAATTTTTTGCGTTCCTATCTAAATCTAGATTAGAGGGAGTGGTATAGGCCTCACTGCGGAGTGTTGTCGAGTTGATAGGGTAGGGTTTTCCTTAGACACATCATTCGTGCACTCCATCGCATACACCTTCGCCCACACCTTCACCACCACCACCATTGTTCAACATGTCGAACATAAAAAAGCTGCCAATTTTCAAAGCTATAGGGAGTGAAGATACATATCAGTTCTGGTTTGTTATGAATGTTGTGTGGACAATGCAACAGATTACTAATGACAAAATAAAGAAGGCGCAATTAGTTATCGCTTTGCATGATCACACGCTGACGTGGTATATTAAGTATTGTTATGATCATCCCATGGAAACACTAGAAAATACTAAGGTTTCTTTAAAAAAAGAGTTTAGTAAGCCTAAGTCTGATTCGTAGTCAGTAGTTGGATTTAAGGATATCACGATGAGGGTTGATGAGATGCCTTGGGAGTTAGATAAAAGTTTGAAATGTGTGATCCACAAAGCTAACATGAACCTCATAGATGGTCAGCATCGCGAGTGGTTTATAGCCTCACTTCTAGCCCACCTAAGGATTGCTTTGTCTCAACATAAGATAGGAACTCAGGCAGAAGCCCTGGAAATCACAATGAGGTTGCATGTGACGCCTATGTAGGATGCAACTTGGGGGGTACAACAAATTGATTCTAAGTTACAGAGCCTATGCTTAGAATTGCATAACTTCAAGAAAGATAAGGAGGCTAAGCTAGAGGTGCACATGGAAGTCTTGTGTCTATAATGGAAGAGCGAGGGGCATGATAAATACCATTGTCCTGTATTTGCGAACTACATCATAGGAAGGGGACCAATTCCCCTAAGACCAGAAGCTCCAGCATGACTGAGCATGGGAGTTGCACTACAGTGCACTATCTTTCAAGTGGTTGGAAAACACGCAACAAATAATTTTCATTTGCTTCAAAAGTTCATTCAGACACCATAAAATTTTTCTCCTACTTCTGCAAATCAGTGGGCCATGATGAGCGTCATTGTCACAGCGACAAACTGATGATGGAAAGAACGCCTACCTACTGATGATGAAAGTAGAAACTTGGCCTCCATAACAATGTGACGTAGGAGTGTGTGAAGGATATTAGGGATGAGGATGAGGCCAAGGAGTAGGAGGGCCTACTAGAGGCCGAGGTCAAGTTATCTGTTACAACTCCAGAACACCTCTGCACTACACACGGGAGTGTCAAAAATAGACACACTCGTCATGTCAATACTGCAGCCAGTTTCATGAGACTATAGAAGAATGCCCTTTGTTGATAGCTAATATGCAAGAGAAAAAGGTGTAGCCTTAGCAACCTACGTAGAACTTATAGGTGATGAGAGTTGAGCCCCGCTAGGAGGACCAGAGCATGAACATAGTGCTGAGAAGTGGAATAACAACTACTGATGATAAAGGAGAATAACCTGAAGAGGATGGATGGGTCTGCAAGGCCCCAAAAAAAGATGTTGGTTTTGATTTGGCATGCGATAAGGAAACTTTTATGGAAGCCAAGAAATTTTTTTCTAAGGCTCCACCTCAGGAAGCCAGAACAAAGTACCATAAACTAGCGCACCTACAGAGGTTGATCCCTCTATGCTTACCATGTTCTTGGAGAGATGCATGAAACTGATGTGTGATAGAAAAGTTGTGAAAGGCCTATAGGAGTTAATAAACAAATGTGCTAACAAAGAAACGCCCCTGATGGACAATGCGTAGTTAGAAAAGTTGGAAAACATAAGGCAAGAACAAGGCATGAGACTAGCCTCACCTCATAGATAAGAGATTATGAGATGGACCGGGTTATCTTGGATCTGGGATAGGATGCGAAATTTTTGCCAAAACAAACCTAGGATAGAATGGGGAGACCCACACTACAATGGTCTCTGATCTATCTTAGAATGGAAAACCAGAAGAAGATCATCCCTATGCAATGACTACATGGAGTAAAAATTGATATAGAAGGTCCGAGTGCGCTGGGTGATTTTGAAGTAATACAATCATTGATGACAGTAATCCATACCCCGAGCTCCTCGAAATTAACTGGGCCATTGAAATTAATGGATTTATCAACTTGAAGAAGATGACAATGTAATTTGAAAAGAAATTGCTTCGAGTTGTAGTGTCGTTGGACCCTACAGAAGGGGCGCACTACACTAAACTGGTTTGCGATTATGAAGAAAGTGAGGATGACTTAGATCAGATCTACAAAATAATAGTGCAAGATCAAGACTGGATCAATCCAACAACATATGGATGGATTGCATGGGACCAGGAGAGTTCTTGCACCTATGATTCAGTTGAAGAGTTGGAGCATTGGCAAGATCCTCTCCATGAAGTATCTACACTACGCTGCAACATGATGACTAAATCATTACACTGCGTTTTGTTGAAGGTAAGGATTTTACCTTATTATGATGATTTAACTAATGTGGATAAGTTTTTGTATGCATTTGATCGTGAATTCCATAAGCATCATCGCTTCCAAGCGTTAGATTTGGCACTGCGTGCTATGCCTGCACGATGGTGGGGTACACACAAGGATAACTTTGATGGATGGTGTGATTATAGAAGAATGATGAGATTGCAATTTGGTCCACCTAACATTTGATTGACTGAGAAATACGATGGGAGAAATGATCCTTGTGATCATCTAGCAGAGTGGACTGAAGCTTATGGAACGAAGTCACAACCAGAGTGGGTACACCTATTTTGCCATACTTTAGACACAATCGCCATGAACTGGTATTTGGACACAGTTCTCTGCCATGGCACTACAGAGTGGGATATATTGAGGGAAGGATTCTTAGTGACTTCATTTTTGAAGATGGGTTCGAGAGCATTGATGAAGCTTTGTAGGATATTAAGGCAATGATCTTCAGAATACCGCAAGAACTTGTGGAATGGATCCAACTAGATTGGAGCACCCAGTTGCGCCATGTGCTCAAATGTTATAATGTGACCACTAAGGAGGAGGATGAAGATCCAAGAATTATTAATATTCTAGAGGCTGAAGGTCATCGCGAAGTCGAAGGCCCACAAATAGACAACCCAGACATCACCGCACTATTGAAAATAAAGCAAGTGAACATTGTGACTAAAGAAGAACCGAAGTTTGCAAAAAATGGGGATTATTGGGATGACACTGCTGTGGATAAGGTTTCTAATTTACTCTGCGAATATTAGGATTTGTTCCCTACTAAGTTTTTGGACTTGAAGGTCATAATAGGAGACTTTGGTGTTATGAAAATCACTCTAGAGCTGGACACGAAGACGGTTAAGTAGAGGTCGTATCGCTTGAATCCTAAGTATAAGGAAAATGTTCGCTTGGAATTGGATAAGATGCTGGAAGAAGGCATCATAGAACCAATCGAAGAATCTGATTGGGTGATCCCAATGGTGGTTCAAGAGAAGAAGCAGAAGGGTGAGATAAGGATTTGAGTAGATCTGAGGAAGCTCAATGATGCCTGTGTCCATGATCCATTTTTGACACCGTTTACTGTTGAGGTACTAGACAATCTTGGAGGATAGGAGACCTACTCGTTCACCGATGCGTTTTCGGGTACCATCAAATTAAAATTATGCCTAAGGATAGAAGAGAAATGACCTTCGCGATGAAATGGGAATGTTTTCAATACAATGTAGTGTTGTTTGGACTCAAGAATATGCTTATGATATTTTCTCGTGTAGTCATCGCGACGCTCAAGGAGTTTATTCAAAAGTTCTTGGAGGTGTACTTTAGTGACTAGATAGTGTTCATATTAGTAAAGTTCCATGTAGAAAGTCTGTGCTTAATGTTGGATACATTTCGCAGATACCAGATCGCATTGAATCTGAAGAAATGCATATTCTATGTTCCCTTTGGAATCCTGCTCAATCATGTGGTGTGCAAACAAGGGTTGATGGTGGACCCTTCCATGATTGCGGTGACAATGAATCTGGAGGCCCCAAGGAATGTAAAGCATTTGCCAAGGTTGTAGTAGTTCAAGTGGAGTTGGGGGATCTTCGCAACAAATCACAGCTCTAGTCAAGTGACTCGAGGTTGAGTCATGATCTGTGTGTTTGGGGCCTATTGGGATGGGGTCCCCTAGGTCAATTTTGGGGTTAAAACCCCATGTTTTGATGTAATTGTTGTAAATGATGTAAATTCCACGATTTGTGGATTTTGAGCATGTAGATGGTTAGGAGTCCAAGGGATTTAGCCCTCTGTTTATGTAAAAGTTGAGTTGGTTTTGAGATCCACCCATGGTCCATGGACCATCGGACTGTATTTAAAAAGCTATAAGTAGGTGTGTCTTAGAGATTCTAAGTCATATATCTAATTTAATGATGGATGTAATGGGTGAATAGAAGAGAAGTTTTAGCAGAGACAAGTGGTTTAGATAGGAGAGAAAGGCTCTGCAGCTAAGTGCACAGAGGCTTAGGTAGAGTCTGAAGCTGAGTGCGCAGGGAAGTTTTGAGTCTACATTCTAAACTGGAAATCAATAAATAAGCTATTTTAGAGAAATATTATGTATTGTTGTTTACTTTTGTTTATAACTTATGTTTTTGATGAAATAATAGGTTTATGAAACACTGATCTAATGATGCGCGATTCTATTGAATAATGGTTAGATGATGTATGCAAGCATGTTTATGTAATTCCACGAAGACTTTGATGAATTATCTAATGTTTATTAATAACCAGAGCTTATCTACGTGAGCCCTAGTTTAGAGTAGTTATCTAATGCATGTAAGTGGATAAATAGAGAGTTAAGGGTCCACCAAGACCGATCATAGACCTTCACGAAGGTTTGAAGGCCATTTTAGTAAATTTGTAGTACCAAGACCTAGGGGCTTATAGATCTTCATGAAGGCAGATCTAGGGCACTAAAAGACATCACACTAATCTCTGGATGTGAAAACGTGTTCCAACATCCCCCCATACCACTTCGGGTGAGATTGCATCCTATTCTACGCAGGTTGTTGCCGAAAGGGCGAGTAGTGTAGGGTTTTGTTGGTCAGCACAATTGACTTTGAGCCTAGTGTTATAGACATTTTTGGGCCCTACAACCCCAAGCATGAAATGTCCATAAACAAAGGGCTCCTAAGTCCTTAAAAGTATTGTTCTAACCCCTAAAAGAACAAGGTCAACAAATTACAACTTCTCCCAGAAGTTCTCCATGAAAAACTGCTCAGAATTGGTCAAAATAGGATCATTTCAGCTGCTCCACTGGCCAAGTGCATTGCATCTCACCTAAATACACTGTGTGGGTGCGTTGCATTTCAAAAATCCATTCTATGGGGTGTGATGGGTGAGAAATGACAAATGGCAGTGTCATTCCGCAAGGTGGAGAGGCAATGGAAGCTTCCAAAATCTTCTCCTGTGACACTTGCCTCACTGAATTCGACCAAGGATGAGTAAGAGATCATAAATCTCCAATTGGAAGCAAGAACTATCAGAGGGAAGACACTAATCAAACCATGAGCTGACTCATCTCCATTACAGATATCTTTATATGGATCCCTCATCCAAGAGATCCAGAGGCTGGAATTTTGCATATTGTAAGGAATTACTGTTGGTTTCTTGAGACAAACATCAGATTGTTGGGTGATCTAAGATTTGTTTGAGGTGAAGAGGGGCTTTCTTAGCTGGGAGGTTGATGCTGGGTCAGAACATCTGGTTGTAACTCCTCTTGGTTCTTTCTTGTTTATCAATAAAAGCTATTCAAGTTTTCCTCCATGCTCTTGTGTCATTGATGCTTGCTACATTTGTATGGTCAATTTACATCTGATCCTAGATTGTTTATGATTACAGATCCATGTCTTTGTATAGTGCTATGCTATTGTGATCTTACAGGTACTTTGTGAAGCTGGGCGTGCAAGGGAGCAGGTAGCTAAAGACTATCAAAGAAGAGAGGAATCAAATCACGATATTAGCGCAAGACAAAGGTTGGTCTTTCTGTTCCTCTCTATCTATAATTCATAAAGGAAAAACGAAAGTAGCTTTTCTCTGTTTGTTTCTAATGCACCTGTCACACCTTAGTGGGATAGAGTAGTTCTATATAGACACTTTTCCCTGTAACAAAATGGTGACTCCACTGGGGAGGAATTAGTTTGTTTGTTTATCATTCTTTGTTGTCTGTTTCATAAACTTACAGGTAGCATTCGAACTGCATTTGCCATAACAAATGCAAAGTAGATAAATGCTACTTCAATCCATCTACTGGATCTGTTTATGATTCAAACAACTGATTCACAAACTATCTGATTGCCCTTGTGATAGCTCTTAGATCCTCCTTAGATCTACCCCTGGTTGTTGCATTACTGATTGCTTTTTGTTTGGCAAAAACCCAAGAACTGAACTGCAAACTGTGACCCTGAACCCAAACAGAGTCTCATTTCTGCCCAGCGTAGGTACTGGTCAGAGAATCTAAACTTCAGCGCACTTCCCGAGTGGACAAGGTGCGCTGCATTTCAAATTCTCTGTGTTACAGGTGTGCTGATCAGACTAGGTTCTGTGCAGTTTTGGTTTCTGTGATTCATTCTTTCCAGTTCTATTCCTGAATTTTGTTGCCTGTTACCAGTATATGTCTGTTTGAAACCCTTTTTCCTTGCTGTTATTCCACCTCCTTTGTACAAAAGAACTGTAAATGTTTTTTGTGTGTTTGTTGAGTCATTTTCAGTTCTCCTTTGCAAAAGTAGCATAATCGTACTGTCATTCTTTGATTTAAAACTGTCGCAAGTGTCGATTTCAATCATAGGGAAGAGTTTGATTACTGTTGATGGTCGATTATCCTGTTACTATTGTTTTTGGTCTAAATTTGCAATTTTCTAGTGTCAAGAACAAGTATTCATTTCAAAATCGTAAGGTGTTGTGATCGTCTCCATTTTTTATTTCGAAAAGAAACAGGTTGATATTTGTCGCTTGAAAAGAAATTCAGATTTGTGCATCAACTTTCTTTTTAGCATTCATATACTAAGAAAGTTGAAAACAAATACATGCATGTGCATTTGCATATAGAGAGTCTGATTGGCTTGATTTAGGAAAGTGCATTTAGAGTGTGCTCTTTGCTCTTTGTGAAAAGATTCTGTCTTTCTTTCCTTAGTAGTTAGGATTTTCATTGCACAAAGAAGATAAAAAGATTGTTTATCATCTTAGATTGCATTTTAGGAATTACATCTACATCTCATGGTGAACCTGAAAGGAAAACTTCATAAACAAGATCAACTTAAAATAAATTCAATGAATCTAACAACGCTTTGGAACTTAACGCACAACATCTAGAAGTCTAGGCTAGAGACGTATTCCGGTGTCGTAAAGCCTGGTAACTGTTGTTCTCACTGATGGTTAGGTGATTCCTCCACTTTGAGGCGATAAGTGCCAGTACGGACTTGTGCTCCCACGTAACGTCGAGTATATTTTGGGAGACCCCAATTGGCTTAATCCTTTATCCATAGGAAGCTGTGTCTACCGCCCTATCGATCGCAATGCACTGAACACAGCATTCGGGAAGATTGACTGCTGTACCGTAAAAAGTATTCTGCAGTTTTACGATTGGTTTGGTAATCCCTCTACCTAGATTTCCAGAGCATTCCCTTTCGTTCATTTTCAGACTCCTTAACAGAAAGGTCCATCTGAGCACTTGTCACTTCAAGCTCATTAAAAATCGAAGGAGACTAGAGTCATCTTTTGTTTTTTCTCGACTCTTAAAAATTGAAAAAACAAGTTGTGTCAAAGCGTCTAAAATTTATTTTAAACGGAATACTCATTACCCTTTCCTACGTTGATCTTGAATCCACCAACCAAGGAATTCCCCTTGGAGGAAATCCTAGTCCCTCCTCCTCTTGGGGAGATGTTGGTGTGCCCCATATGGCCACATTGTCGCTTCCAGGACTGACAATCGGCTTGCCTGTATGGCTCTTCTCAACCTCTGTCGTTCAAAACACCGCAATTCATGAACAATCGAATTAGCAACTAGACGAGTCCAGAGTTACCCACCAACCTTCTACTTCCTCTAATTCTTCCTCTCCTCCTTCCTCTTCGCTTGATGGGGCTGGTAAGGCCAAAATTCAAGTACCCGAGAAGAAGAAGGAAAAGAAGAAGAAAGAGAAGAAGAAGAAGGAGCCAAAAGCAAATGGGGGCAAATGAGCGTCGTCTAGCGAAAATCCACACACTGCACCGACCAGGCCTAAATCGCCATGTGTCATTTGCAAAGGAGACCACTATCACAGAGATTGTCCTTGCATCCGTCGGATCTTAAGGGACTGGTCTCCTCGTTTGCACAACCCAGTGTCGTCAACCTCTGATGATCATGTTGAAAACACACCGTCGACTAGTGAAAGTGAAGCCCCAGGACAAAAAGGAAAATATAGATTTCCTTGTAAACTGTGCGAAGGTGATCATGCCGTCCACCGTTGTCCCTTCTTAGACGAGGCTAAAAGAGTTTTGGACGATCGTCCGATTTCACCGTTACGACTTCCTCCTGGATATAAAAAACTCTTGCCGAGTCCGTCACTAGTTGAAAATCCGGCTGGCCCGCTCAGGTGGTCGGCTGAAGCATCTATCATTGAAGACAAACCATCTGAACCCATACCAGACGAAAGTCAAAAGGTCAAGGCGGTAGTTGACCCGATCTTGCCTTCAGAGGTTCCATATTCAGATGATACAATCACCGAAGAGAACAAGGATGACACCGTCAAAATTCTCTTCATAAGCACAGACTCCAATGAACATGGGGGAAATTTACCTGTTCCTTTACCGCAGGAAGGAAGTTCGTCAGAGTCATACCCGGCCGTCTATTCGGTCCCACCTCCAAGCAACCTAGTTGTCTCCTTCGACTGGAATCAACTAGGCAGACCCCATTTACCAGCGAGTGTACCATTCCGAATCATTGTTCAAATATATAGAATGGTTATGGCTAGCACCATCATAGATGAGGGGGCTTCTGTAAGTATCCTTTCCTCGACTGCTTGGAAAGCGCTTGGTTCGCCATCGCTTTTGCCTGAGATGAGAAATCTAACAGGCTTTGATAAAGGAACCAGTTGACCGTTAGGGATCCTTCCCAATGTGCCCATAACATTGAGGGGGAAAACCGTTCACATGAACTTAATGGTAGTTCAAGGACCCCTGGATTATAATCTACTCCTTGGACGAGACTATATTTATTGCATGGGAGCAATTGTCTCCTCACTCTTTAGAATAATGTGTTTTCCGCACGAAGGAAGAGTGGTCAAGCTCGTAGACCAGCTTTCATTCCCCGGTTCACGCATAGCAAATAGTCATATACCATCCCTAAATGGTCTTTTCACGCAAGAAATGTCTCAATCCCCAGTCTGCCCACCCGATGAGTGCGAGTGATTCAGGGGACATGACTGAAACCCAGGGGGCATGCACCCTGGTCTGCTTCGGTAGGAAAACTTCGGGTATAGGGTAGGTTTCTGCGAGAGAATATGACTAGTCTGTACTCCCGTCCATGATTGGAAGAGGGGGTTATTCTAGAACAAGATTCTCTTGTCAAAGTTACATGAGTGGAGTAGCCTCCTTCACTCACCTTTGTCTATTTCAGTAAACATCACTGAAGAAGTGTTTTGTTTGCGTTGTGAATAAAACAATCTTTGGGTAACCTGTAAGAGGTAGGCCTCTCCCGGTAAAACAAATGTTTTAACGGAATAAAGAAGGGGTAACCTTGAAATTCTGTTTTATACCTGGGGGCATGCAAGCCTTTTGGTATGCAAGCGAAGAGCGACCATTTATTTTTTAAATTTGTAGGTCCTCTAACCTTTTAAACTCGTAGGATTGGTCATTTCCTAACTTGCATAAAGAAAGGATGTGGGGCAAAACTCTAAAAGTTGTCATTTTTATATGAGACATTCTTATCACACGACTGGATTAATCGAGCAGTTTTAGCACATAGTTCAAGCTCGTTAAAAAATAAACATAAGACATGAGCAAATGTTTCCCCCCACGTTTAAGCTCATTAAAAAATGAAATATTCACTGGTAAATAACCATCGTGAATGTAGTACTTCAGCCATTTAAAGCCTTGGTCGTGTTTGCACCATCACCTCCACTTGCATTGGCCGATCATTCACCCCCATTTGATTGTTTACCCATTTTGAGGAACAACTGCGAAGAGTGATTTCACTAGCCATCCTTGTGACACTACCGTGATTGGAAAATTCCAAGCCTTACCTGGAATCAGTTGCTATCCATTTTATCACTCGTTCCTCAAGAGACGAGTCTCCTTTAAGCTCTTTTCAACTGACTCGTAAAATATGAAAAGATTGCCGAGCCATTGGCCTCTCCAGCTCGTTAAAGGGACCAGAAGTGCTATCTCTCCTCTAAATTTTAATCTTTTTGGACCTGAGAGATTATTACACAAAAAGATCGAGTGCTTGTTTCGTTCGGATCGTTAAAAGTATCGAAAATTCATCCCTTCTGTATTGTTTTATACTTTTTCAGACTTAAGGGATTAGATGACGAAAAAGGAATTTTGGAGTTACCTTTACGTTCCTTTTCAGACTCTCTAAAATTGAAAAGGACCGAGTTATCTTTGTCGTTAAACTCGTTAAAAGTTTAATAGCGACAAACTTGTCTATAGACGAGAACGCGTTTCACTATCACTAGGCTTGTTAAAACATAGCGATGGGTTTGCCTGAAGGGAAAATTATAGAACAAGCATATGTTATCCTCCTCAAGCTTGACAAAAATAAAGAGGTACTGGTCAGCAATGACTGGGGAAAATTGGGAAGAAAACTTGAAGAAACTTTGTTGGTAGCAAGTCGCTCTTGAACATGACACTTCCACTCCGCGTCCGAGTCGGGTTGGGTTGTTTCATTCACCGGTCACATCACCATGGTCCCATCATACCATCCACATTTGGGGTTAATGCTACCAATCCATCACATTAGTGTCGCCGATATGTTCAAGAGAAGTCATTCAGAGAATTCACCTGTGTCTCACCCACTACCATACATTTATACTCCATTCTTTCATGACCGCCACTCTGAACCTTATATCACCAGATCGGTTTCACCTCCATTAAAATCATTTGCTCAGTTCTGTGTCATTGATGTGGGATTCATTAAGGCCCTCCTATGATGGATCACTTCTTGTCGACATTAGCTCATTATCCAAGAAGTTGATCTAGGAACACCCCATTCAGTACTTTGAAGCTTGCATGCCTCAATGGCAAGTTTCTCACTTCCGGCGACAGGTTTACATAAATGGCCTTCGACCGAAAGATTTTGCGTGGTGTTTGACGCCAAGTCCTTTATTCACACCACGTGAATTGTACTGCAGTACCTTGAGGGTCATTATCATTATCGGTGATTCCTCTCGCGCTTGTTAACAGCTTACATCATTGGCTGGTAATCAAGCGATGTCTTTCCATGTTCGACTTCAGAACATTTCTCACATGGATCGACTTGTACTTCGAGTGAAGATCGAACGAGATTGAAGACCCCGGATCTAGTTTCATCCATCCGGGCTGCGATATATATTCAGGGAAATAAAGACATCAAATGTACATCATTGCCACACAAATAATCATCCAATCAAAAGGATGATGGCTCTACCAGAATCATCAGTCTACACTCAGACGATTGTCTGTCCTATGTACATGAAAATTAATTTATAAAGCTGAGCATGGGAATGCCCGCCTCAGCTAGATCATGAAAGTATTATGAAGATAATGTATTGTATTGTATCTTATTACAGGTCTCCTCCCAGCTTGAAATAACTTCGGATCCTCATAATAAAGCATTTCACCCGACGTCAAAAGATTAACGACCTCATGCTTTAGGGGGCAACTGTTATAGACATTTTTGGGCCCTACAACCCCAAGCATGAAATGTCCATAAATCAAGGCCTCCTAAGTCCTTAAAAGTGTTGTTCTAACCCCTAAAAGAACAAGGTCAACAGATTACAGCTTCTCCCAGAAGTTCTCCATGAAAAATTTCTCAGAATTGGTCAAAACAGGATCATTTCAACTGCTCCACTAGCCAAGTGCGTTGCATCTCACCTAAATACACTGTGTGTGTGCGTTGCATTTCAAAAATCCCTTCTATGGGGTGCGATGGGTGAGAAATGACAAATGGCAATGTCATTTCGCAAGGTGGAGAGGTAATGGAAGCTTCCAGAATCTTCTCCTGTGACACTTGCCTCACTGAATTCGACCAAGGATGAGTAAGAGATCATCAATCTCCAAGTGGAAGCAAGAACTATCAGAGGGAAGACACTAATCAAACCATGAGCTGACACTTCTCCATTACAGATATCTATATGGATCCCTCATCCCAGAGATCCAGAGGCTGGAATTTTGCATATTGTAAGGAATTGTTGTTGGTTTCTTGAGACAAACATCAGATTGTTGGGTGATCTAAGCTTTGTTTGAGGTGAAGAGGGGCTTTTTTAGCTGGGAGGTTGATGCTAGGTTAGAGCAACTGGTTGTAACTCCTCTTGGCTCTTTCTTGTTTATCAATAAAAGCTATTCAAGTTTTCCTCCATGCTCTTGTGTCATCGATGCTTGCTACATTTGTATGGTCAATTTACATCTGATCCTAGATTGTTTATGATTATAGATCCATGTCTTTGTATAGTGCTATGCTACTGTGATCTTACAGGTACTTCGTGAAGCTGGGCGTGCAAGGGAGCAGGTAGCTAAAGACTATCAAAGAAGAGAGGAATCAAATCAGGAGATTAGCACAAGACAGAGGTTGGTCTTTCTATTCCTCTCTATCTATAATTCATAAAGGAAAAACGAAAGTAGCTTTTCTCTGTTTGTTTCTAAGGCAGCTGTCACATCTTAGTGGGATAGAGCAGTTCTATATAGACACTTTTCCCTGTAACACCTGGGTTGGGACCCCTTAAGCAATGATATATTGGCCCGTTGGGTGTGGGTGCCCTGGGAGTGAGATTTAACAAACACTTGACTTGATAGTGCAACGGTACCCCTATGGGTGAGGAGAAGCTGTCCGTGTATTATTTCATGACTGTATCCACGTGCTTCTACCACATGGAGGAACCCTTCCCGAAGACCATGGATGTGGCTACGATCTTCTCCTTAATTTGAGAGAAAACTAGAAAAAGTATAAATTTCCTACTCTGGGAGATAATGTTACTGCCTTTCTTGGCAGAGATCAATGAGGTGGCAGTAGGTGGGGCAACCTCTGGTATCCTGTATAGAGTATTTCCCAAAGAAACAATCATAGAGCGAGGTCTAGATTCATATACAACATGTCTCTTCCACAAGTATTGTTGTCCTAATAATACATCACAAATGTCGTGAGGAGAAACATCACACAATACCTCATCTGTGAATGTCTTGATGCTATAGTGAATGCGACATTGTTGGCTGACTCAGAGATTGCATCATTGGTGAAGCCACCCGATGTTGTACGGATATGGGTGTGGTATGGTCAATAGGCCCAACCGCTTCATGACCTCTACTGAAATGAGGTTCTTTTGGCTGCCACTGTCGACAATGAATAGCAGTGGCAAACCCTTCACCCACATTTGTGAGTGGAAAAAACGCTCCCTCTCCTCTTGATCGTCGGGCTCATTCTTATGGATCTTGGTGGTGGCAACAATTGTGTTGGACTTCGCATCAATAATATGCTTCCCTTTCTCATTCCTCTTGTCAGGTTCTGACTCAGGGTTGGAACATGCATCTGATTCTGAAGCCTTCAACTCAGCCACCAATCGCTGCTTGGTTCGACACTCACTTATGTTGTGAGTGGGTCTTTTATGGAACTCACACCACTTTCCTTTGTCCTTCTTTGACTTCATGGTGGTGCTATTTTCTTTCATCTTCGGCGAGTTGTATTCAGTCACCTCGCCTTGGCTTTGTCCTTTGTTATTCTAACTCAGAGATCCAAAGTCTCGCTTCTTTTGTTTAAACTTATGCTTGATCTCAACATTGTATCGGTACGTCGTGCCAAGCAAGGAGATGTCCATGAAATCCATATAATCGTGGATGTACCTATGTAGGTAGCCACATTATTTGAGCACTAAATTCCACTCTAAATCCTTGATACCCAACTTTGTGCCAAGGGTATGAAAAATATTGGTAAACTCTGGCACATCTTGGTCCCTTCCTTGCCGCAGCGTGGTCCACTTTATGTATGTATCCTCATATCTTCCAACAAGTTAGTACTGCTCCTTGATGGCATCCTGGAATGAATTCCAAGTGGGTGTGGCTAAAAACAATGAGGTCTTACTTTCATCCTTCTGCTGGTTATAGGTTTCCCACTGGTCCTTGAAACGGGGGGTGGCTTTGAGAAGTGAAAAAGTGATATTTTCTCGACTGGAAAAATCATGAACAGAAAAATATCATTCTAAAAAATTTAAGCATTTATATATGACATTTGTATCTATCTGACCCTCAAAAATGGGAATGTCCAAATTAACTTGTACCTTAAAGGGTGTGGAACTTCCAGAGTAGATGCTGGAAGTAGATGTGTCACCCCTTGGTAGCTGTTGAAGGATCTGGGCAAAGTTGTCCATCATCGTGTTCCTTTGTTGCTCAAGGGCTTCTTCAAGCAAGATTTTGATAGGATATCCTTCCCCATCATCTTTCTTTTTGTCTGCCATGGGAGGTCATTGGGATTTGTGAGGCTGATCTTGCAAAGGTTCAATCAGATCTAGCCCTAACTCCTTATATCCCGACCTCATTGGGACATGTAAAGAAAAATAGAGAAAGAGCAGACTGCTCTAATACCACTGATCTAAATTTAAACAAGAATGCAAAAAATTACAAATATAACCATAAATATAGAGATGCAATAGAAATAACACTTCTTTTAACTAATATCAAATAATGAGATATGCTTACAAATAGAATGGAAATGAGACTAGCTTGGGTGATGGTAGCTTATATCTGAGAAGAGATGTGGTGGCTACATGCCTATGAGCTGTGTTACAATGAGGATCAAAGGCCTATTTACTGTTGAGAAACAATGGAAAACCCTAAACATCCAAAAACCTAAGCCTAGGAGATGAAGTGCCAAAACTATGGGCCCCATTTGGGTAAATTGGTGCATCAACTTCCCGGGGTCATAACTTTGGCATAGGATCTCTGTTTTGCTATCATAATACCTCGTTTCGAAGATCTTGAAGAGAAGGCCGAAAACAAATAAGAAATATGGTTTGGGAATTTTCTAGTCTCTTTGTTTTCCCTAGAAACATCGTTTAGAGCCTCAAAATGGCTCTGGGAGTTCAGGACATTTATCTACATTTGTTTACTTTATAAACTTACAGATGGAGCCTGAAGTTGAGCCAGGTAGCTTTCGAACTGCATTTGCTATGCAAATGCAAAGTAGATAAATGTCGCTTCAGTCAATCTCCGGGTTTTGTTTATGAATTAAACAACTGATTTACAAACTCTCTAATTGCCCTTGTGGTGGCTCTAGTAACCTGCTTAGATCTACCCCTGTTGTTGATTTACTGATTACCACTTGCTTGGCCAAAATCCCTGAACTGAACTACAAACTGTGACCTGGAACCCAAGAAAAGTCTCGTCCCTAGCCTAGTTCACTCTTTGTTCTGTGAATCTGAAATTCAACGCACTTCCCGAGTGTAGTAGGTGTGCTACATTTGAAATTCACTGTGTTACAGGTGCACTGATCAGACTAGGCATTGTTCCTGAATTTTGGTTTCTGTTCACTCTTTTCAGATCTATTCAAGAATTTTGATGCCTGTAGTCAGTACACCTCTATTTGAAACCCCTTTCCTTGCTGATATTCCACCTCCATTGTGCAAAGAACTGTAAATGTTTTTGTGTATTTGTTGAGTCATTTTCAGTTCTCCTTTGCAAAAAAGTAACGTAATTGTACTGTCGTTTCTTGATTTGAAAGTGTCGCAAGTGTCGTTTTTAGTCATAGAAGAGAGTCTGACTGCTCTTGATAGTCGATTACCCTGTTACTATTGTATTTGATCTGAATTAGTAGTTTTTCTAGTGTCTAAAGCAAGTCTTCATTTCCAAATAGCAAAGTGTTTTCATTGTCTTCATTTTGATTTTGAAGGAAAATTGTTAGTAACTGTCACTTTGAAAAGTAATTCAGATTTGCACATTAGCTTTCTTTTTATCATTCACATATTAAGAAGGATGAAAACAAATACATGAATGTGCATTTGCATTTAGACTGTTTGATTGGTTTGATTTAGGACAGTGCATATAGTGTGTGTTCTTTTCTCTTTGTTGAAAGAATTCTGTCTTTCTTTCCTTAGTAGCTAGGATTTTCATTGCACAAAGAAGATAAAAGACTGTTTATCATCTTAGATTGCATTTTAGGAATTGTACATCTACATCACACGGTGAACCTAAAAGGCAAATTTCTTAAGCAAGATCAACTATAAAATAAATTTAATGAATTTAACAACGCTTTGGAACCTAACGCACAACATCTAGAAGTCTAGGCTAGAGACGTATTCCGGCGTCGTAAAGCCTGGTAACTGTTGTTCTCACTGTTGGTTGGGTGATTCCTCCACTTTGAGACAATAAGTTCCAGTACCGACTTGTGCTCCCACATACCATCGAGTATATTTTGGGAGACCACAATAGGCTTAATCCTTTATCCATAGGAAGCCGTGTCTGCCGCCCTATCGATCGCAATGCACTGAACACGACATTCAGGAAGATTGACTGTCGTACGTAAAAAGTATTCTGTAGTTTTGCGATTGGTTTGGTAATCCCTCTACCTAGATTTCCAGAGCAGTCCCTTTCGTTCCTTTTTAGACTCAACGGAAAAGGTCCATCTGAGCACTTGTCACTTCAGGCTCATTAAAAATCGAAGGCGACTAGAGTCATCTTTTGTTTTTTCTCGACTCTTTAAAATTGAAAAAACAAGTTGTGTCAAAGCGTCTAAAATTTATTTTAAACGGAATAATCGTCACCTTTCCTACATTGGTCTTAGGTTGAGAAAATGGAGTCTACCAACCAAGGAGTTCCCCTTGGAGGAAATCCTAGTCCCTTCTCCTCTTGGGGAGATGTTGGTGCACCCCACATGGCCACATTGTCGCTTCCAGGATTGACGATTGGCTTGCCCGTATGGCTTTTCTCAACCTTCGTCGTTCAGAACACCGTGATTCTTGAACAATCGAGTCAACAACTAGACAATTCCAGGGTTACCCCCCAACCCTTTAATTCGTCCAATTCTTCCTCTCCTCCTTCCTCTTCGCTTGATGGGGCTAGTAAAGCCAAAAATCAAGTCTGAGAAGAAGAAAGAAAAGAAGAAGAAAGAGAAGAAAAAGAAGGAGCCAAAGGCGAAAGGGGGCAACCAAGCGTCGTCTAGCGAAAATCCACACACTGCACCGACTAGGCCTAAATCTCCATGTGTCATTTGCAAAGGAGACCACTATCATGGAGATTGTCCTTGCATCCCTCGGATCTTAAGGGACTGGTCTCCTCGTTTGCACAACCCGATGTCATCAACCTCTGATGATCATGTTGAAAACACACCATCAACTAGTGAAAGTGAAGCCCCTGGACAAAAAGGAAAGTGCAAATTTCCTTGTAAAGTGTGTGAAGGTGATCATGCCATACACTGTTGTCCCTTCTTAGACGAGGCTAAAAGAGTTTTGGATGATCGTCCGGTTTCACCATTACGACTTCCACCTAGATATAAGAAACTCTTGCCGAGTCCGTCGCTAGTTGAAAATCCGGCTGACCCACCCAGGTGGTCAGCAGAAGCATCTATCATTGAATATAAACCATCTGAACCCATACCAGACGAAAGTCAAAAGGTCGAGGCGGCAGTTGACCCGGTCTTGCCTTCAGAGGTTCCATCTTCGGATGATACAGTCACCGAAGAGAACAAGGATGATACTGTCCAAATTCTTTTCGTAAGCACAGACTCCGATGAACATGGGGGAAATTTACCCATTCCTTTACCACAGGAAGGAAGTTCATCAGAGTCGTACCCGACCATCTATTCGGTCCTACCTCCAAGCAACCTAGTTGTTTCCTTCGACTGGAATCAGCTAGGCAGACCCCGTTTACCAGCTAGTGTACCATTCCGAATCATTGCTCAAGTATATATAATGGTTATGGCCAGTACCATCATATATGAAGGGGCTTCTGTGAGTATCCTTTCCTTGACTGCTTGGAAAGCGCTTGGTTCGCCATCACTTTTACCTGAGATGAGAAATCTAACAAGATTTGACAAAGGAACCAGTCGACCGTTAGGGATCCTTCCCAATGTGCCCATAACATTGAGAGGGAAAACCGTTCACATGAACGTAATGGTGGTCCAATGACCCCTGGATTATAATCTACTCCTTGGACGAGACTATATTTATTGCATGGGAGTCATTGTCTCATCACTCTTTAGAGTAATGTGTTTTCCGCACGAAGGAAGAGTGGTCAAGCTCGTAGACCAGCTTTCATTCCCCGGTTCACGCATAGCAAATAGTGATATACCATCTCTGAATGGTCTTTTCACACAAGGAATGTCTCATCAATCCCCAGTCCGTGCACCTGATGAAGGCGAGTGATTCGGGGGACATGACTGAAACCCAGGGGGCATGCACCCTGATCTGCTTCGGCAGGAGAACTTCAGATATAGAATAGGTTTCTGCGAGAGATATATGACTAGTTCGACACTCGCGTCCGTGATTGGAAAAGGGGGTTGGACTAGAATAAGATTCCCTTGTCAAAGTTATGTGGGTGGAGGCGTCTGTGCCACCCACCTTTGTCTATTTCGGTAGGCATCGCCGAAGAAGTGTTTTGTTTGCGCTGCAGATAAAACAATCTTTGGTAACCTGAAAGAGGTAAACCTTTCCCGATAAAACAAATGTTTTGTCGGTAGAATAAGAGGTGACCTTGAAACTCTATTGTATACCTGGGGGCATGCAAACCTTTTGGCGTGCAAGCAAAGAGCGACCATTTATTTTTTAAATTTGTAGGTCCTCTAACCCTTTAAACTCGTAAGATTGGTCGTTCCTAACTTGCATAAAGAAAGGATGTGGGGCAAAACTTTAAAAATTTCAGTTTTCCTATATGAGACATTCTTATTATATGACTAGATTAATCAAGCAGTTTTAACGCGGACTTCATCCTCGTTAAAAAATAAACATAAGCAATGAGCAAATGTTTCCCCCAGTGTTTAAGCTCAATAAAAAATGAACCCATTCCTGGTAAATAATCATCGTGAATGTATTACTTCAGCCTTTAAAGCCTTGGTCGTGTTCCCATCATCACCTCCACTCTGTATTGGCCGATCATTCACCTCCATTTGATTGTTTACCCCTTTTGAGGAACATCTGCGAAGAGTGATCCTATTAGCCATCCTTGTAACACTGCCGTGATTGGAAAATTCCAAACCTTACCTGGAATCAGCTGCTACCCAATTTTATCACTCGTTCCTCAAATACGAGTCTCCTTTAAGATCTTTTCAACTAACTCGTAAAATTTGAAGAGATTGCCGTGCCATTGGTCTCTCCAGCTCGTTAAAGGGACCGGAAGTGTTATCCCTCCTTTAGATTTTAATCTTTTTGGACCTGAGGGATTATTACACAAAAAGATCGAGCGCTTGTTTTGTTCAGCTCGTTAAAAGTATCAAAAATTCGTCCCTTCTGTATTGTTTTATACTTTTTTGGACTTAAGGGATTAGATGACGAAAAAGGATTTTTGGAGTTTCCTTTACGTCCCTTTTCAGACTCTCTAAAATTGAAAAGGACCGAGTTATCTTTGTCGTTAAACTCGTTAAAACCTAATAGCGACAAACTTGTCCATAGCAGACAAGAACGAGTTTCACTATTGCTAGGCTCGTTAAAACATAGCGATGGGTTTGCCCGAAGGGAAAATTATAGAACAAGCATATGTTATCCTCCTCAAGCTTGACAAAAAAAGAGGTACTGGTCAGCAATGACTGGGGAAAAAATTGGGAAGAAAACTTGAAGAAACTTTGTTGGTAGCAAGTCGCTCTTGAACATGACACTTTCACTCCGCATTCAAGTCAGGTTGGGTTGTCTCATTCACCAGTCACATCACCATGGTCACATCACAACATCCACATTT
This sequence comes from Pinus tabuliformis, assembly GCA_031772625.1. Lineage (NCBI taxonomy): Eukaryota > Viridiplantae > Streptophyta > Pinopsida > Pinales > Pinaceae > Pinus > Pinus tabuliformis. Next base: position 1,847,834,639 of record CM062818.1, on the reverse strand, counting down.
GGGGTTAATGCTACCAATCCATCATGTCAGTGTCGCCGATGTGTTCAAGAGAAGTCATTCAGAGAATTCACCTATGTCTCACCCGCTGCAATACATTTACGCTCCATTCTTTCATGACTGCCACCCTCAACTTATATCACCAGACCGTTTTCAATTCCATTAAAATCATTTGCTTCGTTCCGTATCATTGATGTGGGATTCATTAAGGCCCTCCTATGACGAATCACTTCTTGTCAACATCAGCTCATTATCCAAGAAGCCGATCTAGGGACACCCTTTCAGTACTTTGAAGCTTGCATGCCTCAATGGTAAGTTTCTCACTTTCGGCGACAGGTTTACATCAATGGCCTTTGACCAAAAGATTTTGTGTGGTGTTCGACGCCAAGTCCTTTATTCACACCACGTGAATTTTACTGCAGTACCTTAAGGGTCATTATCATTATCGGTGATTCCTCTCGCACCTGTTAACAGCTTACATCATTGGCTGGTAATCAGGCGATGTCTTTCCATGTTCGACTCCAGAACATCTCTCACATGGATCGACTTGTACTTTGAGTGAAGATCGAACGAGATTGAAGACCCCGGATCTAGTTTCATCCATCCGTGCTGCGATATATATTCAAGAAAATAAAGACATCAAATGTACATCATTGCTGCACAGATAATCATCCAATCAAAGGGATGATGGCTCTACCAGAATCATCAGTATACACTCAGACGGTTGTCTGTCCTATGTACATGAAAATGAATTTATAAAGCTGAGCATGGGAATGCCCACCTCAGCTAGATCATGAAAATATTATGAAGATAATGTATTGTATTGTATCTTATTACAGGTCTCCTTCCAGCTTGAAAGAACTTCGGATCCTCATGATAAAGCATTTCACCCGACATCAAAAAAGATTAACGACCTCATGCTTTAGGGGGCAACTGTTATAGACATTTTTGGGTGCTACAACCATAAGCATAAAATGTCCATAAACCAACGGCTCCTAAGTCCCTAAAAGTGTTGTTCCAACCCCTAAAGGAACAAGGTCAACTGATTACAACTTCTCCCAGAAGTTCTCCATGAAAAACTACTCAGAACTGGTCAAAACAGGATCATTTCACCTGCTCCATAGGCAAAGTGCATTGCATCTCACCTAAGTACACTCAGTGGGTGTGTTTCAATTCAAAAATCCCTTCTATGGAGTGCGATGGGCGAGAAGAGAAAAATGGCAGTGTCAATCCGCGAGGTGGAGAAGCATGGAATCTTCCAGAAACTTCTCCTGTGACACTTGCCTTTCTGAATTCGACCAAGGATGAGTAAGAGATCATCAATCTCCAAGTGGAAGCAAGAACTATCAGAGGGAAGACACTAATCAAATCACAAGCTGACTCATCTCCCTTATAGATATCTATATATGGATCCCTCATCCTAGAGATCCAGAGGCTGGAATTTTGCATCTTGTAAGGAATTGTTGTTGGTTTCTTGAGGCAACATCATAGTGTTGGGTGATCTAAGCTTTGCATGAGGTGAAGAAGGGCTTACTTGCTGAGAGGATGATGCTGGGTCAGAAAAACTGGTTGTAACTCTCTTGGCTCTTTCTTGATTATCAATAAAGCTATTCAAGTTTTCCTCCATACTCTTGTGTAATCTATGTTTTGTGCATTTGTATGGTCAATTTACATCTGATCCTAGATTCTACAGGTACTCTAGAAATTCGGGTATACAAGGAAGCAAGTAGCAAAGGACTATCAGAAGAGAGAAGAATCGAGCAAGGAACCAAGCACAAGACAGAGGTTGGTCTCCTCTATTCTTCTCTCATCTATCTTTCATAAAGGAAAATGAAAGTAGTTTTACTTTGTTTGTTTCTAAGGTAGCTACCACACCTTAGTGGAATTAACAGTTTTGCATAGACACTTTTCCCTGTAACAAGGGTCCAAAAATTATTTTTCCTTCGCACTGCCCTAGACACTATAGAGGGGGGCTACCCGCCCCCCTGTGACCCCCTCGATGTACAATCAGCACAACGAAGGGGGGGCTCCGCCCCCCTCTAACCCTCCGATTCACTATGTGGGCTAGTTGCGGAAAGAATATAACACAACCCAACAGTCATGTGTTCACCAAATACATGAGTGAACCCACAAGCTTCTTCTAAATTATACCCTCCACTACTTCACTTGAAGTACCATATTCCTTCCTCTAATTCCCTGCTATAGGAGTCTCCATGGGTTTTCTACTCTCCATGTGGAACTTATTTAGTATCTTGTTGGCATACTTGCCCTAAGAGACAAATGATTCCTCATCTTCTTGGCATACTTCCATATCAAGGAAATAATGCACGAGCCTCGAGTACTTCATCTCGAATTCTCTTGAAAAATACTCTTTGTAAGATTGATCAAGTTCTCATCACTAGTTAAAATTAAATCATTGACATATAATACTATAATCCATAATTTACCTTCAACAAAAATATGGTAATGGTTTGCATCTACTTCACTTCTGATGAAGCCCAACCTGGTGAGATAGTTGTCGATTCTAGTGTACAAAGCATGGGGTGCTCATTTCAATCCATACAATGCTCCCTTGAGTCTGCACACATGTGACTCTTTGTCTATTGTGTCAAATATTTTCAGCTGCTCAATGTATACCTTCTCTTCAATCACTCCATTGAGGAATGTTGTCCTCATCTCCATCTGATCAATCTTCCATCCCATCTGGGCTGCAAGTTCCATAATTGATCTAATTCAAGAGTATCTTGATACTAGAGCAAAGGTTCCTCATAATAAATTCCCTCCACCTGAGAGAACCCCTTGGCAAAATATTTGGCTTTATGTTTCTCAATGCTTCCATCTGTTTCTTACTTCACATTGTAGATCCACCTCGAACCTACCACTAACTTGTCCTCTGGTCATGGGACCACTTCCCAAACACTATTTATGATAATGGAATCATATTCCTCTACCGTGGAATCAAACCATATTGGCTGTTGCACTGCTTCCTCAAATAATGATAGCATAGTATCTACAAGCTCACCCATCAGATCCATGTAGCCAGTGTACCAATCTGGTGACCTCCTCTACTTGCGTTGTGATGTGGGTTCTCCTACATTCTCTCTATCATCATGCAATAATTTTTTAGTTTCCTTGGTTTGCTTCCTTCCATCTATGGATGTCTCTACATGAGTGGGTGTCTCCACTCTCTGCTCCTCCTTTTGTGGTTGCTCCACAACTTCCCGAGGTTCCTTCTTTGGAGACAAAAGCTCCTCAATTGAATGCAACTGAATCTCCCTTGCAAGAGAATACCTTATTTCCTTCTCCTCATCAAACTTCACATCTTTGATGTCAATTGTCACCATGATAGGTGACATGCACATAAAATAGTTGTTAAGTGTTTTAGTGTTCCCAAAAAATATGCCCAAATCTATTATAGGATCTAATGTTTTCCTCTTGATTCCTTCGAAACATGACAATAAATTGATGATCCAAATATCCTGAAGTGTGACAAATCTAGTTTCTTCCCTGAAAACTCTCTTTCTCATGTAGTCATGCCAAGAATCCAATGAGGACGCATGTTTTTCAAATAAATATTTGTGTTGCATGCTTCAACCCACAAGTGCAATGGTAGGCCCTTGTCATGCAACATGGCCTATGCAACTCCCATGATAATTTTGTTCTTTCTCTTAGCTAGCTCATTCTATTGTGTGTTGTGGGGTGTTGTCAACTCTTGTCAGATTCCTTCTTTTGCACAGAAGTTCTTGAACACATTCTAAACATATTCTCCATCATTATCTCTCCTCAGATCCTTCACTTTCCTACCAATATCTTTCGCAACAAGTCCTTTAAATTCAAAAAAATTGGACAATGTTTGGTGTTTCTTCTTTATGAAGAAGATCCATCACTTCCGTGAGAAATCATATAAAAACATTACATAATACCTTGGTTTGGAAGTGTAGGCTGTTGAGAAATCTTCACACACATCAGAGTGAAACGACTTGATCGTTGAAGGTGGATTTTTTGTACTTACCCAAAGTACACCCTTTGCACGTATCTTGCTTCTATAGTGATCCTTTGAGAAGTCTTGAAGAAATCTGCTACATGATATTCAAAGCGCCATGGTGCAAATGGTCAAGTATTTATGTCATAATTCGTCGATGTGTTGGCTTTGTACCTTCTCTATTTTTATTCTCAATGCTAGGAAATGTAAGACATCTAATTTGTAGAGGTTCTTGAAATGAACCCTGATCCACTTCCCTTGTCCCATGTCCATGCATCTAAGGAAACCCTTCCATTTTCTAAATATCACATTATAGCCATGGCCTTCGAAAAAATAATTTGAAATGCGATTCTTCTTTAGAACTAGAACATACATGACGTATTTTAATGTGAGATGGGAGCCAAACACCCTCAGAAAAAGTAATGATACCAACATGATTCGTGTTATAAATTCCATCATCTTCCATCTCAATGTGCATTTAGAGGTTCTTCTCCTCCAAGCCACTAAATAATTATTGGTTTCATGTCATATGGAATGAGGCTCCACTATCTAGATACCACACACTACCCATCACTCTACTCACCATACAAGTTATGAGGGTGAAATAAAGCTCAAACTATGAAGCTGAAGATTCACCTGTCACTCCTTCTGAGGGATTCTTTCCTGCCTTCTTGTGTGGACACTTCATGGCATATTGTCTCAGTTCATGATAATGAAAGCACTTGATTTTGGACAAGTATTTATTCTTGTTCTCCTTGACCATATTCTCCTATGGATTTGGATTTATTATCTTTCCCTTTGTTTTCTTTTTTTACTAGGGCATATTTCTCCTCATATGCAATCTTGGATGAGGTCTCATCTCTATTATTTCACCTGATTTTCTCCTATACCAAATCCGACCAAAGATGCTCCCAATTTGGTAGCTTCTCCCTCCCATTTACCAAATATTGGTTGCCTTGCGAGCTCTTGGGAAGGCCTAGAAGGGATAGGCTCACGAGATCACCTTCTATAATTGTAATACCAACATTCACAAGTTCATCCCGACATTGGGTGAACTTGCTTATGTATTGTGGTATTGTGTCGCCCTTTTCCATCTTGATCTTTTGAAGCTTGTCCTTTAGTAACAATTTCCTATGGTCACTATTGTTTTGAAACAAGTCTATAAAAGCTTACCACATTTCATATGGAGACTCATTCTCATGGAGATTCGAGAAATTATAATATCAAACTCCCTCTAATATGATCTTTCTCACCTTTACTACACACTTCTTCCATTCTTCTAGATCTTTAGCATTGAAGGTTGGAGGCTTTAGGATATCATGGTCTATGAATTTCTTCAAATCATTATCTTCCAACACTACCTCCATCATGTCCTTCCAATCATTATAGTTTGATCTACCCTCAAGGGTATACTCAAATCTCATGCCATAGAAATTCATCCTGCTATCTTTGAAGAGTGATCCTAAAAATTCGATTCACCTTTGCAGAAATAAATTTAATCGATAGAGAAATCAAAACATAAACATGAGACAAGATTCAATAACATATTCTCAAAGACTTATCTAGGGGAAAGAAATTGCTAAAAAACCCTTCCTATTTGTATTGCCTTAGTTAGAAAATAGAGAAGAAATACAATGCCTTCTCAAGCCTGAGTAACCTATGCACAAGTATAATATATCTCACTACTTCACAAGCTAGATCTAGTCAATACTTAACCAAATTTCAGCCTCCCAAGTCCCTATTTCCTTGTGTATTTTCTGAAGGAATTATCCCCTATTATTTAGGGAAATTCCCCATCTAGAACTACACAATCCCTGTCAGCCCTTCTCTGACTGCATGCACTACCTATACAATTTGGAATTGTCTACAACTGATAGTACACTACCCTTGAACTCCAATATCAACTGGGTAACTCAAGTTATCTGCATGCATTAATTATTTTGGGTTGATTGATTAGTATACTAGTTGATCATTTGTGAACACACCCTGCTATTTTATCCTCCACTAGTTCTAGTTCTTAATCAATTAAAACTAGTTAAACTCAAAATAACTCAAATTAAATCAAATATATTGCTAGAAATTAGTAGTCAATCATAACTAAATATAAATAAAGTGTCTCCCACTTTAACTAAGTAATTTAACTAAATGATAAGTTCCATATCACTTCAGTTAAATTCCTCCAAGTATTTTTATTGAAATTAGAATTCAAATTTCTCCTAATTTAATTAAGGTAAAATTAAATTAGGAATTTCTTGTTGCATTTTCAACAGTATTGGAGGAAACTCAACTCAGTGGAAACCCATATTAGAGGAAACTACTTGGAAGACACTCCTAGAGACTAAGTGCTTACTCACTAAGGTTGAAATTTTTTCTAGAAAATGATGGAAGATGCATATGTTAGGTAAAGGAAATAATTTTTGTCTCTAATGTTTGATGGGTTAGAGAAAAATGGTAGAATATAAATCATGAAAGCTGACAACAACCCCTTTTTCCCTTAGCAAAGAAATATTAGACAAAGAAATATTGGAGATTTATGAGGCACATTGATGCGAGGACATCAAATAATTGAGATTCTGAGGTCTCAGTCTCAAGGGAAGAGTCATAAGATCTAGAGTCTTAAAAGTCTTGATGGTTATTACGAGAGGGACCTTTCCTATATAAGTTAGTCATTGCATTTATAGAGAATTAATCTATGTGTCGGCTACATTGATTTTGAGAACATTTGGGCCTACTCTAGCTCTCAACCTATCATAACTAATAAGTTTCATCAATATGTGTGTGTGTGTGTGTGTGTGTGTATTTGGAATATGGCTACCCCTCCTGAGATTTGATAGAGTCTAGGGTATTCATGGTCTATACCCTATGAACTTAAACATTATGTATTTGTAAAATAACACTGTGTCATCTCTCCTAAAATTTTTGATCAGGATCTAAGCCCTATGAGTCAAATTGTTTCATATGAAGCTTTACAATTCTTTTATCATATAATATTTTATTTCTCATACACATGAATAAAAAAAAATTCATGCTTAGGACCAACACAAGAATAATCCATTCCTCATATAATTAATCAGGAAATCAACTTCTCATTTCTATATGGAAAAAATAGGCATTACATATCGTAATTTGTGACCATTACACACATATTGTACACAAAACTACAGATAGAAAATTTTCAAGAATTTTATCCATGAATGCATGGTAGAGATTCAAACAAAACCTTTCGGAATCAAAGAATTTTCATTTCACAAATTAATATGTCAGTGTTACCCAAAAATGCAACATCTTTCCATGACATGCAACAATTTCACAAAAGAAAATATCTAGTTTCACGAATCACTACTCTAAGTTAGCACATATCATTACAGTAAAGAAAAAGGGTAACGAAAGCTAGGACTTCAATTTTCCTCCCAACCATAGACAAATTGTAGCCATAATTACTTATAGTAGTCACCCCCAAGCTAGATTCACGATCTAAAGGAAATACATTTTCACTAACCTTAATAAGAAGCCTTCTTTAGCAAATAGAGGATAGGAAATACATATGATGGTGGGTGATTTATCAACTAAACAAGAACAATAGAATTCATGGTAATGGTGGTTTATTGGTTGTGTGAAGAACTCAATGAGTGGTTCATCAACCCATAGTAAGCACCCTTTTACATGTGGTTTATCAAAACTATAAATCATTCTGAGTGGTTTATCAATTTTGTGAGGCACTCCATGAGTGATTTATCAGCACACAATCTAATTTCCTCTTTCTCTTTTGCTCATAATTCTTTATTTCAGGAAATTCCCATTCCCTTAGCTCATAACTCTCTCTCGATTTACTCATAAACTCTACGAAGAAGAGTTCAAATTCCATATTTCAATGCATTTCCATTTTTTATTATTTCCTCTCTTGATGTTCTTCCTAGACTCTTCCTATTCCTTTATTTCTCTCATTATTTACACCATAAATTTTTTTTTAAGGTGCTAACTAATCCCACTTGGTTTCATCTTTCCTCTTCCTCTTAGATCATGGATTTGTGGTCCCACGCTTTAGGCCATTACATTATTACATTACAAAAATCATGGGAACAAGTTTCAGGGGTGCCAGAGGAACATTTTTTGGATACAGTCAGACATCAAGGCTTATAGGATTTATGTTGTAGGACAATAGTAGGCTAATATCAAATGAGATGTTACCTTTGATGATGATGTAACCTACTAGAGATAAAAATATGTCACATGGATATGATGAGGAGGAGCAATAGTCTCCCAAGGATGTGGTTTTAGGTCATTATGTACCTGTGGAACATCCTTTAGATGACAAGGAAGACCGAGAAAGGGATACTGAGCTACTGGACCCACTTAGGGTCATTGTTCCAAAATCCAAGAGGAGTTCAGCATGGATTCAAAGTACATTGAAAGATACATAGGGGCATGTAGACTCCTAGGCAACTTTAGGAACATAAAATGTCTTAAGAAGTACTCAAGCTATGCAAAATTATTGAGTTACATCATTAATTTGGAGTCATTTAACTATGAGGAGGAAACATGCCAGGAAGTTTGGAAGGACATTATGATGGAGGAATATCAAAGTGATTTGCGGGAAATTATGCAGAGACTTGAGGGGAAGTTAGTGGTGACTTTCAAGTGGATTTATAGTATCATGCATGTGGTATATGGCAACATAAAGAAGCACAAATAAATATGTGAGGTGAGAGAGGTATCCCAAAAAGAGGGAGAGGATTATGAAGACACATTTGACCCATTAGACAAACTGAAGAATGCTTTGGACAAAATCGGGCATGAATTGTGAGCTTGGTATTCTTATATTGAGGGATACTTGATGAGTATTGGTTTCAATAAGAGTGATCTCAATCAAACCTTTTCTACAAGGTTGTTAAAAGTGAGCTTGTGATATTATTATTATATGTTCACAACTTGTTTCTAATGGGAGTATAAAGACTTTCCCACATAGCAAAAGGAGAAACAATTTCATGATGATTTTCTTTCACTATAGAGGAAGTAGTCAAGATTACGACATGAAGCCTTACTTTAGTGTTAGAGAGATTTGACCTTTGATTTCAAGATGAAAGATCTAGGTTTGATGCATTACAACTTGGGATTAGATGTGTGGCAGAAACTGAATGATATCTTCCTTGGTCAAGGAAATTATATTATTATGATCCTTTAGATATTTGGGATGATGGAGTGCAAGTACATGGCCACTCCCATGTTGACCAATCTGAAGAATTTGAGCAAATCTGACTCATATTTGGTGGATCTCTCTATGTATCAAAAATTGATTTTATCCTTGATGTATATGGTTAATATCAAACCTAATATTTACTTTGTAGTGAACATTTTGATCTAGTTCATGGTGGAACCTAGGAATGCAAATTTGGTTGTGTCAAATCATGTGTTGATATATAAATGTGGCACAATTAATTATGGATTGAGATATCTCTGAAATCGTGAAGTTTCTTTAGTTTGGGTTCTATTATGGCATCCTAGATGAGTAGAAGTAGACATTTGCCACACTCTACACTATAGAGGTTAAGTTTATTGCAACTAGTCACGTGAGTTGTAAAGTAGTGTGGCTTCGAAAGTTGCTCGCAAGATTATTTGATTAGGTGTTTGAGATGACCATGATACATTATGACAATAAAATTTTTGTGAATCTTTCAAAAAAAATAAAAAATTCCATGAGAGGTCGAAGCAAATTGAGATCAAGTACCACTGCATCCGAGAAATGGTATAGAAGGAACTAGTGAAGCTCCAATAAATTTTTATGGATGAGTAGGTTACTATCATTCTCACAAAGCCTGTATCCTAGATGAAGTCTTTATACTTCAAGGATATGCTTGGAGTAGTCGAGAATGCCTCTATCATTGAGAAGGAGTGTTGATTTTGTAGCATCAATGAAAACATTCTTAAATCAAGGGTATTAACTAGTTTTCATGTAATATGGCTAGGGATAAGGACCCTGATATAATTAGGGCTCGAAGTGCTTCCTTGGTTAGAAGGTTTTGACCATATTTCCAAGGGTTAATTGGCTAGTGGGTAGAGTGAGTGATTGAAACCATCAAGTAAGTATTTTTACCAATCACGTGTCATGTGATGATATAGGGGAATGGTAAATGGGGCCAAGGTTTCACCATTAGTTAGGGAAAGTGGACGTAGTTTGAAGTGATGGCTTGGTTAGTTGGTGACTCATGACTAGTTTTACCCTTCTCAGGGAGTACGTTAACGTATCACCAAAGGGTACTTAGCTAGTGGGTGAATAAATCCTTTGCATGATGTTGATGCATGATGCTTTCCATGTGCTTCTAGAATCGAAGTTGAAGTGGATGGATACATTAAAATAGCATGCTCATTCAATATCTTCTTCGAATGTAGAAACATATTTAGTGCAATGTACATCTAAGGAAGTCAAGGTGAATACCAGCCTAGATAAGAGGAAGGTTGATTCTTTGGCTAGTTGAAATATTTATTCCCTAGCTACACAAGTTAAAAGAAAGAAAAAAATAAATTTTAAATTACAATAAGGGAAATTAAAATTAATTTGCAAAGAGACATGCCTCTTCAACACTCTAATATCACTATAAAAATACGTTTGAACTTATCATTTAAACACTAACTTATCAATCCTTTGTTTCTCTCTTTCTCACATATGGGAAGTAATCCAACGAAGAGGTTAAAGTCTCTAAGGAGTGAAATTTTTCATATAGCCAATGTTTGACGAGTTCGATTTTCTAAGAGTAATTACTTAATGATGTTCTGGAATATATTAAAGTAATATCATATATCATTGAAAATAGTTATCAGTGGTACAAAATTGTGATTGTCTAATTAGCACTAGAAAATAAAAACTACTTCCCATAAAAAAAATGACGAACATTTGTCAAATCTTTGTCAAATCCTATATGTAATCATATATCATGCTTACCAATTCTGAATGTATCTAGTTTCTTTGAAATGTCGGTATTTATTCCCCAAGACAAAGTTTCTATTGGAAAAAGGAGCATCCCAAAAAAATTTAAAAAGTTAAAAACAATATTTAAAGTTAAAAAGGAGGAAATTGTGGAACCTAAGACGTTATAATTCCCACATGTTTATCAGGAGATAAAATTTAAATCTATGGGACTCAATGAGTTGAACTTCCCTGACTAGACCAACACAGAAATAAATATCAAAGAAGTTGAATTTTGAAAGATGACTAACCAAAAATGACTTGAATCAGTCATTGTTGGTCAAACAAAAAACAACATAATTTATCAACTTGCTAAAAGAGTATCAATATGTATTAACTACAATGATCTCAAAATACTTTTTAAATAAATGGGGGAAATTAAAATTGACCTCATTATGTTAACGGTGTTGGATCTGCCAACATTCAGGGGATCATCCCAGTATGAAGTCCCAACTAGATCTCACACCATTTGTTGTGGGAGTCCCATACAGTACGATGGCCTAGTTTCCATTATCTTAAGGATTATCCTCAACTCTTTCCTGTCATCACAGGAGAGTGGTCTGCCTTGTCTTCAAGAAGTGAGGTTCGTGTTCCTTGTTATTGTAAGTTTCACTTGTGTCAATGGTTCTTTCACCGTAGAGTGAGATGGTGGGCGTGAGTCCCAAGTTGGTCAGGAGAAGTCCCAACTCTGCTAGGAACACACAACACAACAGGACATGCATAACCTCTGACAGAAAAGTTCACACGGATGTGGGAGTCACAACACACACGAGAAGATAACATGTATAACACTGAGTGGATTAGTCTACGCGAGTACAACGATTGTTATAGAAATTTATATGTGAAAGGTCTGTCTGATGTTTGGGAGAGTAGTCTACACGGGCAAGACAACATTAACAACATATACAACACATTTTCATTAACATATGTGTATTACAATAAGTGAATTAGTTCAAATGTTAAACACAGTTTCAAGCAACATGCATTACAACGGTTGAAGATTAGTCCTACAATAGATATAATACATGTGTGGATACGTGTTGGCATGTTAGCAGGTTTCTAAATCAAGCAAATGTTCCAAGACATATCGTTACACCATACATCAATAACCCCATGTCAGGGGCATTGGAGCCACTGCTTACTCCTCAAAGAAAAGATAACAAACTCTTTAGCTATGTGGAGGAACTGAGGTGAAAACTTCCTTTGCATGTACAAATGAGGGGGTGTTTATAGCCAAGGGTGAAACTGACCCAACTACCATCATGACTATTTGACTTCCATGAATTTTTGAATTTACATGAATCTTTATACAACAAGTGGGTCTCTTGGACTTCCATGTTACATTACATTGATTTGACAACATGACTCATGACATGACTCAAGATGATAGTGATGGTACATTTGTGATGCTGCTGGAGTGCATGTCAAGCTGCAATGTTATTGGGTGATGGATGTCTTCATGGTGTGTCACAGCTTCACCTCCACGTGGCAAAGTGCATGGAGTCTTTGATGGTCATTGGTTCGCTTGATGTTGCTTTAGCACATTGCTCCTTTCTTGTATGTTGGAAGGCTTGATAGGCTCATCGGTTCGCAAAAGGTGCATCTTCGTCCATTTGTCCATCTGAAAGCACATATTGCATGTTTTCTCGTCTGTCCATCCGCGAACAAATATTTGCATGATCATCCATTCTCGAGCACATTTATTCACATGTATCATTCATTTGTTTGTTGGTGAACCTGTCCTTCTGCATGTGCTCCCTTTGTTCATCCCATTCATCGTCGCACCATGTTTGTTGGTGTACCTGTACCTGTAGTCACTCATGACGAGACGACATCAAATCCAAAAACCTCCTAGTCTACCATGAAACATGATCATTTCAGATGCAGGTGACCAGGAGAGGCAGCAGGGTTGTGAGGCGGGATGATGGCTCTAGGCACTGTTGATGAAAACTGTGCAAGAGTCACTAAGTGATGAAGATGGCCAATCCAAGTCTACAATGATTGTCCATGAGGTTTATCTCAGCTGGAAGGAAAAACTGTGAAAATTTTGGGAGGGAAAATCCCTGCTACAATAAGGCAAGGCAGACATAATCTGTGCATTTTCTGGAATGAGCGGGCAGTAAGGGCTTGACAGCAAACTTTTTGCAATTTTCTAGAGGAACAGGATGGGCTGCATGGAGGATCAACAGGCAAAAATTACACATATTTTTAGAGGAACTGGTTGGGAGCCTGATAGCCAAAACTGTGCAATTCCCAGAGGGAACTAAAAACTGGCTGCTTGGTCACTAGCAACAGACACTACATAATTCCCAAGGGGAACTGGCAGTTAGCTGTCGGGAGCTTGGCAGCAGAAACTTCGCAATTCATGGAGCGAACTGTCAGTCTGCTGCTGGGAGCTGTTGGCAAGAGAAACAACACTAAGGCTGGGAGGCTAGCTTACTGATCATATTTGCGGAATTTCTAAGCTAAGAATATTGTTAGGCAACAAAAGGCCTACTCATGAAAACTGCGCAATTTCATGGATGAGCAGTCGGTCGAATGTTAGGAGGACTGACTGAGAAAACTGCACAATTTTCTGAGGGAGACAAGGATGGGCACTAGGGCACTAGGTGTTTGTCCTGCCTATCTACATGATTTCCTTTGTCAGGAGAGTGGAAAAGGTTAGTAGCCTCTGTGCAATTTTTGAGGGGAGTTAGTCCTAGGGTGACTATTAGGTCTGACTCTCTGGGTGGCCAACATGAAGGTTAAATGAAATGCTTGTGAGAAGCATAGCTTGAGAATATTTTCTTGGTGCTTTTGCATTTTTCTGGGTGACAATCGATCGAGTTGATGGCGGGGTGATGGTTAGGCTAGCAGAGGGGAGTCTGGTCATTAGAACTTCAGCAAAATGAATAAGTGCGTGAACGAGTGAAATATTTAAATGTTATCTTACAAACACACACTCTCATGGCTTCATGACAAGATGACACAAACCAACTAGACACACATGTTCAACATGACTGAATGACGGTGCAAGAAATAAGCAAGAAACTCATGATTGATCATTGAACGATCATGACGATGCTTGCATGATAGTGAATGTCACTCCATGTGTGAGTGCAACAGATGTTTTCATAGGGAACATAACATGTACACATGAAGTGAATACCCTGAGTATGACCAGAACATGGTCACAAGAAAGACATTGACATAACATGCAAAAGCTTGGGTGGAATGAGAAAGCAAGGTGGGTGTGAAGGCTCACACGAGCTCACAGAGTGAACCCGAGTGTATGCAACCATCAGGTGATAATCTCAAGGGAGGCTCCAAATTTAGGTGCAGGTAAAAATGTGGGAGGGTGGTTGTAGCTGCTACAACACTTGGCGACACACTAATAGAACTCTAGCTTCTCTGTTTTGGTTCATTGATAGAATAATGCCTTGGTATTTTGGGGAGTATTGAAACGTTTTGTGGGTTATGTTGGCTTCCCCACTTACCCCATGGACATACATGGTTCAGCTTAATCATAGTGTTTTGAATCCAAGAAGGGTAGTTTAGCTCATGAGTTGAAGATTTTCAGAGTATAAGTTTTGATCTCTGGTGTTTCTCCATTGCCAGAAAGCCTAGACATTACCCCGGCAGAGTCACATAGGAACACATGCATTGCTCCACTTCCAGCGAGCATGGTGAATACCCTGGTGGAGTTGCATGCTTCACCTCTCTGCGTAGGAAGCCTTTCTCTTCTTTTGCCTTTGTATTTTTCAAGAGGATTGTGCATAGGCACTTATTTATTTTTAGGGTGGAAGAGGGATCCCTACTTGTTGAGAGAAGAAGAGGTTGTTCCTTCAGAGAAGCATGTGAGACCTCTGACATAGGTTTTCTCATTTATATTTCCCCTTCTTCATTTCTACTAGTTGGATGAGCTTGAACACATAGAGCATCAGGCCAAGTACAGGCATGGGAATTCCCAGTGTGGACATAGGTTCATGGTTGGACCAAAAATTCCTTTGCAGATGGTTCATATTTTCTTTCAATACTTCATTGGCCAAAGGTTATAACCAAGCACAGAGAAGGCAGACACAAGATTGGCCAAGTGCTGCAGTGTCACAAGTCTCTTCAAATTTTAGCCACATACTCTATTCAAAAGCCAAAACGTAGTAGTTGGAAACACTTATTTCTGGAAACAAAAATAGTAATATACCAAGAAAACAAAACAAACATAAAAAAAAATAGTAAGCATAGAAAGAAAAGCAAAGTAGAAGAAGCAGTAAAAGTGAAAGCAAAGTGAGTAAGAAAACACACAAGAAAGCAAACAAACAAACATGCAAAGCAAGAAATCAAACAAGCATGCAATCAAGCAAACTGAAAGAAAACACTACCCCTACTCCTAAGCTAATGGTAGATGGGCCTAATCATGTGAAGTGATATTTCCAATGTAGCCACCAGTGCATTGGTTGACCCATGTTGGTGAAGGCTTGGTCTGCGAGCAACCTAGTTGTGAAAATAAGCAAATGTGAAAGATTTAACAATTAAAACATACACACTCTAAGCTTACAAGCATCCAAAAAACAAAAATGAGTGAAAGCACATGTCATGCACTCTATGGAATTTCCATGGTGCTATGATACACTGCGTGTAGATGTTGAGTGCATGCATTCCTTTGACCGTGGCATGCAACCAAATGTGAGAAAGGTAGACCACTTACGTTCTGCAAGTGTGCTTGATGTGTAAGATTCCTCCAATGCATGAGCGATGGGATCATGTAGTTCAAGTGGAGGAAGTAAAATCTTAGTGTTAGATTGATCTTGAATGCATACAGATGATTGATAAGGAGCCTTAAGTGTTTGAACAATTTCCTGACTAGAAGTGAAACCAACTTGAGGACAGTGAGGGCTTGACATAACCATTAGCTTGGCTTGAAGTGCCTCAACATTGTGTGGGGTTTCGTCTTTGTTGACAGAGGGATCTTCATAGACAAGTGGATTAGATGGATTAACAACGAGTGAATCAACATCGTGATCAGATAATGAGGTGAAGAGATCATGACAGCCAAGATCAGAAAATTCATGATGTTGGTCGACATCCTCATGGTTTGATGAATCACACAGAGAGGTAGATGAGAAGGAAGGATGTTCACCTTCTGCATTTCCGGAAAGAGTAGATGAAATATCAAGTGGATTTTCAATGAATGATTGGTAGTTTCCATTTTTGGATGATGGGCTGACATACGGCGTGTCCTGTGAAAGATCAACAATGGGTGAATTCGTGGCGTTGGGTGCAGGATCCCCCAAGGAATGTTTTGCGGCTTACAGCCCATATTTTGGCTAAAAATTGTAAATCCAATATAAAGACTCTGCATTTTGTGGGTGCGACCACAAAGTTGTAAATGAGTTATAGGGTTGTCCACCCTCAATTTTGTAATGTAATGTTGGCTTTAGAGATCTACCCATGGTCTGCGGACCATGGGATTGTATAAATAGAGCGAGGCTCTAAGTTGTAAAATAATGGAAGAAGAGAAAAATAGAATGAATAATTGAGTCTTATCTAAAGTGTAAGTTGATTCTTTGCATTGTAGAGTAGGAGAAGGCTCTGCAACTGAGTGTGCAGAGGCCTAGTAGTCCACAGCTGAGTTCACAGACCCCTGCAGCTGAGTGTGTAGGGTGAGTCAAGTCTGTAACCGAGGAAGCATTAATAAAGAGAAGTTTTTGTATCAATTGTGTGTAATTATTTCCTATACTCTTCATTGAATATATTGGGTATAAATTGCATTTCTGTTGTTTATACAGTGCATGAACATATCTGATTGTGTTGATTAAGTGAATGTGAGAAAAAGTATCTGTTTATGTGAATTTAACTAACAATTATAAGAAGATAAGTAAGATACATGGTGTAACTTAGTGAAATAGTGTGGACTACCACCCTAGCAGCATGAAAGATTCTAAACACCTGGTTAGAGCTACACAAAAGGTGATCCTAATAGATCATGAAGGCCTCGTAGGTCAGGACGGTGAGCGAAGTGACCTGTGCAAAGGTATGCACTGTTGGACTAAATCGACACCTTAGACATCTCAAGGGTGCAGAAACTTGGTTCCAGCATCCCTCCATACTACTTCGGGTGAGACTTCAATCCATGCATTGCGAGCTGATGCCAAAAGGGCCAGTAGTGTAGGGATTTGTTGGGCTAATAACTTTGAACCTGGGTCAAGCCCTAACAAGCCAACAAATGGTTCCATTTTGGGGACCAGAATTTGCATAGAGATGTCTAATGTTGTCTCATTGGAATCCAACTAAGAAGGAAATTGAAGGTTGGTTGGACAAGAGAATTCACGAGTTCACGATGTAGGAGAATAGGAATCTGTGACTAAGAAAAGAAGAGTGGTTAGACTGCTACCTGTAAACAGAAATCTGAGGGATCTTCTTTGCATCTTTCCCTACTGAGTTGTATGAGTGGATCACGAAGCTATCAGATAGTGAAGGAAGATGGAAGCTCAATGGTCCTATTGTGTGGACCCCAGATTTGGTGCGTAGATTGGAAGCATCAGAGGATAATATCGCGTGCACTACTGATCACTGGATTGATCGGATTATAGAAGGATTCATTGCTAAGTTCGTGATAGACACTTCAGTCAGCTATAGCTAGGCATAGCGACGCTTTGTCAAAGGACCACGAGGTAAGTACATAAAGTCTTTGAATACTTTCATTAAAATGTTATTGTGTGAAAAGAGGGTTATGCAATTACCTTGATGTTCAGAGCTACGCGAAATGGAAAAACCTACAGGAATGAAGGAAGTAAAGGACCAGAGAATAGGCGTTTGATTTCACCTCCGCAAGGGGATGAGGAAGAGCTCACAAAGGTCTCTCCGGGAAGTGCGATCCATTTGATAAGTAAAATAATTCCACGCATACCACCCCAACCCACACCACCACTACCTTCACCACCATCACCTCCATCTTCACCTGTACCACCTCTGCCACCACCACGTTTCAATATGGCAAGAAAAATAAAGTTGCCTATGCTCAAGGGATTGGGAAATGAGGTTCCAGACCAATTTTGGTTCATGGTAAGAGCCGTATGGGAAGCACAGGGGGTTACAGATGACAATATAAAGGAAGTGACACTGGTTAGCGCTCTGTAGGATCACGCATTGACGTGATACATTAAGAAAAATGATAATCCGAATATGGGAATTGCGGATATCAAAATTTCACTAAATAAGGAATTTATCTAGCAGAAGTCAGAAGCACAATTGATCATTGGATTTAAAGAGATCACAATGCTACCAGGAGAGACTCCTTGGGAGTTGGATCAAAGGCTAAAGTGTATAATTTGTGAAGCTAATATGAATCTGACAGATGGAAAACATCGTGAAAGGTTTGTAGCGTCACTAACACCACACTTGAGCAGCGCGAGGCAGAAGCCTTAGAGATCACGATGAGGTTGCATGAGATCCCAATGTAGGATCCTAACTTAGGAGTTTAGCAGATCCACGTGTAGTTGAAAAAATTATGCCTTGAGATGCAAAGCCTGAAACAAGATAAGATAGCTCGACCAGAAATGCATGAAGAAGTGTGGTGTGTAAAATGCAAGGGTCAGGGTCATGACAAGGACCACTCCCAAGTCTTCTCAAATTACCTCATGGGAGGAGGACTGATGTGGTTAAGACCAGAAGCATAAGCAAGACCTAGCGCAACACCTGCTTTGTGGTGCACGATTTGTCAAATAGGTGGAAAGCATGCTATGGACAACTTCCATTTGTTATAGAAGTACATGCAGAATTCGCAACAGTTTTTCTATAATTTTTGTAGTTCGGTGGGACACGATGAACATACTTGTTGAAGCTATGAGCTAATGATGGATAAAACTCCCACCTATAGAGTTTAGGCCAAAATGCAGCCCCTAGAGCAGAATGCAGGAGTGATGTGAACTAGGTTTCAGGGGTGCATATGAGGCCAAGGTGGAGGAGGACCTAGAAGAGGTCGCGAACAACTGTTATGATACAATTGTGGAGGGGCAGAACATTATGCTTGTAATTGTATGAACCCAACATTTCCATCATTTTTGTATTATACTTTGTTTGATCATGAGATGGAAGATTGTCCTATGTTGATAGCTATGATACGCGGCAAGGGAGCGCTACCACCTCCCCTGACTCAGAACATACATATGATGAGGTTTGAGCCATGCGAGGAAGATCCAAATGTGAACATTATGCTCCGAAGTGGAAATGCGATGGGAAATGATAAAGGCAAATAGCCCAAAGATAGTACTTGGATTTGCAAAGCTTTGGTGAAATAAACGGAGTTTGATTTGGAGCGCACTTGGGAAACCTTCATGGAAGCTAAGAAGAGCTTCATTGGTGCCTCCACTTCAAGAAGCAAAGATAAACTGAAGTCGGAGATGGACCCATCTATGCTCATGATGTTCTAGGAAACATGCATGAAGTTGCTGTGTGACATTAAAGCTGTAAGAGGATTACAAGAACTCATTAACAAATACGTAGGGACCGCACCAAGAGAACCACGTAGTCCGGAAGATTGGAAAGCATAATATGAGGATGGGAAGAGAAATGAGGTTAACCATGTAGATTGGAGAATATGACATGCACCAAGTAATGCTGGATTTAGGATCAGACGTGAATGTTTTGCCAAAGCAGACATGGGAGCACATGGGGAGACCTATGCTACAGTGGTCTCTTATTCAACTGTGAATGGCGAACTAGCAGAAGATAATACCCATGGGATGATTGCAAGGAATCACTATGGATATTGAGGGCACGAGCGTGCTAGTAGACTTTGAAGTGATAGAGATTGTTGATGACAACAATCCCTGCCCTGCACTCTTAGGAATTGTTTGGGCCACTGGCATGAGCGGGGTGATTAATTTGAAGAAGCGCAAGATTATTTTTGAGAAGAAGTCTCTACGCGTAGTTATACCCCTGGACCCTGATGAATGATCACGCTATACAGAGCCTGTGCACGACTGTGAAATTGATGATGATTTGGAAATCATCTACAAGATAACTGCACGAGAGCAAGACTAGGTAAATCCCACCGCGGATGGATGAATTTCATGGAGCACGAGAGCTCCTATACCTTAGTGTTATAGACATTTTTGTGCCTTACATCACTGAGCATGAAATGTCAATAATTAAGGGATCCCAAAGTCCCTAAACATGTAGTTCCTACCCCTAGAGGAACAAAGCCAGCAAACCACAGCAATTCACAAAAGTTCTCCACCTGAAAACACTAAAAAACAGGCCATTTCTGGATCATGTCAACTGCTCCACTGAGCATCTGTGTTGAATGTCAACTACTCCACTGTCTACCTGCGCTGAATGTCAACTGCAAAGAAGGATACCTGCGCTGAGCGTAACTG
The DNA here is from genome assembly GCA_031772625.1 of Pinus tabuliformis. Classification (NCBI taxonomy): domain Eukaryota; kingdom Viridiplantae; phylum Streptophyta; class Pinopsida; order Pinales; family Pinaceae; genus Pinus; species Pinus tabuliformis. Next base: position 1,847,814,343 of record CM062818.1, on the reverse strand, counting down.
GACAAGTGGCAAATTCATTTCTCAAGGTGTCAATGCCCAGGAAGCTTCCAAAATGACACTTGGATCAGGGAATTCGACTGGTGATGAGTAAGAGGTTCTAAATCTCCAAGTGGAAGCAAGAACCTCCAAGTGGACTCAAGAACTGAAGTGGGAGAGGACACTAGTCAGCTCCATGCCAGCCTCAAGCTGACTCATCCTTTCTCCAAAACTCCTATATATAGATCTCTCTCAGGAGGTCATGGGAGGGGGGAATATTGTAATTGCAAAGAATTGCTGTTGGATTGTGGTTAGATCATTGGGTGCTTATGCTTTGAAAGGGGCTGAAGAAGGAATTCCATTCTGCTGGGAAGGAGATGCTGGGTTGGAACCTTATGGGTTGTATCTCTTCCTGAACCTTGTTTATCAATCAATAAAGCTTCTTGGTTCTTTCCTATATGCTGGTGTTTATTGTATGATTTGCATTAGTGTATTTGATTTACTTCTAATCCTGAATCATTTATGAATATGTATATTTGCCTTTGTATTGTGTCCTTCTCTTATTGCAAGTAGCTGTTCTCTTGTCATAGGTAGCTGTTCTCTTGTGATCTCGTGGGAGCAAAAGCAAGGAGGCAAGTAGCTGTGGACACACAAAGAGGAGAGGATCTAGATCGAGGGACAACCGAAAGATAACGGTAAGTCTACCAATCTCCTCTCTTTCATATTTCATAAAGGAAGAAACCGAAGTAGCTGTGTTCGTTTGTTGCTAAGGTACTATCACACCTTAGGTGGATAGGATCGTCCTGCATAGGCATTTTTCCCCACAACAAATTGGCGACCTCGCTGGGGAAGAACTTTGTTTTAGTCATTTTGTTTGTTTTCATCATTGTTTACCTCATAGACTTAACATCAACAATCGAACTGCTTTGCAAAGTAGAATGTTGCTGTTTTGATCCTTCACTGGGTTTTTTGCCTATGATCTCAACAATGGACTCACAAATGACTTGATGATCCTTTGTGATCGTCTTTAGTACCCTCTCAAAGCATCCCTCTGTTTATACCTTGCTTGTGTTTCTGATTTGGCCTGAAACAGTTGATTTTTGAGCATTTTATGACCCGGAAACCAAGAGAAACGAGAGTTTCTCCTTTCAGCGCAGACACTGTGAAGGCAGTCTGCATTTCAACGTAGGTCCCGTGAAGGTTACCTGCGCTGAATGTCAAACTGACAGTGTTACACCTGCACTGAACCAGTGTGGCCTTGTGCAGCTGGGGTTCCTTGCTGTCTTTTGCCCTGTTTTGATCTCTGTTTTTGCTGCCTTTAACCAGCATAGGTACCACCTCTGATACCCCTTTTCTTTGCTTGAATTCCGCCTCATTTTTGTACAAAAAGACTGTAAGTGTTTTTATGTGTTTGTGGCGTCATTTACAGTTTTCCTTTGCATGAGCGAAATAGTCATCCTGTAGCCTTGATTCAGATCTGATTGATTGATTGATTGTGATCTTAGGAGAGAGTCCATTGGCTGTTTGCAGTTTGATTATCATTTTCTTTTGCTTATTGGTTTGAATTTGTCACTTTTAAGTGTCGAAACGAGTATTCCTTTCGAAAAATCGCAAAGTGCTTGTAATCTCTTCTACCCTTGCTGATTTTGGAAAAAGTAAACTTGTTTATTTTACAGTCATTTAAAAGCAAATTCAAAGTTGTACAAAAAGCTTTCTTTGTAGGCATTTATACTAAGAAAGTGAAAACAAACACCTGCATTGTGCATTTGCATTTTGATAAGTTTGCATGTGTGATTTAGGAAGAGTGCATTAGAGTGTGTTGATTGCTCTTTGAGAAAAGATAGTCGCTCTCTTTTCCCTTAGTAGCTAGGATTTTCAAAGTTGAAAGATTATAAAGCTTGCTTATCATCTTAGACTGCATTTAGGAATTTGTACCAATACATCTCGTGGTGATCCTGAAAGACAAACTTTAAAAAAGATCAACTTAAAATATATTGAATGAACCTAACAACGCTTTGCAACATAACGCACAACATAGAGGTCTAGGTAGAGACGTGTTCCGACGTCGTTAAACGTAGTGACTGTCGATCTCTAAGAAGGTGGGTGATTCCTCCTGAGGGACGATTGCACTAATACGGACATGTGCTCCCACGTACCGTCGCGTTTATATTGGGAGACCCCTATAGGCATATATCCTTTATCCTTAGGAAGCCGTGTCGGCCGCCCTACTGATCGCAATGCAGTGAACACAGCATTCACGAAGATCGACCACCCGTACCGTAAAAAGTATTCTGTGGTTTTACGAAAAGTTTGGCACACCCTCTGCCTAGATCTCCAGAGCAGTTTCTTTTGGCCTTTTTCAGACTCTATAACAGAAAAAGTCCATCCGAGCATTTGTCACTTCGGGCTCATTAAAACATCGAAGGAGACTAGAGTCATCTTTAGCTTTTTCTCGACTCTTTAAAACTGAAAAAGCAAGTTGTGTCTAAAGCGTCGTTAACAATTTATTTTAAACGGAACAATCACCCTTATTCCCGCGTTGATCTTTAGGTTAAAGAGATGGAGTACACCAAACAAGGAGTTCCCCTTGATGGGAATCCTAGTCCTTTCTCCTCTTGGGGAGATGTTGGTGCGCCCCACATGGCCACATTGTCGCTTCCAGGACTGACAATTGGCCCACCAGTATGGCTCTTTTCAACCAATGTCGTTCAGAATACCACCATTCCTGAACAGTCAAGTCAACAGTTAGATCAGACAAGAGTTGCCCACCAGCCTTCCACTTCATCTTCCTCTCCTCCTTCCTCTTCGCTTGATGGAACTGGTCGTTCAAAGAACCGGATTCCTAAGGAGAAGAAGGAGAAGAAGAAGAAAGAAAAGAAGCAGAAGGAGCCTAAGGCGACTGGGGGCAAACAAGCGTCATCTAACAAAAATCCACACACAACACTCGTAAGGCCTAAATCGCCATGCATCATATGCAGGGGAGACCACTTCCATAGAGATTGTCCATGTATCCCCCGGATACTAAGAGACTGGTCCCCCCGTTTGCACAATTCGGTAGCATCGACCTCTGATAGCCATGTCGATTGTTCACCGTCAACTAGTGGGAGTGAAGCTCCAGGACAGAACGGGAAAGCTAAATTTCCCTGCAGACTGTGTGAAGGCGATCACGCCATCCACCGTTTTCCCTTCTTAGACGAGGCGAAAAGAGTTCTGGAAGATCGCCCGATATTACGAGCGAATCTTCCTCCTGGATATCAAAAACTCGTGCCAAGTCCCTCGCTAGTTGAGAATCCGGTTGACCCGCCCAGGTGGTCAGCCGAAGCACCTGTCATTGAAGATGAACCATCTGAATCCATACCTGATGAAAGTCTAAAGGTTGAAACAGCAGTTGACCCGGTTTTTCCTTCAGAGGCTCTATCTTCGAATGACACCATCACAAAGGAGAGTAAAGACAACACAGTCCAAATTCTCTTCATCAGCACTGACTCTGATGATCAAGGGGGCAATGCCGCCATTCCTTTATCGCAGGAAGGAAGTTCATCAGAGCATTATCCAGCCGTTTACTCGGTCCCACCACCAAGCAACCTGGTTGTGTCCTTTGACTGGAACCAACTAGGCAGACCCCGCTTGCCAGCTAGCATACCATTCAGAATCATTGTACAAATATACAGAATGGTAATGGCTGGTACAGTTATTGATGAAGGGGCATTTGTGAGTATCCTTTCCTCTATTGCTTGGAAAGCGCTTGGTTCGCCTGTGCTTTTGCCTGAAATGAGAAATCTATCAGGCTTTGATAAGGGAACCAGTCGCCCTTTAGGGATCCTCCCCAATGTGCCAATAACATTGAAAGGGAAGACCGTTCAAATGAACGTGATGGTCGTTCAAGGACCCTTGGATTATAACCTACTCCTTGGACGAGACTATATATATTGCATGGGAGCAGTAGTCTCCTCACTCTTTAGAGTAATGTGTTTTCCGCATGGAGGAAGAATGGTCAAGCTCGTGGACCAACTTTTGTTTCCCAGATCACACATCGCAAGTAGTCGTATACCATCCTTAAATGGTCTATTCACGCAAGAAGTGTCTCAACCCACGGTCCATCCTCCTGATGAGCGCGAGTAATCCAGGAGGATATGACTGGAACCCAGGGAGCATGCGTCCTGGTCTGCTTCGACAGAGAACTTCGGGTATAAGATAGGATTTCCGTGGAAGAATATGACTAGTCCGTACCCCGTCCGTGGAGGAAAGAGGGTTGTTCTGGAAAAAGATTCTTTTGTCAAAGTTATGTGAGTGAAATAATTTGCTTTTCGCCCACCTTTGTCTATTCCGGTAGACATTGCCAGGGAAGTGTTTTATTCATAGCCACGAACGAAACAATCCTTGGGTAACCAGAAAGAGGTAAGCCTCCCTCAGTAACACAAATGTTTTGTCTTTGAGTAGTGTTCTTCTCTTGTCGCAAGTAGCTGCTCTCTTGTCGCAAGTAGCTGTTCTCTTGCGATCTTGCAAAGAATCTATTAAAAGTCGGACTAACGAGAAGACAAGTAGCTGCTCTCTTGTGACCTCGTATAGACCCATTGAAACTAAACTAGCAAGACGACAAGTAGCTGTGAACACCCAAAGAAAAGCAGAGGTGAGAAGGAGGAGGGGCAACCTTGAAATTGTATTTTATACCTGGGGGCATGCAAACCTTTTGGAGTGCAAGCTAAGAGCGGTTATTTATCTGCTTTTTGGGTTAGCCGTTTCCGAACTTGCATAAAGAAAGGATGAGGAGTAAAGCGCAAGAGAGATGAAGCTCCTTAAAAAATAGCAATCTCCATTGAGACACTCGTATCATATGACTGGTATATCGAGCAGTTTTACCGCGGAATTTATGCTCGTTAAAAAATAGAAAAGCGAAGATCCGAGCAGTTTTAGCACATAGTTCATGCTCGTTAAAAAATAAACATGAGATTGAGCAGTGTTTTGGCGCATTCAAGCTTGTTAAAAAATGAACCCATCTCGGTAAATAACCATTAAGAAAGTAACCTGATCAACCATAAAAGCCTTGGTCGTGTTTGCGCACCGTCACCTCCACTTTTCATTTGGCCGATCGTTTACCTCCATATGATTGTTTACCCATTTTGAGGAACAGCTGCGAAGAGTGATTTCACCTGGCCATCCTTGTGACACTGCCGTGATTGGAAAATTCCAACCTGTACCTGGAATCAGCTGCTATCCCTGTTCATCACTCGTTCCTCGAAAGACGAGTCTTCTTTAAGCTCTTTTCAACTGACTCGTAAAATATGAAAAGATTGCCGAGTTTTGGCCTTCCAGCTCGTTAAACGACCGGAAGAGCTATCCCTCCTCTAGATTTTAATCTTTTTGGACCTGAGGGATTATTGCACAAAAAGATCAAGCGCTTGTTTTGTTCGGCTCGTTAAAACTATCGAAAACTCATCCCTTCTGTATTGTTTTATACTTTTTCGGACTTAAGGGATTAGATGACGAAAAAGGAATTTTGGAGTTAACTTTATGTACCTTTTCAGACTCTCTAAAAATGAAAAGGGCCGAGTTTTCCTTGTCGTTAGACTTGTTAAAATCACTAAATAGCGACAAACTTGTCTTTAGACGAGAACGAGTTTCACTATCGCTAAGCTCGTTAAAACATAGCGATGGGCTTTCTCGAAGGGCAGGTTATAGAACAAGCATATGTTATCCTCCTCAAGCTTGACAAAAATAAAGAGGTACTGGTCAGCAATGACTGGGGAAAAATTGGGAAAAATCAAGAAGTCTTTGATGGTAGCAGGTCGCTCTTGAACATGACACTTTTCCTCCATACCACATCGGGTTGGGTTGTTTCATTCACCGGTCACATCACCATGGTATTTGCCACACCATCCATACTTGGGGTAATTCTACCAATCCATCGCATCAGTGTCGCCATATGTTCAAGAGAAGTCGTTCAGAAAGAGTCAACCAGGTCCCATCCACTGCCATACATTATCCTTCATCCATTTCATGACCGCCACCCTGAATCATATGTCACAAATTGTTTTCACCTCCATTAAAATCATTAGCTCCGTTCCATGTCACTAATGTGGGATTCATTAAGGCCCTCCTTTGACGGATCGCTTCTTGTCGACATCAGCTCATTATCCAAGAAGTTGATCTAGGAACAACCCCTTCAGTACTTTGAAGCTTGCATGCCTCAATGGCAAGTTTCTCACTTCCGGCGACAGGTATACATCAATGACCTTCGACCAGAAGATTTTGCGTGGTGTTCGACGCCAAGTCCTTTATTCACACCACGTGAATTGTACTGCAGTACCTTGAGGGTCATTATCATTATCGGTGATTCCTCTCGCGCTTGTTAATGGTTTACATCATTGACCGGTAATCAAGCGATGTCTTTCCATGTTCGACTTCAGCGCAATTCTCACATGGATCGACTTGTACTTAGAGTGAAGATCGAACGAGATTGAAGACCCCGGATCTAGTTTCATCCATCCGGGCTGCGATATATATTCAGGAAATATAAAGACATTTGACATGCACATCATTGTAGCAGATGATCATCCTACTCAAAGGATGATAATTTTGCCAGGATTATCAGTCTACCATCAGACGATCGTCTGTTCTATGTACCAAAATGTATTTATAAAGCTGAGCATGGGAATGCCCGCCTCAGCTAGATCATGAAAACTGTATGAATCATAATGTATTGTATTGTATCTTATTACAGGTCTCCTCCCAGCAAATGGATGAACTTCGGACTCCCCTGGATAAAGCATTTCACCCGATAAACGACCTCATACTTTAGGGGGCAACTGTTATAGACATTTTTGTGCCTTACATCACTGAGCATGAAATGTCAATAATTAAGGGATCCCAAAGTCCCTAAACATGTTGTTCCTACCCCTAGAGGAACAAAGCCAGCAAACCACAACAATTCACAAAAGTTCTCCACCTGAAAACACTCAAAAACAGGCCATTTCTGGATCATGTCAACTGCTCCACTGAGCATCTGCGCTGAATGTCAACTGCTCCACTGTCTACCTGCGCTGAATGTCAACTGCAAAGAAGGCTACCTGCACTGAGCGTAACTGGACAAGTGGCAGACTCATTTCTCAAGGTGTCAATGCCCAGGAAGCTTCCAAAATGACACTTGGATCAGGGAATTCGACTGGTGATGAGTAAGAGGTTCTAAATCTCCAAGTGGAAGCAAGAACCTCCAAGTGGACTCAAGAACTGAAGTGGGAGAGGACACTAGTCAGCTCCATGCCAGCCTCAAGCTGACTCATCCTTTCTCCAAAACTCCTATATATAGATCTCTCTCAGGAGGTCATGGGAGGGGGGAATATTGTAATTGCAAAGAATTGCTGTTGGATTGTGGTTAGATCATTGGGTGCTTATGCTTTGAAAGGGGCTGAAGAAGGAATTCCATTCTGCTGGGAAGGAGATGCTGGGTTGGAACCTTATGGGTTGTATCTCTTCCTGAACCTTGTTTATCAATCAATAAAGCTTCTTGGTTCTTTCCTATATGCTGGTGTTTATTGTATGATTTGCATTAGTGTATTTGATTTACTTCTAATCCTGAATCATTTATGAATATGTATATTTGCCTTTGTATTGTGTCCTTCTCTTGTTGCATGTAGCTGTTCTCTTGTCACAGGTAGCTGTTCTCTTGTGATCTCGTGGGAGCAAAAGCAAGGAGGCAAGTAGCTGTGGACACACAAAGAGGAGAGGATCTAGATCGAGGGACAGCCGAAAGATAACGGTAAGTCTACCAATCTCCTCTCTTTCATATTTCATAAAGGAAGAAACCGAAGTAGCTGTGTTCATTTGTTGCTAAGGTACTGTCACACCTTAGGTGGATAGGATCGTCCTGCATAGGCATTTTTCCCCACAACACTTAGATTCTTATGAGGAGATAGAGTGATGGAAGAACTAGTTACATAAGGTAACCATGCTTAAATGTAACATGATGACAAGATTACTATGCTGTGTATTGACAAAAATGAGAGATCTACCTACTTATGACGGGTTAAGTGAGGTAGATGCTTTCTTTGAAATATTTGAAAGGGAGGTGCCGAAAAACCAACACTTCCAGGCCTTCAACTGGGTACTGTGTGCTACACCCATGAGGTGGTGGGGTATGCACAAAGGGAGCTTTGATGACTGGCGCAAATGTAAGAGGATGATGTGCACATGGTTTGGGAAACCTAGGGTGTGATCGGCAGATAAATAAAAAGGAGAGGATGGTCCGCGTGCACATATAGCTAGGTGGGTACAAGGATATGGAAGAAAACCTATGCGGATGCACATGAACTCCATGCTGAGAGGTATGGTCAATAAACGAGTGTTGGGGGGGAAGATGTGTAGTTGGTTCTTAAGTTTGGATAGACCATATGTGGGAAGAACAATCGTGCAGAAGGTTATCCACGTAGAAACATTTGACAAGGTGCGCAATGTGCTAAAAAAGGTATGCAACGTGCAACGAAGTGATTGGGACCTACGTGTATCTGCAGTATTATGTGCTTATAGGACAACATGCAAGAACTTGACAGGACAGACACCCTTTTGGCCGATCTATGGAGTACAAGCCATAATGACTATGGAGTGTATCATGCCTAGTCTGCGCTTAGTGATGCTCACCAGTATGATGGACCACAGAGCCCTGGGAGAAAGCCTCGCACCGTTGAAAGAGATCGAAGAAGAACGATCAGACTCAATGAGGGGATCCAACAGGATTATTTTAGGCTCCAAGAACTCATGGATGAAATAGTTTGATTTAGGGAAAAGAGCACCATGGCGGAAGTGGAAGTCAAAAAGCTTGAGGAAGGAATAAAGAAGGACTTTCTTGATAGAAAGACCGTAGTGATAGAGCAGGATGAGCTCGTTTACATTGAAAGAATTGGGGACCACCGCTGAGATTTTCTCAGTTTGTTGAATGGGATGGGACTCTATGTTATTAAGGAAATCACAGATGGTGGTGCGGTGCAGTTGGAGAAGTTAAATGGCGAACTCTTCCCAGGAAATATAAATGGTAGTCGGTTGAAGGCTTACACAGGTGGCCCAACCATCTGACTAGTCACAGGAAGCATCGTCTTAGCGCTCTAGGTAGCTGAAAGGAGGCACAGGACTATAAACTACCCTACCCAAGAGCTGTGCGATTTCAAGACTACGTTCAGTAGCGAGGTGGGTTGGCTAGAAAGTGACTGTTATAGTCAATATTCATGATGTGAGCTTGGTTTGAGACCAAATGGAGTGGGGGGCTGGCATTTAAGGAAAGCTTTATGGGCTAGATTTTGGAAAATCTACCACCAAAGGAACATTAATGAACTAGATTTGGGGGGAATGGTTGAATTCAAATTCAAAAGGCACTATAAATTGCAAAGGGCTACCCAGCAAACAACACTGGACCATTTGAGAATTGAGCTATTGCGTGCCCAAAGATTCAGGAATCCTGATCTGTTCCATCTTTTGAAGTCAAAGGAATTATTTAAGAACTTACCTAAACTGTTGAGAGATATTTTGAACAACAGTATGGGTGTGCCAGAGGAAGCTATGTATATTGGAGAGATGATTGTTGAAGAGGCCAAATAGGCCATGACATTAGGGGAAGCCCTAAAAAGTGCTAGGATAGTCACAAAAGTACCTAAATCACTACACACGCCGAGACCCAAGAAAGGCAAGCAGCCTATGGTTTTGGTGCGCATGTACCCTAGAAACCCACTGAGAACAAAACCTAACATGAGGAAAAGGGGAAGGCAATCAATTTGGAAGCTGACGAGGAGGAGGAAGACCTTGAGGAAATCCTGGTAGTAGAGGAGGAGGATGAAGAAATGGATGAAGAAACCCAAGGTGTGCACCCTCTAACCAGGTTGCCCACATATGTTCCTCTGTGGAAAGCGAAAGCAAGGGCGCCCAAGGAGATAGATTAGAGAAATAGCTCTCTGCAAACTCTGCTACTCCCCGATGACATCATTTTTTGCAGAGAACACTTGGGATGGGTGCCAGTTGTAAAATTCGAAGACTGGGATCTCGCAGACCACGAGAAACTCCCACATTTGGAAATTGTGCAACTAATGCGGCTGAAGAAAAATACAGCAGCAATAGTCATAGAGTTGGAGCCGGAAAAGTGGTTGAGAGGAGTAGAGAAAGCGGGGTTGTTAAACCTGCTCTGGGTGATGCATTACCATCATGCCCCAGTGACTATCTTTGTTATCAAGCAGCTGCTCTACTTGGTGCATGATGGTTGTTTGTGGCTGGAGGTGCCCATCACCATCATGGACCACCTAATCCACAGAATTACCCAACTCCCTTGCAAGGGGGAGTTCCCAACGAATATTTCAGAGGGTAAAAGTAACAATTTGGCCATCACAAAGGCAATGAAGAAAAAGTTCAAGCTGGAGAAGAAGAAGAGAGGGCACATGATCTCTAGTATCAATAACACTGCAGTCAGAGTCGCGACACAGATACTGGCTGGGAAGGTTATGCGAAAGTGTCGCGTGAATGAGGTTCTCGCGGCAGTGGTTTCACTTGCCTCACAATGCGCAGAGGGGGTCTAGTTTAACTGGGCGGATTACTTGTGTCGAGAATTCCTGGAAAACTGTTGCAAGGCACAGGAATAGGGGATGACTTTCCACTATGCATGGCTTCTACTATCCATAATACTGGTGGCTTGGGAATTTCCCGAGGATAGCCAATTCCCCACAATTGCACAGGATCTTCTAGATGCAACGAAGTACACTTCATTGTGGGCAACCAAAGACACACAGAGGATCAGAGACAACAAGAAATTTTAGGTGTTCATGGCGATAACATCAGAATGGGGATTAACTGCAAGCCCCAGTTATCGCCCACTATCTACAATAGTCTACAGAGCTTTGTGGAGTTCAAGGCAAACTTCCATCATGTGTATATCAGGGCGAGCAAGGACCCTGCAAGGAAATGGAGTGAGCTCCCTTACCTAGTCATGAACGATGTCATTTTCACCATGCTTGAGTTGTGGCCACTGGAGTGGCATGTTATAGCTAGTTCCGTGGTGGAATCAAAGAAGTCTGCTACATAGAGGAAGATGGAGAAGGAAAAAATGCAAATGGTATAGTTGGCAGAGAAGAGAAGGAACGAAGTAGTAGCAGCAACGGCCTAGGAGGTGTAGGATGTTGCGAAGGTAGTAGAAGAACAACAAAAAGTAGCAGAGAAGTAGTGGGAGGCCCAGAAGTTGCCTTCGCCTAAATAGGAGGAAGAAAATAGAGGAAGGTGGCGCAGAACCACAGACAACATCCACACATCTGAAGCGGCAGTGCCCCAGAGAGCAGGTGGGGCTGCGAAAGAAGCCAAAAGCCTCCAAGACTTCTTTCAACCCGATGACCCTCACTGAGGGGGATCTCCATGACATAGGAGACAGGGTGCGAGATGTCATGGTAGAGGCCCTCCAACAGTTCGTGGAGGAAATCCAGATGGTGTTGGGGGCCCTCTGGCACAAATACGGGAGTTGTAGGTGCACACTCCTCAGGCTGCTACTCTGTCAACTAACCTCGCAGTAGGCATGACTGCGGCTGAGGAAATGTTGTGTTCCTACATGAACAACACAATAGTGTTGCTAAACGGTGCACTGGTTATAAGAAATGATGCTGACAGGCATATGGTCAGTGCGTTGAAGGGAACTGGGATAAACATGGTTACGCTCCCTTGGGAGATGCTCTATGTTCTGCAGGATGGAGTGATTGCAGAACTGTGGGCCAGGGAGGGTTGCGCACTCCAGGTGATGAGTGGGCAATGAATTAATATTGAAAAATTGAGCATGTAGTGCGATGAGGTCATGACATAGAACAGACAGCTAGTGTAGGTGGTTGAGGAAGCCTGCATGATGGTCCCTGAGTTTGCCATCCTAGCAAAGGAACCAGTAGAGGAGCACATCTGGAGACTAGCAGTAGGGGTGCACGAGGTGAAAGAATAAATGGCTAAGGTTCAACTGGAGCTGAACCGTTAGATAGTTGAGCTATAATTGAAGGCACAACCTTCAACTCCACTTGAGGTGAAGGAAAAGTGCACCGATGCCACTACAGCAAGAATAACGGAGATCAACAGTGTAGTGAAGGACTATACAAAACTATTTGAGTAGTCATTTGAGGTTCACATTACTCTACAGGAGGACTTGAATATACATCGTTTGGAAACAAAGGTGCATGAGCTATAGCGACAGTACAATGAAATAAAAGGGACTGCTCAAACAGTGGCCCTTACACATAGGCTCGCGCAGATGCAGCAAGAAAAAGTGCTCAAGGAGTAGGTAGACATTGAACGACATAAGGAAGTTGTCTTGTAGGCACATGTACAACCATGGATCGATGAGATGTTCATCATTACTACCTCAATTGAAGAAAATCTTGCATAGATGCAGGGAACGTAGGAACAGGTGCAGGGCAACAGTTCAGCTACCATGGACTCTGAACAATGCGTCTAGTAAGTGCAGCAGGCAATTTCTCAGTGCGCTGCCAATCTTGCAACAATCCAGGCAGAGTTGGGAGGTCTCCGTATAAAGATCTCCACACTGATAGAGTGACTGGAGGGAGAGTCACGATGTTTTTGTTGGGGGCCTATTGGGTGTTGGATCCCCTAAGGAACGTTTTGGGCTTTAAAGCCCATATTTTGGCTAAAAATTGTAAATCCGATGTAAAGGCTCCGCATTTTGTGGGCGAGGAGCGTGAAGTTGTAAATGAGTCATAGGGTTGTCTGCCCTCAATTTTGTAATGTAATGTCAACTTTAGATATCTACCCATGGTTTGCGGACCATGGGGTTGTATAAATAGAGCGAGGCTCTAAGTTGTAAAAGAATGGAAGAAGTGAAAAAAAGGATGAAGAATTGAGTCTAATATGAAGTGTAAGTCGAGTCTTTGGGTCGTAGAATAGGAGAAGGCTCTGCAGTTGAGTGCGTAGAGGCCTAGTATTTTGCAGTTGAGTATGCGGACCCCTGCAGCTGAGTACGAAGGGTGAGTCGAGTCTGTAACCGAGGAAGCATTAATAAAGAGAACTTTTTGTATCAATTGTGTGTAATTATTTCCTGTTTTCTGCATTGAATATATTGGGTATAAATTGCATTTCTATTGTTTATACGGTGTGCAAACATATCTAATTGTGTTGATTAAGCTAATGTGAGATAAACTATCTGTTTACGCGAAGTTAACTAACAATTGTAAGAAGATAAGTAAGATACGTGGTGTCACTTGGGGAAATAGCGCAGATCACTACCCTAGCAGCGTGAAAGCATCTCAACCCATGTTTAGGGTTGCAAAAGGCGATCTTAACAAATCATGAAGGTCTTGTAGGTCAGGACAGTGCATGAAATGACTTACATGAAGGTAAGAACTGTTGGACTAAATCGACACCTCAGACATCTCAAGGGTGCAAAAACTTGGTTCCAGCATCCCCCATTCTGGTTCGAGTGAGACTTTAGTCCGTGCACCACGGGCTGATTCCAAAAGGGCTAGTAGTGTAGGGATTTGTTTGGCTAATTGACTCCGAACCTAGGTGAGTCCCCAACAAGCCAACATGTGGATATAGATACACATGCAAAATCATGGATGGAAGGTTCACCAAAGATGTCAGGAAATAACGAAGGAGGCTCAGATGGAAGGGACTCATCCTTCACTGAGTGTTGATTCTCAAGCCCCCACTCACACTCTTCATGAATGATATCACATGTTGGTTGTGCAACACTAACTCCGTTAGTGGCTTTTTCCTCGTTCACAATAGCTGTAGAGTACGGAATGAAAGAACAAAAGACAGTATCATCCAGAGGAACAACCGAGTGCGAAGACGAAGGTTGTGGAACATAATGCATATGATGACTTGATGGACTCACAACCAAACCTACATGAAAATTAAGTGAAGTGACGTTGGTAGGATGTGACAGCTGAACTGTGTGTGAGCATGATCCTCAATATCACTCTGTAGTGGTGGAGCTATTTGATGAGGGGATAGTGGACAGTCACTTGTGACGATGATGCCATCTGTCTGCAATTGTGGAGATCCATCATTGAAGAATACTAAGTGAGGCTTGATTTCAAACTTATTCTTGGGATGAGTAGATTTCTTAACACAGTACTTGAATCGGTCCCAAAGATAGAAAAATTTCATCTGGTTCTTTGGAGCCTAAAACTACAAATGACAGAAGCGTTGCCAAAAATCCATAGTTGATTCATGCAGAGCCTTCCATTGTTGTAATAGTTTTTGGTCAAGATGATGTGAATCAAGATGTTAGAAAGTGTCTTCAATGAGATCACAGAAGTGCGCAAGTGAGTGCATGCTATCTGCTGGTAGGCTGCACATCCACCGATGTGGAGATTCGTGAAGTGTGTATGCAAGAAAAAAGCTGGCATGTTCGTCATAACATCCATCTTCCGCGTGAAGAATGGAAAGAAAGTCATGCAAGAACTTAGTCCAGGCCACTTCTCCTTCACCATCATATGTGTAAGTGGAAAAGTGATTGAAAAACTCCCTCATGATGGTGATATCTTCGTGGTTCGATAAACATCTCAGAGGGAGAAGAGTGCAAGAATCCAGGATAGATATGGAAAGGTTCAAAAGAGGATGAGAGGACATAGCTTGTCACCTAGCCCTCCTTTTAGTGCCAGAAATGTTGACAGTGTTGGACTCGCCAACATTCAGGGGATCACCCCGGTATGAAGTCCCAACTAGACCTCACACTATTTGGTGTGGGAGTCCCATCCGATACGATGGCCCGGTTGTCATTATATTAAGGATTTCCCTCAACTCTTGCTTGTCAGCACAAGAGAGTGGTCGACTTTGTATTTGAGAAGTGAGATTCCTGTGCCTAGTGAGTGTAAGTTTCACTTGGGTTAATGGTTCTTTCATCATAGAGGGAGAGGGTGGGAGTGAGTTCCATGTCGGTTGGGAGAAGTCCCAAATTTTCTAGGAACACACAACATAACAGGAAATGCACTGCCTCTAGTGGAACAGTCCACACGGATGTGGCAGTCACAACACACAAGGGAAGATAACACATATAACACTCATTGGATTAGTCCACACAAGTACAATGGTTGTTATAGAAAGTTCTTTGTGAAAGGTCTATGTGATGTCTGGGAGAGTAGTCTACATAGGCGAGACAACATTAACAACATAAACAACACATTTTCATTAACATGTGTATTAAAACAATTGAATTAGTTCAAATGTTAAACACAGGTTCAATCAACATGCATTACAAGTGTTAAATATTAGTCCTACAATAGATACAATACATGTGTGAATATGTGATGGCCTGTTAGCAGGCTTCTGAATTAAGCGAAAGTTCCAAGAAACATCATTACACCATACATCACTAACCCCATGTGAGGGGCATTGGAGCCTCTGCTTACTCCTCAAAGAAAAGATAACAGACTCTCTTGGCTATGTGGGAGGAGCTGAGGTGAAAAATTCATTTGTATGTACAAATGAGGGGGTATTTATAGCCAAGGGTGAAACTGACCCTTGTGGCTGTTTCGACTACCCTCATGATTGTTTGACTTCCATGAATTTTAGACTTTACATGACTCTTTGTACAATAAGTGGGTCTCTTGGACTTCCACATTACATTACATTGATTCGACAACATGGCCCAAAGTAGAGATGTGAACAACATGACTCATGACATAACTTGACATGATAGTGCTGGTACATTTGTGTTGCTGCTGGAGTGCATGTTGAGCTCCAGTGCTGCTAGGTGATGGATGTCTTCATGGTGTGTCACAACTTGACCCTCGCATGGAAAAGTGCACAGAGTCTTCAATGGTCATTGATTCACTTGATGTTTCTTTAGAACATTTCTCCTTGCTTGTATGTCTGAAGGCTTGACAGGCTCATTTGTTCGCGAAAGGTGCGTGGTCGTCCGTTTGTCTGTCCGTGAGAACATCTTGCAAGTTTTCTCATCCATCTGTTCACAAGCACATATCTTCACATGTATCATTCGTTCGTAAGTTGGTGAACCTCTCCTTCTACATGCGCTCCCTTCGTTCATCCCATTCATCATCGCACCATGTTTGTTGTTGTACCTGTTCTTGTAGTCACTCATGACAAGATGAAATCAAATCCAAAAACCTCCCAATCTACCATGACACATGATCATTTCGGATGTAGGTTACCAAGAGAGGTAGAAAGGTTGTGAGGCAGGATAATGGTTCCTAGCACTACTGATGAAAACTGTGTAAGAGTCACTAGGTAGTGAAGATGAGCAATCCAAGTTGATAATGATTGTCCACGAGGTCTGACTCGGCTGGAAGGAAAAAATGCACAAATTTTGGGAGGGATAATCAGGGCTACAGAAAGGAAAGGAAGACAAAATCTATGCATTTTTCCGAATGCGCGAGTAGAAAGGGTTTGATAGCAAAATTTGAGCAATTTTCTAGAGGAACATGTTGGGTTGCATGGAGGATCGACAAGAAGAGATTGTGCAGTTTTTTGGAGGAACTGGCTAGGAGCATGGTAACCAAAACTGTGCAATTCCTGGAGGGAACTGGAAGCTCGCTGCTAGGTCATTGGTAGCAGAAAATGCATAATTCCCAAGGGGAACTGGTAGTCAGTTGTCAAGAGCTTGGAAGTAAAAACTGTGTAATTCCTAGAGGGAACTGTCAGTCTACGCTAGGAGCTGCTGGTGAGAGAAACTACACTGAGGCTAGGAGGCCAGCCTGCTGAGCATATCTGTGAAATTTTTGAGCTGAGAAAAATGCTGGGTGGTAGAAGGCATGCTCATGAAAACTACGCAATTTCCTATATGAGAAGATGTTGACTGTCGAGAGGACTGACTGAGTAAACTGCACAATTTTTTGAGGGAGACAGGGACGGGCAGTAGGTGTCTTTCCAGCCTATCTGCGCTATTCCTTAGTCAGCAGAGTGGGCAAGGTCAGTAGCCTTTGCACAATTTTTGAGGGGAGTCAGTCCCAAGGTGGCTGCTAGGTCTAACTCTCTGGGTGGCTAGCATGAAAGTTGAGTGAAATGCTTGCGAGCAACACAACTTGAGAAGACTTGCTTGGTGCTTCTGCACTATTCTGGGTTACAATCAATCGAGTTGATGGTGAGGTGATGGTCTGGCTATCAAAGGGGAGTCTAGTCATCAAAACTTTAGAAAAATGACTAAGTGTGTGAATGAGTGAAAGATGCAAATGTGATCTTACAAACACACACCCTCATGACATGACAACGAGATGACTCAAACCAACCAGACACAAATGTTCAACATGATTGACCAATGGTGCAAGCGACAAGTGCGATACTTGTGATTGATCGTTGATCGATCGTGATGATTCTTGCATGACAGTGAATGTGACTCCGTGTATGAGTGCGACAGATGTTTTCATAGTGAACATAACATGTACACATGAAGTGAAGACCTTGAGCATGACCAGAACATGGACAGAAGAAAGACATTGACATCAAATGCAAAAGCTTGGGTGGAATGAAAAATCAAGGTGGATGCAAAGGCTCACACGAGCTCACTGAGTGAACCCGAGTGTATGCAACCATTAAGTGAAACTCTCAAGGGAGGCTCCAAATTTGGGTGCAGGCCAAGATTTTGGAGGGTGGTTATAGCCGCTACAACACATTCTAAGAGCAAACCAAATAAAGAAAAACATCATACAAGATTTCTCATAAATTAAAACCGATTGTTTAAAAATAGATAGAAGGAATCGTAAATGTCAGCATCATCTATCCCATTAAGAAATCAGAATGGGAAATTCCCATGGTCATACAACCCAAAAAGAATGTCTCAACTGCATTGAGAATATGCATTTTTTTTGCGGATTTAGTTAGTTGACAATAAGTTATCCATTCCCAACATTGTTTGAAAACAAGATAATAAATGAAGTGGTGGGTCATGCATGTTATTCTTGAATACATGGTTTCTCATGGTAAAATTAGTTAACCATTGAAAAATAAGATAAA
Source organism: Pinus tabuliformis (assembly GCA_031772625.1). Taxonomy (NCBI): domain Eukaryota; kingdom Viridiplantae; phylum Streptophyta; class Pinopsida; order Pinales; family Pinaceae; genus Pinus; species Pinus tabuliformis. The sequence goes on along the minus strand of CM062818.1, from coordinate 1,847,796,439 downwards.
GAAGAGACTAGTTTTGTTACAAAATTTGGTTCTTTTGTATACAGAGTAATAGCTTTTGGTCTGAAGAATGCACCAACAATTTTCTCTAGGATAGTAGTCAAGGAATTCCAAGAATACATTTATAAGGAAATGGAAATTTATTTTAATGATTTGATTATCTACACATTGTTAAAAGATCATACACAATGGCCAAGACTCATGTTAGAAAGATGTAGAGAAATCCAATTGTCTCTAAATACTAAGAACTGCATATTTTCTACTTCTATAGGTATATTAATGGGGCATATAGTATCCAAGGATAGGATTAAAGTGGATACAGAAAATACCAAAGTAATAATTGATTTGAAACACCATGTTGATTGAAAGCAAATAAAGATCTTTTGGGGCCATAGAGGGTATTAGAAAACAATTATTCAACACTATTTTGATATTACTTTCCTCATAGATAAATTGTTAAAAAAGGACATTTTATACATTTGGACAAAAGAATGTGATGCTTTATTTCAAGTACTTAAAAGGAAACTAGTTGAAGCCCCTATATTAAAATTCCCTTATTAGAATAAGCAGTTCAATGTAAACGTTGATGTGTTTAATATTGTAGTCAGATCATTCTAGAACATACAAATAATCATTCCCTAGACCACCCCAATAATTACAATAATAAAAAACTAAAAAAAAATTGAGAGAAATGATTTGATGACAGAAATATATGCACTTTCCTTGATCTCCACTCTCTAGAAATTCTATCACTATAGCCTCACAAATCATTTCATTTTTCATAGATCATCAAGCCTTAAGATAACTTCTTGACAAGCTAGTCCATTAAGGTTGAATTTGTCGATGTTCATTGCTATTTCAAGAATGCAAATTTGAAGTAATAATTCAACTAGGTAAAAATAACATAAGGCCCAACCATCTTTCCATACTAGAGACAAGGGAGAAGTTGACAAATGTCGAGGATGATTTACCTTATGCCCATTTATTCGAAGTACAATAAATCCATATGGAACTTGTAGAAAGTTCTCAATTATTACATAGGGGGAAGAACCTAATGAATTATCTCAAAGAATAAGAAGAAGAAGAAAACTATAGTAATTAAGGCAACACTATTCTGATTGATAAAAAACTAATTATATAATCTAGGAACTTATGAGGTACTCATAGGGTGTGAATTATAAAATGAAAGGGAATTTATTACTGATAAAGCTCATACAGGAGGTGCTAGTGTACATTATCAAGGAGACCCAAATGTAAGAAAAACCCTTCAAGATGGATTATGGTCATTGAATCTATTCTGAGATTTTCAAACGCAATTCTAGAAATATGACATGTATCAAAGAATAAGCCATCCATTTCCAATAAATAATATGTTTCTCCACTTAATAAACTTGAATTTACCTTTTGAGATCTGGGTCATCAAATTTGTCGGACCATTTCTCAAAAGAGCTAGATGAACAGGTGCAAAATATATTATAATGGTAGTGGAGTATCTAAAAAATGGTAGAAGCATGGTTAACTGAATATTGCACAAAGGAAGTAGCAACCAAATTTGTTTATGAAAACATAGTAATGAAATTTGGCTACTCGTTGACTTTAATTAGTGGCAAGGGTACACATTATATCAATGCTGCAATCTAAACAATGTTATAAAAAAATATGATTGAGATAGAAAAACTGCATCTTAGCACCGGGGGGAAAATGGTATGATAGACACTTGATAATATCGACATGAAACTAGTGAAAAATCTCTCTGAGGCACCAGGAACATTAGCTACTCTACAAATCACATTGTGGCAAACTAGCTATATCAAGTACGTATTTCAATGTCCATATTAAATAAAATAGTTTTATATCAAGTTTATATAAATAATCCAAAGTTATTTATATTAAAAAAATTCTTATGTTTTCAATTTTAATTAGAAGGAATATATGTAATTTATTTCACTCTTAATATGGAGTAGATATATAACATTTAATAAATATTAATAACAAAACACACACACACACACACACACACACACACACACACACACACACAGATATATATAGATATAGATATATATCTAACATTTTATTAGATAAGAAAGTTTAATATGGAATTTTAGATAAAGAGAAAGAATTCTTATTTCATTAATAGGTGTTTTCAAAGAGATTTTTAATTTATTCATTTTTTAATATGAATTTGACATGTAACATTTTAAATATTAATAAAAAAGATAATATATATGTGTGTGTGAGAACATTTAAACAATATTTATAAATATATATAGAGAGAGAGAGAGAGTTGTATAATATATATTTCCTACTTCCAAATAGGACATGCATCATGTATTAACATTTTATTATATAGAATAGAAATCATAAATAAAATACTTCAATGTCTAATATGTATATATTAAAAAAAATGTATATATATATATATATATATATATATATATATAGATATTAAAAATTATTTATAATAAAAATAATTATACAGAGAAAGCCTTATGGATATATGTTTTTTACTTCTACATATGATTCAAACATGTATTAACATTTTAATATATACAATGTCAATCATATATATATATATATATATATATTAGTGTGTTTATGAAAATCAACATAGATTCTTAACTTCTAATCTACCAAGTGGTAAGAAGAATCAAAACTTTGGAAACATTTCCTGAGGTTTTACATTCAAATAAAAGTTTACATCTTGAGGGATTTTATCCCTTTAGTTTCTTTGTAGATCTAAAGTTAATATGGATCTATGATGATTTAGTGGTAGTGAGGATAGATGGCTTAGATATGCCACAAAAGTAATTATATGATTTTTTCTTTTATATTTAATTAAAAAAATGTTATAAAATGAAATTAAAATAAAATATTTATAAAATATTTTCATTGTGAAATTAGTTATGGTTTTTGGGCATTTGGTATTAATAAGATATGTTATTGTACCATGGTATTGTAGCAAATCCTTTTTACAAGTAAATAATATCCATGGTAAAATGATAGTGAATATTGATAAATAAGAATCGAGTTTTATTGTAAGTTTATTGTAAATATAAATTTTTTATGTTATTATTAATTAAATTTGAATATGGTTATAGAATCATTATTTTTATTTATATGGTTAAATGAATTTTAATTTATATCTATTATCTATATGTTATATATTGCAATGTGATATGAATATTATGATTTTCTTTATCTAAAAAATTGTTCATAATTTTATTAATAACAACAAAATTACAATGTCACATTATTTTAACTTTTTATTGTTAATTGAGCCAAAATTTAAATGTTTACACTCATTTATGAACACTATAATGTCCCCCATACTAGGATTTATATTAGTTCTAATCTTTTAATTTTTTATAAATGATCCAACATGTGAATTGGGACAAACATTTACAAGACTATAATATCAGCCCCATACTAGACTACACTACTAAGGGAGGAGGTAAATGCATTAATTTATTAGTATATGATCCATATAACATTTTTCATAATGTAGTCTTATTTCATGAGCATCAGTCACCATCTTACTCCTATTGACCACTATGGTTATGTGTTGTGAGAACATCACCATTATTTGTAGAAAGCATGAATCTAGACACCTCCTTCAACTAATTTTTTACCTTATATACACAAGACGAGGACATTAAGGGGGTGTTTCTACAACTATAGGACTTCGTAGCAAAGATACTATCTTCTCTAGGATGGGTTACTATACAGGTTGGACAACTTTGTGTTCCTTCCACAAAAAGAAGAGTATATAGAGGTAGTGAACAAGACATTGGTGCATCTCTTGAGGGGTGACAATAAGAAGCATTTGAAGACCTAGGATGAATATATGATCTATATACATCACTCTTATAACATAGTTGTGTACACTTCTATTCATAAGTCACCTTCCAAAAATTTCTTTGGATATTCATAAAATTCACCCTTGGATGTTGTAGATGGAAAACAAGAAGTGTAGGAGGACCTCACACGAGATGTATTAAGAGCCACAAATTTGCTGATAAGATTATGAAGATCCATTTGCAAGTACAAGATATTTTGAAGAATCCATAGGTAAGCTACAAATCATTTAGAGTGAGAGATAGGGTTTGGTTATAGCTAAATAATGAAATATGACAGGGTCCCAGTAAGAAGATAAATGATTTGTATTATTGTCCTTTCAAGATACTAGAAAAGTTGGGAGATACTTCCTACAGACTTAATATGCCCCCATATATATGTATTTAATTAGTAGTGAATGTGGAGAATATTAAGCTCTATGATTCTTTTGTTGGATAGCTGGCATTGTCTAGATGGCTAATGGCTTAGTGAATATATCTACACGTGTGCTTACATTGATGTCAATAGTCATTCTAGGGAGATGCGTTGGGTAGTTGGCATTTCCTAACTATTGGCAGGACTGCTGGTATTGATGTCAATTAGACTAGCTTGGATGCCTATCACATCAAATATTGGTAGCGATGGCCTAGGAGAAATGTCATGATAGTTGCAGGCTTCACATAGAGAATAGTCACAGTAGAAGGCTTACTAAAGAAGCCATAAAATGATCACATTGGTGGTCGTGAGTTCAGGGGTTCGGAAAGTCGAGGAGCAGAGATTTTGCAACAATTTTTTAGGAAGCTGATGGGATCAAAGCCTACATCAAACCATTTCCATTGAATATTTCTATGAATAAGCTCTCCAACGATATGAAGAAGTCCAATAATGGACTCGTAGATCAAAGAATATGGTCTGCTAAAGTTCAGGATTTGAAACCTTAGGAAGGAAGGAATATTGGTATATCGGAGATTAGAATGTCGAAGCTCTAGCATATTGACGCATTAGAATATCAAAGGTCACAATATCTGTACATCATCATATCGTACAACAAGATGTCAGAGGCTGACATATTGACACATTGACATATCAGAGAACAAGATGTCGGAGCTTATCATATCAGCGCATTGTCATATCGGAGAACAAAATGTCATAGGTCTGCATATATGTGCATAAGGAATATCGGAGGTTAGCATATCAGTGCTTAGGCATATCAAATATCTTGGACATCATGATATCGAAATTTTGAAGGTTTGGTACATCGAACTAGGTTGTATCAGAGGATGGAGGATATTGGAACCCAAAATATTGGTGTATCAGCACATCAACATAATGAGATATCGGAATATCAGAGGATCAAGATATTGGAGTATCAAAACTTCTTAACAGAGGTACTTTAATAGGCTCCAATTTCCAGGAGTTTCGATATCCATTAAAAGCACCAAGGAATTACAAAGACTATTAATAAATAATTTCGATCCAAAACCAAAGGTTGATGGGCCCTCTTCACTCTCCTCTAGCAAGACACATGGCAGCATATGATTGGCTCTAATAAGCTAAAGTTGCATCTGATGTCAGTGTGATGTGGTAGTCTAGTAGGACACATGGTAGAATATGATTGGATCTGATAATATATAGTGGCACCCGACGTCACCATGACGTGGTAGTATAGGAAACATAGTAGCATATGATTGGCTCTCATAAGCTCTAGTGGCAACTGGCATCAACATGATGTGGTAGTAAGATAGGATACATGGTAGGAATATTTAACCTTATTGGGTGGGCTAATGGGCCAGAACCAGGTGACACGTGTTACCACTAAGGAGTTTCTACATGAGTGATGACATCATATCAGAGGTTGGGATATTGGAGGGTGAATACATCGAAACTCTAGAACAATTGGAGTTTGGGAAAGTTGTGATAAATGAGGCTTATGATATTGGGTTGGCACATGGTAGTCACAGTTCAAATAACCAAGGGCACAAAGTAGTTAACAAAGGGGGAATGTCCCATGGCAAGAGTCTAAAGTCTTAGTACCTTAATGCTGAGTGACAGGTCAGTGCTCTCGATCCTATGATGAGAAATGTGGTGAAGGCCAAGCAGAAGGAGCTAAGGTACAATCAAAACTTCACAACAACTATGATTCAAAGGGGGCTCTGATATGGCATAAATTTGATGGTCACTAGCTTGGTCATATGATACAGTAAACGTTCCAGGAGCTAAGTGCCAAGGGACTTTGAAATATTAGAACATTGCACCATTGTGGAGTAACAATGTGGAATTTCTTCGATAGGACAATACAGAGACTTAAAGGCGTATAGGTTGGTAGCTGTGAGATTTAATGAATAAGCAGAGGGGTTGGTCTCAGGATTAATGGTGAGTGTCAAAGATCATTGGGCCAAGGCAGCAAGGACCATGATCTTTAGGAAATAGTATTGGGTCTGGCTTGAGGTGAGACAAGATATCTCTTTGCTCCTATGCATGCCTCAGTGAGTTAAATAGATGAATGGGTCGGCTACCAAAGAACAAATGCCAATAAACAGATTTGGTTTATGGAGTCAGATGGATCTACAAAAAGAACTAAGATAAGGTAACAAGGACAAAATTACACAAAGAATCCATGCCTATGTACAAGTAAGTGGTGTGAAACCATGAATAAGTGTGGAAGAACCACAATGTTAAGAGATTTGTTCAAGGAGAGGACTATGCATGATTGGAGTGTATAGGTGGACTCAGAATTAATTCTCAGTATGGAGAAAACATTCAAAATGTCATTCTGATGTTTAATGCAGTGGCGGAGACCAAGTCAGATGCAACACTAGAATGGAGAAGCCATGCCAAGGTACACTCGTGCATTGTGAATAAAGGACAGAAGATGAAACATCGATAGGGTGGCCGCAGAGGAACAAAATCCAGGAGCTCAAATGAGAAAAGTGGGGGAAAGAAACATTGTTTCTAGAGATCTAAGTGGACAATCTTTGTGTGAGTGCGTTGTTGTGTGAGGGTAAGTGATCCAGTTCTATAGAGAATGTAGAGAGTTCCTATTAAAAGGTAAGAGACTCCGAGAGAATTTCTACTATGGTATGAGAAAGGAGGAAGGTGCCTATGCATAGAAATAAGGCAGAATGAACTAGTGGTATGATGTGTAAGGTTGAGAGGGCCAAATGAATAAAAGAGGTCAAGAGCTGATTGTATGTTGTTGAAGAGAAAAGAGCAGAGAGGATTGCGCATCCTAGTTGAGTTGGTGAGTGCTATGAATGAAACAATGTGTTGCTACAAATCACGCAATGGGCCAAGAACATTAGAGTGTTTCAAGAAGCTATGATGAGTGCCTTATGTTGAGAACATTAGTGTGTTGTTGCAAATAAAGTCAAGGTGTAGAAAGTGTTACATGGGCAAAGGGTTGTGAAGAACATGGCTGTTATTAGGTAGCATGGCTACCAAATAACGGACAAGATTGAGTTGCTATTTGAGTGTGGGTTGGAGCCTACATACAGGAAGTTGGTGCTTCCATATCAAGTGAGTGCTTGAGAATCCTTGGGATTTGGTGCCTCTTGCAAGTTGGTGCTTTCATAAATCCAAGGAACTACATGTTGGTGCTTGCAACAAATTCGTGAAGTTGGTGCTTTAGATGGTTATTCTAGTAAGCTAAACGGGTGCCTACGGAGTTGGTGCTTCCTACTAGTGGGTGCTAGAAAACAATCAAAGGGAGCTGATGCTTCTTGTGAGTGGGTTCTCACAAAACAGATTGATGTAATAGAATAGGTGCTCTTATTTTACATCAATAACAAGAATAGTCTTTGGTGGTTTTTTCCCAAAAGGGTTTCCATGTAAAACATTGTGTCTCATGTGTATGATGCTCATGGTGTGTATGCCTATATGTTGATTTCATGTTGCTGCCATATTACATGTCGTTGTTGATTATAAGGATGGTTTCCAAGCTTGAATAAGAAAAGTAAATTGGCATAAATTTTTTAAAAATTAACCTTAATACTAATTCAACCCCTCTTAGTATTATCATTGTTTCCAACAATTGGTATCAGATCCACGTCCCTTTAAGAATAACATAACTTCTAGAAGTTATATCAAAGGGAAACACTGGAAAATCAAGCTTGACTAAGAACAAAAGGAGTTCCATTTTTAAATGGATTAGACTATGAAGTTTGGAAGGTTATAATGTTATCATATTTGACGTTCTTCAATGTTGATATGTGGCTCTCCGTACTATATGGAGAAAATAGTGAACTGAATGAAGAAGCCAAAAATATTATCATGAAGGGGCTATCTAAGCCAGATGCTGATAAAGAGAGGCATTGTGAGTTAGTAGAGGAAGTGCTAGACAGACTCCAATGTATGTATGGTAGAGATATCCATGTGTCTCAAGACAATTTTGAGGAGCCCTACAACTCTAGCAATGAACCAAAACATGGAGAAGCTACTTCTCATCACACTCATGTTGATGATGAAGATGTCTCATAGGAGAGTTTCTTAGAAGGTATGTTATTTCTTTGTGATAAATGTAAATAAATAGGCCATTCACTATCTAGATGTTCATGTGAATCACTTGAATATAGAGAGAGCCATGCATCTAGTAGTTTTAATGAATCTAGACACATTTTAGTAGCAATAAAAAATAAGGGGATGCTATGAAGGAGAAGAGAGTATATCCCGTTGAGAGAATAGGGGTATCATTGAAAGTTATGAAGGGATAACCCTTAGACCTATGGAAGACTCCATGGGCACAAAGATGGGCTTAGATATCTATGATAACTCAGCTATCACCTTTGATAGTGAATAAAAGGATCTAAATGAAAGGATATCTTCTAGAAAGAAGTTGATCTATGCTCTAAAGGAGATCAAATACCTATCAAAGAAAAAACTCAAGCAAGAGGAGAAACTGAAAATCTATGAGCTTGAGAATGAAAGGTCAAGAAAAACATTAATTGATCTAAATTCTCAACAAGAAGAGTTGGGATAGGGTCCCTAGGGCTAGTTTTGGGGTTAGTTAAAACATGCTTTGTATAATTTGTTGTAAAATATTTAAAGTATCTGTGAAATGTGGATACATAGCGCATAGGCAGATAAGAGTCAAAGGGGTCTTAGCCCCTTGTTTGGATAAGTAAATAGGTCAGTTTTGAGCCTCACCCATGGTCCGCAGACCATGGTATTGTATTGAGAATGCTATATGTTTCAGTCATAGTGAGTCTAGAAGAGGTAACTAAGTAAGTTAAGTCAAGATAGAGATTGATTTGGGAAAGTGTTAAGGCAGAGAGACTCTGCTTCCTGTACTTAGGTGAAAGAGGAAGGTTCTTGTAGCTAAGTGCGCAAGAGGCCTTGGAAAGTCTACAACTAAGTGCGAATGGTGAAAGAGTCTATATTCTAAACGTTGAAGATCAATAAATACTTATTTTGAAGAATTATATTGCAATGTGAGCATTACTGTTGATTCTGTTTATGTTATGATTTGTCGCTTTATAATGTCTTTTCTATAAAATAATGAATGAATGTTGCACAAAACCACTGAATCTATATTCTTTGTGCATGACTTAAGTAGCTATATATTTTCGCAAAGATAAGGGTGATTTCTATTATGATTTCTGATGAATTGGATAGATCTATGTGAAGTAAGATCTAGGGTTAGTGATTGATGTGTGAAAGTGAATAATTTTCCTATTTAGGGTCTGCAAAGACAGATCGTAGCCTTCGCAAAGGTCTAGAAGCTAGTCTCTTAGAGTTGTAGTAGCGAGTCACAACAGACTACCAATCTGTGCGAAGGTAGATATGAGCTATAGGATCTTAAGAACCACTTATCACATGTCCCTGGATGCAGAAACCTAGTTCTATCATCCCCTAATACTATTTCGGGTGAGACTACAACCTATGCTATGCAAGTTGTTACCGAAAGGGCCAATAGTTATGGTTTTGTTGGTTGGCACGAACAACACTAAACCTGAGTCAGACCCCTTATGACAACAAGAAGAGACTAGCAAACTGAATGGAAAGTTAACTAAGCATCATGGTGAGAAGGAAGCTTACTGTGGGAGACTAGAAAATGAGGTAGTCTCATTGAGGCATGAGTTAGGAAAGTAAAAAATAGAGTTCTTTTAATATTAGTGTTAGAAAATTATATATTTCAGAGCAATGGAACACATAAAATACTGCAGAAATATTTACACAGAAAATTCATAAAACAAGAGAGACACAGATATACGTGGTTCACCTAATTTAGACAACACCCACGAAGAAACAACTGGTCCTTCCTTTTATATTATCCAAAAAATTGAAGAGACACAACCTACAACAGATCCATTGTAATTTCCTCTTCACCCTCAATCTCCTCTCTCTTCCTCACTCAGAATACAGATCTACCTAGATGCAATATAATTCCCTCATATATAGCGAGCGGTTGCCTTCTAGGGCAAAAAACCCTAAATTAAATATAACTTCTACTGTTAGATCTCTGCCTAATGAATGACCAAGGTTAGCTACGAAATTATAACATTTTACAAGGCAGTTTGAAATCTATTTTTAGCTTCGGGGGTGCTACACCCAATCCCCCCACTAGGGGGGCTCCCAAAGGTCGTAGCTGACCCCCTTAGACCCCCCTGCAAAGAATATTTTACAGGTGGCATTGCCATCCCATTACAAACTAGGGTCGAATGCAGTGATACCTTTGAATACAGAAGATAATTAGGCTCCACACCCAACAATTAGAAGCTAGACAGGAGAACAATGACCTTGGATGAGATTCTTGTTAAGAGAAGATCCCCGCTCATCAAGGTTGGTTTTGGTTTCAAGGAAAAGCTAAGCTCCAAGAGTGTAAAGGATGAAGGGTAAACTTCCCATGTAGAGGGAGTTCAAGATTCCAACAACAACAAAGAAAGAAAGGTTGTTGGGCAATAGTAGCATCATGGAAGGCAACAACAACGAGAGAAGGAAGGGCAACAACAGAAGGCTAATAAGTAGAAATCGGTAGTGAAATAGTAGAAGGCTAGGCAGATGCAAGAAAAAGTGCATGGAAATAATGAAAGCTGTCATGGAAGGCACACGAAGAGCCAGCAGAGGATCCTTCCTTCCCAATGATAGAGCCTCCAAAGAAAAGGTAACCTATGTCAACAAAATCCTTTTTATGGGTATTCTTTGTCTTGCAATAATTTTGGACAAAGCCATAGACTGTAGATGGCATGCAAGGAAACAAGATGTGTTGTGTAGAATCAACCCAAGAATACACAAAAAGGCTAGGAGAAGGCATGTTAGCCATGATAGGAGCTTTGAAAAAAACGTTGTAAAAAAGAGTAACTCCTCTGCCCTAGTATTAAGCCATGTTGAATGCTACAACTATGGAAATATTAGGCACAAGAGAGATGCTTACAAAAATGACAAGAAATGGCATTCTCCTCAGCACATGCATAAGAATGTAGAAGCTTAGGATTTTAAGACAAGCACAAATAACGAAGTTGAGAAATACAAATGTGTCTTTAGTGCTCTATTTCAAAAGAGAAAGATGAAAATAGGAGAAATAAATCAAAAGAATGATCCTCTTACCTGTGTAATGAACTCATCTATAATGAATAAAGGTTGCAAGAGGATTTGGGTGAATAAAGAGGACGTGAAAGAGAAGATTCCTCTATCAATGTGCAACCAAGAAAAAGCCCAAACATGGTTAAAGAAGAAGCTAGAGAGAAATGATTTTGTAAGGACTCGACCATGGAAGGCCTGGGAGAAGAAGGAGGATGATTTCTTCACGGGGAGTATATCCTTTGTTTCTCTTTAGTGAAGGAATAAAATGGACTCAAGGGAGGCTGAATAAGTCAGATGCAGGAAGCTAAAAGGAATGAATAGAAAGGTGCATCTCATTGACGAAGGTATGGTCGTGTTTTCTTGTTGATTACAAGAATAAATTGGTTTATTTTGAATATATCAACATTGAAAAGGATGGGTGAATCTAAGATGAAGAGTAAACAATAATATCATATGTTGTGGAAAGAAGAAGAATGGGTTGAAATGGAAGTGTGGAATGAAAGGAAGATCACAGTCAAGTCATGTCCACATGATCAGTCCCCATCCAGAGGCAAGAAAGCAGTTCTAGGAGATCAAAAAGCATTGGCTCAAGGGGAGCTTCTTTGATAAGAAGATGAGGCACTAATAGTCAGACACATAAAGGAAGATTTCTAAGCAAATGAAAGGTTTGCATACTGTGTGAAATACCCTTATTTAATTTAGGTTGTGATTTTGATTATTCACAACAATCTTGTGTTGATGAAACACAATTGGTGCAATATTTTCATGTCCCTTAACCTTGAATTGATATTTCTATGTCGATTGGTAGTGTTGGGCTCATGTTGAGTAACCTTGTGTGAAAATGGACATTTCTTTCTAAGATAGTATTAGAGTTTTCCTCGTACATTGTTCCATTTGTATATTTTTGGGTAAAATTAGTATTGTTTAAAGAATTCATCCATATTTTTTGAGGCTTGAACCCTGGGGGAGTACTATTGACTTTAAAGATGCTCAAGAGAAGTGATCATAGATGATGAAGTAGCAACAATGAAGAAGTGTGAGCATAAGTGCATCATAATTAATTGGTATTTGCAACAAAAACAATACCATGAGTAATTTAATTGGTGCCATTTTTTTCAACTTTGGTACAAAACATGCATTAGTGGAGAAAATACTTTGCTAGTCACCATAAGGTATCAAAAATTGGAGGCATTCAAAGCAGAGGCAGCTCATAGTCAACTTAGGTCCATAGGATCGGTCCCCATGAGGAGGCAAGAAAGAAGTTGTAGGAGATCAAAGAGCATTGGCTCAAGGGGAGCTTCTTTGATAAGAAGTGGCAGGAAATAATAGTCAGACTCATAAAGGAAGATTTCTAAGCAAATGAAAGGTTTGCATATTGCGTGAAATACCCTTATTTCATTTAAGTTGTGAGTTTGACTATGCACAACCATATTGTGTTGATGAAACACAGTTGGTGCAAGTTTTTCATGTCCCTTAACCCTTAATTGGCATTGATATGTCAATTGGTTGTGTTGGGCTCATGTTGAGTAACCATGTGTGCAAATGGACATTTCTTTCTAAGAGAAATTATTAGGGTTTTCCTGGTACATTGTTCCATTTGTCTCTTTTTGGGTAAAATTAGTATTGTTTAAAGAAGCGGTCCATATTTTTTAGGCTTGAACCTTGGCAAAGTAGTGTTGATTGTAAATATGCTCAGGAGAAGTGAGCATAGATGATGAAGCGACAACAACAAAGAAGTGCAAGCATAAGTGAATGATCATTAATTTGTATTTGCAACAGCAACAATACCATGAGTAATTTAATTGGTGTTAAGAAATTTACTGCATAACATAAATAATTACTGAGAGGAATAAATATAAAAATAACCAACAACAACCATAAACACATATAAAATGTTTATCCAAGAAAACCTCAAATCTGGGGAAAAAACCAACCTAATAAGATCTAATTAGCATTAGCCAAAACCCTGGCCAATCCAACCAAGTGATCCTTCACTGCTCACCTCCACGTCTTGCATTACAATGAAGTCCTTCCAGCCTTTTGTAAGCTCCATTACATATAATACCACAGGAAGAATACTATGGGTGCACAATACCATTTGCCCCAGAACCATCACTGTTTAACTTGGTCAACTTTGACTCTATCCTGAGTCAAGTTTACCTAACAATTCCCCCCTTAAACTTGACTTGGTGTTTCTTGACCAACTCCAGCCAAACCTGCTAAGTGAGACAATCCCGCTCACTCTAGCTCTTACCCACCTTAGATTTTTTACCTAGGGTATTGTTAACCCAACATCCCCCCTATCACCTAGGTCTAACATAGACTTTACCGGTGATCACCAAGGGGTACACATGCCTTACCAGGTCTTATAGTAGTATGCCCATTTACATGCAATAATTTTGACTTCATTAAATTTTTTTTTGTTTATTGCTACTGTGATTCTGATCCATCCTCTCTCAATTTGATTTGCTCAAAAACTTCTATCAAACCGCTCCAACTACGAGCCCAATGAGAACCTCGTAGATTCCAGCACCATCACATAGCAGAAAATGAACAATTTTCGAAGCCGCATGAACAATTTTCTTTCGCTAACCAAAGGTATCTCTCAACCTTCTTTAAATAGCCACATGAATCCCAAACAATTCGTCAGCATGTTCCAAACCGGTAAATATCACAAATGCACTGCGATCCCTGGCAGTTATGGCACTATCTTCCACACACTCTCCTCAAGGTTCTTTCGTGTACGATTGTTCCACCATTATTTTCATACCCAGATTTGTAAAAAGCTGCATTGATCTCATCAGGCCATATAAACTCCTGGCATCAAAGAATCCCTTTGAAGCCAATATTTGGCTCTAATAGCAGTTGTTAAGAAATTTACTGCATAACATAAATAATTACTGAGAGGAATAAATATAAAAATAACCAACAACAACCATAAACACATAAACATAAATGTTTATTCGGGAAAACCTCAAATCCGGGGAAAAACCCAACCTAATAAGATCGAATTAGCATTGGCCAAAACCCTGGCCAATCCAACCAAGTGAGCCTTTACTGTTCACCTCTAGGTCTTGCATTACAATGAAGTCCTTCCAGCCTTTTGTAAGCTCCATTACATATAATACCACGGGAAGAATACTATGGGTGCACAATACCATGTGCCCCAAAACCATCACTGTTTAACCTGGTCAACTTTGGCTCTATCCTGAGTCAAGTTTACCTAACAATTGGTTCCATTTTTTTAAACTGTAGTACAAAATATGCATTAGTGGAGAGAGTACTCAGCTAACAACCATAAGGTTTCCAAAATTGGAGGCATTCAAATCAAAGGAAATATATGTTCAAGGGGAGCATATCACATATGCTTATTTTATGGAACAACAACAATGAATAGTCCTTGAAGAGATGTCTATAGAGTAGAATGCACATCTCAAAAACTATACTTTGGCCTTCAAAGTCAATGATTGCATAGGGAGAAAAAGGTAGGTTGTAGCCCCTTGTCATTGATTACAAAGGGGGAGAGAATATGTGGAGAAGTTTTGATGGCCTATGTAGAATAAAGAATTCCATTGGTGGTTGATGCAATGAGATGTGTGGAAGAAGCATGAGGTTTGGCCATCAAATGAAGACAAGGATGAAGTATTTTCATCAATGCCAAAGGTGGATATTGTTTGATAGTTGGAATTGTTTGTATGATCAGTGGCCTAGTGAAGATATCTGCATGTGTGTTTGCATCAATGTCAATAGTTATTTTGGGGAGATATGTTGGGAAGTTAGCATTGTCTAACTATTGGCATTGATGTCACCTAGACTAGTTTGGATTCTTGTTGCAACATATGTTAGTATTTATGGCCCAAAAGGAATATCATGGTAGTTGCAAGCTTCATATAAATAATCATCAGTATCAGTCTTACTAAAGAATCCATAAAATGATCGCCTTGGTGGTTGTGAGTTCAAGTGTTTTAAGAGTTGAGGAGAAACTATTTTGCAAAAATTTTGTAGGAAACAGATTGGCTCAAAGCCTACATCGGACCCCCTCCATTGGAAGTTCTCTGAATAATATTTCCAACGATATGTGGAAGTCCAAAAAAGGACTCCTGGATCAAAAGATATGTTTTGCTGAAGTTCAGGGATTTGAAGCCTTAGGAAGGAAGGAATATCAAAATATCGGAGATGAAAATGTCGAAGATCCATCATATTAGTGCATCGGAATAATGGAGGTTAGTATATTGGAACATCATCGTATTGGATAACAAGATTTCAGAGGTTATCATATCGTTGCATCGACATATCAGAGAATAAGATTTTGTAGGTCATCATATTAGTGCATCGACATATTAGAGAACAACATGGCATAGGTCAGCATATCAGCACATCAAGAATATCAGAGGTCAATGTATCAGTGCTTGACATATCAGAAGTCCAGGACATGAAGATATCAGAATATCGGAGGTTTGGTATATCAGAGTAGGTTCTATTGGAGCTTGGAGAATATCAAAAACCTAAAGATCCGCGCAAAAGCATAATGGTATATCGGAATATCAGAGGATTAGGATATTAGAGTATCAAAACTTCTTAATTAAGGTACTTTAAGAAGATCTGATGTCGAGTAGTCCCCATATTTATTAAAACCACCAAGGAATGCTAAATAATATTAACAAATAATTTCGGTGCAAAACCAGAGGTTGACGAGCCCACTTCTCTCTCCTCTAGCAGGACACATGGTAGCATATTCTTGGCTCTGATAAGCTATAGTGGCATCTAACATTAGCATGATGTGATATTCTAGTAGGACACATGGAAACATATGATTGGATCTGATAGGATACAGTGGCATCTAACATCAGCATGACGTGGCAACCTAGCCGGGCACATGGCAACATACGATTATCTCTGATAAGCTACAGTGGTAGCTGATGTCAACATGATGTGGTAGTACGACAGGACACGTGGCATGGATATTCAACATTATTGGGTAGGCTAATGGGCCAGAATTGGGTGACACGTGTCACCAATAAGGATTCACCACATGGAGTGATGACATCATATCGAAGGTTGACATATCGGGGGATGAAGACATCAAAACTCTAGAACAATTGGTGTTTGGAAAATTTTTGATAAAGGTAGTTTTCGATATTGGGCTAGCACATGGTCGTGAGATTTCAAAGAACCAAAGGCACAAAGAAATTGACAAAGGGAGAATGACCCTTGGTAGGAGACAGAAGGGTTAGCACCTTAATTCTAAGAAGAAGGTCACAACTCTCCGTCCTATGATGAGAAATGCGGCAGGGGCTAATAAGAAGGATCTAAGGTGCAATTTTAAATTCGTAGAAGTTACGATTCAAATGGGGCTTCAATATGGAATCAAGCTGATAGACACTGGCCTGGGCATATGAGAGAGTAAATCCTCTATGAGCTAAGTGCCAAGGGATGGAGGAGTATCGAAACATTTCACCATTGTGGAGTAGCAATATGGAATTTCTCTAATAGGACAATATAGAGAGTTAAAGGTGTATGGGTTGGCAACTGCGAGATTGAATGCAGAATAAGAGTATTTGGTCTCAAGAATAATGGCGACTGCCAAATTTTGTTATGTCAAGGAAATAAGGACCACAATCTTCAGGAAATGGTACTAGGTCTCGATGGAGGTGAGACAAGCCATCTCTGTGCTCCTATGCACCATAGTGAGTTGAACAAATGAATGGGTCAGCTACCAAAAAACAAATGTAGATCGACAAAGTTAGTTTATGGATTCATATGCATATCTAGAAATCATTGAGATAAGGTAAGGATAACATTCCATAGAGAAGCCATGCCAAAGTACAACTAAGTGTGTGAAACCATGAATAAGAATGGAAGGGGCTTAGGGATATGAGAGTTGTTTACAGAGAGGACTGTCCCTGGTTTGAGTAGGTAGGTGGACTGATAATTAATTCTTAGTGTGGATAAAACAATAAAGTGGTCATTCTCATGTTTAATGCAGTGGCAAAGACCAATTCATATGCAACAACAGAATGGAGAATCCATGCCAAGATACACTCGCACAATTTGAATACAACATAGGAGAAGTAGCATCGATAGGTGGAAAGAAGAGGAACAAAACCCAGGAGCTTAGATGAGAAAGTTGGGGGAAAGAAACATTGTTTCTAGAGAGCTAAGTGTAAAATCTTTGTGTGAGTGCGTTGTTGTGACAAGATAAGTGAGCCTATTCTACAAAGAAAGGTTGAGAGTGCCTATGCAGAGGTAAGAGACTCTGAGAGAAGTTGTGTTGTTGTGTGAGAAAGGATGAAGGTGCCTATGTAGAGAAATAAGGTTGAGTGAACCGATCTTCTGGTGTGTAAGGCTGAGACGGCATGATGAATAAAAGAGGTCGAGAGCTTACTGCAATAAGTTGAATAGAAGAGAGTAGAGAGCACTACGTGGCCTAGTTGAGGTGGTGAGTGAAACAATGTGTTGCTGCAAATCATGGAGAGGGCCATGAAAATTAGAGTGTTATGGGGAGATGTGATGAGTGACATTGTTGAGTAGATTAGTGTGTTGTTGTAGAGAAAGTAGAGGTGCAAAGATTGTTGCACGGGCTAAGGGTTGTGAAGAACATAATTGATATCAAGTAGAGTGGTTGCCAAATTATAAAGAACATTGTGCTCCTATTTGAGTGTGGACTGGAGCCTACATACAGGAAGTTGGTGCTTCCATCTCTAGTGTGTGCTTTAGAAGACTTGGGGGTTGGTGCCTCCTACAAATTGGTGCTTTCAGTTGTTAGAAAATTATAATATATTACAAAGAAATGGAACACATAAAATATACTGCAGAAATATAAACATAGAAAACACATAAAACAAGAGAGACACAAATATACGTGGTTCAACCAATTTGGGCCACGTCCATGAAGAAACAACCAATCCTTCCTTTTATATTATCCAACAAACTGAAGAGATACAACTTACAACAGATCTGCTGTAATTCTCTCTTGGCTCTCACATAATATCCTCTCTCTTTCTCACACAGAATTGTTATAGACATTTTTGTGCCTCGCAGCATGGAGCATGAAATGTCAATAATTACAGGGATCCTCAGTCCCTAAACATGTTGTTCTTACCCCTAGAAGAACAAGGTCAGCAAACCACAGCACTTCCCATCAGTTCTCCACCTGAAAAAACACTCAAAACAGGCTATTTTTGGATCATGTCAGCTGCTCCACTGAGCAACTGCGCTGAATGTCAACTGCTCCTCCTTGTACCTGCGCTGAAAGTCAAAACCAATGAAGGCTACCTGTGCTGGGCGAGATTGGCCAAGTGGCACAGTCATTCTGCAAGGTGTCAACTGCCCAGGAAGCTTCCAAACTGACACTTGGTTCAAGGAATTCGCCCTGTGATGAGTAAGAGGTACTTGATCTCCATGTGTAAGCAAGAATCTCCAAGTGGACTTAAGAACTGAAGATTAACTGAAGAGGGAAAGGACACAAGGCAGCTTTATGTCAGTCTCAAGCTGACTCATCCTTTCTTCTTCTATCCTATATATAGAGCTCTTCTATGAGGTCTAAGGAGGCTGGAATTTTGTGCAAAGCAAGGAAGTGCTGTTGGTTTACAGTTAGAGCTATTGGGTGATTGCTTTTATAGAGGTGAAGAGGAGATTTCTTGCTGCTGGGGAGGTGCTGCTGGATTGGAGCCATTGATGGTTGTAACCTTCTCAGAACCTTTTACTTCTATCAATAAAGCTTTGAATGTTCTCCTATATACTTGTATTGCATTGATGTATTGTATTTACTTGTATATCTGATTCACTCTAATCCATGCATCAGTTATGAGTACATGTTTCTTGTAGTTTCCATCTCTTGTTTGTGCAGGATCTTTGTGTAGCTGGGCCGGCAAGGGAACAAGGAGCTGGGAGCAAGGGACGAAGAGAGAAGACAAGATCGACAAAAGCGAGGGATATCGGTTGGTCAATCTTTTCTTCCTTCTCTGTACTTTCATAAAGGAAAATATCAAAGCTTTACTTTCAGTTGTTGCTAAGGAACTATCACCCTTAGAGTCGGGATAGGGTCATTCCGAGTCGGATACTTTTCCCCACAACAAGAATACAGATATACATAGATGCAATATAGTTCCCTCACATATAGCGAGGGGTTGCCTTCTAGGGAAAAAAAAACCTAAATTAAACATAACTTCTACGGTCAGATCTCCTCCTAATGAATGACCCAGATTGACTATGAAATGACAACATTTTACAAGGAAATTTTACATCTATTTTTAGCTTCAAAGGCGCTGTTCCTAATCACCCACCAGGGGGAGGGCTCCTAAAGATCACTACCACCCCCCCGTGGAACCCCCTTGCAGATCAATATTACGAGCAGTGTTTCCACCACATTACGAACTCGGGTCCAATGCAGTGATACCTTTGAATAAAGAAGATAATCATGCTCCACACGCAACAACAATAAATCCGTGAAGTTGGTGCTTCACATAGTGCTTCTTGTAAGTTGGATAGATGTCTACAAAAGGAGGGAGTAGGCAATTCCAACTAGCAAGTGCTAGAAAACAATCAAAGGGAGTTTGTGCTTCTCTTGAGTGGATTCTCACAAAAAAAATTGATGTAATAGATAAGGTATTCTTGTTTTATATTAATTTCGACAACTCTTTGTCTTTCCTACGATGACCATTTGTAGCTATGATGATGAAAACAGAATTTCATGAAGTTTCATTTATTTTACAATTGTATTTTCGACATCTCCTTGGTTGACAGAAGTTTGACTAAAATCATCAACATAATTGTTGGGGTCAGCATTTGACGGTAATCATCATCACATATCGTTTTAAGACAACCTATTTTTGTCTTTGAAACTTGCGTCCAGATACCAATGTATACTTAACATTGTTGTGATATTTAGGTGTGGGAATTGTAATATTTTTGGCATAGGAATTGTGACATCCAAGAGTGGGAATTATGACATTTAGGTGTGTGAAAAGCCACCGGAAGGCATGTCTCAATTCCTACGGCTATTCATTCAATATTTAGGCATGGGTATTGTGAATTTTTGGTGTGGGCATTGCAATGTTTCATGTTTGGTAATTGTGACATTTAGGCATGGGAGTTGTGGTGAAATACTAGCGGGTCCAGTTATTGTGGCAATTGTACGAGTGTTGCAATACTGATGGAGTTGGAAATTTACAAAAAAATAAATAAAAAATCACCTTCCAAACCTGTAAAATGAAAGCTTCCGATTATTATGGATGTCACGGTCTATAAGTACTTGACAGTTTGATTCTTGACATTGGACCTTCGTTTGATTATATTATAATTCTAGAAGATAAGAAGGTTTCTTAAAAGGAATTAATTTCTTTAAGGTAAGAATATTATTTCCTTGTTCTCATTTTCATGATAACTTATATGCCTTTTTCCATTTTATGATGTCGCTAATTTTTTGGGTTCATGATAGCTTTGATGCATTTTCCTCCTCACTATTATCGTGTGGAATGTTTAGTATGGATATCCTTGGAATTTGAATAATCTTTAGAAGTTATTTCTTTGTCAATCCATTCTTTAATATTTTTTATTTCTCTTACCCAATCATTACCTCGGTTGCCTCCTTTTCCCTTTCCTTTTATAGCACCTTAGTGCCCTATCAAAAATATTGTTAAATTCATCTATGGTGAGGTGATAATATGCACCAATGTTGACAATTAAAATAACATCATTGTATATGTTTGAGATGCTCATTGTTTCTTTTTGTAGAAACCTTCTTATTGGCGAGGGTCAAAACACTCATATTGAATAAATTGAATATAATAAAATGATCTCTTGATAGAAGTTTTATTGTAATTCCTATTAATCTATCGAATTGTCTCCTTCTAGGTAGTGCATACGCCATCTAGTTCAGCAAAATGTTAGTTTTGTTGATGAAATAATTAGTGGAAAGATGATTGACTTAGTTGAATCTTGTCAATATATTGATCTCTCAATAGTTATGTCTTATGAAGGAAAATTATTCCTAAGAAAGACAAACACTCATTGTTACCTTGAG
Source organism: Pinus tabuliformis (assembly GCA_031772625.1). Lineage (NCBI taxonomy): Eukaryota > Viridiplantae > Streptophyta > Pinopsida > Pinales > Pinaceae > Pinus > Pinus tabuliformis. Next base: position 1,847,775,063 of record CM062818.1, on the reverse strand, counting down.
GAATAATTTTTGTAAAATCTTCGATTTCAACCCTTTTAGTGCTGAGATCTTCTATACTCTGCGAAACATGAACCAAAAATCCCAGGTAAGAACCTTTTAAATACTTGACTTCTTGCAAACTTTGGGTGCTACAAACAAATTACATAATGGTTAATTTCATTGGAATTTATGAGTATTGGTAATAATTGAAAGACACGAAGTCCATTTTAACAAAACTATGAATGAATGAAGAATAAATTGTTTGTTTCCCATGTTTTAAGATAAAAGTTACAGGGAATGAAATTAGAGACCTAAAAATGCTTGAAATAAAGGAAACCATAGAAATGGATATGGATGAATGATACTAGTTTCTAACATAAAACTAGTTCTTGAGAATGGAACTATTCTAGTAATTTTCATTTAGGGTCTATTTGGGTGTCAATTAGTAAATATTTTATTGATATGGTCTTGTTGATGCCCCGAAAATCGTTGCATCAACATCGGGGGATAACCACCCGGTCCGGACCTTAATATAGCTCCTTTTCCGTTTGGGATGGTGGCTCCGAATGGATATAATGGGACCAGTTTCCCAATAATGAATAAAAAGGGGATGGATGAGTGATTGGTTTTCTAATAAATGATAATGAATGGATGACTTAATCTAAAAGCAAAAATACAAATGACTATTCTATTCCGGGAAGCTTCTATTCTTTTAAGTGTAACGCTTAATGATCTCTGTTCATCGATAGGCATATAGATGACTCTACTCAATAAACATAGACATTCATTCACATAATAATTGCTTTGTTCAAATAGTTGAACAAAGTAATTAATAAAAGATTGTTACACTTATCCTTTTATATTACTGATACATGTATGATTAAAAGAAAAGCATGCTGTAAACATCTAATAGTGGAAAGTATAAAGAATGTTGTTAAAAACACATGCATATATTCGATAATAGCAAGAGTGATCAAATAACAATTCACATAAAAAGAATGAATTCAGACTTAGATAGTAGTACCATATGAGCTGCAAATCATTCCCAACATCAATCGTTATTCGAATTCCTTCTTCCGACTCAGAAATACTTTTAAATAAAGGTAGTAGTGCACATCCACATAAAAGCTTCGTTATCAAAATTGGAATAATTGGACCAGTCTTTATAAAAAATATACCAGAAGTACAGTAGTGCAACTTTAGGTTTAAGTCATATATAAAAACTTATGACCCTTTCCAATGCATTGAAAGGGTCTATAAATACTTGATTAAAACTAACTAACTATAAAATTAAAATGCTACTTAATTGGTACAACTTGATCTGGAATATCTTCCTCATAGCAATCTGGCAGTCGGCAGCATGATTCATCACTCTGGCTGTTTGCCTTTTGACCTGAGTTGGCATATCACTAGCATTGGTTCCACTTCTTGAGGGTGGCTGAGACAAGAATTGAGTTGAGAAACATAGGTGGCATCTTGTATATCGGGAATAATACACCTGATTGCATATGTTAGGCACTTGAGGGCGGCTCTCTGGCTGTATGGTTTTACTAGGAACAACCAATAGGTGTCCCAAGTTAAACTGTTAATACCTGTGATCAATCTCCCATTCTTTTCCAGCTCTTGATAACATGACTGCTCCAATGTTTTAGCCGATAGTAATTTACCTGGTGTACATTGAGAGATCATATTAGATAAATAGAGAGTATCATTAATTAATTCAACCAAATTACTTGTGGTTAATTTGGATCTAGAAACTGCTCTCTCTGCCTTCATTAACTGGGACTCCCATTACATAAATAGGATTTCTTTATAGGATTCTAAGATTTTTGGCAAATTAGCTGCATGTCCCTCATCAGTGTCCTGCCAATCAAGAAAATTTGTCAAGGTCTCATCGACCTGCTCCAAGTCTATTCTAGCATCGACTGATTTATCGATTATTGATGTTGTTATGTCACACAGGGGCTCCACTTGAGAAATTTTCTGACATAATAATCTTATTTGTGTTACCAATGCCTTATTAATCTATAGTGCTTCTACTCTGAAGGCGGCAAGCTGCAGAAGATTCTTGGACTTCTCTATTTGACCTGATAATTAAGCAATTTTCTCATCTTTCGTCTTCACCATTTGTTCATTCATTACTTTCAATTTTCCCAATGCTTCTGACAGCTCTTTCTGCTTTTGAATTGCACTTGAATCGATCCTTTATTTCTCTTCATGCAACTGCTTATTCAATTGATTATTTATTTGTTGCTGGGTGGACAATTGTTGTTCTAATTGTTGTGCTTTTTGTTGTGCCTCTGATAGCTGTGCTTGTAGCGAAGCGATTGCCTGGTCCTTTTCTCTTAATAGATTACTCACTTCTGATGCCTTGTCCATGGTGGCCGCCGAATAGGCTCCAGCATACTGGGACAATTCTGTTAGGTCATCAGAAGGATCAAACTCATCCTTCCAAACAACGTTGGTTATCACTGTTTGTTCAGGGAATAGGGAAGGTTGATCAATCCTTCTCCTTTTCTAATGTTGCTTTACTATAGCTCTGTGCTTTGGGCTGTAAAATACATCTAATGGAGGTATATCCTCCACTTGCAAAATGATTTGATCTGAAGGATCTTTGGGAATTATCTCTATGTCTGTAGTAGGGGGTAGGCCACTAGTTCCACTTGGAATCTCTTTTGATGTTGTATCATGTGTATCAGCCACTTTGGATGTATCGACTTCGTTTGAGCTTTATAGATTGCTTATGATTGAATCGAATTGCTGCCATTCCTGGAGGAATTTTGGGTCAATCTAGGCATCGACATTCACGTCCGTGCTGCTCTGCTCCTGCTCTTTCCTCTGCACTTCTTCCTGCTCTTTCCTCTGCACTTCCTCCTGTTCTTTCCTCTGGAGTTCCTCCTGCTCTCTTGTTTGGATTTCTCCAGCAATTTCTGATGTAGCAGGAGGTTCATTGGTAAGTCGTTGTTCAGGCTCGCTTGACTGTGTCATCGGGGCCATTGCTAACAAATATAGAGGCAGAGTTTGCAACCTCTGCTCTCTAAGTCTGTTAAATTCGACTAACTCGTCATCGTGATATCTCATTTTGGCTAGCGTTTGAACCTGAAATAATGACTCGACTGAGGAGAACAGGTCATCAAACTCATCTTCTTTATGTTCGAATTTAGTGAGTTTTACCTGTTCAAGTGCATTATAGGCGACTTTGTTTGGATCAAATTGCCTGTTAGGAAGAGCGGCGAGATTCAGTGTATTAATCTTTTCTGCTTCTTTCTCTGCATGTTTGTAATCATGCAGAGTGTAAACGCCACACCTTAGAGGAAAAGGAGGCCAAACCTGCTTCTTTTTATTCCTTAGAGTCTGTGTAACTCCTTCGGATGTAAGCTGATATGCTATCTCTCGAGCCAATAGTTTGTCGGGTGTATACAAGGGGAGGACATGAGGCCTAGCATTACTTCCGAAAACTCTTACGTATGTAAATTTTTCTTCTCCGAACCATCTTCCTATGGCTTTCAAGTCAATCTCTGCTTGTGAGGAAATCTTAGAAGCAGGTTTGTCAAAAATTGCATAGTGAATGGGTAACATAAATCCATTGCACACTTGATATAGGTGGTGTTTTTAGTGGGCTTTCCACAACTTCTGGTGGTAGATATGAATGGGTATGGGGTCTTGTGGAGTCCATCTCCACCCCAGCACATGAAACTCGGAATTAAAAAAGAGAGTATCTAAGATGTAGGCACTAAATTAAAATGGAGGAATGAACTTTTCAGTAATGCGGGATTTGTTTCCGAATTCAAGAACAGTTGTTGCTTACTTATTAGACAGTATATTCCCCTAATCCATTATTTCGCTATTGCATGCTACTTCCATTAAAGGTACCATCTCTATAGTGAAGTTTGAGGAATCATGCAACTCCCAAATCCTATACATCATCACTCTGGCATAACAATAAGGAGAACACAAGGAATCAACAGAGTACTTACCCGAACACTCATGCTTGTGTATTGCTGGGTTTTGTCTCCAATCTCATATAGGTGCTGATTCAATGTCATTTTCATCTCTGAACTTCTCCATAAGTGCTTTGTTGTACTTCTTCTCCACTGCGGGAAAATGGTACATTTGTCTCGAATCATCGGGTTGAAACGAGCCGAACACTCTCCCGTCGATGGTGCAAAATGTTCTGTTTGTAATTGGGATTTCCTCAATTGCCCATCTTACCATATCTGTATATGGAAGAATTTGCTCTCGGGCTACTATCTGATGTAGGTAAGAGTCGGCCAAATCCTTTAGAGTTGCATCAGACTTCTGGGTCGGGTCTGTTGTGGCTTGTACTGTTGTTACCAGAGGCTCTTCGGCCTCAATCAGATTATAGATGCTCAGCCAAGTAGTTTTACCGAGACCTAGACATGTGGTGTCCGAGATTAATCCCTTCTTGCTTGGTCCCGGATCGACAATGTGTTGTCCTGTTACTGCAGAAGCTGAAGCTATTCCAGATTTCTTAGATTTCTTCCCCATTTGGCCTGAATTTGCTACTTCGGAGGAGCTCTGCAAAGGAGATAAAATGAACATAATGCGGAGAATAGTTGGCGCAAACCAAATAAGAAAGAGTTATATTAATCAATGAATAATTGAAGACTAACATAAGGTGGTCGTGGATACAATCTTTGAAGAGATTTTGGCCTTACTGTTCCATTAAATGGCCGTTTAAACCTGTCAATCCTTTAAATGCTCATCATATCGTTTATTGGACGAATAATTCATTTAAGCGTGGCTTTGATGTTTTGGTGGTTGGGCGTAAGTGAATCACTATCGGGAAGAGAAAGGCCTTTAATACTAATTAACCATAATATATCCTGACCTTATCAATCCTTTTTGAAAGTTGCACCTAGCTTTATCGCAATCGGTGATCGGGGGAGTGCTTAAGTTGTTAAATTGGTGTCCTTTCGGAATCCCCGATCCCCGATAGCGATATCACCATTCGCATCGGGAGTTTTTAAACGAGGGCCTTTAGAGGTATGCATGCTACATTCCCCAATCGCCAATAGCGATATCGCATCGGAGAAAAGAGAGGGGCCTTTTTGTTATGATCGCTTGCCTTCCCAATATCCGATAGTTATTCGCACTTGTTGCATCGGGGAAAACCAATGGGTCTTTTTGTTATGCATCCTTTGTTATTGCGATATGCGATCTTGAGATCGCTTTATCGCAATAATAAAGGATTATTCATTTTTTTATTATAAGACCAATTATGTGTTTTCTCAAAAGGTTTATAATGTTTTATTTCTTTTCGAACCTTTTGAGGAATGATAATTTGATACCAATTTAATCTAAAAGCGACCCATTTCATATTATAGTTTTGAAAATAAAAAATTTATGAAATGGGGGGTTGTTGTACAGCACAACAATTGGCGATTCGCTGGGAGAAACAATTATCTCTGAGAAATATTGAAATACTTAGACTTTCTTTGAATAGGAATCTTATCAAAGAGGAAAATTCTAATATAACTAGGTATACATACATTCTGAATAAAATAAGAGCTATTTTTGCTAATTTCTTCTCTCGTTAAAATTAGATACATTCTTAGTTTTAAATTGGCCTCTATTGATTGATAATGATAAAGCAGAAAACCTTTTTAATTGACTCCTTTGTCATAGGTAGAGCCTCTGCTGCCAGCAAATGTTCATAGTTTTGACAGGGATACCTTTTAACCATTTGACTGTCCATTATCCCATCCATTTCAGAGTATGATTAAAAGAATGAATTCAAAACATGCTTTCATATTTTGTATCTCTTTTTTCTTTTCTATTATTTTGTAAGATAAAAAGCCATTGTCCTGGTTTGGTGGCCAGCTGTTAACAATGCCATTCACTGGTAGTAATCTAACCGAACAAGCTGGCTCGTGATGAGACCCCTTGTCTTATGATTATAAGCCATTACCTTGTTTTGGTATGCAGTGTTGGTAATGTTGGTTAAACTATTTCCCAATGATCATGGTAAGCAGGCTTGTAATAAGACCCCTTATCTTTTATATCAAATATTTTAGAATTACACTCTGAGTAATCATAAACTTTGATGAATGGGATGGACAATTTTCTCCTTAAGAGAGAATGGATGACAGGGAAAGAGTTGAAGATGCTAAGATTGAATTAGTTTATGTTTTGATATTGATAACCTTTTTTGTGGCCAATTTGAAAACCATAAAATGATTTACAATACTTCTAAATCTTGAGAAGATTTCACAAAAAATGAAATGTGGTTTCAGAATGTGAATATACCTAATTTCCTAGAAATTGTTCATTTTGTTTAAGGCTTCTATTTTTAAAAGTAAATATCAAAACTACTTCTTTGAGCAACTTTTCAATATAGCAAAGTCTAATGGAAGATACCTTACAACTTTATTTCCTAATGGTCCTACAAACTACAAAATCTACTAAACTTAAAAAGGGAGAAGGGGTTACCTCCTCAATTGAAGAATTTCTTTAAGATGAGGCCATTAACAGGAAGAGAATATCTCTTTCCTGATAAATCCTGTAATATGAATGTTGAATGGCCTATCTTCTCGCAAATCTGGAATGGTCCAAGCCACATTTTCTGGAACATTGTGTGTTTTCCTTTATCTTCATGGGCTTTGTCCCATTTCAAAACTAGATCACTAACCTGCAACTGTTTTGAACTGGATGAAGTTGAATCAAAAGATGACTTGATAAATTGCTGATGTTTTGCATGAGTAATTTTGGCCTTTTCTCTTTCTTCTTCTAATTTTAAGATTTGATCATGTCTAAGTTGAATAGAAGAAGAGGGGCTTTCTTCAATAAACTGAACTAGAGCTAGAGAAGGAAGCACAAGATTTCTTGGTAGCATAGCTTCTTTCCCATATACAAGGTTGAATGGAGAAGTACCTATGGAAGCCTTCTACGTTATTCTATCAGCCCATAGTGTGAATATTAAAGATTTGTGCCAGTTTTTATGATTCTGTTCAATAGTTCGCTTAATAATTTTAACTAGATTTTTATTGGTAGATTCTGCTAAACCATTACCCTGAGGATAGTAATTTGCAGAATATTTCAATTTAAACCCTCTTTTAATAGCGAACTCAAACATGGCATTTCCAGAGAAATAAGATGCATTATCGAAAACAAGAGCATTTGGGACACCAAACCTGGTAACGATGAATTGATCTATGAATTCCATAATTGCCTCAGAATTTGTTGTCTTTAAAGGAATCGCTTCAACCCACTTAGTAAAGTAATCAGTGGTAGTAAGGATGTACTTATGCTGTTTGGATGAATGTGGAGTGATTTCTCCAATGATGTCCAATCCCCATTGCTCAAATTGTTGTTCAATGTTGACTGGTTGCAAAGTGAAAGCTGGCTTTCTTTGTCTTCCACTGGAAGTTTGACAACTTCGACATTTCCTTACATATTCATGAGCGTCTATGAACAGGGTGGGCCAATAGTATCCGGCATGAATGATTTTGTGGGCTGTTGTGTCAACTCCAAAATGTCCTCCTGCTGGTCCATCATGTAGTTCTTGCAAAACCGTTTGTGCTTCAGGTTTTTCTAGGCATCTTAATAAAATTGAATCATAATTTTGCCTAAAAAGTACATCATCAATGACTGTGAAGTTTTTCGCTTTTAATCTAATGGCCCTTTTGTTTTTATAAGACAGGTTAGGAGGTGCATATCCATTTTTCAAGTAAAAGATCAAGTCTACATATTGTGATTCAGAATCAGTAATACTTATTTGGTTGATTTCTTCAATATGTTTTGTATCACCTGGTTCTTGAATGTTGGATGCTCTTGCTAATAACTTGCAAAAACCTTGGCCTCTAACAATTTTTGCTGGCTTGATTTCCAAGTCATATTCTTGAAGTGTTGTAACCCAGTTTGCCCTTTTTTCACCTAATTCCCTTTGGATTAGTAATTGCCTTACTGCAGGAAAAGGAACTATAACTTTTGTATGAGCTTTTAAAAGGAAGGGTCTGTAATTTTTGACAGCTTTATACACAGCAAAGGCTTGCTTTTCAACTTCAAAATAATTTAGTTCACCACCTTGCAGGTTTGAACTATAAAATGAAATTGGTGCTTCCAAGTTGTGATCATTAATCTGAGTGAGTACTGCTGCATAAGATGAATCAGATGCGATAGTATACAATGTGAAATGATTAGAAAAATTAGGAGTGTTCAAAGCGGGGGCATTGATTATTGATTGTCTGATTGAATCAAATGCTTCATTTTCTGCAGATCCCCATCTAAACACTGAATTTTTCTTAATCATAGTTTGTAATGGTAAAATGATGTGAGAAAAATCGGGAACAAATCTCTTGACAAAATTAATTTGGCCTAAAAATGACTGCATGGATTTTTCATTATGAGGAAAAGGAATATTAAATATTTCTTTAATCCTATCCAGATCAATATAAATACCATCTTTGGAAACGATCAAGCCCAAGAGCTTTCCTTGATTAAGAGCAAAGAAGGATTTTTTGGGATTGAGTGAGATACCATACCTTCTGCAGCGTTCAAATATTTGATTTAAATCATGCAAATGATTGGATCTCTTTTTGGAAAATACAGTAATATCATCTAAATAGACAACTACTGTTTTTTTGATCAATCCTTTGAAAGCTATATCCATCGCTCTTTGGAACGTGGCTCCTGCATTAATAAGTCCAAAAGGCATTTTCTGATAAGCGTAAGTTCCCCATTTTGTTCTGAACGTAGTTTTGAGTCTGTCATCAGGATGGACCAAAATTTGGTTATATCCTGAAAAACCATCTAAAAAGGACATTAACTCAGAACTTGCTACTGAATGGAGTATCTACTCCATAGTAGGTAATGGGAAATTATCTTTTTGGCTTGCCTTATTCATATTTTTGAAATCTATACAAATCCTGATGTCGCCATTTTTCTTCCTAATAGGCACCATATTGGAAACCCAGTTTGAGTGTCAAACGGGAAAAATAATCTTAGCTTTCAAGAGTTTATTGAGTTCTGATTTTATTTGACTCTCTGAGTTCGGATGAATTTTCCTCAACTTTTGTTGAACTGGTTTTTGTTCGGAAAGCATTGGAATGGTATGCTGGATGATAGATGCATCGTATGTTTTTAAATCATCATATTTCCAAGTGAAGACATGTTTATTTTTCCTTAATAATCTAATGAATGCTATCCTTTCTTCCATAGAAAGTCCTAATCCCAAATTAATGTTTTGAGGATTCTGTTCAGTGCCAAGGTTTATCAATTCAAATCTTAAGGTGGAACTTTGGAGCTTTGTATTGGTTACTGGTTTAAACCTGTCTTTAATATCGTAAAGATCCTCAAGCTTAACCACAAGCTTTGGTATTGAGTTTTCCTCCTATTCTTCTTTCATCTGAAGATCATGCTCGCTTTCCTCAATGATCTGATCATCGTAGGACTTGTCATAAGTCAAAAAATGTAAGATGTCTTCATCGTGATTGAACACGCCAACTAGTGACATTGTCAGGAATCGATGGCCTAAAAAGTAACTCTACTGAAAATCTATCTGGGCAATAATCTTCGGAAGGTAGGAGTTTGGAAGCAACATTGGTTAGCAAGTCAGCTGCTGAATTCTGAGACCTAGGGATGGAAGAAATATTGAATGCTAAAAATTGAGAGGTGAGTTCTTGTACTACCGACTGATAATGTTTGAGATGGCTAGAAAGATAATGAATTGTATTTCTTACCTGTTTAATAACAATTTCTGAATCACCAAACACTTTCAAATATTGAACCTTGAGGTCAATCGCTTTGTATAGTCCTTGAACTAAGGCTTCGTACTCAGTTGTATTATTCGTGCATTAAAACTCCAACCTACAGGACAGCATTGTTTTTTCTCCCCGAGGGCTAACCAAAATAAATCCTGCTCCCAAGCCTTCACTAGATTTAGACCCATCAAAATATAGTGACCAAAATAAAGAATTATCAACAATTTTATTTACAGTTTCCTCAGTAATCTTAAAACATTTTGACCTATTTGTTTGTGAATAATTTTTGATTTGAGATGTGAAATTTTTTACTGAGAAAGGAGATGGTTGGGCAGTCAAGTTGCCAAAGAATGATTTAGATGAATAATTCCCCAAGATATTGTTATTAAACGCTATTGGTTGATTCTCTTGTTCAAATTCTGTAATGGTATGGGTCATATGTTTTCCCAATTGATTTTTATTTGATTTGGCTTTCCCTTATAGGGTAGCCACATATGGGACCAATCGGTAGAAATATACCCATGGAGCTTCTCAGACCAATCCCTACTCAAGATTAAACCATAAAACTCAGGTATATCAGCGATTAATATATCAATTCTTTGAACTACTCGTGGATCAGCCGATAACCTGATAGTTACAGAGTTAATTTCCCCTAAAACATGGACTTTGGTTCTATCTAACTGCACAATGTGAATTGTGGACTTTTGGGGCTCAATGTTCAGTTTGGAACAAACTGAAGCTGGCATTATATTAGAGGATGCCCCTGAGTCAATCAAACAATTGTGTAGATTTCGATTATAAATCTCCTAGGTTAAGAGGAAAGGAGGAGTATGGGAATTTGATCTGTCTCCAATCAAAATCGTATCAGTAGCTTCAACCCTACCCGAAGGTGTTTGACTTGAATCATTTGTAGCTTTAGCACTGGGAAGAGGTGAAGAAGGAACAACATTCAATTCCTTGAGAAGCAATTTCTGCTGATTTTTAGTTTTCTAAGTTCAAACATGGTAATGTTTGCATTAGTCTTCTTCATATCATCAACAATATTTTAATCCATTGAATCCAATACTACCAAAGTTTTGGATGTTGAAGGTATATTTGAGGATGAAGGTTGGTTTTGTGGTACTATTGCAGGTGGCTTCTTTGTGGATACCTTTTCCTTTGTAGTAGTAGCACCTACACTTCTTTTCTTTGAACTTGCCTGGACAGGTTCAGGGGCACCTTTACTCCTAGTAGTCACTAAAAGCTTCTTGTTCATTTTCTGTATCGGAGTTAGGTAATATGAAGTCCCATATTCCATGGCATTCAACAACTTCCACTTCTTCATCAGTTGGTGAAATTGTTTCATCTTCTTCTTCTTCTTCAGGATCTGAATCTGCATTAGATATAACATTTGGTGGTTTTGATTCGGTTTTCTTGAAATTTCTAAAGGGCCTTTTTGTTGAGGTTTCCGCGACTTGTTTTTTGACTTCAACCATTTCATTTGACAAAGTCTTGAGGACGTTTTGTAGGCCCTTCATATCATATGGATCTTTAGGGGTTTTCTTCTTTGAATCATCTTTAAAAGAAACTTTTTTGGATTTTCTATCTTCAAGAGCAGCTTTCCTTTCTAGAGCATTAATACGTTTCTCCACAACAAGTGCTTCTTTCATGTTTTCAGCTAAATTTGGTTTTCCAGCCCTGTCTACGAAGATAGCTATATTGGCAGGTAGGGCAGTTATATACCATTTGCTGATTTGCTCACTTGGTTTGGAGGTCGTTGGGATCATTCAAGAGTTTATTGAATCGCGCATTGAATTCTTTAATCGACTCCCTATGCTCTATCCTAGGATTGGAGAGATCATTAATTAATGTGGCTAAAGATCTATCATCACCATACTTAGTAAGAAACTGTTCTTGGCAAGTGTTCCAACTGGTAATGGATCCAGAGGGTAGGGAAAAATACCAAGATCTCACTGATCCTTGCAAAGTATAAGGGAAAAGCCTAACGACAACATCTTCCTCTGTTACTCCTTTCAAATTAACTGATAACATGAAGTTATTAATATGTTCCTCAACTTGTATTCCATCATCTGGGTTAAACTTGGGTAGCCATTTTTCAGGAGCATCAGGCAATGCATGTAATGGTGCAGGCATATTGACCGCACCAGGTCTATTCCATGGATTTTCCATTAAAACACCAGTAGTGGATGAGATTGCTGATGAAATTCCATATGTTTGGGAAGGAATTGATATTGAGGATTAAGTTGGTTGGGATGTTGAAGTTTCTAATCCCTTATGAACAACAATATGTAATGAGGGAGTGGATGGTTGAATTCGCACTGGGGAAGATGAGATGGAGGATGTAGATGAAAATGCTTCACTGTCAGATCCTTCAGTGTTCTTCTTTGCCCTTTTCCTTTTAGGTAAGGGCAGCTCAGTAGGTTCAATATCGAGCTTTCCGCTCTGAAGTCTAGTGAGAGGATGAGGTAGATTGAATTGTGAAGTCTCACTACTTTGAGATACCTCAGATTTCTGTGGTGATATCGAGAAGCCTTGAAGTTTATGGATGAGTAACTGAACTTCAGGGGACTAAGGACTTAATCATTCTGGAGTATTGTGGGTTTGAGCAGTGGTAGTTGATTCCTCTTCTTCTTTCTTGGATACTGGAGAACCAGCATGCAATTGGGAAGTACGAGGTGATGTCGAGGGAGATTTACTCTCAGAACGGTCTGTAGATTTGGGTTTGCTCGCCATTCACAGTCCAGGCCCTCCTTCTAGTGCCAAAAATGTTGATGCCCCAAAAATCATTGCATCAACATCGGGGGATAACCACCCGGTCCAGACCTTAAAACAACTCCTTTTCCATTTGGGATGGTGGCTCCGACTGGATATAATGGGACCAGTTTCCCAATAATGAATAAAAAGGGGATGGATGAGTGATTTGTTTTCTAATAAATGATAATGAATGGATGACTTAATCTAAAAGCAAAAATACAAATGACTATTCTATCCCGGGAAGCTTCTATTCTGTTAAGTGCAACGCTTGATGATATTTGTTCATCGATAAGCATATAGATGACTCTACTCAATAAACATAGACATTCATTCACATAATAATTGATTTGTTCAAATAGTTGAACGAAGTAATTAATAAAACATTGTTACACTTATCCTTTTATATTACTAATACATGTATGATTAAAAGAAAAGAATGTTGTAAACATCCAATAGTGGAAAGTATAAAGAATGCTGTTAAAAAAACATGCATATATTCGATAATAGCAAGAGTGATCAAATAAAAATTTACATAAAAAGAATGAACTCAGACATAGATAGTAGTACCATATGAGCTGCAAATCATTCCCAACATCAATCGCTATTCGAATTCATTCTTCCGACTCAGAAATACTTTTAAATAAAGGCAGTAGTGCACATCCACATAAAAGCTTCGTTATCAAAATTGGAATAATTGGCCCAGTCTTTATAAAAAATATACCTGAAGTACAGTAGTGAAACTTTAGGTTTAAGTCATATACAAAAACTTACGACCCTTTCCAATGCATTGAAAGGGTCTATAAATACTTGATTAAAACTAATAACTATAAAATTAAAATGCTACTTAATTGGTACAACTTGATATGGAATATCTTCCTCATAGCAATCTGGAAGTCGGCAACATGATTTATCACTTTGGCTATTTTCCTTTTGACCTGAGTTGGCATATCACTAGCATTGGTTCTACTTCTTGAGGGTGGCTGAGAGGAGAATTGAGTTCAGCAGCATAGGTGACATCTTGTATATCGGGAATGATACACCCGATTGCATATGTTAGGCACTTGAGGGCAGCTCTCTGGCTGTATGGTTTTACTAGGAACAACCAATAGGTGTCCCAAGTTAAACTGTTAATACCTGCGATCAATCTCCCATTCTTTTCCAGCTCTTGATAACATGACTACTCCAATGTTTTAGCCGATAGTAATTTACCTGGTGTACATTGAGAGATCATATTAGATAAATAGAGAGTATCATTAATTAATTCAACCAAATTACTTGTGGTTAATTTGCATCTAGAAATTGCTCTCTCTGCCTTCATTAACTGGGACTGCCATTCCATAAATAGGATTTCTTTATGGGATTCTAAGATTTTTGGCAAATTAGCTGCCCTCATCAGTGTCCTGCCAATCAAGAAAATTTGTCAAGGTATCATCTGCCTGCTCCAAGTCTGTTCTAACATCAACTGATTTATCGATTATTGATGCTGTTATGTCACACAGGGGCTCCACTTGAGAAATTTTCTGACATAATAATCTTATTTGTTTTAACAATACCTTATTAATTTGTAGTGCTTCTATTTTGAACTCGGCAGGCTGCGAAAGATTCTTGGACTTCTCTATTTGACCTGATAATTGAGCAATTTGCTCATCTTTTGTCTTCAACATCTGTTCATTCATTGCTTTCAATTTTTCCAATGCTTTTGACAGATCTTTCTGCTTTTGAATTTCACTTGAATCGATCCTTTGTTTCTCTTCATGCAACTACTTATTCAATTGATTATTTATTTGTTGTTGCATGGACAATTGTTGTTCTAATTGTTGTGCTTTCTGTTGTGCCTCCGATAGCTATGCTTGTACCGAAGCGATTGCCTGGTCCTTTTCTCTTAACAGATTACTCACTTCTGATGGCTTGTCCATGGTGGCTGCCGAATAGGCTCCAGCATACTGGGACAATTTTGTTAGGTCATCAGAAGGATCAAACTCCTCATTCCAAACCACATTGGCTGTCACTGTTTCTTCAGGGAATAGGTAAGGTTAATTAATCCTTCTCCTTTTCCGCTGTCGCTTTACTACAAGTCTGTGCTTTGGGCTGTAAAATACATCAAATGTAGGTATATCCTTCACTTGCAAAATGAATTGATCCGAAGGATATTTGGGAATTATCTCTATGTTTGTAGTAGGGCGTAGGCCGCTGGTTCCACTTGGAACCTCTTTTGATGTTGTATCCTGTGTATCAGCCGCTTTGGATGTATCGGCTTCCTTTGAGCTTTCTAGATTGCTTATGATTGAATCAAATTGCTGCCATTCCTGGAGAAATTTTGGGTCAATCTGGGCATCGACATTCACATTCGTGCGACTCTGCTCCTGCTCTTTCCTCTTCACTTCTTGCTGCTCTTTCCTCTGCACTTCATCCTATTCTTTCCTATGGAGTTCCTCCTGCTCTCTTGTTTGGATTTCTCGAGAAATTTCTAATGTAGCAGGAGGTTCATTGGTAAGTCGCTGTTCAGGCTCACTTGACTGTGTCATCGGGGCCGTTGCTAACAAATCTAGACGCAGAGTTTGCAACCTCTGCTCTCTAAGTCTGTTAAATTCGACTAACCCGTCGTCGTGATATCTCATTCTGGCTAGCGTTTGAACCTGAAATAATGACTCGACTGAGGAGAACAAGTCATCAAACTCATCTTCTTTATGTTCGAATTTAGTGAGTTTTGCCTGTTCAAGTGCATTATAGGCAACTTTGTTTGGATCAAATTGCCTGTTAGGAAGAGTGGCGAGATTCAGTGTATTAATCTTTTTTGCTTCTTTCTCTACATGTTTGTAGTCATGCAAAGCATAAACGCCACACCTTAGAGGAAAAGGAGGCCAAACCTACTTCTTTTTATTCCTTAGAGTCTGTGTAACTCCTTCGGATGTAAGCTGATATGCTATCTCTCGAGCCAATAGTTTGTCGAGTGTATACAAGGGGAGGACATGAGGCCTGGCATTACTGCCGAAAACTCTTACGTATGTAAATTTTTCTTCTCCAAACCATATTCTTATGGCCGTCAAGTCAATCTCTGCTTGTGAGGAAATCTTACGAGCAGGTTTGTCAAAAATTGCATAGTGAATGGGTAACATAAATCCATTGCAAACTTGATATAGGTGGTGTTTATAGTGGGCTTTCCACAACTTCTGGTGGTAGATATGAATGGGCATGGGGTCCTGTGGAGTCCATCTCCACCCCAGCATAGGAAATTTGGAATTAAAACAGAGAGTATCTAAGATGTAGGCATTAAATTAAAATGGAGGAATGAACCTTTCAATAATGCAGGATTTGTTTCTGAATTCAAGAATAGCTGTTGCTAACTTATCAGACAGTATATTCCCCCAATCCATTATTTCGTTATTGCATGCTACTTCCATTAATGGTACCATCTCTATAGTGAAGTTTGAGGAATCATGCAACCCCCAAATCCTACACATCATCACTCCGGCATAACAATAAGGAGAACACAAGGAATTGACAGAGTACTTACCCGAACACTCATGCTTCTGTTTCATTGGGTTTTGTCTCCAATCTTGTATAGGTGCTGATTCAATGTCATTTTCATCTCTGAACTTCTCTAGAAATGCTTTGTTGTACTTTTTCTCCGGTGCAGGCAAATGGTACATTTGTCTCAAATCATCGGGTTGAAACGAGCCGAACACTCTCCCGTCGATGGTGCAAAATGTTCTGTTTGTAATTGGGATTTCCTCAATTTCCCATCTTACCACATCTGTATATGGAATAATTTTCTCTCGGGTTGCTATCCGATGCAGGTAAGAGTCGGCCAAATCCTTTAGAGTTGCATCAGACTTCCGAGTCGGGTCTGCTGTGGCTTGTACTGTTGTTACCTGAGGCTCTTCGGCCTCAATCAGATTATAGATGCTTAGCCAAGTAGTTTTACTGAGACCTAAACATGTGGTGTCTGAGATTAATCCCTTTTGGCTTGGTCCCGGATCAGCAATGTGTTGTCCTGTTACTACGGAAGCTGAAGCTGTTCTAGATTTCTTAGACTTCTTCCCTATTTGGCCTGAATTTGCTGCTTCAGAGGAGCTCTACACAGGAGATAAAATGAACGTAATGCGGAGAATAGGTGGCGCAAACCAAATATGAAAGAGTTATATTAATCAATGAATAATGGAAGAATAACATAAGGTGGCCGCGGATACAATCTTTGAAGAGATTTTGGCCTTACTGTTCCATTAAATGGTTGTTTAAACATGTCCATCCTTTAAATTATCATCATATCGTTTATTGGCCGAATAATTCATTTAAGTGTGGCTTTGATGTTTTGGCGGTTGGGCGTAAGTGAATCACTATCGGGAAGAGAAAGGCCTTTAATACTAGTTAACCATAATATATCCCGACCTTATCAATCCTTTTTGAAAGCTGCGCCTAGCTTTATCGCAATCGGTGATCGGGGGAATGCTTAAGTTGTTAAATTGGTGTCCTTTTGGAATCCCCGATTGCCGATAGCGATATCGCCAATTCGCATCGGGAGTTTTTAAACGAGGGCCTTTAGAGGTATGCATGCTACATTCCCTAATCGTCGATAGCGATATCGCATCGGAGCAAAGAGAGGGACCTTTTTGTTATGATCGCTTTCCTTCCCGATATCCGATAGTTATTCGCGCTTGTCACATTGGGGAAAACCAATGGGTCTTTTTGTTATGCATCCTTTGCTATTGCGATATGCGATCTTGCGATCGCTTTATCGCAATAATAAAGGATTATTCATTTTTTTATTATAAGACCGATTATGTGTTTTCTCAAAAGGTTTATAATGTTTTATTTCTTTTCGGACCTTTTGAGGAATGATAAGTTGATACCAATTTAATCTAAAAGGGACCCATTTCATATAATAGTTTTGAAAATAAAAATTTTATGAAATGGGGGGTTGTTGTACAGCACAATAGGTCCTAATGCACTAACCCAAAATATATTTAAACAGTTGAAACTATCCAAAAAATTACCATTTGAGTCCAAAGGTGTGGATTCTAGCTTATTACTACTTTATTTTTAAGTTCAATAACATTTCCCCTTCTATCAAGAAACAATCCTAGAATAATATTATTGAAATTGACCATAATGTAAAGTATCACGGGAATCAACACAATGAATTTTGTTGAAACTATATACCTTCATTTTTTGGGGTGAAATGCATTTTATTTTTCATTTCTAAATAATTAAAATGTACATCAATAATACTAAAACATAGATCCAAAGATTGTTCACATGGTTTACTTCTCCCTACATAAGCAAAAGAAAGGATATATAACATGTACACTATGGCTCTAATTTCAATAACATCTACAAGTTCCTACAAAGGACAGGCAACCACTATGAACATATTACTATTTAATATTTATTAGTAACATATTTGTGCATTTGACATTTTTCTCTTTAATTTTCTTATGATATTTAAACATCATTAGTCGTTTAATCAATTAGGGTTGAAAATAGCTTTCCACTTAGTGTGTGTTGTTGTAGACCCAACATTATGTAGATGATCATCCTACTTCTTCCCACTACTCTAATTTCAAGAACATCTATAGGTTTCCTAAAAGGGATAGCCAACATCTATGCACATATTTCTATTTAATATTTATTAGTAACATGTTTGTGTATTTGACATTTTTCTCTCTAAATTCATTACGATAGTTAAACATCATTAGATCTCTAATCAATTAGGGTTGACAATAGTTTTTCAGTTAGTGTGTGTTGTTGCATACCCAACAGTAAGAAGATAATCAAACCTGTTTTTTCCCACTATACAAGGCATCTCTCTAGCTTGCATTCAATAGTGTTTTTTTGAGAAATCTTGGGAAACATAGTTAGGTTATATTAATTTATTTCTCTTATAACTTAAAATTTTCTTGTCACATTCTTTTAGGTTCTTATCCTTCTTTTTAATTATTTCGTTCTTTATCATCAAATAAATACCAAGACATGAATATCATCAAAGACAAATGGACACCAGATATAGGAAATCAGGCAGGGGAAAACACCTATGAAGGGGAAATCTAGTCAAATTCTTCCTCTAGTATATTCAAATAAAGATGAGATGATCCATTAACTTTGAAAAAAACTTTGACACCTTCCAATCCTCCAAGTCATTATCACTTGTAGACAAGTCAAACTGTAGTCAAATCTTCAAGTCAACATAGATCAACTCTTTCCAATCCTAAGATTTTATTTCCTCTCTACAATTCTAATTCGATCTTCTCTGTAACTGTATATTTGGTCCTCTCACACGTGTGATAGAATCATGAATATTTTTGGATTCTTTTTCATCCTATACTTCACATTCATGTTTTTCATGTTCTTAGTTTATTTATACCCAGGTCCTTGGACTCTTCTCTCAATAAATCTTTCATTCTTCTATCTAATTTAGTCCTGATGATGGACCCCCTTAGGGGTTTGAAACGCCGACAGAATGAACACGAAACTGTGGATAATCCGGATCATGCCACTGCAACGAATGTATTGTCTGTCTCCAATCTAGGTCAAGTTCATTTACTATAAATAATGGTTTTTGTATGTTCTTTTGAGGTTTTCATGAACAATGGGTAGTATGAGTTTTAGAATATGGAGCTGGCTTTGTAGAATATGGACCTGACTTGAAGGATGGAGGCTTATTATATAATTTGACTGAAAAACATGTTTTTCTTCTTTCAGATAAGAAGCCTAAGAAGGGTCTTTTACATAGTGACTATGGCTATCAATTTTGACACAACCCTAGAAGCCTACAATGGAACCTTGAACTACAATAAGCATGAAACCCATTTCAAGAATAATAAATATTTTTATTTCTAAGTACATTACATCATGACTCAAATACAATTATGAAGTCCAACACTAGATACATTTTTCAACACTCCCTCTTAATTAGGAACGTATAAGGATGAACTCAAAATGATATTTTATAGAAAGAGTCATAGCATATGAAATTCTAAAGATTATATATTTGACCAAGGTATCTATCTGGTTGGGACTAAGGTGTTATCCAAGCTTTTTTCATTATAGCTACCATGAGGCTTCAACTCTAACACCAACCCACAAGGATCTAGGTATTATATCCAAGGTTGTAGGTCCACACGAAAAAATGACACCCACCCTACTTTGGAATCTACACATCATCACAGGATGAATATATGTCCTCCCAAACATCATACAGGTACACATCACAAGATGCTTCATCTCTACCAATAAAATAAGTCAAATATATCCACTAGTCCAAGAATGCTTCCAAAATTTTCGACCTTCTTATGGAGAGATGTACCTATACAATCACAACCCTAATAAGTGTCAAAATTTTAAGAACATCAACCCTATTTCCTTTATCCAAGTTTCTTCTTAGCTAAGGGATATGTGTATCAACAATTTTATTCTTCTAGCCACAAAGATGCTTTCTTTTACATCATCATTTCATCAGAGAACTTTGATGTTCCAAAGCTTTATTTCATCATTCCTTCTAACTTCACTTGGAAACAATATCATCTATCAATCAATAATATTCTTATAGTTCCCTCTTTCCATCATGCTCAACATCATCATCATCATCATCATCAAAGATGAGGTAGGTAAGTATCTTTAATATCTTGAAGACTATGTACCTACAAATAAGTATGTGACTATATACGGATAAGAGCATGTAGTCAACTTTATCAATATAAGGTTATCATTTCATGTTGGAAACGTTGAGCACTACTGATAGGGGGTGAATCAATTGTGTGATCTCCATAAAAAATTTACCGATTAAAACTTATCTACTAAATCACAAATGTATTTACTAGAAGCAAATTAGATTATCTCAAACATAAATCATATATGCCTATAAAACAAGATAACCAGGAGAGAAATAATAAAAAACACATCAACACACATCCACAAATGAGACACAGGATATCTACTGAAAAAACCTTCTCTGGACAAAAAAACACAAGTTATTTTATTGCACTACTTTGAATCTAAATTATGTCAAAAAATGATCTTTTACCTAGATTTGGTGACTCCCGTCAGCTAGGAGACTCAACCGCATATACAATCAGCTGACTCCCATCAGCCATGAGACTTAATTCTACTGATCAACTTAGAAGACTATGCTCTCACATGGATCTACGAACTAAAAACCACTGAAAGCCACCACGATCAACAATACTTTCCCAACTCTAATTAGACTATCCAACAACCATTAGATGGAGAAACTATTACTTTCTCTGAAGCTTCAAAATCACTGCTTCAAACCCATGAAGTTGTTTCACCTATGCTCTATGCATACCTCGTTTCATATATTTTCATACTAGATCCAAGACACTCTGCTCAACAATAATCCAACTCTGCAATATCATCTTTAGCAGCATGACACCATCGACACTAATAAAAGCACCACAATAATATGTATACCACATTAGAAAAATAGTGGCCATAATTCATACATCAAATATGAATAACAAAGTCATCCAACAACATAAACATATCTCACATTAGCCATAACATCAAACCCTCACTCCAAAATATGATTTCTGCATAATGTAATCAACAATATAAGACACAATGGATATCTACCAAAAACACCAGCAACACCTGCAACAACAAATGTGACAGTGACAAACTTGGTGCTATAGCAAGATCTCCATCTCTACCAACAAACTCTTCTACAACTCATTGCATATTTGATCTCCAATATGAAACTCTTCATCAATATTATGCTTCAACAAATATATCTCTTCATTTTGCTGCCATTAACACTCAAGCATGAGCCACCATTTCCCTCCAATAGGTATGAATAATTCCTCTACTTCTATGTAACCTTCTCACTCATATACTAACTTCATCAACCTCACCCAGATCCAAAATGAAGTATATAAAACATGTTGGGTGAAATTCACCTTTGGCCTAGGATTAAGATTGCACAAATTTGATGAAATAAATCCTTAGCCATCACTACTTGAGTACTAAATTCATTCACACCCATTGGAATATTTTTCACACCAATTCCAATATTTTTTAACTAATCTAGGAGCATCTTGATATTTCCAAGATGAATTATTTTGGATGTGCGTGAGAAATGCAGAGAAATTTTCTTGTTAATCCATATTTGCACCCATAAGAATATCAATTCTCGGTTGCAGCAACATGGATAAGACTATTTCCATGCCGTTGGAGCCTTCAACAACATGCAAAAACTTAGCTCCATGTATTTTGGGTAGAGGATGTGAGAAATCCAATAAAACCAACTCAGATCCTACCCAAACTTCTCCTAGAAATAGACAAGAATTTGTACGACCTCTAGAATCCACTATCACTTCTGCAACATTTCTACAAGTAGCCTAAGCGTATGTCCCAAGTGCCACTACCAAGTTGACCTAAGGGTCAACAAAAAAGGTTTGTCATGACTTCCAACAAGTCCTCCACTCTCCACAAACACCTGCAAAATATGTGACACATGTGTACACCACTGTACCATCTTAGCACCATCATCATCATCATCATCATCATGAGACCAAAAAATCACTTCAAAAATTCATCTCCCTTTAACAACGAATATATAGATGAAGACTTAACATTCCAATTCATCAAGTGTGCCAACTCAACAACATGGATCACCCAAGCAATCATCTCTAACACGTGTAGATATACATCATCCACCTATAGTAGCATCTCCAATGCCTCCAATCAATTCATAGCAAGGCATCACAATATTGACATCAATTCATATTCCAACACAAGACAACTCTTCCATGACCACCATGCTACCAACAAGCTACATCATCAAAGGTTGACATGAATACCAACATGAGCTAGTTGTCATCATGATACAAATTCCAACATCATCTATGTGGAACCATGAACACCATAATTCCAATTATCTCCCCCTTTGGCATTGACGACAACCATACACAAACTCCAGACTGATCTCCTTTATGAATCCCCCTTTGACATCAACAACAAAGGGTCAACTCCATCTAATAAGGCAAAGAAAATTAAGCACAAGTACACATACTGGAGAAATTAATATCTTCAAGGATGTAAAAATAGTAGATACAAACCAACAACCATTCCTATCATATTAACAACAAACAACAAATAAAGCAATCATCATTTAAAGCATCATATCCAATAAACAACCTCTAGTAGCATGCAATAGTATGCACAATGGTAAGAAGCATCAATGAACAATATGACATAATATGTTCATATACATAAAGAAACCAACCCATATCTCTATAGTAGCTAACTCATCGAAGCGACATCCACATGAGGCAACCACACACAATCTCCAAGACAACTAGATAGTAGCAAGATCAATACCTATCATCAATCTCTTTGCTCATGTAATGAGGTTAAGAATCCCAAAAGTCAAGACATAGCATGAGGCACACCATGAACTCCTCCAAGTGGACCATAATTCCAACAATGGATGGTTTAAATAAATAGGAACATATAATTCTGCCCCTGAACATATGTCATCTCCAAAATCAACTCCAACCTACAATGAACTAATTCAGCTTCAAATAATGTTTCCTTTCAAAAAATACAAGCACCATATGGGCATAGAATCCACATGACCATGAATGAATGACATATACATTGATAAATACATGGTTGTAGTAGCAACATAATTCCTTATCGTATCTCTCATATGACCATAACATGACCTCATGACTCATGAATAGATAACCCAATGATATGATACAAGTACATGGCTTCATGACAATTCTACATGGATATATCAATAAATATATGGCTTCTATGATCATCTCCTATGGACCAACGACTCTAAAACATAACATAACATGATTTTTAGAATAAAATTATCCCATATATGTGGCTGCAAAACAACTCCATGAAACTCCTCCATAACATTCCTATCAACATAATGACTCAAACCTCTAATGCTTGGACCCTCTACCAACATGAATTATGAATTAATGATGAATACATGGTTGTACTAAATTGAATATAACATCCCATACATGGTTGGTCCATGTCTCAAGTGATCTCTATGCATGTTGATGCATACCATTATTTCCTTATATACATGGCTATACAAAATTTCCAACCAACTTAGCAGTGAAACCAAAAGCATATATATGGTTGAACAAATGTACTACTTTCACTCAGAAAACATATGTAAATTAAAAACAAATAATCGATTGAAAATAATGAAGAATATGCCAAATAATATAGGAAAATACATACCATGCATAGCTCCCCCTTAGCTCAATATACCTGCAAAATGCAGGCTGATCCCGCAGACCTAAATGTGCATGAGGATCAAATGAACCCATCGTAAGTTGCTTCACAAACATGTATTCATCAAATTGTCACATTGCTACCATACGTTCCCCCTGAGGTTATGCATCTCTCATGAAATGTGTAGTCCTATATAAATATGCAAGAGATAATCATGGACTATAGGATGGGATGCTCTTCACTACTTGAAGAGTTTCTACTACTTTCTCCACATGGTATTTAGCTGCTTCTTTTCTTCCTTCACTGGTTTTCTACTAGGTGCTCTTTTTTTGCTTCTTTTTTTATTTTTCCATGAATAATGGGAGAATGAGCAACCTCTTTCCATTAGGCCAAAGCTATGAGATGTGTATCACTCCATGTGGCTAATATATAAAGCAAGAGGATCAAATATTCTCTTGCTCATGCGATATATATACCTTACATGTAATGCTTTTCTCCTCCATTGGTTAGATTTGAAATCAGATGCTTGATGGACAAAAAAGTTACATGAAAAGAAATAACCATAGAAAGCATGATTATACCTATTGGCCAAAGTCCTTGGTTGTTGATATTGTTGTAATATTTGTTGATTATATCTATATATGCTACTCTCTCATTTGGTTGCAACATGTCCAAGCTTTGTAGGAGTCAACCTTTTTCATTAAAGGAATGAAGGGGCTTTGGTTCCTTTGAAATCTTACAGATATACCACGATCCTCTCTTGGATAAAAAGATATTATAAATTTAGGTGCTCCTTAAGGTTTTATTTTTTGTTGTTGTTGGATCTGCTCGTTGATCTGTTGTTGGTTCTCCTTCTTATTTCCTTGGTTGGTACTCTTGTTGTTGGTATTGTTTGCTACAGGGTTCTTGGGTTATTCTTTGTTTTTTTACTTGCATGAAAAATAGACTCACCCTTTTGAAATCCATGACCATATCTATATAATGGTGATTTTTGGATCTCAAGAAAATTGTCCAAGACTACAATGCTCTTCTCCATATTCTGTTTCTTTCTCAAGGACACCACTTCAAATTTCAATCTCTCACATGTTGGCATTATGATGCATGTGTTGTACTTGATGGCAAACAACTCATAGAAGGTCAACTCACTTATATATATCTAGATGAATCTACGGAAGAGATATCAGATGACAATTCTCAGTATGACAAGTCCAAAGGGGGAGATTGTTGGCATTATGAGACAAATGTTGTCCTTGATGGTAAATCACACAAATGATAAATTATAGTGCACCAAATTTATTTGATAAATTATAGTGCAACAAAGTTTCCTTCATGTAGAGAAAATTTCACGCAATTTTATGCAGAGAAAAGTTTATTCCATGTAGAGAAAAGTTCACGCACTTTTATGCAGAGAAATGTTTATTCCATGTAGAGAAAAGTTCACGCACTTTTATGCAGAGAAAAGTTTATTTCATGTAGAGAAAAGCTCACGCACTTTTATGCAGAGAAGAGTTTATTTCATGTAGAGAAATGTTCACACACTTTTATGCAGAGAAAATTTTATTTCATGTAGAGAAAAGTTTACGCACTTTCATGCGAGAGAAAAGTTCACACACTTTCATGATTGGTTCATGGTATTAATCCGACAGTTTTTGATCCTATGGTTTTGGCCCGTGGTATTGCATCCAAAAGTGTTGATCCCAAGTATTGGGTCCATGGTATTGTGTTATTATGGTTTTGGACCGTGGTATTGTGAAAGGCCTAAGACTATAAAAGAGGAAGGAGATCATGTGGCAATGTATCATCTGAATTATTGAATATCTGATAAAGTGCTAGATCTGGAATACTGTGATTGGGTTATGGTGTAGATCTGGATCTGAGCTAAAGAGGGATCTCACCGGTTGATGGAGAACAAGATCTAAGGAATAGATCAGGATCAAATGGTTTGAAATGAACTATCTCTATATATTTGATTATGCTTATTCTAGATCTGTATACTGATGCTTGTAATGATCTGAACTGGGTATAACTTAAGTTTGAAATCGCTGCAATTCATGTTTGAATATTTATAGATCTGTACGCGGGTTGGCTTTGGTGTAAGCTCGTATGTACGCAGGTTTGGTTCATTGTAGTAGCGTATACAATTTGAGCTATGATATTTGAAGTCACAGGTGGTTCTGGTTGTTGATGGGTTTTGATGACAGTTTAAAGGTGTCAGTATTCTGCATATCCTGTTTGGTTGATTGTGTTTAGCTTCAGTATTGATGGATGAGAACTAATATTGGATCAGGATCATAATGACTCATATTTATGTGATCTGATGGACTAGATCTGGGTGCTAACACATATATTATCCTTGTATATGTATTGATCTGGTGTTTGGGTGATTCAGAAGATTGATTGATTATGTGCTTCAATGATATTAATGGATCCAGTATGAAAATTGGATGAAACGTGGCCTTTCAGATTATGTGTTGTGCTTCAGGTGTATCCAGTCTGAAAATGTATGAAACATGGTACCTGGAGGAGAGAAGATTGTAGGTCGGCGCCTACGTACTAGTATCTTAGCTAGTACAAGAGCTAAGGGGGTGGTAGCTCCCTTCTAGGAGAGACTGGAGAACGAGAGAGGGTTGTAGCTCTCTGCAGGTAGAAGCCTGCGTACTGGTATAAGACTGCACCAGTACATAAATATTGTAAAAGGATTTTCTTATTAAGAAGAAGATTGAGATGACTTGCAGCAGGTGGTTTTCTCCCACATTGGGTTTCCACCTTATATCATGGTGTTCATGTGTGTGACTTATGTGTGATGATCTGTTCTATTTTACTGCACTTGTTTACTGTTAATATGGTTGATAATGTTCTAATGCACTCATTAAGGATCAACTAACTGAATCATAAGAAGTTGTAGAAGTAGCATATATGAATCTGAATATGGAAATGAAAAAGTTTTATTGATGTGATAATACTGATTCACCCCCCCCTCTCAGTATTATTTCCAACATCACACTCATTTTCCTTTCATTGGTACTAATCTCTCATACCTTCCTTGACTTTTTATAATTATTTCAATGTAATATGTACACTGGCAATCTTCTCCTTGAGCTTGGACTCCTTATCATCACAGATCTACAATATTTTTTCTTGATCCCTGGATGTAGTTTGTAGTTTATAATTATCATTTCCAAGAACCCTAATAGCATTTGCATTCTCACTAGGCACTTAAACATAATGAAAATTTGAATCATCAAAATTGTAACTCAAAATAAAATTGTTAATATTTATATCTTTCTATTCAATATTTTTTGGTTTCTTCTCATCATCAAATGAATCATTTGCACTAGAATAATAAGACTCTTGTGGCTGATATTCTCGATTTTAGAGGCCCTTCTTCTTATCTTCTTCTTCTTTCTCTTTTTTTCATTTTCCTTATTTCTACTAGTACCATCTCCAAATATGGAATCTAGCTTGTCCCACATTGTTTTGGTGTATTTCGAACATACTAGCCTCCTAAAATCATCATCATGAAGATTATGGTAGATTATACATCTAGCTTGTGCATCCTGCTACAAAAATTCAGGTGCAAGTGGATCCTTGCTATTATCACTCTATAATTTCCCTAGTGTTGTCATGTTGTGTCTAAAGAAATGATAAGGTAACCACAAACCTACTTTTGAGATCAGGATCTAGCCTTCCTAATGCTCAAAGAGGGTTCTCTCTTAATGATTTAACTTTGTTGGATTAATTTATTTTAGGCTAGTTATTTAAGCTTGGTTGGGTTTTGATTTGATTTGGTGGTGGAATCACTAATTTAGATGGATAGATGAATGTCTCTTTACCATTGGGCCATGGAGTCCAAATGTCAAGAAAATAGGACTGAATCAAGTTATGAAGATAGTGTTCATAGGGAAAGGTAGCTAAGTAAATTCAGATCTTTTAGGGTGGATGGTGAAGTGGTTTTTCAATCGAGGTCAAGTAGCAGTTAAGGATTCCTCAAACCAGATAATGAGGGAAATGAAATAGGTTAATCAAAACTAGGGACAAATGAAGAACCCTACTCTTGGTATTAGAACAAAACATCAAAATGAATAACTATTCAAGATAAAATTTACTTAAACAAATTCTGTGGTAACATTCCAATTATTTCATTCAAATTGGAAAACATGTAA
This sequence comes from Pinus tabuliformis, assembly GCA_031772625.1. NCBI lineage: Eukaryota > Viridiplantae > Streptophyta > Pinopsida > Pinales > Pinaceae > Pinus > Pinus tabuliformis. The sequence continues at coordinate 1,847,747,225 of CM062818.1, read as the reverse complement.
GTATGTGAAATACTTAAGAAAATAACAATTTAAAAAATGAAAGATACTTCACTGAAGTGGCACAACACATGAATCCTATAATGCAATGCATTTATTACTTAGTCTAGTCTACTGAATTGAAAATGTTACAATAAACCCTCAGGTTTAGATCAATATAACTATATAAATGATCAAAAATCCACCTCTAATACTTAAAATTATGAAGTATGTATACAAAAAACTATTACAAAATATCCTAAATTGTTTTAGGCAATATTCAAGGGAAAAGAAATATCTTCATGTAAGAAGATAGAGGCAGATATGTAACTGATGCAAGTTGTCCCTCTTTTATTATTTGCTTTTGGCTTTTTTTTTCTATATTATGCTACTTTTTCTCTCTTGTTGCTTACTTTCTCACTAACTATCTCTTATACTGCCTTTCGCTGATACTCTTTCATCTTTAAACTGTATTACGTTTTTACTGTTTTACCTTCATTGCCCTTGACCGCTCTATTTTACCTTTCAACTTCATTGTAAATCATTCAACTTTTCCTAAGACTCTGCATCTGGTAATTTAACATTTACCATTCTTCTGTAGATTTCATTCGTTTCTGAGTATTTTACAAAAGTAGGCTTGTTTATAAGGAGATGTTTTACCTCATGCTGGAGGTAAAAGAGGTTCTCAAAGGTCTGATAAAGTACTTTTCCTGTAGGAATCCCTTTGATGGAGGAACTGTTGGCTTGTTCCTTTGCCACTTCTTGATTTTCTTATCATAGTATTCATGTGTCATCAACCTGTCATTTATCACCAATGGATTAGGTAGACCTTTCTGCCTCAAAGCATCAAATTTCACCATAAACCTGGCTATTTCTAGCTCCATTGTTTGGAATTTCTCTTCAAGTTGTTTCATTAGGTTCCTCTTGGTGATTACCTTCTTTACTTCTAGTATGGTATCAGTTCTGTCAGTGATTCCAAGCTCCTGCAATTCATACTTGTTCTTTGAGTTAAGGAGCTGGATTAATCTTGAGGCTTCTTCTAGCTTATTCCCAAGTTTGGTTCTTACCCTTTGAATCACCTCACCAACTTCTTTGACCAAATCATTTTTCTCAAATATCACTTGTATATAAGGCCAACTATCATTAACAAAGTTAATGATATTGGCCCATAGCTGCTGCTTTGCTTGGTCATGTGGTTCTTTCAATGTTAATTCTTTCCCTAACTTTTGTATTCTCTAAGTCAATCTATTTGACTTCTGTGTTTCATTTTTATGCATGATTTGTGCAAACTTATTTTTATCCTCTAAAACTTTTATTTGTTCCTTAAGCCTATTTATTTCATTGGTTTGGATGGACATATCCTACATAGCTTTGATTAATTTAACTGCTTCATCGCTAGGACAAGCTACTGCTACTGTTGAACCTGTTGTTGATGTAGTTGCTGATGCAATGGAAAGTGTTGTAGCTACTGGAGCTGTTGTGGCCACTGAAGCTACCAAAGTAGAAGGAACTGCTGTAGTAACTGTAGGAATAGTAGTGGCAGTGACTGCTTCTATGCTGCCCTGTTTCTCTTACAGTAACTTATCCATTTCATTTTCCATTTCTTTTAATTGAGAATTTAACTGAAGAATGAGGTCCACCATCTCATCTTGTTGGCTTTCATTATCTAGAACTTCCCTAGTCTGTGGATGTTGAGAAGGAGGCAATTTTAGCTACTTCTTCAATGCAGCAATGTCTTCATTCTTCTTTTTTATGAGATTTTCTGTTGCGTTGATGTCATTTTGACTATAGTCAATCTTAATAACCAAGTCTTCTAGTGATTTAATTCTGTTATCCTTTACTTGTGAGGATGCCTTCTCTAGTTTAAACTGTGCTATGACATTCTCTAGAGAATTTTGAAGCTTTTATACACTCATAGCTTTGTTGTTCATAGTTGAGTATATCATTGTTGGAAATAATACTAAGAGGGGGGCTGAATTAGTATTAGCAAGTCAATAATTTTTCATTTCCGTAATCATATTCATATACGCTACTTCAGTTAGTGAAACTTGTGCGTATATACAAATGTGTTTAAGGCAACTAGCGTATATCCTGCAGACTTAAGATTCAGTTAATTATGTAAATGTTGATATTTAATCAGTGCATCAGAACCATATAAATAGTAACCAAGTGTAGTAAAATCAGAACAGACAATCGCACACAAGAACACCAGATATAAGGTGAAAACTAAATGTGGGTGAAAACCACCTGCTGCAATCATCTCTATCTTCTTTTAAATTATAAACTTCTTTATACAATTTTTGTACTGGTACAGACTTATACCAGTATGCAAGCTTCTACCTACAGAAGGCTACAACCTCGTCTCATTCTCTAGCTTCTCCTAGAAGGGAGCTACAACCCCCTAGCTCTTGTACTAGCTGATATGTTTACTAGTATGTAGGTGCCAGCCTATAGAAGGCTACAACCTTCTCTTTTCTTCCAGGGACCACGTTTCATAAATTTTCAGACTGGATCCATCAATAGCATCATTCAATCATCTGCATCAACCAATCTCCTTTTGCAGCAACCAAAACTGAATCAACCAATCACTTTGACAAATCTTTAGAATGTTGTAACCAGAATACAGTAACCAAAACCCAAGCCAGAATCCAGAACAGTACAACAACAAGCAGAAGTAGCTAAAATATATTTTGTGAGATATACGCTACTTTCTTTTGTCGAACCTGCATGTATATGCACTTTTCTCAAGGTGAACCTACATACAGATCTGCAAATCAAATTTAAGATGTATACGTTGTTTTGAAATGCTGAACCAGCATGCATACGTGCCTTTTCTAAAGTGAACCTGCGTATAGATCTGTAAATGATGATTTAAACTTTACAACAATTTCAAACTTCAGTTATACCCAGATCATCATATTTACAGACTACAACATGCGCCAGTTATACAGATAAATGATCAAAACCACATAAAGATACTTCACTTCAAGCCTTAAGATCTTGACCCATCATTAGATCTTATCCTTCATCAAGTGCTAAGGTTCATCCTTGGTTCAGATCTAGCTATGCACCACAACCCAATAGCTTGTATATTAGATCTTGCTCTTCATCAGATATTCAATTCATGAGTGCCTTTGCCTAATGATCTTCTCCTCCTTTTATAGTCTTAGGCCTTACTCAATACCATGGACCAAAACCACTTAGAACCAATACCTTGGACCAAATACCTGGGGTCAACACTTCGGACAAGATACCTTGGACCAATACCATGGATCAAAATACCATGGACCAAATACCATGGACCAAAACTAAGTTTTCCAACATGTACATGCCTTTCCTTCCATGAAAGTGCATGTGTACTCCATATGTGCCTTTTGGTCTGCGAACCCACATGTACACGCGACTTGGTCAATGGGGAACCTACGTATACCTCTATTTCTTCATTCTATGAGTCTGAACTGTGATCTGTCATCTGAGTGAGTTGCCATCAAGGACAACACTTGTGTCATAGTGCCAAATAAGTGTCATGAAGGGCAAAGGGTTATGCTCCCCCTGAGTACATGTTGAATTCTCTGATATGCTAAAGTGTGCTGATTGAGCTCCATGCTCCCCCTGAATATAAGCAAGGAATGCAAAAAGATGTTCTAAAAGAAGAACATGACTCTATACATACATCATAAATGACCTTCCTAGCACCAATGACTCATACATACATCCATCTCCCAACCAAGTGGGGATATACCAAGTGTTTATACATGTCAAAACAAGAACATTACATCATCCATCCCATGCATAGTGGGGAAACAAAATCGGTCTTTTCATGACCTTGACATTAAAAGATATACATGATATAGAGACCAAATATCTGGAACAATACCATGATAGTTATCAACAACTATCATCAGCAGCATCTGTCAATCACCATCCAGACCAACAACCTTGATCTCCCCCTGAACATGTTCCACCTAAATAAAAAAAGCTGTGGATTTGTACCAAGATCTTGCAAGATAATGCCAACAATGCATTAGAAGAATATGCTCCCCCTATGCTAGATGATCACTGTTAGACCCATATTAGACTTCTTTCATCATGAGTTTGGCCCACTGTTTTTTTCTTCAAACAAACATATATGAAACTATATCCATAGCAACCGGAATATGTACGTGGATACGCTTCCTGGAACTCACGTATAACCACTTTTATTTGAAACGGATAAGTTTTAACAGCAAGATGATGCATCACGTACTCCTAGCTTTTGTCTGAGATATTCAAATGTCTCTCTGAGAAGTGGTTTGGTGAATATATCAGAAACCTGTTCTTTCGAGGGAACATACTCCAACTTGACCTTTTGTTCAACCATTTGTTCACGTAGAAAATGATATTTGATGGGTATGTGATTGGTCTTGGAATGCATGACTGGATTCTTTGAAATATTGATTGCACTTGTATTATCACATAGAATGGAGATGGGTGGAGTACATGTGATCTGAATGTCTTGCAGTGCTTTCAGCATCCAAAGGAGTTGTGTGTAACAAGATGTAGTAGCCACATATTTTGCTTCAGCTGTAGATAATGAAATTGAACTTTGTTTCTTGCTAAACCAAGACACTAATCTAGAACCCATATAGAATGCACCACCACTGGTGCTTTTTCTGTCATCAACGCTTCTTGCCCAATTTGAATTTGTATATGCATGAAGTGTAAGTTCTCTATCTCTAGGATACCATAAACCAAACTTCTATGTACCTTGAAGATATTTCAAAATCCTTTTGATTGCCTGAAGGTGTGATTCCTTTAGGTTTGCTTGGAATCTTCCAACTATTCCTACTGCATGCATGATGTTCGGTTGGGTACCTGTTAGATAAAGCAGACTACCAATCATGGATCTGTAAGTTGGTTGATGTACTGCTACTCGTTCATCATTTGAGCTGAGACTGCATCTTATTACCATTTGGGTACATACTGGTTTAGAATCTTCCATGCCATACTTTTTCAAGATTTGTTTGAGATATTTGGTTTGTAACATAAAAATACCATCTTTATGTTGTTGAACTTGTAAACCAAGAAAATATGTAAGCTCACCAAGTAGGGACATTTCAAATTCTTGCTGCATTACCAAAGAAAAATTCCGACTCATGGCTTTTTCATTGCTACCAAAAATGATATCATAAACATACACAACAAGTATTAGCAATTTATTATTGTCAATATTTATATATAGATTGCTATTAGCTGACCGTTTAAAAAAACCTTGTTGATGGAGATTTTTGTCAAGACGGTAATACCAGGCCATTGGAGCTTGTTTTAGACCATAGAGAGCTTTTCTGAGTCTGCATACAAGTTTTGCATCATTCCCAAGAATGAACCTATTTGGTTGCTCAATATAGACTTCTTCTTCTAAGTCTCCATTAAGAAAGGCAGATTTTACATCCATTTGGTATACTTTGAATTTCTGAAAGCTAGAAAGAGCAAGGAACATTCTTATAGCTTCAATTCTAGCAATAGGTGCAAAAGTTTCTTCAAAATCTACACCTTCTTGTTGAGCATATCCTTTACAAACAAGTTTGGACTTGTTTCTAATAACTTCTCCATTTTCATTCAGCTTGTTTTTGAATATCCATTTAGTTCCTATGATATTCTTATCATGAGGTCTAGGAACTAATTCCCAAGTATTATTCTTTTCAATTTTCTCAAGTTCTTTATTCATGGCTTTGACCCAACATTCATCTTTACATTCTTCACTTACATTTTGAGATTCGGTGGAGGATAGTAATGCTAGATAGCTTGAAGCTTCTGAAATAGTTCTTCTTGTCTGTACACCTGCCTCTTTCTGTCCCAAAATTTGAGTCTCTTGACGATTTTTCTGAACATACCTGGACAGAGTCTTTTCTTCTACTGTTATCTCTTTTTCTGGTGCTTCATTGGTTTCTTCTTCAAAATTTGTCTAATTTGATGTGGAAGGATAATCATCATCTTCTTCATGCTCTTCGGTTTTTATTTGCCTTGGATTTTTCCATGTTTCATCAACCACAACATCAATACTTTCAATAATTTTCCCAAGTCTTTTATTATAACATTTATATCCTTTACATCGGGAAGAGTAACCAAGGAGAATACCTTCATCTACTCTGGACTCAAACTTAACAAGTTTTTCATCAGTCCTTTTGATGTAACATTTGCTTCCAAAAACTTTGAAGTATTTTATAGTAGGATTCTTACAATACCAAAGTTCATGTGGAGTTTGAGTGCTGTTTACCCGAACATTTTCTTTGTTCAGAATAGTGACGACAACAAATGCAGCTTCACCCCAGAAGGTTGTAGGAATTCCAAACTCATCTAGCATAGCATGAGCCATTTGTTGAACAGTTCTATTCATCCTTTCTACCACTCCATTTTGCTGAGTCCTTGTGGTGGAGAATTCCTTTTTTATTCCATGTTCTTCACAAAAGTCGAAGAATTCATCCAAGGTAAATTCCCCTCGATTAGATCTGAGGCATTTGATTTTGCGATCTGATTATTTTCAACCAAAGCTTTGAAGGCTTTGAACTTTTCAAATGCTTCATATTTATGCTTTAGAAGTCTTATCCAACATATTCTGGAAAAATCGTCAATGAACAATATAAAGTATTCTTTCCATGAGGTGACGTTTTCCTTGATGGTCCACATAAATCAGTATGAACAAGTTCAAGAGGCTTATTAGTTGATCCTTCTGTTGTTGGGAGAAGTATCCATTCAGAACGCCCCTATCCCACTCTAAGGTGTGATAGTGCCTTAGCAACAAACAAGGAAAACTATTTTCGTATTCTTCTTTATGAAATGTAAACGAAGAGGAAGGATGTAACTAACCTGTGTCTTTCGCTAGTTTGTTGATCCAATCGCTCTCCTCTTTGTTCGCTTCCCACTGCTTGCTCCCTCACTGGTCCAGCTTCACCAAGTTCCTGCAAGATCACAGAAGAGGAAACTACACAAAAGACATAGATTTACATTCATAAAAAGCTTAAGATCAGATTAAGCTAAACATGCAAATATAACAAAACATCATTGATACACAGCATGTAGGAGAAACTCAAATAATTTTATTGATATGATAAGAAAGTCCAAGAGGAGATACAACCAAGTGAGTCCCGATCCAGCATCTACCTCCCAGCAAAGGAATCCCTTCCTCTCCTCCAACAAAGCATAAATCACCCAATGCACTAATCTCAATCTCAAACCAACAACAATTCTCTGCAAAGTACAAAATTCCAGCCTCTGGATCTCTGGGATGAGGGATCCATATATAGATGTAAGCAGAGAGGATGAGTCAGCTTATGTTTTGACTTGTGGCTTCTCTCTGTCAGTTCTTGCTTCCACTTGGAGGCTGAGAGCCTCTTACTCATCACTGGTCGAATTCATTGAGGCAAGTGTCATTGAGGAAGATTCTGGAAGCTTCCAGTGTCTGTACACCTCGCGGAATGACACTGCCATTTGGCATTTCTCGCTCAGCGCACCCTGGTAGTGCATTTAGGTGCGTTGCAACGCACCTAGCTAGTGTACTGGGGTGCATTGCAACGCAGGCAGCTAGTAGAGCATCTGAATTGATCCTGATTTGACTAGTTCTGAGTGGTTTTTGGTGGAGAACTTCTGGGAGAAGCTGTCATTGGTTGACCTTGTTCCTTTAGGGGTAGGAACAACACTTTTAGGGACTTTGGATCCCTTGGATTATGGACATTTCATGCTCAAAGCTGTAAGGCACAAAAATGTCTATAACAGTTGCCCCCTAAAGTATGAGGCCGTTTATCGGGTGAAATGCTTTATTAGGAGGATCCGAAGTTCTTTCAATGCTGGGAGGAGACCTGTAATAAGATACAATACAATACATTAATTTTCATACTGTTTTCATGATCTAGCTGAGGCGGGCATTCCCATGCCAGCTTTATAAATTCATTTTTATGTACATAGGACAGACAATCGTCTGATGGTAGACTGATGATCTTGATGAAATCATCATCCTTTCGGTAGGATGATTATCTGTGCTGCAATGTTGTACATGTCAATGTCTTTATTTTTCCTGAATATATATCGCAGCCTGGATGGATGAAACTAGATTCGGGGTCTTCAATCTCGTCCGATCGTCACTCTAAGTACAAGTCGATCCATGTGAGAAATGTTTTGAAGTCGAACATGGAAAGACATCGCTTGATTACCAGTCAATGATGTAAACTGTTAACAAGCGCGAGAGGAATCACCGATAATGATAATGACCCTCAAGGTACTGCAGTACAATTCACGTGGTGTGAATAAAGGACTTGGCGTCAAACACCACGCAAAATCTTTCGGTCGAAGGTCATTGATGTATACCTGTCGTCGGAAGTGAGAAACTTGCCATTGAGGCATGCAAGCTTCAAAGTACTGAAGGGGTGTTCCTAGATCAACTTCTTGGATAATGAGCTGATGTCGACAAGAAGCAATCCGTCAAAGGAGGGCCTTAATGTATCCCACATCAGTGACACAGAATGGAGCAAATGATTTTGATGGAGGTGAAAACGATCTGATGATATATGGTTCAGGGTGGCGGTCATGAAAGAATGAAGTATAATGTATGGTAGTGGATGGGACACGGTTTGACTTCTCTGGATGACTTCTCTTGAACATATCGGCGACACTTGTATGATGGATTGGTAGCATTTACCCCAAAGGTGGATGGTATGGCGAGACCATGGTGATGTGACCGGTGAATGAAACAACCCAACCCGACTCAGGCACGGAGTGGAAGTGTCATGTTCAAGAGCGACTTGCTACCAATAAAGGTTCTTTGAGTTTCTTCCCAATTTTTCCCCAGTCATTGCTGACCAGTACCTCTTTATTTTTGTCAAGCTTGAGGAGGATAACATATGCTTGTTCTATAATTTTCCCTTCGGGCAAACCCATCGCTATGTTTTAACGAGCCTAGCGATAGTGAAACTCGTTCTCGTCTAAAGACAAGTTTGTCGCTATTAATCTTTTTAACGAGTCTAACGACAAAGATAACTCGGTCCTTTTCATCTTTAGAGAGTCTGAAAAGGTACGTAAAGATAACTCCGGAAGTCCTTTTTCGTCATCTAATCCCTTAAGTCCGAAAAAGTATAAAACAATACAGAAGGGATGAATTTTCGATAGTTTTAACGAGCCGAACAAAACAAGCGCTCGATATTTTTGTGCAATAATCCCTCAGGTCCAAAAAGATTAAAATCTAGAGGAGGGATAGCACTTCCGATCGCTTTAACGAGCTGGAAGGCCAAAACTCGGCAATCTTTTCATATTTTACGAGTCAGATGAAAAGAGCTTAAAGAAGACTCGTCTTTTGAGGAACGAGTGATAAAACGGGTAGCAGCTGATTCCAGGTAAGGGTTGGAATTTTCCAATCACGACAGTGTCACAAGGATGGCTAGTGAAATCACTCTTCGTAGCTGTTCCTCAAAATGGGTAAACAATCAAATGGAGGTGAATGATCGGCCAATGGAAAAGTGGAGGTGACGGTGCAAACACGACCAAGGCTTTAATGGCTGATAATGTTACATTCACGGTGGTTATTTACCGGAGGATAGTTCATTTTTTAACGAGCTTAAACGCAGGTTGAAACATTTTCTCGATCTTATGTTTATTTTTTAACGAGCATGAACTATGTGCTAAAACTGCTCGATAATCCAGTCATATGATAAGAATGTCTCATGTAAGATGCCATTTTTTATGGAGCTTGTGCCTTACAAAGCTTTGCCCCACATCCTTTCGTTATGCAAGTTCGGAAACGACTAATCCTACGAGTTTAAAGGGTTAGCCTACAGGTTTAAAGGGAGGACCTAAAAATTTAAAAAATAAATAGCCGCCCCTTGCTTGCACTCCAAAAGGTTTGCATGCCCCCAGGTATAAAATACGATTTCAAGGTTACCCCTCAATTTGCAGATAAAACATTTGTTCTACCAGGAAAGGCCTACCTCTTTCAGGTTATCCAAAGATTGTCTCATTTGCGCAGCGAACAAAACACTTCTTCGACGATGTCTACCGAGATAAACAAAGGTAAGCGGCGCCGACCCAGCTTACATAACTTTGACAAAAGAATCTTATTCTAGAATAACCCTCTTCCAGCATGGGCGGGGTATAGACTAGTCATATTCTCCCGCGGAAACCTACCTTATACCCAAAGTTTTCCTGCCGAAGCAGACCAGGATGCATGCCCCCTGGGTTCCAGTCATATCCCTCCGAATTACTTGCGCTCATCGGGAGGACGGACTGTGGGTTGAGACATTTCTTGCATGAAGAGACCATTTAGGGATGGTATATGACTATTTGCGATGCGTGATCCGGGAAATGAAAGCCGGTCCACGAGCTTGACCACTCTTCCTTCGTGCGGAAAACACATTACTCTAAAGAGTGAGGAGACGATGGCTCCCATGCAATATATATAGTCTCGTCCAAGGAGTAGGTTGTAATCCAAGGGTCCTTGAACGACCATCACGTTCATTTGAACGGTCTTCCCTTTCAATGTTATGGGCACATTGGGGAGGATCCCTAAAGGTCGACTGGTTCCTTTATCAAAGCTTGTCAGATTTCTCATTTCAGGTAAAAGCGATGGCGAACCAAGCGCTTTCCAAGCAATAGAGGAAAGGATACTCACAGATGCCCCTTCATCAATGATGGTACCAGCCATGACCATTCTGTATATTCGAACGATAATCCGGAATGGTATGCTTGCTGGCAAACGGGGTCTGCCTAGTTGGTTCCAGTCGAAGGATACAACTAGGTTGCTTGGTGGTGGGACCGAGTAGACGGCCGGGTATGGCTCTGACGAACTTCCTTCCTGCGATAAAGGAATGGGTGGATTGCCCCCGTGTTCGTCGGAGTCTGTGTTGATGAAGAGAATTTGGACGGTGTCATCCTTATCCTCTTCAGTGACTGTATCATTCAAAGATAAAACCTCTGAAGGCAAGACCGGGTCAACTACCGCCTCGACCTTTTGACTTTCGTCTGGTATGGATTCAGTTGGTTTATCCTCAATGATAGATGCTTCAGCTGACCACTTGAGAGGGTCAGCTGGATTCTCAACTAACGAAGGACTCGGCAAGAGTTTTTTATATCCAGGAGGAAGTCGTAACGGTGAAACCGGACGATCTTCCAAGACTCTTTTAGCCTCGTCTAAGAAGGGACAACGGTGGAGGGCATGGTCGCCTTCGCACAATCTACAGGGAGGTCTAGCTCTCCCTTTTTGTCCTGGAACTTCACTTTCGCTAGTTGACGGTGTACTTTCAACATGGCCATCAGAGGTTGACGACACCGGATTGTGCAAACAGGGAGACCAGTCCCTTAGTATCCGAGGGATGCAAGGACAATCTCTGTGAAAGTGGTCTCCCTTGCAGATGACACATGGCGATTTAGGCCTGGTCAGTGCTGTGTGTGGATTTTCATTAGACGACACTTGTTTTCCCTTATTTGCCTTTGGCTCCTTCTTCTTTTTCTCTTTCTTCTTCTTTTCCTTCTTCTCCTTAGGAACTTGGTTTTTAGCTTTACCAGTCCCGTCAGATGAAGAGGAAGGAAGAGAGGAAGAATTAGAGGAAGTAGAAGGTTGGTGGGAAATTCTGGACTCGTCTAATTGCTGATTCGACTGTTCAGGAATAGTGGTGTTCTGAACGACATTGGTTGAGAAGAGCCAGACCGGCAAGCCAATTGTCAGTCCTGGAAGCGACAATGTGGCCATATGGGGCGCACCAACATCTCCCCAAGAGGAGAAGGGACTAGGATTTCCACCAAGGGGAATTCCTTGGTTGGTAGGCTCCATTTTTCTCAACGAAAAGATCAACGCAGGAAAAAGGGGTATGTATATTCCGTTTAAAATAAATTTTAGCAAGCTTTGACACAACTTTGTTTTTTCAGTTTTAAAGAGTCGAGAAAAAACAAAAGATGACTCTAGTCGCCTTCGATGTTTTAACGAGCCCGAAGTGACAAATGCTCAGATGGACCTTTTCCGTTAAGGAGTCTGAAAAGGAACGAAAGGGACTGCTCTGGAGTTCTAGGTAGAGGGTGTGCCAAACCAATCGCAAAACCGCAGAATACTTTTTAGGGTACGGGCGGTCAATCTTCCCGAATGCTGTGTTCAATGCATTGCGATTAGTAGGGCGGCCAACACGGCTTCCTATGGATAAAGGTTTTATGCCTATAGGGGTCTCCCAATATATACTCAACGGTACGTGGGAGCACAATCCGTACTGGCACTTATTGTCTCTCAGGAGGAATCACCCAACCATCAGTGAGGCCAATAGTTACCAGGTTTTACGACGTCGGAACACGTCTCTAGCCTAGACCTCTATGTTGTGCGTTAAGTTACAAAGCATTGTTAAGTTCATTCAATTTATTTTAGGTTCATCTTTCTTAGAAGTTTGCCTTTTTGGATCACCACGAGATGTAGATATAATTCCTAAATGCAGTCTAAAGATGATAAGCAAGCTTTTATCTCTTTTCAACAGTGAAAATCCTAGCTACAAGGGGAAAAGAAAGACACAATCTTTTCTCAAAGAGCATAGAGCACACTGTAAATGCACTTTTCCTAAATCAATCCATACAAACTGTCGAAATGAAAATGCACATATGCATGTATTTGTTTTCACTTCCTTAATATTGATGCCTAAAAAGAAAGCTGTTGTACAAATTTGAATTCGATTTCAAGTGAAAAACACAAACAAGCTTCTTTTTGAAATCAAAAAGACGATTACGACACTTTATGATTTTGAAATAAACACTTGTTTCGACACTAGAAATTCGTAAATTCAAACCAAAAGACAAAAGTAAAAGCGTAATCAACTGTCAACAACAAACAAACTCACTCCTAAGATCAAAACGACACTTACGACAGGTCTAGATCTAAGGGCGACAATATGACTAGTTTACTTTTGTAAAGGGAAACTGCAAATGATGTAACAAATACACAAAAACAAATACAGTTTCTTTTATACAATTGAGGTGAAATTAAGGCAAATAAAAGGGGTTCTCAGATAGGTACACACACTGATAACAGGCTGCAAAAATCAGAGACAAAACTGAGAAAAATGAAGCAAAGAACCACAGCTGCACAGGGCAAAGGTTGATTAGCGCACCTGTTGCACAGAGAAACTGAATTGCAGCGCAGGTAGCCCTCTCGGGACCTGCGTTGAAATGCAGAACCTCTTCACAGAGCCTGCACTGAAGCAGAAACGAGAATTGTCTCTAGGTTCTGGGTCACGGTTTGCAGTTTAATCTACAGTTTTTGGCCGGATAAAAGCTATCAATAAGGTACAATTAGAGGGATGATTTAAAGGAGGACTAAGAGCTATCACAAAGGGCTGTCAGATAATTTGTGAGTCAAGTGTTCAGATCATAAACAGGCCCAGTGAATGGACTAGAGTAGCAGATCTCTACTTTGCATTTGTAAATGGCAAATGCAGTTCGATTCGCCACTCCTAAATTTATGAGAAGAACAACAATAGAAACACAAATAAACTAACTAGATACGATCCCTAGCGGAGTCGCCAATTTGTTGTTGGGAAAAGTATCCATTCAGAACGCCCCTATCCCACTCTAAGGTGTGATAGTGCCTTAGCAACAAACAAGGAAAACTATTTTCGTATTCTTCTTTATGAAATGTAAACGAAGAGGAAGGATGTAACTAACCTGTGTCTTTCGCTAGTTTGTTGATCCAATCGCTCTCCTCTTTGTTCACTTCCCGCTGCCTGCTCCCTCACTGGTCCAGCTTCACCAAGTTCCTGCAAGATCACAGAAGAGGAAACTACACAAAAGACATAGATTTACATTCATAAAAAGCTTAAGATCAGATTAAGCTAAACATGCAAATATAACAAAACATCATTGATACACAGCATGTAGGAGAAACTCAAATAATTTTATTGATATGATAAGAAAGTCCAAGAGGAGATACAACCAAGTGAGTCCCGATCCAGCATCTACCTCCCAGCAAAGGAATCCCTTCCTCTCCTCCAACAAAGCATAAATCACCCAATGCACTAATCTCAATCTCAAACCAACAGCAATTCTCTGCAAAGTACAAAATTCCAGCCTCTGGATCTCTGGGATGAGGGATCCATATATAGATGTAAGCAGAGAGGATGAGTCAGCTTATGTTTTGACTTGTGGCTTCTCTCTGTCAGTTCTTGCTTCCACTTGGAGGCTGAGAGCCTCTTACTCATCACTGGTCGAATTCATTGAGGCAAGTGTCATTGAGGAAGATTCTAGAAGCTTCCAGTGTCTATACACCTCGCAGAATGACACTACCATTTGGAATTTCTCACTCAGCGCACCCTGGTAGTGCATTTAGGTGCGTTGCAACGCACCTAGCTAGTGTACTGGGGTGCATTGCAACGCAGGCAACTAGTAGAGCATCTGAATTGATCCTGATTTGACTAGTTCTGAGTGGTTTTTGGTGGAGAACTTCTGGGAGAAGTTGTCATCGGTTGACCTTGTTCCTTTAGGGGTAGGAACAACACTTTTAGGGACTTTGTATCCCTTGGATTATGGACATTTCATGCTCAAAGCTGTAAGGCACAAAAATGTCTATAACACCTTCCTTTCTAGGGAAATGTGCTATAGTTTTCTTACCAAATTGACATGATTTGCATATTGTATTTTCTGGAATGGTAATATCTGGAAGATCACGAACATCCTAGAATCTACATGCCTTTCTTATTTTAGGGAAGCTTAGATGCCCTAATCTTCTGTTCTATAGCCAGTGTTCATCATTTTTTCTTAGATAACACTGTTGTTGTACTCCCTTGAGTATGTATAAGTTGTTTGGAGTTCTTATACCTTTGATCATTGTTTCTCCTGTATCAAGCTCACAAACAAAACATCCATTTGATCGAAATAGTACTTCATTTCCTTCATCACACATTTGACTGACACTCAACAGGTTATGCTTTAGACCATCAACATACATAACATTCCCAGCTTTAACTTTTTCTTTTAAGAGAATAGAGCCTTTACCTTTTATGACAGTAGGAGTGTCATTTCCAAATGAGACCTTCTTTTCCTTTTCTAAGGCATTATATGAATGAAGTTTTTCTTTGCTATCTGTCATGTGTTTTGAGCATCCACTGTCAATGTACCACTAATTTTCTTGTCCTTCTGCATATAATGTTATACCACATCTTTCTATTTGTGGTTCTTTCTTTCTCCATATTTTTGGACTTAATGAAGTTTTCTCCTTCTAAGATGTTTGCTGAAATTTACTCGTGTATTCAGATTCTTCATGACCGAAATTGTTACAAATAAAGCATTCTATTTCATTTTCAAGAAGAGAAAAGTTATTGTAGGTCCTTTTCATGATCCCTGTCACATTACTTCGATTTTGTGCTTCTCTAGTCATGATGGTTTTGTAAGAAACACATTGAGAAGCTTTGTGTCCAAAGTTATGACATGAAAAACATTGGCCATTAAAGAAGTTCCTGCGATTATTGAATCTACTGACCTAGTGATTGTAGTTTCTATTGATGTTCATTCTTGAAGCAGATTGAGTATGATTTACCTGAGGTTGGTTGTAGCTTTTGTTCATCCTTGAAGTAGATTGAACCCGATTTACTTGGTGATTTGTTTTATGCCTTTGCTTGTTAAACTGTTCACTGCTCTTTGTTGCATCAAGATATCTTTTGGTGGAGGTTGATGGCTTCTGTGATTGAGATGCTTCTTCAGTATATCCAAGACCTATCTTTATCAAAGGAGAATGCTGCACTTTGATAATTTCATTTAATTTTATGATCCTTTAGCAAATCTAAGATTGAGAGCTTTTGTTTTCTCAATATCCTTTCTTAGTCCCACAATTTCACATTCTAGTTTTTCATTATGTTTTTCTCTTTCAGCAAGTTGGAACGTTAATGTATCTATAATCATATTCTTTTCTTCTAAAAAAATTTTGAGTTTAGAGATGTCTTCATAAAGATCATATTCATCTAAAGTATCTAAGAAATTATCATCTTCAAAAGCCATCAAAATTCTATAGTCATTACTATTTTCATCTTCATCACTATTAGATAGACCATCGCTATCTTCATGCGTATAGTAGCTTTTCTTACTTACACTTTATTTTCTATTCCATTTTGCTGATTCTTTACCTTTATCAAGCTTATCTTTATGAGGAAATTTGGTAGCATAATGACTGACTCTTTCACAAGCAAAACATTTGAAAGGTAGTTTACCTCTGTATCTTTCGGAACCCTGTTGAAGGTTTTTGACAAAGTTTGATTCTTCCTCTCCATTTGAAATATGTCCTGATTCATTGAGTTCTTCTCTTCCTGAAGATTTAAATGCAGCTTCTCTCATATATGATGGACCTCCTTTTCTCATTTCGAAAGAAGTTAAGATTTTGTGCAACTGTGTCATAGTAATAGTCCGAAGATCTTGCTTTTCTTCTATGGTAGATACTTTTGATTCAAACTTAGCAGATAGGGATCTTAAAACCTTTTCAACTAAAGTGACTTTTATCTCTTCACCCAAATTCTTCATGCAATTAAAAATCTTGTCTATACATAAGAAGTAACTAGCTATACTTTCATCATTGTGCATTTTGATAGTTTCATATTGAATTCTGAGAGTTTGCAGTTTTTCACGTTTTACCTGAGTGTCTCCTTCATAGCTTAGAATGATCTTTTCCCATATTTCTTTGGCGGATTTGAGATGCATAACTTTGACAAAATCTGATTGTGACAGACTCGCCAATAATGTATTGACAACCTCGGCATTGTTTTCATATTGCTTTTTACCTGCCGCATCTGTAGGAATTGCTGATGGAAATGTATATCCTCCTTCCATGATCTCCCAGACATCTCTTCCAAGAGATTGAAGATAGGTTGTGGTTCTTACCTTCCAAAAAATGAAGTTTCTCCCATCAAATATTAGTGGTCTGATGGATCCCTCTTTTTTGTGGTTACTCATGATGATGGATCTTCCTTCAAGTGATAAAGCTTCTTCTGAAGGACCTCCTGTGATAGCAATTGTTGGAAATAATATTAAGAGGGAGGGTGAATCAGTATTAGCAAGTCAATGATTTTTCATTTCCATAATCAGATTCATATACACTACTTCAATTAATGAAACTTGCATGTATACACAAATGTGTTTAAGGAAACTAGCATATATCCTGCAGACTTAAGATTTAGTTAATTCTTCATATGTTGATCTTTAATCAGTGCATGATAACCATATAAATAGTAACCAGGTGCAGTAAAAATAGAATGGAAAATCATGCACAAGAACACCAAATATAAGGTGGAAACCCAATGTGGGTGAAAACCACTTGCTGCAATCATCTCTATATTCTTTTAAAATAGAAACTTCTTTTTACAATTTTTGTACCGGTGCAGACTTATACTAGTACATAGGCTTCTACCTGCAGAAGGCTACAACCTTCTCTCGTTCTCCAGCTTCTCCTAGAAGGGAGCTACAACCCCCTAGCTCTTGTACTAGCTGATATGTTTACTAGTATGTAGGTGCAACCTATAGAAGGCTACAACCTTCTCTTTTCTTCTAGGGACCACGTTTCATAAATTTTCAGACTGGATCCATCAATAGCATCATTCAATCATCTGCATTAACCAATATCCTTTTGCACCAACCAAAAATGAATCAACCAATCACTTTGAAAATTCTTCAGAATGTTGTAACCAGAATACAGTAACCAAAACCCAAGCTAGAACCCAGAACACTGCAACATCAAACAGAAGTAGCTAAAATATATTTTGTGAGATATATTCTTCTTCCTTTTGTCAAACCTTTGTGTATACACACTTTTCTCAAGGTGAACTTGCGTACAGATCTGCAAATCAAATTTAATATGTATACACTATTTTGAAATGTCGAACCAACGTGTATACAGACCTTTTCTAAAGTGAACCTACGTAGAGATTTGTAAATTATGATTTATACTCTACAAAAATTTCAGACTTCAGTTATACCAAGATCATCATATTTACAGACTACAACATGCACTAGTTATATAGATAAATGATCAAAACCACATAAATATACTTCACTTCAAGCCTTAAGATCTTGACCCATCATTAGATCTTATCCTTCATCAAGCAGTAAGGTTCATCCTTGGTTCAGATCCAGCCATGCACCACAACCCAATACCATGTATATTAGATCTTTCTCTTCATCATATATCCAATTCACGAGTGCCTTTGCCTAATGATCTTCTCCTCCTTTTATAGTCTTAGGCCTTAATACCATGGACCAAAACCACTTAGAACCAATACCTTAGACCAAATACCTAGGGTCAACACTTCGGACAAGATGCCTTGGACCAATACCATGGATCAAAATACCATGGACCAAATACCACAGACCAAAACTAAGTTTTCCAACATGTACTCACCTTTCTTTCTGTGAAAGTGCGTGTGTACTCCATACGCACCTTTTGGTGTGTGAACCCGCGTGTATTGTATTGGTCAATGGGGAACCTTCATATACCTCTATTTCTTCATTCTGTGAGTCTAAACTATGATCTATCATCTGATTGAGTGGCCATCAAGGACAACACCTGTGTCATAGTGCCAAATCTACGTCATAATGCCAAAAATCATTTCTCCTGCTTGCTTATGAAACTCAATTTGATATATAGGATGAACATTGTTGGCCAAAAGTTCAAGTTTTGTTCTTTTGTAATTTTCTAATGACTTAGGATGTTGTATTGTGGGCTACAAAAAGGTCATCTGCATTTTCCCTATTTTAAGGTCAAAAGCTAAAAGTTACGTATTCTGATCACTAAAAGTCCATTTGCAATATTGGGCATAGGTTTCAGCTTTCAATGCTTCATTTCTCAACTTGATTTCTTTATATTTCTCCATTATGTATTTTTCTTTATCCACTGGTTTTCTTGATGAATGGACTTCAATACTATGCTACTTTTGAATAATCTGAGTATTAGAGGTTGAAGACTGATGAGTTTCCTCTGAAATTGCTGGAGTTGTATTCTCTTTTACCATTGTGTCAGTATCAATGATTTCAATTGCCTCAACTGTCTCTTCTTTCTCATTTATAGTATTTAGCTTGGGCTTCTTCCTATACATAATTTTGAATTTGTCATCTGTTGTATATTTGTTTGAGCAAGAATCTTCTTCCCTAGTCCTTTTTTCATTTTGTCCTGTCAGGCTAGAGTATGTAGAATGAAACTAGTATCCATTTGTTTATCCATTTTCATTAAGGTGTTTTCCAACCACTCTAACTGGTTGGCATATTTTTCAATCTCTGGCTTGGAATCATGCATAAAAGGTCTCAATTTAAATTTGAGTCTCAGTGTGTTTATGACACCTAAAGGATCATACTGCCATTTGAAACTATTACTGAACTTCATTTCCTGTAAACATTTTTTCTGCTTCTTCTCCAACTTCCCTATTATTTTAGATAAAAGGACCAAGATGGTTCTTGATTTTAAACTGTGTTTTCTTGTTGGCCGATACAAAACTCACATCATCTAAATTTATGATCTGCTTGATATAATCTAATGCAAATATCCTCATGGGGAGATATTTGGGCATCTTATATGGAGTGAGTTGACATCCATACACCCTTACTTCAGTGTGGTTTTGGTATAAATGCTAGTCCCCTATTCTATTGTGTTTGGACAAATGTAAAACTGTCTTTATCTCATCACCAACCTTGGGTTGATTACTACTGCTTAGCATGTTAACCACTGGGTGAACAAATGAATCAATGAACTCCTTGTAGCTTAAAGCAGTGGAATATTTTTGGATTAAGGGTGTCCAAAAGATGATAGATCTAGGATGGCCCTTAGTGTCTAGGTTTTGGATGTTAACTATAAAACTTTCTCACTAGAAGTATAGAAACATATGGAACAATACTGAAGAGTATTTGAATACTCTTTCATGTGGCAATCTGATCGATTGATCGTAGATTCTATCTGCTAAGAATTAGGAAAAATGGAAAACTGTAGCTGGAGGGTTTCCTGGCAAAAAATAGAAAGGAAACCAAGTATAGGCTCTTCTACCTGTTCATTAGTGGTATATCCTAGAATATAAGGTAGCATGGTTAAAATCTGTCTAGCCCTTTTAGAGAAATGGTGGTAGAATATGGAGGGCTGTCTGTAGGAACTTGGACCTTTTCTAGGAGGAAAGTCTAAAAAATTTGGGATCTCTTGGGAAGGTTCAGCTTTAAGTATAGATCAAGTAGGTTTTCAATAGAAAATGGGGCTTCATTAGGCTTTGGCTAGATCTGCAATATTTCATTTATTGATATTGCAGTGATTGTGAACAAAATTTGCTGGTTAGGAGAAACTATTGCTCTTTGACTTGGGATATAGCAGAGTTGGCATAGGTGGATGATTTCAAGGAACTGGTATACCTGTGGGAACAAGTATTTGGGAAAATTTGACTCCCATAGATGAATATCATCATTTTGGTTAAGGAATTTGTTGCTTCTCCAGTAGGGGAGTTTTAACAAATTGCTAGGGGAGGATGTATCTTTGATTTGGAAATCTCTATCAGCTAATGGGAGGTGGCCAACATCTAGGTGAGGAGTTTGCAGGGGTTTTGCATCTAGAATGCTTTGGGAAGCCATAGATTTTTTTAATTTTATTCAATTTATCAGTACTTGGCTTAAGAAGTAGGCTTAGGACCTCTGGAAAGATAAATACATTCTACTAACAGGATTTTGGATGCAACAGTGTAGGTCGGTAAGGTTTTTAACTTGGTTCAATTGATTAAATTTATTAGGAATATTGTTCAAAGCCTAAGAATAGGCCTTCTGGTGCTTTAGAAATACTAGGAAAATGAATATTTGGTATGCAGAAAGGTTCTCTGGGGGCAGCGGAGGCTTTCTATTGGCGTCAAATGATCTTTATACTGCTCCAAATAGGAGTCGGAAAAGGTTCTTTTCGGTATTTTTTAGCAAAATAATAGTGAAAATATTTTAAAAGGGCAACTTATTTCGTTTTTTAACCAACTGTGGTTAATTTTAGGCACGGGGTTAATGGGAAATTTCATCAGACTCGAGGAGGCATGTCAGCTGGATAAGTCGTTCTTGCGGACAAGACCGACCTCCATAGTAGCTAATGATATCTAGCGACAAGCAAACCAAACAAATTCTATCTTTCTCTAAATATGCAATTTATAGAGAAAGGCAATCAAGTGTTTTAGGCCTACCTTGGGTCTAATGCAAGTTTGTGGAAGCCATGCTCCGTTGATCCAAATGAGCTCCCTTGTAAAGAATCTGCAAACACAAACAAGACCACACATTAATAGCACCTGAAAAGCCAATTTAATAAAGAATATTTATCATGATGATCAAGGAATTCATGAAACAAATCACATAAGAAAATTTGTTGAGAAAAATGAATCTGATTGTATTAACTTTAACAAAAAAGAACTTTACAACCTTGGTACCTTGATGTTGTACAAGCTCCTCCCAGGGTCCAGCAAGAATCTCCTCTACTTTGACAAGTTTCACTCTCTTCCCAATGAAGCCAAAAGGTATGTAATCTCTCCTCTCAAGCTTAACTAGGAAGTCTCAATTCCAACAGCATTTACCCTCAAAAATGTTCAGCTTATAACCTCTCTAGCAACCAGCCCAATGCCTTAATTTATAGTGCGTTGGAGGGAAGTTACTAGGTCCACCTTCAAAGGGATAAAGCCCTCCTTCAAAGGGATAAGCTCCTCTCATCAAGGGATTAGCTCCTTCAGTTTTGGGATGCATGAACCAACTAGGAGCAAACCATCCACGTCAAGATTCCTTCTAGAATCATCCAGAATTAACCACAAGTGAGTTTTTAAGAATAAACTTGTGCCTTTTTTACTTTCATAGGGGTCCGCACCCACTCCTTTAGGGACAGAGTGGGCAGGTCCACAGGTAACATGAACAAGGGGTGCGGGACTGCAGGCAATAGTGAGAGAAAGTGCAGAACCAAAGCTTTATTGATTTTTAAGGTCTTTCTCTCATTTTCAAAGCTTGACATGAAGAGCTGAGGTTTGAGACTTGCTAAGGAGGACAATATGAATGATGATAGACCCATACTGACTGCAAATAGTGATGGTGACAATATTTTGTGTAACAGATTTTCCCCTAAAGTGTGAAGTCTATAGTAGATGAGGATTTCATTGATCATCTAAGAAGAGTGAAGTACTTTATCATTTCGAGGATCATCTTGTGGAGAGCCTGGTTGGAACCTATAAAAACATTTAATGCAAAATATATATATGAGATCATATCATCGCTGAGGTAGGCATTCCCATACTCAGATCAAAACTGACTAGAAAACTAACTACTGCTCTGATATAAGAATGATCTTGTAATACATAACAAGTATAGACACATGTAGACACAGTATGGACGCAGCCATCTGTTTATGAATAGTCCACTATATATTGAATACAAAATTCCTCGTAGCCTGGATGGTGGAAACTAGATCTAGGGTATTGATTTCTACTTCCAGAAATAGTACAATTCTATCCATGTGAATGAACGTGTCGAAGTCGAACATGGTAGAAACCACTTGATTACTAGTCAATGATGTAAACTATTAACAAGTGTGAGAGAAACCACCAGTAATGTCAATGGCTCTCAAAGTACTCAGTACAATCCATGAGATGTGAATAGATGTGTTGATGTTGAACATGTCACGGAATCCTTTGATCGAAGGTCAATGATGCAACCTATCATCGAAGGCGAGAAACCTTCCATTGAGGCAAGCAACTGCCAAGGTACTAATCATTTATAGACCATCTTTCTAGATAATGAGCTGAAGTCGATAGAAAGCGATCCGTCGTAGGCAAGCCCACAACACGAAATCATAGATCAAGTTGGAAGAAATTTAGTTGCAAGGACTGACTCAGGGATGGTCAAGATGGATGACAGATATTTTGCAGATGAATGGTTTATTTGCACTGACCTCTTGAACACATAACGACACAGGAGATGGTTTGGTGATAATTGACCCAAACTTAATACCCAGAAACCGGCTGAAGACTTTCAATATGGTTTGATCAACTGTTAGGCAAAGGATTTCCCAACCTAGGTGAATAAAAGTGTCGTGTTCAAGAGTGGTTACAAAGTATGACAAACAAGCTCATTTTTCTCTCTTTTCCCCCACCATTTCTGGCAAGTACCTCTTTATTTTTTACAAGCTTGAGGAGGATAACATTTGCTTGATTATAAGCTCATCCTTCGAATGAGTCCAACTTATTTTAAATTCAAACCATAAGAAGGAGTGGTCCGTTCCTATTTGTAATTGAACAGGTCCTTTACTATTAAATTTTAACGAGTCCAATATAGGAGAAACTCGGCTTTTTTCAATTTTATAGAGTCTGAAAAACTTAAGAAGACTCCATGGTTGTCCTTTTTCGTAAATTTGTGTCTCCCAAGCCCGAAAAGGTATAAAATAATACTTGAGAGAACCGATTGATCATTACAACCAAGGAGTACTTTTCATAATTAGTGCCTCTGATCCGAAAAAGTAAAAAAGCGATCAATGACACGTCGTTTTGTAACCAATATCGAATTTGAAACGACAAAAATCTGGCAATATTTTCATGTTTTTACGGTGAGAAAAGGGCTGTAAGTGGACCGTCTTTTTAGTTCCATTTTAACGAGCTTAAAAGGAAAAACTTGGCAATCTTTTCATATTTTAGGAGTCAAAAAAGAGCTTAAAGGTGACTCTAACGTTTTTTGTCGAAAATGACCAATTTTGCCTGAAAAATCCATTATCCTGCACAAAAACTCAAACATTACTCATACCTGCTTAAAATGGATAAAAATGCTTCAAAAGTTACCTCTTTAAAGTGAAAATAAACAAATTAAAAACTCATTTATTCAAAAAAGCTTATAAAAAGGGCTTTTGTAAATTCATTTTTACCATTTGACTTCAGAGTGAGAAAAGAGAGCTTTTGGTCAAAAACATCCCGTGAAGATTGCGGAAAATCCGTCCATTAGAATCGAATGTCGTCTCCCCTAGGTAATCCACATCATCTTACTCTTTCATTTTATCCATTTAAAAATTGTTTTTAGGGCTTTATTTTGTTTTTTAGGAAATTTTTAGGTTAAAACCCGCACGCGGGGATCCGCAGGCATAGCACAGGAAACCTGTGGACCCTGACTTTTTCGTAAAAGGAAAAAAGTTAGGGGTACGCACTTGTCGTGAAGGCAAAGTGCAGACCCACGGACTGTCTCTAACAAAGAGGGTGCAGTCCCTGCAGCAAAGGTTTTTAACCCTAAATTTTACAAATTCCACCCAAGAATTCTGATTTTAGATATTCTAATCTGCCTTTTTATTGAATGTAGGGTATACATCATGCTTGATTGGTGAGAACGGAGCACAAGGATGTAGATCTCACCACGATAAATCATCAACCTTCGATTGATGTATTGAAGGCATGCGGTTTATACAAATTCTGGGCCATACCTGGCATGAGGGCCCAGGTGGACTTTTTGCAGTGGCTGGTAGACAGATGGAATATACAAGACCAGTGCTTCTTTATTGGTGGCCACCAGCTCGAAATGGAGTTGGAAGACATTTACTTTTTAACTAGTTTTCCTAAGAGAGGTGAACATTTGACTCTATTCGGGACTAGGCCGGGTGGTCAGTCTATTGATAGCCTCCGGGTAGAGTTCTGTAAAGACCAAACTAGAGACAAAGGGATAGATATCAAAACCATATCCCTTCCTGAGCTCAAAGTGATTGCGTTTACTGTTACCAGGCTCTGCGGAAGTGCAACACTACATATAGCCACTAGATCCCAAATGCGGATGGCACTAGACTGCTTTCGAGGCACCATCTTCAACTGGTGCGATGTTGTGTTGGCTCATATAAAAGGCCAACTGACTAGAGCAAAGAACGGAAACCTGAAGACCTTTGGATATGGTGCTTTAGTTATGAGCTTTGGCCTAGAGAGGGTTCCAATGTTGGTCCCATAGCATCTTACCGTTGGAGCTGGACTTCCCCGAGAGCCCAAACTGACGCGTTGGGTGGCAGTTATGGCCCGTCATCCTGAGGAGGGAACATAAGTCGTTCGATTCAATCCTGAGTATTTTCATTGGTTGGAGAACCAAGTTTTTGCTATTCAGGACTTTCGTTATGCTGGGGTAGATTATCGCGGTGACCCAGACATGGATCTTCCACTAGGAGAGCAATGGGATGACTCAGGTAAAATCATTTTCAACATTTTCTAAGTTTTTTTTTTTTTTGTTTTTATCTCGTCCCAAAATTGATAGTAAAAGTTTCAAATGTAGATGTAGGCCCACGGCAACCAGCCACTCTCCGGCCCTATGAGAGGAAACAACCAGTTGCAGCAGCACCATCCCCACAGGACGAATCTGCAGAGACCTTGGCCGAATTGGAGAGTCATCTAGAGCATTTGACAGCAAACATTCCAGAGACCAGCATATATGACATTCCTCTTAGGCTACAACACTATGTGATTGGGGTCCCAGGACCTTTTAGGAGGTTCCTTTGTAGGGTGGCTCATACAGTGGTTTCTTATCGTGATCATCACCAGTGATAGGATGATCGCCTGTTGTAGACACATATGACATTTTTTCTTTTTGTATTATCATCTTTGTTGATCATAAGGTGTTTCTCAACCTATGATCGAAGACGATGTATATTTGACAAACTTCTATGCTATACTATATCACTATTACCGGCTTATCTTGTAAAACATGTTATGGAATGTTTTTAAATTTACTTGTATGATTATTGCAAATGTCTACTTAACATTCGAGAAGCAATTGCATCTGCTAATGTATTTAAATATCTTGGAATATGCTGATATTCAATATAGTCAAATTCATGTTCCAAGAGACGAACTCTCAAAAATAATCTCAATAACATTGGATTTCTAATGGTATATACTCTATTAAGCTGTAATACAATGAGTTCAGAATCTAACCTCACTATCAAACTTTGAATCCAAAATGAGATAGATTCAGATAATAACTCAATCACTGCACTATACTCGGCAATGTTTTTTGTTGTTTGACCAAGGCTTACCCCATGCATAGATACCAACTCATCAGAGGGTGAATAGATAACCCAAGCTATGGAAGAAATGTTCCGTGTATTATGACAAGCACCATCAACAAAACCAATGTATGTTTGGAGAGGTGTCAACATCTACAATATCAAGAGTAAAATCAAGATAAGCAGGAATAATGACAAAAAACACTCTCTAAGCTAAGCACACTTTTTAATCTAAAACACACCAGCTAGAAAGAAAACTATCCTAACTAAAAATCTCCACACCCATATTTAAGCATAATACCTCTTCAGGTAAAGACCATTTCTGGGTTTACCTAAAGAGACCCCGTCAAAGTCTACCAATTCAAAGGCCCCTTTTTCCAGCTTTCGCTTAACAACATAAGGACCATGCCACATGGGAATAAATTTTCCAGCGCCTAATTTATCATTTTCTTGATCGCACAATAAGACTAGGTCCCCTTCCGAAAAATTACGAGGGGTAACATTTTGATCATACTGAGCTTTAATACATTTGGCATGAGTTTCGATTGCTAATGCAACATCACGTCAATTCTCATCTAGTTGAGCCAAGTACAACAAACGTTTTTCCTCTTCAGAAGTGGCTGGAAGTAATTCGATGGCCATTTTCAATGACAGGATTTTGCATTCAATGGGTAACACAGCTTCCAGACCATAAACTAGTTGGAAATGAGTGAAACCTGTGGACGTTTTTACTGGGGTTCGATATGCCCAAAGTGTTGAAAATAGCATGTTATGCCAATTTTACCTATGAATCCCAATGATTCGTCGGATCATGATGACTAGAACTTTGTTGATGGCTTCTACTAGACCATTAGCCCGTGGATAATATGGAGTTGAACTATTGTGACATAGGCCAAGTTGGTCTGTATGTTCAGTCATCATAATATTTCGAAAATGACGCCCATGATCAGTGATAATCACTTGTGGAACACCAAACCTAGCAATTATATGATTGAACATGAAAATCGCAGTAGTTTTGTCGTCTGCCTCAAATGTAGGCATCGCCTCAGCCCACTTGGTAAAATAATCTACCGCAAGGATGATATACGCATGCCCCCCGGCCGAGTGAGGGTTACATGTAATAAAATCGATACCCCATTTCACAAAAGGACCGACGACAATTATAGGGTGGAGAGGAGCAGGTGGAGCGCACATCTTTAGATCAAAAATTTGGCAATTGTGGCATTTTCAGACCGCGTTAATACAATCTTTAAACAAAGACAGCTAGAAATAGCCAACGCGCAATATCTTTTGGGCTGTGGCAAACCCAGACATATGAACACCACACACTCCAAAGTGACAGTCATTTAGAACCCTTTCAGCTTCCTCATGAGTTAAACAACGTCAAAAAACGGAGTCCACCCCACGACGATAAAGTGTATCTCCAATAATTTTGAATTGTTGGGACTAGAAACGTATTTTCCAACGTTCTGATCTTGAAATTTCTGGCCGAAAGGATTGGGTCTAGAGATAAACGATGATATCTCCATACCATGGATCTAAAGTGCTATTAGAAACAAGGATTCGTCTGCAATGAGCTCCTCCACCACAGTTTCTGTGTCAGCACGCGGGAAGTCACACATCAACTCCGCAAAAACTAAAGATTTCTTTGACTTAGACTTTTCAAATTCCAAGTCGAACTCCTGCAGGATCACAATCCATTTGGAGTACTTACCCCCTAGAAAATTTTTGGTCAAAATATAGATCATAGGGTTGCAATCGGAAATTACTGTAGTTTTGCATAGTAAAATGTAATGACAAGAACGTTGGACAGCTTGAACAGCTGCCAATGCCAATTTCTCCACATGTGAATATTTTAGCTCAGTTGGATTTAAAGTGTGACTAAGGTAATATATCACATGTTCAGTACCGAATTCATCTTCCTGAACTAACACCATTCCAATGGTGGAATGCGAGGCGGTGAGATATAAGAAGTAGTCCTAGTTGTAGTTGGGAGGATGCAATAACGGTGCATGGGTCAATGCATGTTTTAGTGCATCAAAAGGTTTATCAGCTATCTCATCCCAAAAGAATGGAGTATTCTATTTCAACAATCGGGTAAAACCCTTTGTGATCTCGGCGTAGTTAGGAATGAATCGACGTAAAAAGTTTTCTTTCCCCTGCAAACTTTGGAGTTGGCGAAGACTCGAAGGAGGAGGCAATTTGACAATAGCTTCAACCTTCAAGGGATCGACGTGAATGCAGGCTTTCGAAACAACGAACCCCAGTAACCGACCTGTTTCTATACAGAAAACACACTTGTGTGGATTCTACCTAATTTGATAATGCCTACACCTCATAAATATTTCTCGTAAATGGATGAGATGATTAGCTCGATGTAATGAATGAGCAGGTAAATCATCGAGATAGGGTTTCACAATGTGATTGATATCATGAAATGCGTAAGACATGGCTCTTTTAAAAGTTTCCCCGGCGTTATTGAGCCCAAAAGGTAATTTGCAATAAGCAAATGTCCCCCATGGACAAATGAAAGCCGTTTTTGGTTGATCGGTAGGTAGAATATTGATTTGATTGTATTCGGAAAAACCATCCATGAAGGAGAATATTTCACTACCGACACAATCATCAATGATTTGATCGATATAGGGAGTTGGGTAATTCTCTTTTGGACAGGCTCGATTAATATCCCTATATTCGATACATATTCTTATTGTTCCTTGCTTTTTGTTAACGGGAACAATATTCGATACCCAATCCGTTAACGGAATTGGATAAATGAAACCTGCTTTGAGTAATTTTTCAAATTCTGCTTTAATGGCAGTAGCTTTTCACGGGTGGATCTGACGCAAGCGTTGTTGGACGGGTTTAGCATCCGCGTAGGTTTTGATTTCATGAACAACAATTGCTGGGTCAATTCCTAGAATTTCCTCATATGACCAGGCAAACACGTCGCATAATTCTTGAAATAGGGCCTTATATGTTTGAATTTCATCTTCCGTACAAGAGGCACCTATATGAATGTTTTCAACAATTCCAGGCTTAACCGAAATATCAATAGGAATAGTTCGAGAAATGTTTCCCAAATTTAACTCAAAATCAGGATTTTTCATTGGATTCTGAAGTTCCTTGACATATTCAGTCATAAAAATAGATGAAAAATCATTTTCAAAGCGATCAATCTCAGGTAAAAATGAAGATCTATGATGAAGATCTTCCCATGGTAAATCATCAACACACAGGATTTCACGAATTTGCTCATCAGTGTGAATAAGTTCGGAAAACGTTGTTGAATCTGAGTTTGATGTTGAAAGTGATTCTTCATGGACCACATTCATTAAGTCAATTTCGGTTGAACAATGGTCGGAAAACGACTGCATGGTTTGATACGCAATTTCATATGGACTCAAAGGCATAACATCACCAAATGAATCTATCTCAGATTCGGAAGCTACGATCCAAGGATCATCATAAACAATAGTGTCTGATGATATCATATGAATGGTTGCAGTAGAAGACAATGCGTTCATAGGAGGAAAAGGAAAAGTTCCTAGTAAACCAAAATCTTTAACTAGTCCTACTCCAACATCCTTATATGGGATAGTTGTTTTACCGAGATGCTGAATACTTTCAGAAGAGGTTGGGTCGGATGAAAATTAAGTTAGCTGGTTTATAGTTACGATCTTTCCATTATGAGGGAACTTTATAAGCCAAAAGACCGATGAAACAACAGCTGTCATAGCATAAGACCAACTACGACCCAAGAGAAGGTTGTAATCTAGAGGGGCATCAACCACCTCCACATCTAGATTAACAGTTTTTCCTTCTACCCCTATAGCTAAATCCTATAGAATGCCAAAAGGATAGAACCCACGGCCATCAAAGGCCTTTAGAATCATCAGGGATTGATTAAGTGTAGGAGAACCAAGGGATCTCCAACACTGGATCAACATAATACATGTTGAGGCTCCCTCATCAATCACAGTCCTATAACAAGGTCTATTTTTGACTAACACTGGAATTTGGAAGGCCATTTGATGAGGTAAGCGAGGTGTACTATTTTCTAGATCGAAAATTATAAGGTTCGAGTCCTGAACGTCAACAGCTCCTATAGCTGACAATAGCGATTTACGTTGTGCTGGACATGATTGCAACACCTCCAAAGCTGACATCGCTGAAGGTGAAATAGCCAAATCTTCAACAATGTTATAGTTCTGAGCCGCTCTCACATGTGGATTGAAAGCTGACTTTCGAAGTATACCCTTGGCGGGTAGTTTGATTACTAAGTCTAGGTTAGGTTTCTCGATCTGTAGTGGATCGAAACCGGGAGTTGAAGTTGACGCGTTCGAATTAGAAGATTCTGCTTCCTTACCACCAACAGAACTTTTACTTCCATAATCTTGCGATCGAGTCACAATCCTAACATGGGACATCATCATTATGGGTTCTTCGGAGGCATTTGAGGAAGAACCTATCATCTTACTGTCTTGACTAGGAAAAGGATTCTTCAAAACAACAGGCATTTGGGAACCTTTGACGATTTTCGCAACCTCAGCATGATGAGGGCAGTCTCTTGTAAAATGCTCTTCATCAAAAATGAGACAAGGATAATGAGGTTTGCATTTCTCATCAGTTGATTCTATTTTTTCTGGTTTCTCTTTCGAATTTTCATCTATTTCATTTTTCTTCTTCCCTTTCTTTTTACTGCCGGATTTTGATTTGGCTGTAGATGACTCTACAACATGAATATCGGCAGAAATTTCCGCAGAAGAATCTCTTGTCGGGGAATCTGGTAAAGTTATGATAGGAGAAGAATTCCTGGAAGATTTCTTCTTAATTTTGGTATTAACCGTACCAATCATACCATCAGCGGCATGAGACCTTGAAGGAGCTACAGTTATTTGATTTTGTTTAGGAAGGTTGGGGATTTTCTCATGTAACATACCTGACTACGTATAAACTAAGTCAAGGTACTGAGCTTGAGCAATTACTTGCTCTTCAGTAACGACTCCTGCCTTAGCTACATCCTCAGTGATCTTCCATAATAAAGATTTGACAAACCATTCAACTAAGATTTGATCTGGGATAAAAACTTTCACTAAACGTCGTCGACGTCTCCATTCATGAATGTGATCTGAAATGTAAGTGGACGTTGACTATTTTAATGAAGTTAATAATTCCGTGCCATTGTCATATTTGACTGGCAACTGAAAATGAGTTAAAAACGAAGTAGATAACTGACTAAAGTTATAAAAAGTGGCTCTTGGTAACTCAATGTACCACTTGGCCGCAAGACCAATTAGAGTGCGTTGAAAAAGCCTTAAACGGATTGAATCATCTGAAATGGAATTAGACGCACACCAGAGGTGATAAGTCATCACATGGTTCGATGGGTCCTCTCCTGATTTGCCTTCAAACTTAGGAATATCACTAGGCAACTTATTCGGCATTGGCGGCCAAAACGGAAGATAGTTAATTGGA
Source organism: Pinus tabuliformis (assembly GCA_031772625.1). Lineage (NCBI taxonomy): Eukaryota > Viridiplantae > Streptophyta > Pinopsida > Pinales > Pinaceae > Pinus > Pinus tabuliformis. Next base: position 1,847,715,811 of record CM062818.1, on the reverse strand, counting down.
TCGTTCGTAAGGTGCGATAAGTCAGGCAAGTCCAAAGTTGCAATGAATGGTAACTGACGATTAGGGTCCCTGAAACCCTGGGTCATGAGACCAGCCCCAAGAGGAGGATATCCAGGATAACTAGGAATTGGAATTGTATTTGGGATATTATATCCTCCCAGAAAACCAGGATTAACCATACCGTACTGAGGTTGTTGAGGTTGTTGATATGTATATCCAGGGTACGGTTGATACTGATAGACAAGCTGCTGCACAACAGGACCGAATTGGTACTCTCCCTGGTATGGTTGATAAGTAAATTGAGGTTGACTTGTGACAACCGTACTTGGACAAGGTTGTCCTACAGGAATTTGAACCGAATTCTGAATTATGGATCTAGACTGAGGTAAAGATGTCTGAGGAGTTGATACAGGAACAGTAGAAACCGGAGCTGTCGATACTCCAGAAGTAGGTGGGGTAGATTGAACAGATGTTGTAGCAGTTGCAGCAGTTGTTTGAGGTGGAGTACGAGGCGTACTAGGCCCAGGCTAAGAAACTACAGAAGGTGCAGAAGTTTGAATAGTAGACTAGACAGGTTGCTGGGGTGAACTAGAAACCAAGGGTTGTCCAGATTGAGATGACAACTGCACATTCCGTTGCAAGATCTGTTGAGATTGAGATGGATCCAACACTAAGTTCATTCCGGGGTATGGAGCCATAACAGGTTGAGAATATTGAGGACCATAACCGGGTTGAGGGTAGGGTTGATAATTCAAAGGTACAGTTCCAGCTCCTTGGACAAATGATTGACTGGAAGGTGGTTGGAAACCTTGGGTTGGGTACTGACCTTGAGGTTGATAACCTTGAGGCACATATTGATACTGGGGTTGACCTTGAGATACATATTGATACTGGGTTGACCTTGAGGTACATACTGAGTCTGGGGTTGACCTTGAGGAATGTACTGTCCCGTAGGTATGTACTGTCCTTGAGGTTGCCCCCCAGGTGGAAATTGGGTACCTTGAGGTTGCCCCCCAGGCGATAATTGAGGACTTTGAGGCTGCCCCCCAGGCGGTAACTAGCCACCTTGAGGTTTTGGATTAGGAATAGTACCTGACATCATAAGAATATCTTCTACACACAACGACTTAGTTCCGTTATTACCAGTTAATAACCCTTGTTCAATAGGTTGAGGAGATGCTCCCGAAAAAGTACCAGCAAGTGATTGATACCCAGAGGGAATAGAAGGACCGCCGTATAAAAAGGTTTCTGGAGATTGAGAAAACATGGACGACTGTCTTGACATATTTAATGGAGGATAGTAACCCCTAGGTGTGGGATGAAAAGGAATGCGAGGTGGTGAAAAACTTAGTCCCGAGTTTTCCAAAAAATTGGTCAATGAAAGATACCAAGCGTCGCTCCTAGGTGGACTGTATAAGATCGATTCACGCTCCATAAGTTCTATAGCTAGTTGATTTTCAGGGATAGGGATACTTTCTTCCGGAGTAACAAGTTCTTCAATAGCAATAAGTCTAGAAGGAAGATTTTGGGTAATTACTCTTTCTACCCTAGGTGAACCAGGACCACTGGAAGTTGGAGAGGAAAATCCTGATGTTGGAGTAGCAGCAAATTTAGTTTCAAGTTCAGATATTTCAGGTTCCTCAGCTAAATCACTAGTAGATGAAAAACGACCAGTAACTTCGGAAAATGAAATAGATTGCGGATTATAATCTATTACTAGAGCTTGATAATTAGGATGTACAACCAATGAAGAATCTCCTTCTTCAGGTGACCCAACTCTACTGTCTCTAGGAGTTACAAGGGCTCGTAGCCCTTCAGGCTGGCTTGGTGAAAACTCAGGAGGTTGGCCCCGAAGTCTATGGGACTTCCTCGGTAATTCAGCCACAATTAAATATTTTAACTACTTCACACCCAAATGAAGAAAAATCTCAATGAAAACCACCTAAAGCCTCTAAAGAACCAAATAATTTTGAATCACATGCCTAAAGAATCTAGGAGATCAAACCACACACAAACAGTAACTTTCTGTACCGAAAACACTAGTTGGTGATGAAATCCAACGTCGCAGAATTCAATATAGAAACGACAGTTGGAACAGTTACCCCGGCAACCTACTTAATGAATAGACTGGCACAAGTTTCTCCACTAAACCATCTCAAGTGAAGAGAACCCCCCAGAAAATCCAAGTGAGTCTAGCTGACGTCTACTCCAAGTACAGTGGGATCTTCCCTGCACAGTCACCTTAGGAAAGAATCCTATAGAATATGGTGACTATGGTTACCAACGGAAACAAATATACCTGGGGGAACAGTCTACGATCCGATATGCACGCAAGGGCAGAGTAACAAGCTTAATCCCCTTGAAGGCTCCTTGACATAATCCAAGGTTTACCAACAAGTGACCCCAAACTCCTTGACAATGGTTAATCCGAGGTTTACCGTTTTTAATACGTGAATATCTTCTATCATTCCCAATGAGGAAGGATTGATTCCCACACTGGTTCAGATATGATCTCGTGCTTCTCCTTTAAGAGGAGCTTTCCCAAAGCATAGATGTAACAATTGGAATTTATCTCCTACTGCAAGATACAACTACTTGTTTGTTTTACTATCTTAGAGAGTTAATTACTCCCTACTCCAAGATACTAGACTAAGCTATGTTGGTGATAAAGAGCCCTAGAAATAAAAAGATTACTAGATAGATTTTACTTTAAGCATTATTTTTATTGGTTTTTTCTTAAGTCAAAAGGTGCAGAGATGAAACTTATGGTGTGAAGACTCCACTCCAAATCACTAAAAAATGCACTTAAGATGATAAGCAATCTTTTCCCTTCAACGAATTTCTAGCTAGGAAAGAGTTGAGAATGCAAATGCTTGTAAAAACAAATCTTTCCTTAACAAACAAATCAAAAGAAGAGCTTTTTGTCTTTTCCAATACACTAAAAAACGAGACAACTAGTTATGCTCACGAAAATTTCCCTTTCTTTTCAAACACTCAAATACTACTAAAACAAACTTTTTCAAAAGATATTTTTTTTATTTTTATAAAACACTCAAAACTATGGAAAAATCTAATCTTGAGATCTATAAATTCTAAAAACTATTTGAAGTAAAAGCTTACAAGATTTATTTTCAAGGATGTTTTACTTAGTTATAAGCAAACTAAGGACTAATTTGTCCAGAATCACAAATCAGTCAAAAAACAACCAATTTTTGTTTTCTTTCCTAAAAATGAAATCCAAAACTTTCAACACAAGTCCTTTAGAAAAACAAGATGGATTCCTCAACAAAGGCAGATTTTGCAAATGGTCAGACTCATAAGAAGGTCAGTAAAAACCAAGGTGATCTGAGGCTTCTATGGCTTCTAAGCTCTGAGCTACTACAAAACCAAAATGAAAATCAAGCCCGACAACCAAAACTTCTAGGAATTTCACCTAAAACCCTAATGCCAATGGAATTAAGTTAAGAAAAGTTCCTGACAAGTCATGTGCGGATCTAGGTAGAGGCTAGAAACACATTAACAAATCCTAAGTTGACTGAAAGAGAAAATCTTAAGTTTTTCAAAATTTTGACAGGGTCCGCAGGCCCGCAGTTCACCCAGGTGCGGTATCGCTCTGTGTGTAAAGCAAAAGTGCGGATAGGTCCGCACTGTGTTACAAGTAGAGGGTGCGGTCCTCTCCCAAAAGTATGAAAAACAAAAAATAATTCAAGATCTACTAAACCTACCCAATCCCACACACATCAAGCCAAAAACAGAAACAAAAACACAGTTTCTCAAGTCAAAATAAAAGAAAAACAAAAATAAAAAATTGAAGTCCCCGGTGGAGTCGCCATTTTGTCGGCCAGATAAGTCGTTCTTGTGGACAAGACCTACCTCCCTAGTATCTAATGATATCTAGCGATAAGCAAACCAGACAAATTCTATCTTTCTCTAAATATGCAATTTATAGACAAAGGCAAACAAGTGTTTTAGGCCTACCTTGGGTCCAATGCAAGTTTGTGGAAGCCACACTCCGTGATCCAAATGAGCTCCCTTGTAAAGAATCTGCAAACACAAACAAGCACACACATTAAATAGCACCTAAAAAGCCAATATAATAAAGCATATTTATCATGATGATCAAGGAATTCATGAAACAAATCACATATGACAATTTGTTGAGAAAAATGAATCTGATTGTATTAACTTTAATCAAATAAGAACTTTACAACCTTGGTGCCTTGATGTTGTACAAGCTCTTCCCAGGGTCCAGCAAGAATCTCCTCTACTTTGACAAGTTTCACTCTCTTCCCAATGAAGCCAAAAGGTATGTAATCTCTCCTCTCAAGCTTAACTAGGAAGTCTCAATTCCAACAGCATTTACCCTAAAAAATGTTCAGCTTCTAACCTCTCTAGCAACCAACCCAATTTCTTAATTTATAGTGCAATGGAGGGAAGTTACTAGGTCCACCTTCAAAGGGATAAAGCCCTCCTTCAAAGGGATAAGCTCCTCTCATCAAAGGATTAGCTCCTTCAGTTTTGGGATGCATGAACCACCTAGGAGCGAACCATCCACGTCAAGATTCCTTCTAGAATCATCCATAATTAACCACAAGTGAGTTTTTAAGAATAAACTTGCGCCTTTTTGACTTTCACAGGGGTCTGCACCCACTCCTTTAGGGACAGAGTGGGCAGGTCCGCAGATAACATGAACAAGGGGTGCGGGACCACGGGCAATAGTGAGAGAAAGTGCGGAACCAGAGCTTTATTGATTTTTAAGGTCTTTCTCTCATTTTCAAAGATTGACATGAAGAGTTGAGGTTTGAGACTTGCTAAGGAGGACAATATAAATGATGATAGACCCATACTGACTGCAAATATTCATGGTGACAATATTTTGTGTAACAAGGTAGTAAGGTGGTATATCACGCACTCAAAAGTGGTCTGGTGGTATTTTTTCCAAGGTCGTGATATAATGTGGGGCTGCCACATAGAAAAAAGGTAGGCGGGGACAGCTGTGAATCTCGCGTGCTTTTGAGATATTAACAGTCAGACATGAGAGTGCATGATATGGGATACGGGCCATTAGATTTGGAGGTGGATGATCTAAGGGTTATCACATGACGAAGTTGCGAGGGATGAGTTGGGGTGTGGGTTCAGGTTTAATTAAAATGTAATAGGAAGTAATATATGCGATGGGTATTAAAATAGAAGTGGGGACCATAGGTTATATGGTAGAGGGTCATACTAAGTTTTTAGGGATCGGGGATATAATATAGTTGGAGGGTGAAATATATAAAGCGGGAATAAATTTATAAAAACTATAGGTTAGAATAATATAAAGGCTTTGGGGAATACGAGAGCGGGTGTTATGAGTTAAAAGGGTATCGGGAAGGGTTTTTCAATGGGGCCTGATATATTTTAACTTTTTAAAATTAGGATAAGGGGGTTTTAGTCGGTTTACAAGGGAAAATGAGATAAAATAAGGGAAAAGGTAAAATGAAGGGGAACAAATATTTTTACTAGGGGAAATGAAGAGGGAAGGGTCCTTTGGAATCAAGAAGGGGAAATTCAAATGATATTAGTGATAAGAAATAAACAAATTGATGCTTTCCATGTCTTGTGAAACCTACTTCTGCCTACCCATCATTTACCCTAACATTTTTTCTTCATTTATTGGGTGCATTTGAGCTTGCTGACCCTCTATTTCTTTTCCTTTTGTAATAAAACTATCTAATTCTAACCCTATGACTTTCTAATGGCTCAGATTAAACTGTTGAGCTCAGTATTATTCTCTACCTAACTACTGATCTGCCAAGATTAAACATTTTGGCTAGATCTTTATTCTCTATCTATCAACATGAAATTTAAAGCATGAATGAATCAAGATTAAACTATTTGACCATCATGGATTCTGGAATTTTTCACAAGTTACACACAATCTTATTTTGCCAAGTAAAGTAAAAAGTAGTGGCATTTGAATTTGCATCACTTTCAGAATCTATTTTTTATCTCTTTTTGTGGGGTTCATATTTTATACTCTTTTTTGATCTTTTTCTTTTATTAGCCCTTTGATTTTTCTTTTAGGACTTTACTCTCTTTACATTTTTTATTATTTTTTAATATGGGAAAACATTTTACAGAAAGAAAAAGTATGTACAATATTACAAGACTGATCATAGCCAATTCAAAATTATGAATCCTATTATTATAGGACCCTAACAGTGGCTCCACATGGGGATGGAATTTCCTAGTGAAATGTCAAGAACTTTAAAGATTAGTAGCCTTTGAAACTTTCACTGTGCTTGCCTTGTAACTGCTTCTCTGTGATCTGCTTTATTAATACATATGATGCTACACCTTTCAAAGCTTAGGGCCTTCTCTTTGGGCTTCAACCTCAAAAGATAATCATCCAATCCAATCTAAACTTTGCAATGTTATGTATAATGAGAAAAGTAAACAAATGAACTAATGTTAATCTGGGGACAAGTAATGCTTCAATATTCTACCATTGACTGGTCCACCTAGTAGATCTGTTCCATATAACTGCTTCAAGAAAAATACATTGTTACCTTTGTAACCATAAATGATATAAGGACCTTGCCATAGGAAATCAAATTTACCATGTTTACCCTTTTCTTCTCTTCATGAATCCCATTTGAGTACATTTTCCCCTGTCTAAAAATCATCAGCTTTGGTTTTCTTTTCAAAAATAGTTTTGATTTTATCTTGGATCACATGGGATTTGACATAGACTTCTTCTCTGGTTTGTTGCAAATGTATTCTTTGATTTATCCTCCTTTGGATATCATTGGATTCTACCTGCAGTTCTTGAATCATTTTCATCACTGGTACTCCTAAAGAGGATGGAAAAACAACATCCATTCCATATACTAGTTGAGAAGGAGATGTACCAATGGAATTTTTTGTAGTGAGTCTGTTTGCCCATAAGGCATTAACCAACTTTTTATTCCAGGTCTTCTTATTGTATTCTAATAGTTTCTTGATGATATTAACTAGGCTTTTTGTTTGAGGATTCTGCAAGTCCATTACCTTGAGGGTAATAGGCGATGGAATGGCTAAGGGTAATGTGGTATCGGTTACAAAAGTCTACCATTTTATTGGATTTGAAGGCAACAACATTATCAGTGATGAGATTTTGTGGGCATCCAAATCTAGAAAGGATGTTGTTTTCAAGGAATGAAATGATGACAGAATCTGTGGCTTGTCTAGAAGGGATGTATTCTATCCATTTAGTAAAGTAATCAGTGGTTGTCAAAATACACTTATGTTGGGCTGAGGAGGATGGGTGAATTTCACCAATGAAGTCTAGACCCCATTGCTGAAATGGCATTTTTGTGGAGATGGGTTTAACGGGCAATGGTAAGAGTTTCTTCTTTCCTTCAAATATTTGGCATTTGTGACACGAGGTCACATATTTTCTGACATCTGCAAAAAGGGTGGGCCGGTAAAAACCTTCCCTTAAAATCTTATCAACAATTATTTTCCAGTATAGGTGTCCCCCACAATCGCCTGCATGAAATTCCTGCATGACCTTGTCAACTTCATCTTTTAATAAACAATTTAACAAAATTACACTATTATCTTTCCAAAATAAAACATTGTCTAAGATACAATATTTCATTGCTTTCATCTTTAGGAATCTACTTTTGGTTCTAGATAAACTAGGAGGAGCTTGTACGTTGAGTAAAACGAAAATAATGTCTGCATACCAGGGTGAATCTATGAAAGCTTCACTGATTTGTAGAGTTTCCATCTCTTCCTGATCATCTATAACAGCAATGAAATTTAATTCTAAGGCTTGACAATTCGATTCAGCCATGAGTTTGGCTAAACATTGGCCTTTAATCAACTTTGTAGGCTTGATCTCAATGTCATATTCGAATATGGTGGCAATCCATTTGCCTCTTTTCCATCAAGCCCATTGTGAGTTAGAATGTCCTTTACAACTAAGTTTGGAACATATGCTACTATGTGAGAGTATAGAACATATACTCTGAAATCATTTATGGCTTTTACTAAAGCAAGAGCTTGTTTTTCCATTATATTATACTTTATTGTAGCATCTCTCAAAGCTTTACTAAGGAAGGCGATGGGTTGTTCATAACCCTCATCATTCTTTTGCAACAACACTGTTGCAATAGTGTGTTCTAAAGAAAATGAAAAAATTATGAAGTCTTTGTTGAAATTAGGACTTATGAGGACAAGTATTTTAGTAAGGGATTATTTGATTTCCTCAAAAGACTACTTAGCCTCTACTCTCCACTTAAGTGTTGAATCCTTTTTCAACATGTTATTCAAATATCTAATTAGTTTTGCTAAGTTAAAAATGGATCTTCTAAGAAAATTTATTTTAGTTAAAAATGATTGCAATTCTTTAATGTTCCTATGATGATTGATGTTTAGGATTGCTTCTATTCTTTCTACATCTATTCTAATTCCCTCTTTTGATATTACGTGTCCTAAGACTTTACCTCTTCTAGTCCAAAGAGTGTCTTTTTGGGATTCGAAGAAATGCCGAATCTTCTACATTTAATAAAAGTTCTTCGTAAATGATCTATATGTTCATTGTTTGTTTTGGAAAATACTGTAATATCATCTTGTAAACAACTAAAAATTCATGGATTTCTTTTGCAAAAGCTATGTCCATTTCTCTTTGGAATGTTTCTCCAGCGTTCATTAATCAAAAGGGCATTTTTAAATACATGAAAGTTCCCTAGGGATTGGTGAATGTAGTCTTTGCTTGATCCTCTGGTTGAACTAAGATTTGGTTGTATCCTGAAAACCCATCAAGTAATGAGATTCTTGATGACCCTACTACCTTCTAGAGAATGTGGTCCATTATAGGGAGGGGATAATTATCCTTCATTGATACTTTGTTCAAGTTTCTAAAATCAACACAGAGTCTGATTTCTCCTATTTTCTTTCTAGTGGTGACTAAATTAGAGACCCAATCTGAATATCTAATCGGTGCTATGATTTGTGCCTCATACATCCTTTTTACATCTTCTTCAATCAATGGCATAAGAACTGGATTAATTCTTCTAAGATTTTGTTTGAAGGGTTTCTGATCTTCTTTTATGGGTATTTTACATTGAATAATGCTTGTGTCATAGGACTTGAGGTCTTCATAACTCTAGGCAAAGACATCTTGAAATTCTTTAAACAAACTTATGTATTTCAGCTTTTTAGCTAGAGGTAATGCTTTGAATAATTTAATAAGATTAGGTTTTTCTTATGTTCCTATGTTACATTCTTCTATGTCTGATCTTAAAGGTTCCATTTTTGGTTTTCTAGCTACATCATTTAAATCAAACAAATATTCTAATGGGACTAATCCCTTAGGCATAAAGATACTTTTAAGGTTTAAAATATCATAATCATCATTAACTATTTCTTCTATTTCTACTTTTTCCAAGTTATCTATTTCTACTTTAGTGAATTTAGTGGGCTTATTTACATCTACAACATTTCTATCTATCTCTCGATTTATGATGTCATCTACTGTACAATCAATATCTATGTTACATTTTTGGAATTCTCCCTCAGCATTCATAAAATTATAGATTTGAGAATCTTGTGAAAAAGTCCGCCAATATTTCAGATTATCAGGTATAATAGGCCCGTGTCTTACCTCTCCACTGTACTGGTGATTGGGCTAAAAATGTAATCTACAAGTGCTAGCAAAATTAGCTAGACTGTGAGCTTGCATGTTTTGTTTCCTAGGAATAGCAGGAAAATCGATTTCAAGAAGTTCCTTAATCAAATCTAGAATGATTTCTTTGTATTGGCTAAGTCTAGGATTATTCAAAAAATACTCTCCTTTAATTTTTTTATGATTAATTCCGAGTCTCCCATGATAGAAACTCTCTTGGCTCCAAGGTTTCTTACAATTTGCAATCCTAAGATTAAAGCTTCACACTCAGCCATGTTATTTGTGCATTTAAAGTTTCATCTAAAGTCATGACCTTTAGAATGATTATTTTTGACGTTATGAATCCAAACTCCTACACCTACTCCTAATTTGTTCACTGAACCATCAAAGTCTAGGTGCCACCTAGATTCATGAAATATATTATCACTGTCAGGTTCTTTATGTTCTTGTTTTACAACTGTGTTATTGTATTTTCGAGTGTTTGAATTACATAAAATGAAATAATCCACATCAAAATGTACAGAATAAATAAGCTAGTTTCGTGGTTTATCTATACTAATGACCATGTGTTTCATTAAAGTTTCTTGACAAAGCTTTTTTGGTTGACCAAATAGTGAAATTGTGGCATAAGACATGTATAACTGTAGAGATCCCTGCAATTTTTCTCCCCATGAGTGAGCTAATAACATTCCATACTTTGGAGGGATATCAACAACTACAATATCCATGACAATACTCTTACCTGGGTATTGAACTAGAGTGACACACAAGTATTTTATTAGGCCCACCCATTTAAATTTACTAGAATCAAAAGAGAAAAGATCTTTGTATGGTTGGGTTATATCTAAATCCTATGTTTCCATGATTGCTCTAGGCTTCTGAATCTAACATAGCAATGATAGCATTGTGTAAGATTTGATCATGAATAGTCAAGCTAATGTAGAATGGAGGAACACCACATTGTTTATGTGTGCCATTTACCTCAGGACCAAATATTAACTCTGATTGGTCATCATTTATATTAACAAAGCCTTCTCCTTCATCTATATTCAATGTTTAAGTGATTTGGGCATTGTAGGAATCATTTTTTTATCAATTCTCTTAAAGGAACTGATATTTTCAATTTGGAAATTTTAGTTTGGATATTAAATGGAGTTTGTGTTTTGCCTAACTAAATTATTTCCTCCTTGGAAATTGGAGTTTTTGTAGTCTTTTGTTTCTTATCTTCAGTTGGTAATTCAGCTTTTTTTTGGGTGTCCACTATTTTACTATTTTCAATTTTTTGATTTGGAATATTTTGGGAAGAAGTTGAAATCTGAATAGCATTTGAAGCTTGAGTATTAGTTGATTTTTGCACATGTTTTGAAGTTTTAAGAGCAGCTGATTTTTTAATATCAGCTGAAGTTATAACGACATTATCTGTAATGTCTACAATTTTTGGACTAACTGCAATATTTTAAGTGAATGTATTTTGGGTTTCCCTAGAGAGAATTTGTAGAACTTTGGTTGCAAGAGCTCCCACTGTTTTCTTAGTCTGAGTTTGGAAAATTTTATTAGTAGGGGATTCTTTGTTTTTCTTACTCCTAAGCTTATATTGCTTATGAAATTCATTAATGGCAAATTCATAACCTTGTTTATAAGCAAAGGACTCTCAAGATTCTAACTGTAATCGTTGTAACATGCATAATTCTTGTTCTTCTTGGGTAAGAAAAATAGTATTACCAGCATGTATTCCTATTAATTTAATCTCAGTGTCTTCATCTTCTTCATTTTGGTGAGAACTTTCAGCATAGTTTTCTTGGAAAGGTGGTCTAATCTATTGATTAGGTGGCCCTTCTCTAGATTTACCAATATTGTGATTCTTCCTAAAGTTTGGATTTCTTATTTGAGGACCTTGTTGTTGATTATTCCATTGTTGTTTGCTTTCCATAATTTCTAATCTATCCACTAAATTTTCTAAACTTTTAGCCAAATTATTTATCTTCATATCTGAGGTGGATGGTTCTTCCTTGGTAACTCTCCTCTCATTCCTCATTCTAGCTCTTTTAGCCAACAAGTTAGCTTCTACATTAACTGCATCAGTCTACATTTGTTCTAATGTTTGAGGGTTTCTTTCTCTCAATTGGTAAGACATATTAGTGTCAAAACCATGAGGAAATTTGATTAGTGCCAAGTGTCATGCAAAAAGAGTCAATTTTGCGGACAAAACTGACCTCCCTAGAAACTAAGGCGTTTTCTAGTGACAAACAAAACAATCAAGCACTATCTTTCCCTAAATATGCATTTAAAATAAAAGCAACCAGGTGTTTAAGGCTTACCTTTAGTCCAATGCTGTTTGTAGGGGCCAAGCCTCTTGGATCCAGATGAGCTCCTTTCCTTGAAGCCTGCATACACAAACAAGCAAACGATTACATAGCACCTGAATAACTCATATAATAAAACATATTCATCATAAAGACCAAGGATTTTATGAAACAAATTATATATAACAACTTGTAGAGAAAAATGAACTTAATTGTATTAATTGGAAACAAAAGAAACCTTACAACCAATGCCTTGGTGTTGTGCAGGTCCCTCCCAGGGTCCAGCAAGAGTTCTCCTCTACTTTGATCAGCTCACCCACTTCCAAATAAGCTAAGAAAGGAATGTGATCTCTCCTCTCAAGCTCTATAAGGGAGTCCTAATTTCAGCAGCATCTACCCTTAGGAATGTTCAGCTTTCAACCTCCCTTGCCTCTAGCCCAATGCCTGTATTTATAATGCTTTGGAGGAAGTTAAACAGGTCCACCATCAATGGGATAAGCCCCTCTTTCAAAGGGATAGCTCCCCTCTTCATGGGATAAGTTCCTCTTTCATTGGGATGCATGAACCATCTAGAGGCGCTCAATCCACGTCAAACCATCTTCTAGAATGCTCTAGAATCGACCGCAAGTATGTTTTTTGAAGTAAAACTTGCGCCTTTTGACTTTTACAGGGGTACGCACCCACCCCTTTATAGACAAAGCGTACAAGTACGTAGGTATTATGTACTTGAGGTTCGGGCCCGCAGGTAAGAGTAAGAGAAAGTGCGGAACTAGAGTTATATTGATTTTTTGAAGGCTTTCTCTCTTTTTTGGAGTTTGACATGAGGAGCAGAGGTATAAGACTTGCCAAGGAGGATAGTATGGTTATTGATGGAGCCATACTGACTGCAAATAGTCATGGTGAAAAATTTTAGTGTAACAGATTGCCCCCTAAAGTGTGAGGTCTGTAGTAGATCAAGGTTTTATATCATCTAGGAAGGGTGAAGCACTTTATCATTTCGAGGATTATCTTGTGGAGAGCCCGGTCGGAACCTGCAAATATTCAACAGAAAATACATATATGATATCATATCATCGCTGAGGTAGGCATTCCCATACTCAGATCAAAAACTTAAGTAACAAAATAACTACTGCTCTGATATAGGAATGATTTCGCAATACATCATAATCATAGACATATGTAGACACAGTATGGACGCAGCCATCTGTTTATAATTAGTCTATTGTATAATGAATACAAAACTCCTCGCAGCGTGGATGGCGGAAACTAGATCCAGGGTCTTCATTTCTGCTTCCCAAAATAGTACGATTCTATCCATGCGAATAAATGAGTTGATGTCGAACATGGTAGAAACCACTTGATTACCAGTCAATGATGTAAACTGTTAACAAGTGTGAGAGAGACCACCAGTGATGTCAATGGCTCTCAAAGTACCCAGTACAATCCATGAGATGTGAATGAATGTGTTGATGTCGAACATGTCACAGAATCCCTTGATCGAAGGTCATTGATGTAACCTGTCGTCAAAGGTGAGAAACTTGCCATTGAGGCATGCAGATCCCAAGGTACTGATGATTTCTAGATCGTCTTTCTAGATAATGAACTGAAGTCGATAGAAAGCGATCCGTTGCAGGCAAGCCCACAACACGAAATCATAGATCAAGTTGAAGAAATGTAGCTGTAAGGACTGACTCAGGGATGGTCAAGATGGATGACAGATATTTTGCAGATGAATGGTTTATTTGCAAGACTCCTCTTGAACACATAACGACACTATAGATGGTTTGGTGACAATTGTTCCAAAGTTAATACCTGGAAACCGGCTGAAGACTTTCAATGTGGTTTGATCAACTGTTAGGAAAAGGATTTCCCAACCCAGGTCAATGAAAAGTGTCGTGTTCAAGAGTGGTGATAAGGTTTTTCCGAGACAAAGTATAACAAGTAGGCTCATTTTCCTCTCTTTTCCCCCACCATTTCTGGCAAGTACCTCTTTATTTTTTACAAGCTTGAGGAGGATAACATTTGCTTGATTATAAGCTCATCCTTCGGATGAGTCCAACTTAGTTTAGATTCGAACCCTAAGAAGGAGTGGTCCGTTCCTGTTTGTAATCAAACAGGTCCTTTACTATGAAATTTTAAGGAGTCCAGTATAGGAGAAACTCGGCGTTTTTCAATTTTAGAGAGTCTGAAAAACTTAAGAAGACTCCAGGGTTGACATTTTTCGTAAATTTGTGTCTCCCAAGCCCGAAAAAGTATAAAATAATACTTGAGAGAACCGCTTGATCTTTACGACCAAGGAGTACTTTCATGATTAGTGTCTCTGATCTGAAAAGTAGAAAGCGATCAAGGACACATCATTTTATTTCCAATATCGAATTTGAAACGACAAAAATCCGGCAATCTTTTCATGTTTTTACGGTCAGAAAAGGGTTGTAAGAGGATCGTCTTTTTAATTCCGTTTTAACGAGTTTAAAAAGAAAAACTTGGCAATCTTTTCATATTTTGAGAGTCTTAAAAGGGCTTAAAAGAGAACTCTAAGGTTTCATTTTTTCGTAAGTTTTAACGAGTTCGAAAAAATGACAAAAATGTACTCATGGTTTTCACTTTTTCGTGAGTTTTAATGAGTTCGAAAAAATGATAAAAATGTACTCATATGGCCGACTTTCAATTTAATTTACGAGCAGGAAAAGACGGAAAGAACTCGTCATTTTCATTTGTTCTACGAGAATGAAAGATAGCAAAATAATCTCGGTATTTTCATGAGTTTAACGAGTCTTGAAAATAACTGAAATTGACTCGAAATAGGTTTCATTTTTACAAAAGCTTGAAACAGAGAAAAACTATGCTTCAAAGTAATTTCATTTTTACACAAGCTTGAAATAGAGAGAAAACTTTGCTTGATGCCCCCTAAACATAACTGCTAGAGCACATGCCCCCTAGCTTCATTTCATTCAACTAAGTACAAGCTGGATGGAATGAAGGTTCAGTTACGAGATCATTTGTAAGACTCGACCTAAAACTGTAAGAAAATTATGCAAAAAACTAAAATAACTAACCTAAATATACAACTTAACATTTATGGGATCTAGTCAAACTCTCGACTCAAATAGAGGAGGATCTATTTCATTTTTTAACGAGCTTGACACAGGGAAAGAACTATGCTCAGATTCGGTTTCATGTTTACGCAAGCTTGAAACAAAAAACTATGCTTGTTATAAGTTCACATGCCCCCAGCATAATGACGCAAAATGAGGTACATGCCCCCCAAGCTTCATTGCATTCAAAGGTGGATGAAATGAAGGTTTACTTTCAAAATCTTGGAAAGACTCGTGGGAGTTGTTTCATTTTTTAGTGAGGTTGACACAGGAAAAGAACTATCCTCAAAACCCTTGTTTCATTCTTTTAAACGAGCTTGACACAAGATAAGGAATTATGCTCATGACTACTCTCTACAATCTACCTATATATCCTAAAATCTACCTGATTCATTTTTTAATGAGGTTGACTCAGTAATAGGAACTATCCTCTAATACTCTGTCTCATTTTTTTAATGAGGTTGACACAGGAAAAAAACTATCCTCGGTTCTACTCTCTACAATCTACCTATATAACCTACCCTTGTTTCATTTTTTAAAGAGCTTGACACAAGACAAGGAACTATGCTCAAGACTCCTTGTTTCATTTTTTAACGAGCTTGACACAAGACAAGGAACTATGCTCCAGACTCCTTGTTTCATTTTTTAACGAGGTTGATGCAGGAAAAAACTATCCTCGCAACATTGATCATGGCTTCCAACTGGAAGAAAGACATGTCAATGGACACACCTTGATCATGGCTTCCAAGAGATCTTCATCAGAAGGAAGAATAGTTCTCTGGAAGGAACACATGTCAAGGGACTCAAAAGGGATAAGAACATCGCGTTCAAGTAATCCCATAGAGTTTTCCATGTCAATTACCGGATCTAAATCAAAGGAAGATGAGCAAACAGTGAGAGGCTCACTTACATTGGTAACTGAAAACATGGGACCAGTTGCCACAAAATTAACCCATGGCGGGGTAGATACCACTTTATAATCAGGAACATTTAGGGGTGTCATATTATTGGTAGTTGAAACAAGACTAGGGAACGAAAGCTGGTCTACAGTCACAATATTTCCATTGTGAGGGAAAGACATCACGCGAAAGAGTGTCGATACGATAGCTTTCATTGCATAAACATAGTCTCACCCAAGGAGTAAATTGAAATCCAAGGGACCTTGAACTACCATAAGATCAATACAGACAGTTTTACCTTCCAAGGTAATAGAAAACTTAGGAAGGATCCCTAAAGGTTCACTAATGGTTCTATTAAAATCTTTCAGATTCTGCGTAATAGGCACAAGCTGAGGAGAACCCAAAGCTTTCCAAGCAGTTGAGGATAAAATACTCATAGAGGCACCTTCATCTACCTGTGTGCGGCGTATGTCCCTACCACCAACCTTGACAATGATTTGGAAAGGGATGGAGGAAGGAAGACGAGGTTCTGTCAGTCTATTCCAATCAAAGGAAAATACCTCAGTACTTGGAGGGGGTTCTGTAGAAATAGGTGAAAGGCCCCCTGGCATAGAAGAATCTGATGTAACAAGAAGAACCTGAGCGGTATGAAGTTCACTCTCTAAAGGGAAAGTGGGATCGACCAAATGTGAAATTGAATCGACCACTTGATCAACTAATGGATCATCAACCTGAGTGATATGAGTTTCACTCTCCAATGGAAGAGTGTGATCAACTGTACTTGAAATTAGATCAATCACTCCGTCAGTTGACGGTAGGTTGGGAGAAAGTTTACGGTAACCAGTTGGAAATTCTTGTTGTGGAACAGGAAGGTTTTCCAACAATTTTGAGGCTTCGTCCATGTGAGGGCAAATGTGAGTTTGATGACTCCCTTTGCATAACTTACAAGGAAACCTAACTTTACCTTTTTTCCCAGGAACCTGACTATCACCGGTTGATGCATCAATGGAAAGTTGATGAGATTTTTCTGACCATACTTCCAAGACCTTTGGAATACCAGGACAATTGACAAGGAAGTGGTCACCCTTACAAAGCCTGCAAGGGTATTTGGGTTTACGATGCATGTCGGAGTTTTCCTCAACACAACTAACACTTACAGTTGTGGTTGGTTGGTTGACTTCTTTCTTATCTTGCTTCTTCTTCTTCTTCTTCTTCTTCCCTTTCTTCTTCTTCTTAGCCACCTGGTTACTAGTGTCAAGGCTTTTACCAAGCGAAGAGGAAGAAATGGAGGAAGAAAAATTAGGCGAAGAAGGTAAAGGGTCAACAGAAGGTTGGTGATGTTGAGATGGTGAACTCTGTTGAGGTGAAGCATTCAGTTGAGGTGGAACAATTGGAGTATTTTGGGCCAATGAAGTTGAAAATAACCATATCGGTAATCCTATTGTAAATCCAGGTAATGACAAAGTAGCCATATAAGGAGGACCAACATTTCCAAAGAAAGGAAAAGTACTACGATCCTCGTTAAGAGGGGTTCCTAGGTTGGTAAATTCTGGAACAGTTGCCATTATATTCAACTTCAGTGAATTTAAAAGTAAAATTAACAATTCGCAATTCACACCTAACAATTAAAATTCACAATTTACACCTATGGTCTCTAAAAGTAAAAACAAACAAATTAACACGCATTATCAAATCTAGGGGTCAAACCACACACAAACAGTAACTTTCTGTACCGAAAACACTAGTTGGTGATGAAATCCAACGTCGCAGAATTCAATACAGAAATATCAGTTGGAACAGTTACCCCGGCAACCTGCTTGATGAATAGACTGGCACAAGTTTCTCCACTAAACCGTCTCGAGTGAAGAGAACCCCCCAGAAAATCCAAGTGAGTCTAGCTGACGTTTGCTCCAGGTACAGTGGGATCTTCCCACCACTGTCACCTTAGGAAGAATCCTAAAGAATATGGTCACTAAGGTTACCAATCGAAACAAATATACCTGGGGGAACAGTCTACGATCCGATACGCACGCAAGGGCAGAGTAGCAAGCTCAATCCCCTTGAAGGCTCCTTGACATAATCCAAGGTTTACCAACAAGTGACCCCAGGCTCCTCGACAATGGTTAATCCGAGGTTTACCATTTTTAATACGTGAATATCTGGCGTCGTTCCCAATGAGGAAGGATTGATTCCCACACTGGTTCGGACACGATCTCGTGCTTCTCCTTTAAGAGGAGCTTTCCCAGAGTATAAATGCAACAATTGGATTTCTTCCTACCACAAGATACATCTACTTGTTTGTTTTACTGTCTTGGAGAGTTAATTACTCCCTACTCCAAGACACTAGCCTAAGCTATGTTGGTGTATCAGAGCCCTAGAAAATAAAAATATTACTAGATGAATTTAAATTAAGCGCTGTGTTATTAAGGCTGTTATTACTCAAATGGGTAAGTGGATACGAAACCAATGGTGTTATGACCCAACTCAAAACTGAATGCAATCGAATATGATAATGTAATCTTTTCAATTCGATGAATCCTAACTAAAGTAAGGAGAGAGTTTCCATTCACTTCCAACAATGCAAAAAATTGATCACTAAGAGAAAATATAACAAATTCTATAATGCACTAATTTCATCAAGAAAAACTAATGCAAATCAATTCCAAAATAGTTTTTTTTTATTTTTATTTTTATGTGTTAAAGAACAAGCATAAAAATATGTAAATTCAAATCAAAGAAAGCTGATCTAAATCTACGATTGATTTTTCAGAATGTGAACTATGCAATTGTAATCTATGCACAATTCATTTGAAAAGTATGCAAATGTAATCTATGCACGTTTTTCATTCATATTCTGAATATGAGAATTCTTATTATGCAAATGTGATCTATGCAAGAGAATTCTCAAACACAAGATGATTCTAATGTAATCTAAGAACCAATCAAGTGCAAGTCAAGAAAATTGGGTGAGAGTTCCAAAGATCAAAAATAAAAACACTCAAAGGCGATTAAACTCATACACAATTTAGCCCCCCCTGCCGGCGAATGAGGGGGAAATTTTTTTGCAAAAACAAAAGCAAAAAGATGCAAAATTGTGAAAAGACTGAGACAAACCTCCAAGTAATGACCAAAGGAAATCAAATTAAGAATTTCTCAAAAAAGAGACTCAAAACACCCAATTGATAAAAGCTTAAAGCAGGAATGCCAATGAAATTAACCAAGGAAAGTTTCTGACAAGTCACATGCAGGTCTGGGCAGTGGCTAGAAACCTATAAACAAATTCTAAACTGATAAAAAGAAGAAAATTTAAAATTTCTCAAAATTTTGACAGGGTACGCAGGCAGCCTGTTTACACAGGTGCGGTCACGCTCTGTGCACAAAGCAAAAGTGTGTACAGGTACGCACTGTGCTTAACTCAGAGGGTGCGTACCTCTCCCAAAACTATGAAAAATAAAAACTAACTCAAAATTAACTAAATTCACCCAATACCACAATCATCAAGTCAAAAACAGAAACAAATCAACGTTTCTCAAATCAAAGTATCAATCAAAAGAGAAATCAATCAAATCCATGGATTCCCCAACGGAGTCGCCATTTTGTCATGCGGAAAGAGTCAATTTTGCGGACAAAACCGACCTCCCTAGAAACTAAGGCATTTTAAAACAATCAAGCACTATCTTTCCCTAAATATGCATTTAAAATAAAAGCAACCAGGTGTTTAAGGCTTACCTTTAGTCCAACGTTGTTTGTAGGGGCCAAGCCTCTTAGATCCAGATGATCTCCTTTCCTTGAAGCCTGCATACACAAACAAGCAAACGATTACATAGCACCTGAATAACTCATATAATAAAACATATTCATCATAAAGACCAAGGAGTTTATGAAACAAATTATATATAACAACTTGTTGAGAAAAATGAACTTAATTGTATTAATTGGAAACAAAAGAAACCTTACAACCAATGCCTTGGTGTTGTGCAGGTCCCTCCCAGCGTCCAGCAAGAGTTCTCCTCTACTTTGATCATCTCACTCACTTCCAAATGAAGCTAAGAAAGGAATGTGATCTCTCCTCTCAAGCTCTATAAGGGAGTCCTAATTTCAATAGCATCTACCCTTAGGAATGTTCAGCTTTCAACCTCCCTTGCCTCTGGCCCAATGCCTGTATTTATAATGCTTTGGGGGAAGTTAAACAGGTCCACCATCAATGGGATAAGCCCCTCTTTCAAAGGGATAGCTCCCTTCTTCATGGGATAAGTTCCTCTTTCATTGGGATGCATGAACCATCTAGAGGCGCTCAATCCACATCAAACCATCTTCTAGAATGCTCTAGAATCGACCGCAAGTAAGTTTTTTGAAGTGAAACTTGCACCTTTTGACTTTTACAGGGGTACGCACCCACCCCTTTACAGACAGAGCGTACAAGTACGCAGGTATTATGTACTTGAGGTGCGGGCCCGCAGGTAAGAGTAAGAGAAAGTGCGGAACCAGAGTTATATTGATTTTTTGAAGGCTTTCTCTCTTTTTTGGAGTTTGACATGAGGAGCAGAGGTATAAGACTTGCCAGGGAAGACAGTATGGTCATTGATGGAGCCATACTGACTGCAAATAGTCATGGTGACAAATTTTAGTGTAACACCAAGTCTATTGGACGTTTGATATTTGCAGGGATTGCATTATAAATATTATTGAACCTAGTACAATAGTCTTGAAAAGATTCATTAGGAGATCTTCTAATGTTTTCATATTCAGACAATATTTGTAAAGGATTTTTCTTTCTTTCCCATCTATTAATAAACAATCTATGGAAAACAGTTAAATTATCAACATGGCCAGAAGATAAAGATTTAAACCATTTCTTGACATCTCATACTGGTGTTTGTGCAAATAATCTCATGTGTACATCTTCTTCATCAATTTCATGTAATTCAAAATAATCATTCATTTTATTTACATGTTTTTGTGTAGTATATTGACCATTACCATCAAACTGAAAGATTTTACTTTGGTAGTCTTAGGGCATGGCATGTACTTGAGCTGGTAAGGTCAAAGGAGAATATTTGGCAGCCATGGATAATATTCTAGATTGGGTAGGAGGTAAAGTGGTAGTGATTGAAGATGAACTTGAAGGGCCTAAGATGACCTTGAAGTGCTAGAAAATGTAGCAAAAGTGTTATAAGATGAACTTGAAATATTTGGAGATGGAAATAAAAATTTGGGTTGAAGAGGAAGCTTTGGGATGAACGATTATGTGGAATGAAGTGTAGTGGAAATAATAGATGAAGCGGTACTAAATAATGATGAATTTACAGACTCTAAAGGAATGGTAGAAGGCTTAGGAGTAGTAGAAATTAGGGCAGCTAATTCAACTGATTGTTGAAAATAGGCTTCGTCTATGTGTCTTATCAAATTTTAGGTTAAAGCATCAAGTTTTTCAAAAGTTTCTAGAACATGTTGATCTAAATTAGGATGTATAGTATTCTTCTTTGATTCAATAAATTGAATAAAAGTAGGGTCTATTACAGTATCATAGACTGAAGTTTCATATTTGGTACAAAACAATGAATGCTCAAATGATAAATCAAATTGAGGATCCTCTAAGTTTGATAACTCTTTAGGAAGTGAATTTTCTTTGATTCGCTGACTAATTCTTTCTTGAATTTCTACTTTATTATTTTTTCTTAAGATTTTATCTAGATTATCAACAATTATAGCAGGGTTTGGATCTGGATGTGCCCTAGTATAGTATGTTCTTTTGGAAGCCAAAATTCTAATTTCTTAACATTTTTTAATGAAACCTTTGACAACCCTAAAATGGCCTTAAGGTGAAAAGATGAGGTTTAGGATTTCATTTAAGGTTTATTAAATTGAGGAATAATTCCCTAGTATGGTTGCCACTATATTATCACTCTAAAATTTCCCTAGGGTTCTCATGTTATGTCTAAAGAAATAAAAGAGGTAGCCACAAACATAATTTTGAGTTCATGATGTAGCCTTCTTAATGCTCAGAGAGGGATCTCTCTTAATGATTTAACTTTGTTGGATTAATTTATTTTATGCTAGTTATTTAAGCTTGGCTGGGTTTTGATTTGATTTGGTGGTGGAATCACTGATTTAGATGGATAGATGAATGTCTCTCTACCATTTGCCCATGGAGTCCAAATGTCAAGAAAATAGGACTGAATCGAGTATTGAAGATAGTGTTCACAGGGCAAGGTAGCTGAGTAAATTTAGATCTTTTAGGCTGGATGGTGAAGTGGTTTTTCAGTCAAGGTCAAGGAGCAGTTAAGGATTCCTTAAACCAGATAATGGGGGAATGAAAGAGGTCAATCGAAACTAGGGAGAAATGAATAATTCCCTACTCTCAATATCAGAAGAAAACATGAAAATGAATAATTGTTCAAGACAGAGTGTACTTAAACAAATTCTGTAGTAACATTCTAGTTATTTCATTCAAATTGGAAACCATGTAAGTATGTGAAATACTTAAGAAAATACAATTTAATAAATGAAAGATACTTCACTGAAGTGGACCAACACATGAATCCTGTAATGCAATGCCTTCATTACTCAGTCCAGTCTGCTGACTTGAAAATGTTACAATAAACCCTCAGGTTTTAGATCAATATAACTATAAAAATGTTCATAAATCCACCTCTAATACTTCAAATTATGAAGTATTTATACAAAAAACTATTACAAAATATCCTAAACTATTTTAGGCATTATTCAAGGAAAAGGAAATATCTTCATGCAAGGAGATAGAGACAGATATGTAACTGATTCAAGTTGTCTCTCTTTTATTGTTTGATGTTGGCCTTTCTTCGATATTATGCTGCTTTTTCTCTCTTGTTGTTTTCTTTCTCACTGACTGTCTCTTATACTGCCTTTCACTGATACTCTTTCATCTTTAAACTCTGTTACTTTTTACTGTTTTACCTTAACTGCCCTTGACTGCTCCATTTTACCTTTCATCTTCATAGTAAATCATTCAAATTTTCCCAAGACTCTGCATGTGGTAATTTAATATTTACCATTCTTCTGTAGATTTCATCAATTTTTGTGTATTTTGCAAAAGTAGACTTGTTTATAAAGAGATGTTTTACCTCATGGTGGAGGTAAAAGGGGTTCTCGAAGGTCTGATAAAGCACTTTTCCTGTAGGAATCCCTTTGATGGAGGAATTGTTGGCTTGTTCCTTTGCCACTTCTCTGATTTTCTTATCATAGTCTTGTGCCTTCAACCTGTCATTAATCACCAATGGATTAGGCAGACCTTTCTGCCTCAAAGCATCAAATTTCACAATAAGCCTGGCTATTGCTAGTTCCATTGTTTGGAATTTCTCCTCAATTTGTATCATCAGGTTCCTCTTGGTGATTACCTTATTTACTTCTAGTATGGTCTTAGTTCTATCAGTTGTTCCAAGCTCTTGCAATTCATACTTGTTCTTTGAGTTAAGGAACTGGATTATTCTTGAGGCTTCTTCTGGCTTATTCCCAAGTTTAGCTCTTACCCATTGAATTGCCTCACCAGCTTCTTTGACCAAACCATTTTGTTCAAATATAACCTATATAGAAGGCCCAATATCATTCACAAAGTTAATAAGATTGGCCCATAGTTGCTTATTTACTTGGGCAAGTGGTTCTTTCAATGTCAATTCTTTCTCTAACTTCTGTATTCTCTCAGTCAATCTATTAGACTTCTATGTTTCATTTTTATGCAGGATTTGTGCCAACTTATTTTCATCCTATAGACCTTTTATTTGTTCCTTAAGTCTATTTATTTCATTGGTTTGGATGGACATATCCTGCATAGCTTTTATTAATTTACGTGCTTCATCGCTAGGATGAGCTGCTGTTGTTGTTGAACCTATTTTTGAACATGTTGCTAATGTAGTTGTTTATGCAATGGGGAGTGATGTAGCTACTGGAGTTGTTGTGGCCACTGAAGCTACCAAAGTAGAAGGAATTGTTGTAGTAACCGTAGAAATAGTAGTGACAGTAACTGCTTCTATGCTAGCCTGTTTCTCCTACACTAACTTATCCATTTCATTTTCCATTTCCCTTAATTGAGTATTAAATTGAAGAACGAGGTCCATCATCTCATATTTTTGGCTTTGATTCTCTAAAAATTCCTTGGTCTGTGGATGTTCAGAAGGAGGCAATTTTAGGTGCTTCTTCAATGAAACAATGTCTTCATTCTTCTTTTTTATGAGATTTTCTACTGCGTTGAAGTCATTTGGATTATAGCGAATCTCAATAACCAAGTCTTCCAGTGATTTAATTATGTCATCCTTTGCTTGTGAGGATGCCTTCTCTAGTTTAAACTTTGTTGTGATATTCCCCAGAGAATTTTGAAGCTTTTGTACACTCATAGCTTTGTTGTTCATAGTTGAGTATATCATTTCTCCCACTTGCTTATGAAACTCAATTTGATCTATGCGATGAAAATTCTTGGCCAAAACTTCAAATTTTATCTTTTTGTAATTTGATGATGATTTAGGATGTTGTAATGTGGGCTGCAAAAAGGTCATCTACATTTTCCTTATTTTAAGGTCAAAAGCTGAAAGTAACCTATTCTGATCACTAGGAGTCTGTTTGAAATATTGGGCATAGGTTTCAGCTTTCAATGCTTCATTTCTCCACTTGATTTCTTTATATTTCTCCTTTATGTCTTTTTCTTTATCCATTGGTTTTCTTGATGAGGAGAATCCAATATTATGTTGCTTTTGAATAATCTGAGTATTAGAGGTTGAAGGTTGGTGAGCTTCCTCTAAAACTACTGGAGCCATATTCTCTTTAACCACTGTGTCAGTATCAATGATTTCAATTGTCTCAACTATCTCTTCTTGCTCATTTACAGGATTTAGCTTGGGCTTCTTCATGTACATAGTTTCAAATTTGTCATATGTTGTATATTTGTTTGAGCAAGAACCTTTTTCCCTAGTCCTTTTTTCATTTCTATCCTGTAAGGCTGGAGTATGTAGAATGGAACTAATATCCATTTGTTTCTCCATATCCATTAAGGTTTTTTTTAACCACTCTAATTGGTTGGCATATTTTTCAATCTCTGGCTTGGACTTATGCATAAAAGGGCGCAATTCAAATTTGAGTCTCAGTTTGTTTATGACACATAAAGGATCATACGACCATTTGAAACTATTATTGAACTTCATTTCTTGTAAACATTTTTCTGCTTCTTCTCCAGCTTCCTGTTGGGTCGTTAATATGCCATTATTATTGTCACTTGTGAACGTTTATTCCACCCATTTCTACCATTCTTCATCATGTCATTTATTATAATTTATTATATAAATCCATTTTATGATGATTTATGCTCTTATATTATTTATTCTCCTTTATTTCTAATAAATAGATGATTATGCATTATTTTACCAATGATAGTTCTAATAAGTTGGTTATAACATTATTCACCATTTTTAGTCTCCAAGGTAACTTCCAGATTGAAGATTTGATTTTTAAATCTGCCAACTCAGAAATTCGCTGGTTTAAGGAGTGACAGTTTTGCGGTTGAGATTCTGAGCAAATGAAGACGAATTTGAGAAATCCAGAACATGGGTTTTGTCCAGAACGGGCCCAATTAACTTTAGTAAAGAACGGTTTGCCCAAATTCAGCTTGTACAGGGAGAAATGCAGGGTTCTTTGAGCACGATTTTCTCAGATTTGCAGTTGCGGCCGTCCTCCAAACTTTAGCTGCAAACCCAAATTCGTCTTGCTTTTGTTGAGAGATGAAAGGAAATATATTTTCTTGTTGATCATCTGGTTAGAATCAACCCAAATTTGTAAAACAAATCATGTTGTAATTATCTATGCTCTCTGATCTTTCTCTATTTAAATGAGAACAAAGATCAGAGAGGGGGAGACGTGATGATGGATTTGGGGAATGAGAAATGATGGACAACGATGGTGGATTATTCATGCTGTAATTCTTAAGTTTTTGCTGTTGTAATGATTCCACAATTGGCTGATTAATAAATGATTTGGGAGTGCTGTTCATTTTTCTCATTCTGAAGTAACCCCGCAGCGTCCGCTGGCGGCTAAGGGCCCAGCCTCTGGTGGAGTACGCTGCTGCTGCTGCTGCTGTATATTATCTTTTTGGTTTATGCGTGATTTGTATTATCAGCTTGAATTGGTAATCTGGTGTGTTTTATTATTGCAGTTCTGTTATATTTCATATATCATTCTCTGCAACAAGAAAGTCGTAATGTGCATTCTGATCTTATAACGTATTGCTATCTCTTTAAAGTCGTTAATGTAACATTGATGTTCTCTACAGAATGCTATTGTTATTTAATTGCGGCGTAATCAAGTTGCAACCTTCTTAAGTTGGTATTACTGTATTTGTCCATGGTTTATACTTCATACGATTGTTGTTCAATTGACATTGTGGTTCCATCATGAATTGTAATCGTTACCCTTTCTAACCAGGATTAATACTTGCGTATCAGACTCAGATTACCGTTTCTTAATATCCCTGTACGCTGTGTGTATTATTTATTTTAGCACCGTAGGCTGTTCCATATTTCATTTCTAATTAGTTGCCATTCTATTTCCGTTTGTTGTCTGATTTATTTGATTTGGCTTGGTTGTTGTTTGCTTCCATTAAATTAGAGTTTGCCGTTCAGTTCTTTTAATTCCAGTTGCTATTCCATTTACGGCCGTTCCATTTTAGACTTGCTATTCCATTTCCTGTTTGCTGTTCTATTTTACTTTCTGCTGTCCATTTACTTGCATTTATTGCTTTGGTGTGAGAGAAGGTCCAAGGCTGTCGTGAGCCTCAGCAAATGCTACCACGCTCCCTGATCCATGGTCCATGCTCTAATTCCTTTTGCATCAATTTCTAGAGGACTGAGTTATTGCTACTATATCCTCGATTGATGGTTGTTTGAATGAATGATTGAGTTTAGAACATTTCAGTTTCTTGCTGTTCCAATTAGATTCTTTTTCAAGCATTCATTTACTTTTGGGTTTTAAGCACTATACTGCAAAACATTACTCTTAAGTAAATAGCCGCCTCAGACAGAGTACACTCTTGAAATAAAAAGTCGTCCCTGGGTTGATAATTAATGTGAAGGTAATTAGGAGTTCAAAAGACACCTTTTTATCGCTCCACATTTTGGCGCCGTTGCCGGGGAGAGTGTAGCCATTTCTAAAGAGTAGTGTGAATCTGATGAGTGCCTGCTAGGGAAGAGTTGGATCTTAAAAACGGAAGGTAAGAACCTGCGTACGGAGCATGTAAAAGCCCTGCTCCCCCGTCCGCTTTCCAGCAGGACTGTTAAAAGAACCTAGGGTAGAAATAGATGTTTGAATTTTTTGTGTGAATGATTAGGAAAAAGATAGAAATTTTTAAAAAATGAATCACATGATCTCACGCAAGTGGTGATGTAAGCACCACCCATTCCACTAACCGATTGACAGGAACATTTGAAGAATGAGCCTTGAAGAAACACATGAAGAACATCTTAAACTATGGTAAGAAATGGCTCACGTTTCTACTTTTGAATTTCCTATCAAAGATCTAGGAGTGACACAAATGCACATAATTCCCCCATCCTTACCAAATTTTCATGGTTTAGCAAATGAAGAATCCACATACATTTATGTTTGAGTTTGAAATACTTTGTAGAGGATATGATTATTGTACTAATGATCAAAGATTGAAAGTGTTTCCTCTTACTCTAAAAGGAGCAGCTCTCCGATGGTTCATGAGCCTAGGTGGGAATTGCATCCAATCATGGGAGGACATGAAGAACATATTCTTGAAGAAGTACCAAGACTATTGCAAAGCCAATGAAGATATTTTCTATATGATACAAGGGGAAGATGAAAGTTTGGAGGACTATGTAGATCGATTTCATTATAACCTTCAAAAATCAAAGCATAAGCATTTGAAAAAAGAGATCTTAAAAACACTCCTTCTTAAAGGAATCAAAGACGAATTTTTAGAACTTTTAAATCTGATAGGAAAAGGTGATGTTTTTCAGTTATCATATGATGATGTTTGTGAGTTGTGCATAAGGTATTCAAGAGGCATCTCCAAGGCTGGTAAGAATCCTAGAGATGTTTTTTCTTTGTTTTCCAAATCTGCTACAAGAACAGGAGACATAAGATCTGAAATCAATGTGTTATTTGAACATTTTAAAGTTGATTTTATTAGCTCTCTAAATGAAAAATTGGATGTTTTGCAGGTTCATAAAAATGAAGAATTTGATGAAATGTTTTGTTCTCATGACCGAAAGGAGCATCTCATAGATATTCACTCTTCCTTATCTAGGATGGAAGTAGCATATCTAAGAGGTAAGAAAGCTGCAACAAGGCCTACAGGTATGGTTCAAAACACTTTTTCTCCATTGTCATACTTGCATAATCCATTATGGAATGCTAATGTGTTAGGGCAGCCATGTCAATTTCAATATAACCATCAATCTTGTTTACAAGTTGGGCATGGTTCATCTTATGATGGCATGACTACTCTCCCTCATCTTGTAGCACAAGCACATTCTCCATATTCTCCACCAGCTCTTCCACAATATCTTGCTTGCCCATCAAAACCATTCACACAACCCAATCAGCCACATCATCAAAATGCTCCATTCCATACACATTTTCCTGCTCAACTAATTCCACACCCTCACCATAATAAACCAGTACAACATGCTTACAATGTTGAGCTGGCAAATTTACCCACCCTTCCCACCCATTCTATCTCACATGTGTTATTAGAGAAAACCTACAATGAGATTCAGAATGTTTCAAATGCAAAAATTGTAGAAGCTATGGAAGAAAATGAGGTTTCTTTTACTATGCATCAACAAACTATTTTAAAAGCTCAAGAACTTCATGATATGATGGCTATGCGAAATCAAGAAAATAAAGGATACATTGAAGATTGGTTTCACTCCATCATTTGTTTGCAACATCACTCCATGCTTCAACAATTTTTGATACCATTTTTTGAAGGGAAGTTGGCTTCTCATACCCTAATATCCATTAACATGCATTTTTCAAATTTGGGTATGTGCATACGTGAAGCCGTATTTCGAAAATGGCTTCACTGGAAGTACTCATACACGTAGTCATATTCATCCTTCAATCAAAGTAGGTTAGTGAAAAAATAAAATAAAACAAAATAAGGACATAAATAAGTGCATTTTGTTCTTTTGTAAAACTAGTTGTTTTTGTTGCAACATGCTATCGAAATCAACATCGGTGATAATTTTTTTTAATAATTTGTGTATGTAGATGAATCATAATGGAAATAAGAAGTTCTACAAACATTCATTTTCATTTTTATCACCAATTTGAAAAAATGCTTGAATTTCATTTTTTTGGCTTGCGGGCTTGATGAACTTTCTGGAAAAACAGTCGGGACAGTCATATTTTGAGGGACCAAAAGTGAATATTTTTAAAACCTGTTTCTATCCTAAGTAGCCCTTGATGTCTACTTTCCAGTCCAATTTGAATCACTCAATTTGGATTTGAAACGGAAAAGTTAGAGCCAAAACATTGACCGGATGTCTAGCGGGCAGCTCAGGAACAGAGTTGGGACAGTCAGTTTTTGGAGGCCGAAATGAATGAATTTTTAAAACCTGTTTTTATGGTAGATTCCCCTATGAATATAGTTTACAATGCAATTGGAATCACTCATTTTCGATATCGTATGGGGAAATTATGATCAAAATACTGACTGTCTATCGTAAATCAGCACTCTTAAAACTCTGTCTTTCCGGCTGTTCCTTACAATATTTGACCTATCAATTCTTCTTGTATTAAAAACCTGTTTCTATTGGAGATCAATAAATGAATCTATTTTCATTTCCAATTTGAATCATTCGAATCCGACATCAAACGAAAAAGTTATGCTTGAAATATCAACTGTTGGTCTAAGCCGGGTAATCGAAAATGACTCTATTATGCAGGTTGTTCTAAACAAATTTGACATATCATATCATTGAGTTTTTAAAACCTGTTTCTATTGGAGATACACCTTTGAATTAGCTCTCATTTGGCTTTTGAATCACTCAATTTGGACGAAAAACAAAGAAGTTGTGATTAAAACACTGCTGGTTAGTATGGTTGACCACTGCTCTCCCGCACGTAACAAATAAATTTTACTTTGTTATTTTCTCCTTGGATTTGTTCTATAGAGTAACTACTTGTTAGTTTTTTTGCATAATTCTTGGATTAGGGGAGCCGTGCACCTCTCTTTCTCCATGATTTAATGTTTTATTGCAAGTAGACACTCGTTTTTTACAGGTCCTAGGAGAAAAAGAACGTCAATTTATGGACAAGTGATTCTTGAAACAAATTTTAATAAAACAAAGGAATTTCATCCAACTCATTACCCAATGGATTCATAACAGAACAAATGAAGAATTGACTTCAATTTCAAGATTCATGTCTTGTCACTGCTGCCAAAACATTTTTCAAAAAGATCATTTTTTTACATAATATCATAGCTGTTGTAACTTAATTTACATATTGTTTTTTAAATAAAATGTTGTTTCTTTTCTAATTTCTTTTATAATTTGTGTTTCAGGTGTTGCTTCATTCAAAAGCATCAATGCAGTGAACAGCTAATTCATTCTTTGCGTGTTTGCATTTTATGGTTGTGTATTTTGCTGTTCCTTTTCTAAAGGAATAGCATTTGTGTGCATTTTTGTCGTTCCTGCTGTTCCTTTTTCAAAGGGACATCATTTTCGTTTTGCTATTTATTTTCTAAAGGAATAACACTTTTTTGGTTCAGCTATTCATTTTGTTGTTCCTTTTTCACAGTTCATTTTGCTGTTCCTTTTCGAAATGGAACAACTGCTGTTCCTTTTCGAAATGGAATAGCACTTTTGCACTTTCATGTTGGGTGTGTTTTTGCTGTTCCTTTTTCAAAAGGAACAACATTTGGTGTGTTTTTGCTGTTCCTTTTTCAAAAGGAACAGCAGTGCATGTTTTTGCTGTTCCTTTTTTCAAAAGGAACACCAGTTCGAGTTTTTGCTGTTCCTTTTTCAAAAGGAACAGCAGTTACAGTTTTTGCTGTTCCTTTTTTTCAAAAGGAACAGCAGTGCGTGTTTTTGCTGTTCCTTTTTCAAAAGGAACAGCAGTTTGAGTTTTTGCTGTTCCTTTTTCAAAAGGAACAGCAGTTCGTGTTTTTGCTGTTCCTTTTTCAAAAGGAACAGCAGTTTGAGTTTTTGCTGTTCCTTTTTTCAAAAGGAACAGCAGTGCGTGTTTTTGCTGTTCCTTTTTCAAAAGGAACAGCAGTTTGAGTTTTTGCTGTTCCTTTTTTCAAAAGGAACAGCAATGCGTGTTTTTGCTGTTCCTTTTTCAAAAAGGAACAGCAGTTTCGCGTTTTTGTGTGTATTTTTGCTTTTTTTGGTATGCATTTTCTTTGTTGTTCCCTACACAGAACACCACTTTTTTTTTAGTGTTTTTGCACACTTTGAGAGTATTTTTGAAAGCAACCCTTCCTTTCTCTTGTGGGATTATTCATAGTTCATCTCAACAACATTTTCCTGATTCTCTTTCATGGCATGAAGTACACTACTTTTATGAGGACAAGAATTATGGATTCTATTGAAGCAAGTTAATATCATTCACGTTATGATCTTTAACAGGACAGCTCCTTGATGATAGATTCTTTTCAGAAGGGACACAATTATTTATATACTACTTTACTGCATTGTTTTCTGTTGAACATGATATTGATTGATCATCTTAATACCATGCTGGTTCCATCATCCCTGGTTATAATCTTCTTTGTCTGTAATAAATGAGATTATGGGTATATTTTTTTCTATTGACATCTTCAACTTCTTCCGCCATCCCTGCTCTTAAGGAGTACTGAGCCTCCCTCTTTTTATCATAAAAATGTGTAATAATAACAAAATTTTGTTCACAGATCGAGGATAGGGGGTCTCATTACGAGCCAGCCTACCATGTTCATAAGGCTGTAACAAAGTGACATTCCCATTATGGCCACCACACCAGGGTTATGATCCATTGGATAGCCAAATTATCCTTGGAACAGGAGGTCTCATCACGAGCCGGCCTGATCACTCTTGCTACATCCTAGTGAATGGCAGTGTGGTTATCTGGTTACCATGCCAGCACATTGATCTCTTCTGTAGAACAACACTGAAACTCTCTAGTTATAAATTGAGGATTCTGGCTCATATGGGTTAAAAAGCAACCCTGTCGGGGCTATGGACGCCTACTGGCAGCAGCGGCTCTGCTTATGGTATTGAAGTTATATCTTATCATCAATTATTATTATAATACCCTTTTCTTATTTTTCTTTTTATCAGAGAAGTTATTTCCTTAATCTTTTCCCTGTTTTGAACCTTTATGCATGAGAAATTGTTTTATGATCAATCACATCATTTTCAGCTAGAATACCGTCAGTAAAGCATCTTTTTGGCATATTGCTGTCCTTTTTCTCTTTTCATAACATATCATCAATCCAAAGCGTCCTATCTCTTATTCATAACTATCTTTACACACTTTGCTCTCAATATAACCATAACTTTCACCGTCCTATCATTGATAAGTGTACTCTGCCTCCCTTACTGATATATTGTTCATTCCATTGCCTTGCCGTCAGCACCACCCCTTTCATATGCTTTATGGTTATATTAGAGGGGGGAATGTTTGCATTATGGAATTGCATGCGATATGATTACTACACTTTGCCATACCTTGTTGATTTGACAATATATTAGTATTGCATGTATACATAAGTTTTTCTCATTGAAATTTTGCATGCATTTTATCTGTTGCTATTCAAAGCTAACACTATGGATTCAAGAACATTGTATGCAAAATAGTGCTTTGTTTACAGGAGAACAACAAGTATGGGCAGAATTCTATTCATAGCATGACCACACTATTGCACTTCACAGTAGAGGCTCGTGAACGTGAACAATTTTTCAGACATGATGTGCTTCCCTGGATTCCACCTTTTGCATCACTTTCAGCACCAACTCTGTCTACATCAGCTTCAACAACTGCCAGTCCATATATGTCATTTTTGGAGGTAAAACTTGAGGTAAAATTGCATAGTTTTCTAATTTATTATGAATTTAGGAGAATTTAATGAAAATCTATTTTGAGCATTATTTGTCATCTTTCATTCCACATCTTTACCACTTCCCCTTTTTCAGCAGCATATCATTTTCGAGTGTGGGGGAGTGTTCCTTTCATTCATTTCTTTCTTATAACCACGTCATTCATATTCTTTATCATCCATTGCTATTCTTATTCACTCTCAACACCTCCCTTATTTCATGTTGTTTTACACCAAGCATAGAATTCAACAGCTGGTAGCAACCACCTCTCTTTGTTTTCTAGCATCGCATGCGGACATGCTAATTTTTCAGAGAGGGTGAGGAATTACTATGCATGATGGATGTTTTCTACTTTCTTCCTTATTTAAGGCATACAATTTCATTTTTACACAGTGCAGAAATTGATTTCCACATATTTTTAAAACTATGAACCCAATTCTTGTAATTTTATGAAAACACATACCTATCATTAATACAAACCCACACAATTTCAAGAAATAGTGGTTCATAAAATTTCGGAAATCATGCACTCTCACCTACAGCCATTTTGTTTATATCTCATGATCCATGCATCAAAACATTCTGATTTTTGGATCATAAAGGCATTCATATATTCTAAATTTACTTGCCAAATTTCGACAAAAGTTGGTTTGTAGTTTTTGGGGAAAATGGTTAATGAAGTTTGTTGTTATCTATGTCATATTTTGCTGCAACCTCATACATATAGTTGAATGTCAATGTAAAAATTGTTATGCCTTCATCGAGATTGCTAAAATTTAATATTCATTAATTAAGGAAGCATTCAGTTATTCTCAAATTTTTATTGCTTGGTTAACACATGGTTTTTGTCTTTGGGTTGCATGAGGACATGCAATATATTCAGTTTTCGTTGCATGAGGACATGCAACATATTGAGTGTGGGGGTGTGTTGGGTCGTTAATATGCCATTATTATTGTCACTTGTGAACGTTTATTCCACCCATTTCTACCATTCTTCATCATGTCATTTATTATAATTTATTATATAAATCCATTTTATGATGATTTATGCTCTTATATTATTTATTCTCCTTTATTTCTAATAAATTGATGATTATGCATTATTTTACCAATGATAGTTCTAATAAGTTGGTTATAACATTATTCACCATTTTTAGCCTCCAAGGTAACTTCCAGATTGAAGATTTGATTTTTAAATCTGCCAACTCAGAAATTCGCTGGTTTAAGGAGTGACAGTTTTGCGGTTGAGATTCTGAGCAAATGAAGACGAATTTGAGAAATCCGGAACATGGGTTTTGTCCAGAACGGGCCCAACTAACTTTAACAAAGAACGGTTTGCCCAAATTAGGCTTGTACAGGGAGAAACGCAGGGTTCTTTGAGCACGATTTTCTCAGATTTGCAGTTGCGGCCGTCCTCCAAACTTTAGCTGCAAACCCAAATTCGTCTTGCTTTTGTTGAGAGATGAAAGGAAATATATTTTCTTGTTGATCATCTGGTTAGAATCAACCCAAATTTGTAAAACAAATCATGTTGTAATTATCTATGCTCTCTGATCTTTCTCTATTTAAATGAGAACAAAGATCAGAGAGGGGGAGACATGATGATGGATTTGGGGAATGAGAAATGATGGACAATGATGGTGGATTATTCATGCTGTAATTCTTAAGTTTTTGCTGTTGTAATGATTCCACAATTGGCTGATTAATAAATGATTTGGGAGTGCTGTTCATTTTTCTCATTCTGAAGTAACCCCGCAGCGTCCGCTGGCGGCTAAGGGCCCAGCCTCTGGTGGAGTACGCTGCTGCTGCTGCTGCTGTATATTATCTTTTTGGTTTATGCGTGATTTGTATTATGAGCTTGAATTGGTAATCTGGTGTGTTTTATTATTGCAGTTCTGTTATATTTCATATATCATTCTCTGCAACAAGAAAGTCGTAATGTGCATTCTGATCTTATAACGTATTGCTATCTCTTTAAAGTCGTTAATGTAACATTGATGTTCTCTACAGAATGCTATTGTTATTTAATTGCGGAGT
This sequence comes from Pinus tabuliformis, assembly GCA_031772625.1. Taxonomy (NCBI): domain Eukaryota; kingdom Viridiplantae; phylum Streptophyta; class Pinopsida; order Pinales; family Pinaceae; genus Pinus; species Pinus tabuliformis. The sequence continues at coordinate 1,847,680,753 of CM062818.1, read as the reverse complement.
AATCAAGCTGCAACCTTCTTAAGTTGGTATTACTGTATTTGTCCATGGTTTATACTTCATACGATTGCTGTTCAATTGACATTGTGGTTCCATCATGAATTGTAATCGTTACCCTTTCTAACCAGGATTAATACTTGCGTATCAGACTCAGATTACCGTTTCTTAATATCCCTGTACGTTGTGTGTATTATTTATTTTAGCACCGTAGGCTGTTCCATATTTCATTTCTAATTAGTTGCCATTCTATTTTCGTTTGTTTTCTGATTTATTTGATTTGGCTTGGTTGTTGTTTGCTTCCATTAAATTAGAGTTTGCCGTTCAGTTCTTTTAATTCCAGTTGCTATTCCATTTACGGCCGTTCCATTTTAGACTTGCTATTCCATTTCCTGTTTGCTGTTCTATTTTACTTTCTGCTGTCCATTTACTTGCATTTATTGCTTTGGTGTGAGAGAAGGTCCAAGGCTGTCGTGAGCCTCAGCAAATGCTACCACGCTCCCTGATCCATGGTCCATGCTCTAATTCCTTTTGCATCAATTTCTAGAGGACTGAGTTATTGCTACTATATCCTCGATTGATGGTTGTTTGAATGAATGATTGAGTTTAGAACATTTCAGTTTCTTGCTGTTCCAATTAGATTCTTTTTCAAGCATTCATTTACTTTTGGGTTTTAAGCACTATACTGCAAAACATTATTCTTAAGTAAATAGCCGCCTCAGACAGAGTACACTCTTGAAATAAAAAGTCGTCCCTGGGTTGATAATTAATGTGAAGGTAATTAGGAGTTCAAAAGACACCTTTTTATCGCTCCACACTTCCCTATTATTACAGATAAAAGGAGCAATATGGTTCTTGATTTTAAACTGTGTTTTCTTCTTGGCTGATACAAAATTCACATCATCTGAATTTATGATGTACCTGATATACTTTATTGCAAATATCCTCATGGGGAGATATCTGGGCATCTGATATGGAGTGAGTTGACATCCATACACCCTTAGTTCAGTGTGGTTCTGGTATAAATACTAGTCCCCTATTCTATTATGTTTAGACAAATGTAAAACACTCTTTATCTCATCAGTAAATCTGGGTTGGTTGCTACTTCTTAGCATGTTAACCACTGGGTGAACAAATGAATCATTGAACTCCTTGTAGCTAAAAATAGTGGAATATTTTTAGATTAAGGGTGCCCAAAAGATAACGGATCCAGGATGGCCATTAGTGTCTAGTTTTTTGATGTTAACTGTAAACCTTTCTGACCATAAGTATAGAAACATATGGAACAATACTGAAGAGTATTTGAATACTCTTTCATATGGCAATATTATCAATTAATCATGGATTATGTCGGCTAAGAATTGAGAAAAATTGGAAACTGTATCTGGAGGGTTGTCTGGGAAAAAAATAGAAAGGAAACCAAGTATAGGCTCATCTACATGTTCATCAGTGGTATATCCTATAATATAGGACAACATGGTTACAATCTATTTGGCCCTTTCAGCGAAAATGGTGGTAGAATATGGGGGGTTATCTATAGGAACTTGGACCTTTTCTAGGAGGAAATTCTAAAAAATTTGGGATCTCTTAGGAAGGTCTAGCTTTAAGTACAGATCAAGTAGGTTTTAATAGAAAGTGGGGCTTCATTAGGCTTTGGCTAGATCTATAACATTTCATTTATTGATCTTGCAGTGATTGTGAACAAAATTTGATGGTTAGGAGAAACTATGGCTCTTTGACGTGGGATATAACAAAGTTGGCATAGGTGGATGCTTTCAGCGAACTGGTATACCTGTGGGAACAAGTATTTGGGCAAATTTGACTCCCATAGTTGAATATCATCATTTTGGTTAAGGAATTTGTATTTTTTCTAGAGGTGGAGTTTTAACAGGTTGCTAGGGGAGGTTATATCTTTGATTTGGATATCTTTATCGGCCAGTGGGAGGTGGCCAACATCTAGGTGAGGAGTTTGCAGGGGTTATGCATCTGAAATGCTTTGGGAAGCCATATATTTTTTTAATTTTATTCAATTTATGAGTATCTGGCTTGAGATGTAGGCTTAGAACCTCTGGAAAGATGAATACAGTTTGCTAACAGGGTTTTGAATGCAATAGTTTAGTTCGGTACGGTTTTCAACATGGTTCAATTGATTAAATTTATTAGGAATACTGTGCAAAGCTTAAGTATAGGCCTTATGGTGCTTTTGGAATACCTAGAAAACAAAGATTTGGTATGTAGATAGGTTCTCTGGGGGCAGTGGAGGCTTTCTCATGGTGCCAAATAGTCTTTGTATCGCTCCAAATCGGAGACGGTAGAGGTTATTTTTGGCAATTTTTAACAGAATAATAGTGAAAAGATTTAAAAAGGGTGGCTTATTTCTTTTTTTAATCAACAGTGGTTAATTTTTGGCATGGGATTAATGTGTGGTTTCATCAGACATGAGGAGGTGGTAATGTGGTATATTGTGTGCTCAAAAGTGGTATGATGGTATTTTTTCTGAGGACGTGATATAAAAGGCAGGTGGGGAAAACCATGAATCTCACGTGCTTTTGAGATATTAATAGTTAGACATCAGAGCACGCAATATGGGATATGGGCCATTGGATTTGGAGGTGGGTGATCGGAGGGTTATCACGTGGCGGAGTTGCGAAGGATGAGTTGGGGTGTGGGGTCGGGTTTAATTAAAATGTAACATGAAGTGATATATGTGATGGGTATTATAATAGAAGTGGGGACCATGGGTTATAACCCATATGCTAAGGTTTTTATGGATCGTGGATATAATATAGCGGGAGGGTGAAATATATCAAGCGGGAATAAATGTATAAAAACAATAGGTTAGAATAATATAAAGGGTTTGGGGAATACAAGAGTGGGTGTTAGAAAATCTTTTGGGATGAGTTAAGAGGGTATCGAGGAGAGTTTTTCAATGGGGCCCGATACATTTTAACTTTTTAAACTTAGGGTAAGGGCGTTTTAGTGGGGTTACAAGGGAAAATGAGATAAAATAAGGGAAAAGGTAAAATGAAGGGGAAGGGATATTTTTACAAGGGGAAATGAAGAGGGAAGGGTCCTTTGGAATTAAGAAGGGGAAATTAGTACAATATTAGTGATAAGAAACAAACCATTTGATGCTTTCCATGTCTTGTGAAACCTGCTTCTCCCTACCCATAATTTACCCTAGCATTTTTTTTCTTCATTTACTGGGTGCATTTGAGCTTTCTGACCCTCTATTTCTCTTTATTTTGTAAGAAAACTATCTAATTACAACCTTATGACTTTACAATGGCTCAAATTAAATTGTTGAGCTTATTATTATTCTCTACCCAACTACTGATCTGTCAAGATTAAATAGTTTGGCTAGATCTTTATTCTCCATCTATCAACATGAAATTTAAAGCATGAATGAATCAAGATTAAACTATCTGACCATCATGGATTGTGGAATTTTTGACAAGCTGCACATAATCTTATTTTGCCAAGTAAAGTAAAAAGTAGTGGCATTTGAATTTTCATGACTTTCAAAATCTATTTTCTATCTGTTTTTGTGGGATTCATATTTTATACTCGTTTTTTATCTTTTTCTTTTATTATCCCTTTGATTTTTCTTTTAGGACTTCACCTCTTTACATTTTTTATTTTTTTTAATATGGGAAAACATTTTGCAAAAATCAAAAGTATGTACAATATTACAAGAATGATCATAGCCAATCCAAATTAATCAATCCTATTATTATAGGACCCTAACACTTGCCACATCCTTCACATACCAGTTTTAAAACATTATATCCACAAGACAATAATTGATATTTAATATTCTTATTACATACCTTGAAATTTGCAGCAATGAGAACAACTATTCCTTGAGAATTTTTTCACAAAAAAACTGAAAATTTCAACAAACAAAACCACAAATCTACTCTCCAACAATCAAGACATAGCTGAGAGCCCCACTCTAATACCAATTGCTGGAAACCTTGAGCACTAATCAATGGGGAGGGAGGGGGGGTGTTGAATCAGTAGTGTGATCTTCTTAATGATTTTACCAATGAAATAGTCTCTAATGAATCACATATGTATTAACCAACAAGACATTAGATTTTCTCATAAAAATAAAACAGATAGGAAGCTAAAGAAAGCTAACCATAAGAGAAGAATAAAAAACACATCCACACAAGAGGCACAACATATATGGTGGAAAAACCTTCTTTGGGAAAAAACCACCCTTGTTGTTGTTTCGCTACTCAGAATATCTATTATTTGAAGAAATGATATTTTACATAGATTTTTTGACTCCCATCAGCTATGAGACTCAACCTTATTTACAATCAACTGACTCCCATCAATGAGGATTCTTGATTCTACTGATCGGATTGGAAAACTGTGTTCGCACACGAATCTATGTACTACAATCCACTAAAAGCCACCATGATTAGCGATCCTTGTTTAAGTTCGATTGGACTATACAACTACCATTGGATGGAAAAATTTCTCCTTTTGCTAAAGCTTTGAAATCACTGCTCCACACCCATGAAGTCATTACTCTTATACTCTATGTGGACCTCGTTTCACATATTTTCATATTGGATCCAAGACACTATGCTCAATGCTAATCCAGCTCTGCAATATGATCTTTGGAAGCAAGACACCATAAACACAAATAAAATAACCACAATCATATGTTGTCCACAAAAGCAAAATAGTATCCATAATTCGTACATCAAATATGAATAATAATATCATTCAAAAACATAAACATATATCACATTAGCCATAACATCAAACCCTCACTCCAAAATATGATATCTGCATAACTCAATCAACAGTATAAGACACAAAGCTCATCTACCAAATACACCAGCAACACCTGCAAAAACAAATGTGGCAGTGAAAAACTTGGAGCTATAGCAAGCTCTCCATCTCTACCAACAAACTTTACTACAACTCTTAGCATCTCTGATCTGCAATCTGAAACTCTACACCAATAATATGCTTCAACAAATATATCTACTCATTATGCTGCATTTAGCATTCATGCAAAAGTTATCATTGCTCTCCACTAGGGCTAAAGCATTCCTTTACTTCTCTACAGCCTTCTCACTCACATACTAACTTCATTAACCTCACCCAACTCCAAAATGAAGTATATAAAACATATTGGGTGAAATTCTCCTTGGGCCTGGAATAAAGAGTGATCAAAATTGATGAAATCAATCCTCAACCATCACTACTTGAACACTAAATGCATTCACACCCACTGAAATACTTTTAAAACCAATTCCAACCTTTTTCAATTAATATAGAAGCCTCCCAATATTTCCAGTCGAATTACTCTAGATTTATAGGAGAAATGTGGAAACACACCCACAAGGCTAGCAATTCTCGGTTACAACAACATGGATAAGCTTGTTCCCATGTAGTTGGAGCCTTCAACCACATACAAAAGATTAACTCCATGCGAGTGGGGGTAGAGCATTGGAGAAATCCAATCAAACCATCTCATATCCTTCCCAAAATTCTCCAAGAGCTAGACAAGCCTCTTTAGGATGTCTAAAATCCACTCTCATTTTTGCAACACTTCTGCAAATAACCTAAGAATTTCTCTGAAAGTTTCATTTCCAAGTTAACCCGAGGGCCAAGAAACAAGGTTTGGCATGACTATAAATAAGTCCTCACCTCTCTACAAACACCTGCATAAGATGCAATATGTGTACACCATTGTAGCATCTCAACACCATCATCATCATCATCATGAGGCAAAAAAATTACTGCAACAAGTCATGCCCATGAGCATAAGCATGAACACCTATATGAAGACCTAATATAGAAACTCATCAAGTGTGCCAACTCAACAACATGGATCACTTGAGCAATCATCTCCAGCATGTTATGCTACCAGCTCATATATATATATATATATAGAGAGAGAGAGAGAGAGAGAGAGATCAACAACTTAAAAATTATCCTTTTCGAGGGGGAAACCTACTTGACATTACATAAATGAACAATTCTTGAATGATAAAATGACAAGACATCCTTTGTATATATTGGGGTCTAAGGGGTCACAAAATAATTAGAGCTTACATAACAATAATAATGTAGGGGCACAATAATAACAATAGTGAGCTTCTATGGGACACAAAAATAATAATATTGGGGATATATGGGCACAACAATAACAATAAGTGGGATACACTAGTAATATAGGGACCTAACATGCCCCTCTTCTTCAAAAAATTGTTTTCCTCAATGCTTGAGTAGTTTTGGATGTTTTTGTATTAAATTATCATCCTCCAATGTGGAACCTTTGAAGGGTAAGTTCTTCCAGTTAATGAGATACTTTGAAATTGATCAATTTTGTAGTTATCAGGACCTTGTTTCCATGATTGTTGTTGCTTCCTAAATTGCTCTATTTTTACCCCATTTCCATAAACTTTAACCTTTGTTTTATCTCTACTTAACCCTCTCATTCCTGCACTAGTCCAAGATAATCATCTATTACTACATATGCTTCGTATTTCATAATTAAGATTTATTAAGTTATTTATTAGTTATTTTACATAGATTTCATGCCTATTAGTATCTATTGTAACTTATGTTTAATTTACTAAAAGTAATTGAGGAACTAAGTGTTAATTATGAGTTAGCATAATCAGTGCAGACAGATTCCTGCACCGCCAATGATGTTTCTCTAAGAGATCCATAACAGTTTGAATCCCTCCATGTGGGTGTTTTGATCCATGACTCCTAGTTCAGTTGCAGACTAACTGAGGTTGGATATCATTGGCATATATTCAAGGATACATGCCAAGGATGGTCTACGACCAAGTTCACGTTCCATTATAACTATTAGCGAGTTTTGTAATATTGGTTGTTAGTCAGTTTGGACGAAAGGCTTGAATAAGGAAATACTGTAATTAGCAGAATGGGGCTAAGGCTAAAAGACTGTATAAAATGTAGACTGTACGAAGAACCAAGAAAGAAATCTAAGTTTTAATTTCATTTGCTGTGTAATTTTGTATTGCCCTCGACTCTGGGCTGGATTTGCACCATCATGTATATTTGTTGATCAAATTAATACAAAGAACTTGCCATGTTATTCACACACTGTGTCTAACTTATATTTTATGCATACTTGAGTGCTGATTCATTTTGTTTCCTTAACGGGAAACGAGCTGGTTGGATAGGGCCCAGCCAACCCAACTCGTTTACCCTTGTGATTTCGCCATTTAAAAGCTCTGTGTAAACATTTATTTGCAGTTGCATGGTTTAAATGGTTCTTGTATTTATTCCAAAAGTTTTGAGCTAAAGTTATTTTGTAGTTAAGTTTGAACGGATCCATAGTTTGGAAGTTGATTGAGCATATTTATTTCCTGTAATTCCTTTCCTGCAATTCTTGTCTTGGTTTACTTCTGCTCGAGTTGTGTGGGAAGATTTTTCCTGTACCAGTGCATGTAGTTTCATGCACTCCAGTCTATTCATTTACTACACAGCAAATGTCACATTTCTGCTTATCATTTCAGTTATCCAACAAGTAAAAGTATTGTTAAATCCAACAATCATTCTTAACATTAAGAGCATACTTATGAAGGATCTGAGGATGTTTCTATGAATTAAGAAAGGATGTTATTATAAACACTTTATACTTGCATTTTATGACTTAAGAAAAAGAACATAAACATTACAAGTGGGTTTCCGAAGCTAGCTGATGCTTGCAAATTACTTTAACTACTGCTTTGATTATTTCAAATTGTTTTCGTTTTATGAAGTTGAATTTCATTACTAGGTTCAGTTAATCGAAGAATTTATTTTCCATAGATAATTGACCTCAGAATTTAGTTTTCAATTGCAATTCTGTTCAACACGTCTTTTAATTCTTTCGAAAGTTAATTGGAAACTTTGGTGAAGGAAGCTTTGTCTCAGTGCAAGAGGTGGTATTTTGTCACAGGAACAGAGTGCTCTAAGCCCTAAGGCTTATAGCACCTCCACAAAAACATAAATCTTCAGTAAGGAAGGTAAAATATACTTTTGTACAAAAATATTGTACTTGCACTAGTGCAAGAAGATTCCAATAGTACAAGAACAGGTTATTTGTGTAGAAGGAAAATCAATTGGGAAAATATTAAGTTATGGTATGTTCTATGCTTAGAGCAGTTTACTTATTTTTCTTATTATTATCCACATATTAGCAATCATGTGTACATTCAGTAAAGTGCAGATAGAACATTAAATGATCAACATAAAAAAAGCCAAGATAAGAGACACAAGATGTGATGGCTAGCCAGGGACAAACCCCAATGTGGGGAAACCATTTGATCAAATCTTCCTTTATCTTCAATAATTCAGCAGAGAGAAATAGTACAAAAATCTAATTTACCTCAGCAGCAGCAAACGCTAGATCAACCCTAAACTAGGGCAGTCAATATCTTGCAAACCGACTGTCGGATCGGCTTTTTTCCTTTACCAAAAAATGCGACCTTCCACAAAGAGTTAGGTTCACCTACAGTGCCGTTTTGAGAGAGAGAATGATGGTAAACGCTAGTCAAACTTCCGATCTGCAGTTGTAGCCCTAAATTCTGCGTCCTTCCTTCCACATGTGTGAGAGAGAGTCCTTTCTACGCGGGAGAGAGAAGAGACTCTTTTCTGCACAGGAGAGAGAGAGATGTGATGAGATGTGTGTGTGCAAATGAGGAGGAGACCTTCTGTATTTATATGAAAACATTTGGGTTGAATAGATGTGACTGTTGGGCTTCTGAGCCTACATAAGTTGCTGGCCGACTTAGACAATTAGTCCATAATCAAAATAAATTCATATCTCCATAAATACTTATCAGAATTGAATGATCTTTAGATCAATCCTACACCTCTCGATAAGAGGAATCTAGTAAAAATATTATCAGCCATGAAGAAGATGACCCACATGGATTTTGGCCCTAGTTGCCAATTTTAACACTTCCTCTCAACTAGGGAGAACTCCATCTGCAATTCGTCTGTGTGTCACTACTATTCATCCATCAAATGCACTGCCCTGTATAGCTTGACCCCTGCTCTGCTTTGCTCTGTTGTGCCTACTCTGTTCTGTTATGCTCTATTCTACTCCACTCTGCCCAAATTATGAAGAAGAAGAAGTGATCGAGGATGTATCATACCATCCTCCACTGACCCGAAGTCAGTTTCAGAGCGTGTGGTGGGCTCCAGTATTGTAGCAATAATGCTACAACTCCTGGAGCTTCCTATCTCTAATTTTATCAACCCCGTAGTTCGTACAAACTTGGAAGCGACGGTGCTGTATGCACAAGTACTAGCTCTTGTCGCAACTGTCACTTGGTCAGCTGGCACAAGTCCGCTAGGGCTCAAGCCAACTTCTATATGCTCTCAGAAGAAGCTTGCTAAATGATGGACGAAGGCTATCTCAGAGGAAATTAATCTACTTTGCAAAAATGAACTGAAAGCCAACCAAAACACGGAAACCCTAGTTAACCCTAATCTGACTAGCTTAACCTCTATGATGCAATGGTGGGAGTGCAAGTGTCTGGAAATGATGCCATTACTTCTAATGATGCGAAATGCATGAACTTAAACTACTTTTATTGAAAAGAACATGTTTTTGTATTTTTGCTTAAATGGTTGGAGTGATGATGATTTTGTTTCTTATTAGGGTTTGGTTGTGCAGAGGTGGTGCGAAAGGAAGGAAAGCTTGGGAAAGGACAGGGGGGCTAGGAGAGGTCCCAGGGGATCCTTAGCATCAGTCCACAGAAGTCTACAACGTTCGGATGCTCGGCAACCAAGTTTGCAGGCTTCTACAGGATGTCTGCAGGGGATCCTACAGGAAACTAAGGAATTCTACAGGAAATCTGCTAACTTCTACAGGATGTGCTGTAAGTGGAAGTTTTGGGTGATGGTGAAGTGATGGAACAGTATGAGTGGATAGGTAAGGTGGAGATGGAGCTTGTGATGACTCAGGGGCAGAGAAATAGGACGGAGAAAGAGTGCATGAAGTGGTTGGTGGATAGAAGGATGGGATCAACGAAAGGTCAAAAAGATGAAGCTACGTGGGCAATGGAAGAGTTGGAAGGTGAACGAGCTGAACAGAGGTCGAGTAGATGGCTTTAGGCGTGGTTAGGAAGAAGAAGAAGAAAGTAGAAGGATATGGAGCAGTGTAAATAAAAAAAATTACTTATGTCTTGCACCAAAAATGAGAATTCATTAACCAGTGCTACCTGTGCTATTAAACCAATGAACAACGTTGTAAATCATGAAGAAAAGTAGTGCATGGAACTGTAGTGACGAAGTATGGCTCAAGAGCAAAATGCATGAAAGGATCCATGATTAAACCGACTGTGTTGCAGCTTGCATAAAAGTAGAAAAGACTGCCTTTTTTTTTTGGTGGTTGGTAAGACTGCACCCCAATCCCTAAACAGAGATGGCAGTGTAGGCACTAACAACCTTTTTCTTGGAGCTGCAGTGAATTACAAACCTCCTATCCTAGTCTAAGCAACTGAAAGTAATTTGACCCTAAGCTAATCCTACTCAATCTTGTTAAAGAAATCAAATCAGCAAACTGTATTCTTTGAAATGCATATCAAAACAAGGAAACACAATGCTGGAAAGAAAGGTAAATAACACTACAAGAAGAGGAGATCTATTGCTCTCAGGTTGGGCCCTAACCTGAGAGCTATAGCTCCCTTAAAAGCTCAGAATTAGATCCAAATCTACTTGCCTTTATTCATAATCAAAAGTCTAATGTCATGCCAAAACTGGCTTACAAAACAAACAAACACCGAGCTGTAACTCGTGCTCAGAGATTACAATAGTAATTCAGAAGGTCAAAAAGCTTCTAACAAAGGCTACGGCCTTCATATTTATACACAATGAAGATCAAGCTGGCTTCCTCCATTCGTGGAGCTTGGCTGTCCAACTGGAAGTCAAAACTGCTGTAAACTGCTGATCCTGTAGAACGTGTTGGCTGCCTTTAAGCTCGGTGGGGAGAGCTGTTGGAGCTCGGAGTTAAGGTGAAAATCACGAGGAAGGTCATCAAGACTGTGGACAACCTCCCTATGAATCCGCAATGTCACCTTTGCTGTCTCCTTGTCTCCATTTACGTGGTCTTTTGCTCTCTTTAATGCCACAAACCTGAAATCATCATGTATTAGTCACATAGATATAATGCCTGCCCTTCTTCCTACAAACAACACGAATATACTAAGAAATGAATGCATAAGTGGTAAAAGATGAATGGTTGAGAAAGGTAAGTAGGCCAATATGAGCGCAAATTGTACCAAAAATTGGGGCTCATCATCACCCCCCAGCTAAAATATTTGCTCATCCTTGAGCAACCTTGCTCCAGCTCCTTGTCCTTGGCCGAGAACTAGGGCCTGGAGCATGCTTTTCCTTTCTTGTTCTTGGTGGCCCTGCCTCTTCTTCCCCTGGCGGTGACGAGGGTGGCGCTGCCTCCCCCTTTCCTGTTTCCTTGAGCCAGGCTTCGGAAGCCGATTGGCCTATCCTTCGTGTCCAGGAAGTTATTTTTGGGCTTCCCCTCTCGGGGGTGGCCAATGTTTTAGAGGGGGATCTTTCACTGGGTGAAGTAGGGACACCCCCTAAAATGGTTTGGCTGCTGGGTGGAGGCTGCAGCTTGCCCGTGTTTATTCTTTTACTTCTCCTGGCTTCAAAAGGTAGAGGGATCTTCCTCTCTCTCTTCTCTTTCGGCTTTGGAGGTGTACTAAGGGCGGCTAGCGCAGCTGCTGCCTCCTTTTCGAGAATGCCAGCCTTCTCTTTCTTGCGTTTTGCTTTCTCAGGGCTCCCTGTAGAGGGCCCCTTCTTTTCTGATTTCGGGCTTCCTGTAGAAGACCCTGCTTTACCCACTTCTAGGCCTCCTGTAGAAGATCCTTCCTTTACCAATTTTGGGCTTCCTATAGAAGGCCCTGTTTTAGCCACTCTCGGGCTTCCTGTAGAAGCCCCTGTTTTAATGATCTTCGGGCTTCCTGTAGAAGCCCCTTTTGCCAATTTTGGGCTTCCTGTAGAAGCCCCTGTCTCTGTTTTCGAGCTTCCTGTAGAAGCCTGTTTCTGCTTTCCTGTAGACACGGGTGTCACCTCCTTTGCTTGCTTTGCTGCATGGGTTTTGCTTTTTGGTTTGGTTGCAGGTGCTGATGAGGTACTTGGGCTTTTCTCTTGCTGACAAGATGGGTGTGTCCTCTTCTTTGTCGTCCTTTTTCTCATGCTTCTTCTTTTGTTCTTTCCTCTGCATTGTGGTCGGGGTCTTCTGGCTTGTTTCTCTCTTTCCCTCGGCCACTGATCCTTTTTCCTCACTGCTGGAGGAACCCGTTTCTTCAATCAACATTTTTATGTCTCCATCTCTTGTCAAATTCCTGAATGATTCCCATGAGAGGGGAACCTTATATGAATGAAGCGCATCCTCCACAAGCAGTTTGATCAACCCATGGTGGGCTACCTGATTTGGTATGCCTTCTTTTAACTTTATGGCACACTCAATTAGGGACTGTAGCAGGAAATAAGGAATGCTCAGTTTCTGTTCTACAGGAAGATCAATCTGGTGCCTCAATTCAGTGAGCAACCGAAAGTGATACTCGTACACGATGCTATAACGACCTTCACAGGTTATATACTTCATGATTTGCAGGCTAACTTCGTTCCATGGTGGCAACAAACTTGTTCTTCGCACCCCATTTTTGTCCTCCGAGAATTCCTCCTCAGGTGGAAAGAATTCTTTCTTGGCCTGCTGGCTCAACTTCCTTTCTTCCTTATCCCATGGCAAACCCATCGGAAGGTCAGTAATTTGACTGATATATTGCGGGGTGAGCTTGAGGCTTAGACCCCTGAAGTTCACTGTGGCCAGTGTCTTGGATTTCGGCTTCAGAGCCTGCAAAAATTCTTCGGCCACTTCATCGTCGTAACCCTGCAGCTTATCACAGAAAGATATCCATTGAACCCGTGTGAAGAGCTCCACCACTTCCTGGTTTTCCCTTAACTTGGTTGAATCAGTGGGTTCTCGTCTAATAAACCCACCCGGCATGATAAAACGGTTTTCTTGACCAGAGGTGGTGATTGTGGAAGAAATTTGGTTTACTGAGACAGAGTGTAGAATGTCATGCACATAATCCACAAACTTATCCCTGAGGAACTTAACACAGTTTAATTACCCTGACATCCTGTAGAATGACAGTATAGGCACAGCAGACAACAATTTCACCATTTTTCTATGACCAGACTGTGGACGACAATTCTGCCACCTTTAATAACCAGTTGCATGAAGAGTTCAGGGTTACCTTTTTAATTGGCCACCTTTTTACGTGAGGCACCCGCTTTCCTATAGAAAACTGCGTTCCTGTAGGATGACAACGTTCCTGTAGAATGCAGCGTGCGATTTTCGGGAGAGACTGTAGTCGGTCTGCACCTTGGGTGTGCTTCTCACTCGTTCTGATGGCCAAAGGCTCGGCGTATCACACTGCAGAAGGATCAGGATAGCCGCTCGAGTTCAAAACGGTGGTTGATAAATGCATGAGTGCAATCTAGCCGATTAGATTTTGAATTCGGCGGAATTCGTGGCGCGGGGGGTGAGCTGTCCCCGCCGGACCGTTGGGTGACGTCAACCCATCATTCAACTGCGCGTTCACTTTCTGCCGCACCAATTCCCGCAGATCTGCCACCGCCTCTTCGGTTAAACTCGTTCTCTTCGACAGGATCGCTCTCACGTGCATGCTGCCCATTCTTTTTGTCATGGCCGCCACCCACACATCCAACTAGACCATTAACTGGCCGACGTGGCCGGCCAAATGGCCATACGGCCGCTCAACCCATTCACCTTTACACTTAGCAATCAATCAAAGTAACATTCATGCAGTCTGATGGAAGGAAGGGTCGAGACACTTACCTGCGCGGCTACACACGATGTTTCAGCTCTTTGGACGCTGATGAGTCGATTTACCTACTGCTGGCGAACTTACACAGGCCCGGAGGTCCATGTTCACGAGCTGTCGTCGATGGATGGGATGTTTTAGTTGCATGCGCTCACGTTTCACTGCATATGGCCAGCGCTGTGAAGAGTATACACTCTAGCGGGCTCAACTGTTACAGGACTCCCGCGGGATGTCTGGTAACAGTTCTTCCTCCTTGGGTGCATGCTGCACGACGATGGATGGCCTCCCGATCACGCTCTCGGGGCTTCTGGATGACTGAGATGGATATGGTATGAGATCTCCAGCGTTTTTTGTTTACGATTTGCTTTTTCTTGAGAACTCATCGATCTGCTTTGCTGGTGCAGGTAACTTTGTTGCATGACGACAAGGATGGTGGAACAAGATAACAGCAATGTGCAAGGGTGATAACAGTGGTTTGCATGCGTCCAAACCGATCCTTAGCCGTTAGATCTCTTCATGAAATGAATTCTAGGCCGTTCTGGGCTTCTACAGGAAGTTTCCTGTAGAAATACATAGCTTCCTGTAGAAAGGCTGCGTTTCCTGTAGAGAGTCTGCACCTTCCTGTAGAAAATCTGCATCTTCCTGTAGAAAATCTGCGTCTTCCTGTAGAAGACTCAAGCTGTAATAAAATTGCACATACCTTGGAAAAAATGAGTATTCCTGGAGGGGGTGCTGGTGAGGTGTCCTGACTGCATGATGAGGACCCTTGGCTTTGAGTTGAGAGGCTTCCTCTCCTCCATAGAACACCTGCATGCAATTTTACATAATGAATCTGCCGACCTTGTTTTTTTCTTGTGTTTTTTTCTTCTTTTTCTTTTTTCTTTTTTTTTTGAAAGATAACAGGGGCGCCTCATTGAGGTTTTCACCCTTGCCATCTGCCTTAAGCGCCTCAAAGAGGTTTTCACTCAAGGATCTTTTTCCCATCTCCCTTTTTTTTGAAAAGACAATAGGGGCGCCTCAATGAGGTTTTCACCCCTACCACCTGCCTTGGGCGCCTCAGAAAGGTTTTCACCCAAGGATCTTTATTATTTTTTTATTTTTTTATTTTTTTAGATTTTTAGATTTTTCAGGGTATGCCCAAAGCAGGGGCAGAACCCTTCTCTATGACCAACACTGCCTTCTCCATAGTCTTGATGAACTCTTGTCTTGAGAGGGGCTTCCTGTAGATCTTCAATCGATGCCCATTGACAAGCATGGGGATGGCTTCCTCATCAATGGTACGAATAAGAACAGATCCATTGTCATGACATTTTTCCACTGAATATGGCCCTAGCCATCTGGTTCTCAGCTTCCCCTTGAAATCTTTGTATCTGGAGTCATACAACAAAGCCCAATCTCCCGGCTGAAATTGCTTGTCATGGAGATGTTGGTCATGCCACACCTTTCTCTGAAGTTGAACCACTTCTGAGTGAAGGAGGGCCTGCATTCGGTGTTCATCCAGTCCATTCAGCTGCAATAACCTTTCTTGTTGTGCATGGCTGAGATCTAGGTCCAGCTGAGCTGCCATCCTCAAAGTGTTGTATTCAAACTCGATGGACAACAAAACTTTCTTCCCATAGACCAGCTCATAAGGTGTGAAGCCGATGGTGGTCTTCCAAGTGGTGTTGTAAGCCCATGTGGCTTCAACCAGGCGATCTGCCCAGTCCTTTCTACTGCTGCTCACCACCTTAGTCAAGATCCCTTCTAATGCTCTATTGGTGACTTCCACCTACCCATTTGCCTGAGGGTGATAGGGGGTGGAAGTCCTATGCTTGATCTTGTGATGAGCTAGTAGATCTTCAACCAGGTTGGATGTGAACTGGCTCCCTTGATCGGTGACCAGCTCTCTTGGGTAGCCAAACTTATAGAAGATGTTTTCTCTTAGGAACTCGGCCACCTTTTCTTCTGTTGCTGCTTTGATTGCTTTAGTCTCTGCCCACTTTGTCAAGTAGTCAGTACACACAATGATGTAAGACCTTTGCCTCGAAGGAGGGTTGATTGGGCCCACAAAGTCCATACCCCACTTCTCAAATGGCTCAAGAGTCACTTGAGGTTGGAGAGGCATCTCATCCCTTTGGGTCGGTTTCCCCATTCTTTGGCATTGGTCACACTGACTGACATATCTTCTGACATCTTGATGAAGTGTGAGCCAATAGTAGCCTGCCTGCAGGATTTTGAAAGCAGTTCTCTTTGCTGCAAGATGTCCTCCACAAGGCCCAACATGACAAGTGAGGAGGATATCAAAGACTTCCTCCTCCCTTACACAACGCCTTAAGATCTGATCGAGACCAAGCTTGAACAGATTGCCCCCAATCCAAGTAAATGAGGCACTTTTTCTGATGATTCTGCTCTTCTCTCTTGAAGATAGGTGCGGAGGGAACTGTGCTGAAACAAGGTAGTTTGCTATATCAGCAAACCATGGAGAGAGTACTGAAATAGCAAACAGATGTTCATCGGGCATCTGGTCATCCACTGTTCCATCCTCATCTGCAGACAAATCCAATCTAGATAAAAAGTCAGCAACAACATTTTCTCTACCTGGTTTGTCAACAATGGTCAAATCAAACTGCTGCAATAAAAGTAACCATCTAATAATACGAGCATTCACATCTGGTTTATTCATTAAATATCTAATTGTAGCATGGTCAGTATGTACAAATGTTTGATAGCCAGTGATATAATGTCAGAACTTGTTCAGTGCATGGACCACAGCCAAGAATTCTTTCTCGGTTACAGTGTAATTCAGCTCAGCTTTGGACAAGTTTTTGCTAACAAAGTAAATGGCATATGGAAGTTTTTGCTCAACTTGTCCTAAAGCTGCACCTATGGCTTTGTTCGAGGCATTAGTGTGGATCTGGAAAGGTAGCGCCCAGTTTGGACCTCTCAATATTGTGGCTGACACCAACTTGTCCTTCAATTCATTTAAAGCCCTCTGACAATCGTCAGTCCATTTAAACTCCACATCTTTTGCCAACAGGCCAAACAATGGCGAGGCTAGCTTGCTGAAGTCTTTAATGAATCTCTGGTAATATCCTGCTAATCCCAAGAAACTCCGGACATCCCTTACCTTTTGAGGAGGTGGAACCTTCTTGATGAGAGCAATTTTGTTAGGATCCACCTGTAACCCTTGGCAAGAAATGGTATGGCCTAGCACGGTCCCTTCAGTCATTAGGAATTCACATTTTTCAGGACTAAGGGACAAGTTCATCTCAATGCATTTGGTTAGGACTTTTCCCAGATTGTAGAATGCTTCCTGGAAGTTGGCCCCATAAGGAGTAAAGTCATCCATATAGATTTCTACTACATCATGGACCAGCTCCGAGAAGATGCTTAAGACAGCTCTCTGGAAAGTAGCAGGAGCATTGCATAGCCCAAAGGGAAGAACTCGGTAGGCAAAGGTACCCCAAGGACAAGTGAAGGTGGTCTTATCTTGGTCTTCCGGGCTGATTTGGATTTGGTTGTACCCGCTAAACCCATCCAGGAAAGAGAAGAACTTCTTTCCTGCCAGTCCATCCAACACTTGATCTATGAAAGGTAGAGGGAAATGGTCTTTCTTGGTAGCTTTGTTCAGTTCTCGGTAGTCCACACAGATTCTCCATTTCCCATTTTTCTTGGGAACCAACACCAGAGGGGACACCCATTCACTATCTGAGATGGGGTAGATGAATTCGGCATCGAACAATTTTTGCAATTCTTCCTTGACAATGTCCTTAAGGGATGGATTCATTCTCCTCTGGGGTTGCCTAACCGGTTTACAATCCTCTTTGATGTATATATGATGGGTACAGACCGAAGGATGGACTCCTTTCATTTCCTTATAGCTCCAAGCAAAAGCATCTAGGTGCCTGGCCAACAGGCTACACAGCTCCTTTTCCTGGGAAGGAGATAGGGAGGAGCTAATCTTCAATGCTCTCTCAGGGCCGAACTCCACATTCTTGACTCTGGGAGTAACAGGGTTGGTTGTACAAAGATCCACTAAGGTGCTAGCTTGGGCATCCTCCACCAATTTCTCTAAGGGTAGTGCACTGGAAGGTGGATTCTGGATCAAGGTCTCGATCAAGTCATCCTCGGTTGGGGGGTCTCTTCCAGTGGTATCTAGGGTGCACAGAGGTGCTGAGTACACCTCGTCTTCCTCTCCTTCCTCCAACCAGAGTGGTAAGTCATGCTCTAAGGAGGGTTGGGCAGGAGGGTATAGGACTAGCTGCTTGGATATAGGACCATTTTTGATGGTCATATTTCCTGCACGACAACTTATGTAAGCATCTGCAGTAGCTAACCAAGGCCTTCCCAAAATGAGAGGATATCCCGTAAGCGTTGCCTTTGGTTGCAGAACCAGGAAGTCTGCAGGGTATTCCCAAGAGTCAATAGAGACCAAGACATCCTCCACAATCCCTTCGAGAGTCACGGTGGAGCGATCTGCTAGTTGCAGTACTGTCGAGGTCTTCCTCAAGGAACCCTGAAGATTGAGTTTGAGCATGGTATCCCTGGTCATCACATTAATGGAAGCCCCCAGATCGATCAAGGTGTGAGGTATGATGGTGCCATTGATGTGGACATCTACTACAGGACTTCCAGGATCTAGGTACTTTGGGCAGATGACTTGTCCTAGCATAAGGTCAGACAGTTGTCCTATGACATTAATGGTTCAAGCATCTTTCTTCCGCCTGCCTGGGTGTTTGAAACACTTTTCCTTAACCAGCTTGTTGTATATTGGCACATCCTTGATGGCTTGGAGAAGTGGTATTTTCACACACAACTGCTTGAGCTCACCCAGAAGCTCATCCTCCTCTGGGTTGGGTTGTGTGGTGACTGTTAGTCTCTCAGGAAAGGGTGGAATAGCCTTTGGTTCACTTTCCTGTTTATCTTCCTCATCCTCTGGGGGAGGAGGTTGGCGATCTGGAAGAGTCTTTCCAGATCGAAGATTGATCTACTGGATCTCCACATCATAGGTAGGGCATGAGGTTTCCCCAGTGTATACCTGCTGGGCCTGTCTATTGTTGGGGTTCGGGTTCGGTTGAGCAGGCATTTGAGGTTGCCTTGGAGGAGCAGGAGGTAAAGGCTGAGGTTGAACTGGTGGTGGAGGCAGAATGGCAGGAGGAGTGTTGTATTGGGGCCTCCACCCCGACTGAGGTGCATTCCACTGAGGCTGTGGCTGGGCATGTGAATGATATGAATGAGAAGTAGGTTGAGTAGGGTACTGAGGTGGATAAGACCAGGGAGGAGGCATGGACCAGGAAGGATGAGCAGGGGGACCCCAGGAAGGCATAGGAGTCGATTGGTTGGGGCTGTAATAAGCTTGAGGTGCCCCTTGCAATCCCTGCTGATAAGGTCTAGATCCTTGTGGCCTCCTTTGATTGAGGTAATAGAGAGGTTCAGTGGGAGCTTCTCTCCCTTGGTACATGGCTTTAAACCCAGGTAAGGTTGGACACTGATTTGTGGGATGGTCCTCCTCACAAACGAAACACACTTCAACCGAATGCCATGGGCATTCGTTCTTAGGGTGTCTCCTTGTGCACCTAGGGCAGAAGACAGCCAAGGCTCTCTCAGCTTCTTCTTTCTTCTGCTGGATCCTAAATGTGTCCAGCTGCATGGCAATGGTCTGTCTCACCTCACTCTTGAGATCTTCTAATTGATTTGCAAGCTCATGTTTGGAGAAAGGGACACTAGTTGAGAGGAGGTTTCCTCTACCTCGTTTCCGAGCTGCCCTGGAGTGGTTTCTAAACACAGTCTTGATGTCCTCATAAGGCAGTTGGTAAATGTCCCCCCCAGCTAACATGTGAAGGGTATCTAAGAGGTCTTTAGGGACTCCTCGGAGCAGGACCAACTTGAGGGATTCAGGGTCAAGTGTGCACCTGGCCCGCTTATAGCTAAGTTGGAACCTCTCCTCGTAATCCTCTAGGGACTCATCATTTCCCATGGTCATCCGAAAGATTTCGCCCTTGGTTTCCTTGGACCTACAGTAATCCCTGTACTTGGTATTGAAAGCTTGCTGCATCTGAGCCCAAGTGGTGATACTATTCCCAGGTAAACCCATGAACCAGCGTAATGCTGCATCCTTAAGAGTTGAAGGGAAGAGTTTCAGCTTTTGCTCATCTTCAGTATAGTCATAGGTTCTACAGAGGACAGCAAACTCAAACAGGAAGGTATCAGGATCTTCAATAATCAGTCCATGGAAGTGAGGTAAGGCGGAGGGGCTAATGTTCTTCATTTTCATCTCTCCATTGGTTTCTCGGATGGGGAAGGCACCTTCTATTCTCTCATCTTCTCTTCTATTGTCAGCCATAGCTTCAGATGGAGTGGTCTCTAACTCTTCTTCTTCTATAGGATCTTTGTCTATCTCAGGATGTTCACCTATAGGTTCTTCTGGGTCACTGTCACCAAAGAAGAGAGAAGGGTGATTCAGTGATGTGGTGGGGGTGTTGGGTAGGAATTTGCCTGATTTATCTCGGTTCCTACGAGGCATGAAATGGAGAAAACTTCTTTTTGATTGCTTTTGCTTTTTTTCTTGGTACCTGCAAAACTGAAACAGATTGATCTACAACTAACTATCTTACTGAAATAAAGATGCGGAATTGAATTGAAAGCAGGAAAGAACTAGTCTACTTTGCTCAAATGAAATTGCAGAAATGGAAATGCTAGTCTACGCTTGCAGAAATGAAATGCTAATCTATGAAAGCAGGAAATGCTAATCTATGAAAGCAGGAAATGCTAATCTATGAAAGCAAGAAATGTCTATGCTACTTTTGCAGAATGGAAATGAAATAAACTACTGAGCAGAAGGTAAGAGTAAGAAAATAGAAGAATAGCAACAATCACCAATACTCTGACGCTTCCCCGGCAACGGCGCCAAAAAGATGGTGGGCTCCAGTATTGTAGCAATAATGCTACAACTCCTGGAGCTTCCTATCTCTAATTTTATCAACCCGGTAGTTCGTACAAACTTGGAAGTGATGGTGCTGTATGCACAAGTACTAGCTCTTGTCGCAGCTGCCACTTGGTCAGCTGGCACAAGTCCGCTAGGGCTCAAGCCAACTTCTATATGCTCTCAGAAGAAGCTTGCTAAATGATGGACGAAGGCTATCTCAGAGGAAATTAATCTACTTTGCAAAAATGAACTGAAAGCCAACCAAAACATGGAAACCCTAGTTAACCCTAATCTGACTAGCTTAACCTCTATGATGCAATGGTGGGAGTGCAAGTGTCTGGAAATGATGCCATTACTTCTAATGATGCGAAATGCATGAACTTAAACTACTTTTATTGAAAAGAACATGTTTTTGTATTTTTGCTTAAATGGTTGGAGTGATGATGATTTTGTTTCTTATTAGGGTTTGGTTGTGCAGAGGTGGTGCGAAAGGAAGGAAAGCTTGGGAAAGGACAGGGGGGCTAGGAGAGGTCCCAGGGGATCCTTAGCATCAGTCCACAGAAGTCTACAACGTTCGGATGCTCGGCAACCAAGTTTGCAGGCTTCTACAGGATGTCTGCAGGGGATCCTACAGGAAACTAAGGAATTCTACAGGAAATCTGCTAACTTCTACAGGATGTGCTGTAAGTGGAAGTTTTGGGTGATGGTGAAGTGATGGAACAGTATGGGTGGATAGGTAAGGTGGAGATGGAGCTTGTGATGACTCAGGGGCAGAGAAATAGGACGGAGAAAGAGTGCACGAAGTGGTTGGTGGATAGAAGGATGGGATCAATGAAAGGTCAAAAAGATGAAGCTACGTGGGCAATGGAAGAGTTGGAAGGTGAACGAGCTGAACAGAGGTCGAGTAGATGGCTTTAGGCGTGGTTAGGAAGAAGAAGAAGAAAGTAGAAGGATATGGAGCAGTGTAAATAAAAAAAATTACTTATGTCTTTCACCAAAAATGAGAATTCATTAACCAGTGCTACCTGTGCTATTAAGCCAATGAACAACGCTGTAAATCATGAAGAAAAGTAGTGCATGGAACTGTAGTGACGAAGTATGGCTCAAGAGAAAAATGCATGAAAGGATCCATGATTAAACCGACTGTGTTGCAGCTTGCATAAAAGTAGAAAAGACTGTGTTTTTTTTTTTGGTGGTTGGTAAGACTGCACCCCAATCCCTAAACAGAGATGGCAGTGTAGGCACTAACAACCTTTTTCTTGGAGCTGCAGTGAATTACAAACCTCCTATCCTAGTCTAAGCAACTGAAAGTAATTTGACCCTAAGCTAATCCTACTCAATCTTGTTAAAGAAATCAAATCAGCAAACTGTATTCTTTGAAATGCATATCAAAACAAGGAAACACAATGCTGGAAAGAAAGGTAAATAACACTACAAGAAGAGGAGATCTATTGCTCTCAGGTTGGGCCCTAACCTGAGAGCTATAGCTCCCTTAAAAGCTCAGAATTAGATCCAAATCTGCTTGCCTTTATTCATAATCAAAAGTCTAATGTCATGCCAAAACTGGCTTACAAAACAAATAAACACCGAGCTGTAACTCGTGCTCAGAGATTACAATAGTAATTCAGAAGGTCAAAAAGCTTCTAACAAAGGCTACGACCTTCATATTTATACACAATGAAGATCAAGCTGGCTTCCTCCATTTGTGGAGCTTGGCTGTCCAACTTGAAGTCAAAACTGCTGTAAACTGCTGATCCTGTAGAACGTGTTGGCTGCCTTTAAGCTCGGTGGGGAGAGTTGTTGGAGCTCGGAGTTAAGGTGAAAATCACGAGGAAGGTCATCAAGACTGTGGACAACCTCCCTATGAATCCGCAATGTCACCTTTGTTGTCTCCTTGTCTCCATTTACGTGGTCTTTTGCTCTCTTTAATGCCACAAACCTGAAATCATCATGTATTAGTCACATAGATATAATGCCTGCCCTTCTTCCTACAAACAACACGAATATACTAAGAAATGAATGCATAAGTGGTAAAAGATGAATGGTTGAGCAAGGTAAGTAGGCCAATATGAGCCCAAATTGTACCAAAAATTGGGGCTCATCATCACCCCCCAGCTAAAATATTTGCTCATCCTTGAGCAACCTTGCTCCAGCTCCTTGTCCTTGGCCGAGAACTAGGGCCCGGAGCATGCTTTTCCTTTCCTGTTCTTGGTGGCCCTGCCTCTTCTGCCCCTGGCGGTGACGAGGGTGGCGCTGCCTCCCCCTTTCCTGTTTCCTTGAGCCGGGCTTCGGAAGCCGATTGGCCTATCCTTCGTGTCCAGGAAGTTATTTTTGGGCTTCCCCTCTCGGGGGTGGCCGATGTTTTAGAGGGGGATCTTTCACTGGGTGAAGTAGGGACACCCCCTAAAATGGTTTGGCTGCTGGGTGGAGGCTGCGGCTTGCCCGTGTTTATTCTTTTACTTCTCCTGGCTTCAAAAGGTAGAGGGATCTTCCTCTCTCTCTTCTCTTTCGGCTTTGGAGGTGTACTGAGGGCGGCTAGCGCAGCTGCTGCCTCCTTTTCGAGAATGCCAGCCTTCTCTTTCTTGCGTTTTGCTTTCTCAGGGCTCCCTGTAGAGGGCCCCTTCTTTTCTGATTTCGGGCTTCCTATAGAAGACCCTGCTTTACCCACTTCTGGGCCTCCGGTAAAAGATCCTTCCTTTACCAATTTTGGGCTTCCTATAGAAGGCCCTGTTTTAGCCACTCTCGGGCTTCCTGTAGAAGCCCCTGTTTTAATGATCTTCGGGCTTCCTGTAGAAGCCCCTTTTGCCAATTTCGGGCTTCCTGTAGAAGCCCCTGTCTCTGTTTTCGAGCTTCCTGTAGAAGCCTGTTTCTGCTTTCCTGTAGACACGGGTGTCACCTCCTTTGCTTGCTTTGCTGCATGGGTTTTGCTTTTTGGTTTGGTTGCAGGTGCTGATGAGGTACTTGGGCTGACGTGGACCACCTCAGCTTTGTCCGTTCTGCTCTTCAACCTCTTTTCTCTTGCTGACAAGATGGGTGTGTCCTCTTCTTTGTCGTCCTTTTTCTCATGCTTCTTCTTTTGTTCTTTCCTCTGCATTGTGGTCGGGGTCTTCTGGCCTGTTTCTCTCTTTCCCTCGGCCACTGATCCTTTTTCCTCACTGCTGGAGGAACCCGTTTCTTCAATCAACATTTTTATGTCTCCATCTCTTGTCAAATTCCTGAATGATTCCCATGAGAGGGGAACCTTATATGAATGAAGCGCATCCTCCACAAGCAGTTTGATCAACCCATGGTGGGCTACCTGATCTGGTATGCCTTCTTTTAACTTTGTGGCACACTCAATTAGGGACTGTAGCAGGAAATAAGGAATGCTCAGTTTCTGTTCTACAGGAAGATCAATCCGGTGCCTCAATTCAGTGAGCAACCGAAAGTGATACCCGTACACGATGCTATAACGACCTTCACAGGTTATATACTTCATGATTTGCAGGCTAACTTCGTTCCATGGTGGCAACAAACTTGTTCTTCGCACCCCATTTTTGTCCTCCGAGAATTCCTCCTCAGGTGGAAAGAATTCTTTCTTGGCCTGCTGGCTCAACTTCCTTTCTTCCTTATCCCATGGCAAACCCATCGGAAGGTCAGTAATTTGACTGATATATTGCGGGGTGAGCTTGAGGCTTAGACCCCTGAAGTTCACTGTGGCCAGTGTCTTGGATTTCAGCTTCAGAGCCTGCAAAAATTCTTCGGCCACTTCATCGTCGTAACGCTGCAGCTTATCACAGAAAGATATCCATTGAACCCGTGTGAAGAGCTCCACCACTTCCTGGTTTTCCCTTAACTTGGTTGAATCAGTGGGTTCTCGTCTAATAAACCCACCCGGCATGATAAAACAATTTTCTTGACCAGAGGTGGTGATTGTGGAAGAAATTTGGTTTACTGAGACAGAGTGTAGAATGTCATGCACATAATCCACAAACTTATCCCTGAGGAACTTAACACAGTTTAATTACCCTGACATCCTGTAGAATGACAGTATAGGCACAGCAGACAACAATTTCACCATTTTTCTATGACCAGACTGTGGACGACAATTCTGCCACCTTTAATAACCAGTTGCATGAAGAGTTCAGGGTTACCTTTTTAATTGGCCACCTTTTTACGTGAGGCACCCGCTTTCCTATAGAAAACTGCGTTCCTGTAGGATGACAACGTTCCTGTAGAATGCAGCGCGCGATTTTCGGGAGAGACTGTAGTCGGTCTACGCCTTGGGTGTGCTTCTCAATCGTTCTGATGGCCAAAGGCTCGGCGTATCACACTGCAGAAGGATCAGGATAGCCGCTCGATTTCAAAACGGTGGTTGATAAATGCATGAGTGCAATCTAGCCGATTAGATTTTGAATTCGGCGGAATTCGTGGCGCGGGGGGTGAGCTGTCCCCGCCGGACCGTTGGGTGACGTCAACCCATCACTCAACTGCGCGTTCACTTGCTGCCGCACCAATTCCCGCAGATCTGCCGCCGCCTCTTCGGTTAAACTCGTTCTCTTCGACAGGATCGCTCTCACGTGCATGTTGCCCATTCTTTTTGTCATGGCCGCCACCCACACATCCAACTAGACCATTAACTGGCCGACGTGGCCGGCCAAATGGCCATACGGCCGCTCAACCCATTCACCTTTACACTTAGCAATCAATCAAAGTAACATTCATGCATTCTGATGGAAGGAAGGGTCGAGACACTTACCTGCGCGACTACACACGATGTTTCAGCTCTTTGGACGCTGATGAGTCGATTTACCTGCTGCTGGCGAACTTACACAGGCCCGGAGGTCCATGTTCACGAGCTGCCGTCGATGGATGGGATGTTTTAGTTGCATGCGCTCACGTTTCACTGCATATGGCCAGCGCTGTGAAGAGTATACACTCTAGCGGGCTCAACTGTTGCAGGACTCCCGCGGGATGTCTGGTAACAGTTCTTCCTCCTTGGGTGCATGCTGCACGACGATGGATGGCCTCCCGATCACGCTCTCGGGGCTTCTAGATGACTGAGATGGATATGGTATGAGATCTCCAGTGTTTTTTGTTTACGATTTGCTTTTTCTTGAGAACTCATCGATTTGCTTTGCTAGTGCAGGTAACTTTGTTGCATGAGGACAAGGATGGTGGAACAAGATAACAGCGATGTGCAAGGGTGATAACAGTGGTTTGCATGCGTCCAAACCGATCCTTAGCCGTTAGATCTCTTCATGAAATGAATTCTGGGCCGTTCTGGGCTTCTACAGGAACTTTCCTGTAGAAATACATAGCTTCCTGTAGAAAGGCTGCGTTTCCTGTAGAGAGTCTGCACCTTCCTGTAGAAAATCTGCATCTTCCTATAGAAAATCTGCGTCTTCCTGTAGAAGACTCAAGCTGTAATAAAATTGCACATACCTTGGAAAAAATGAGTATTCCTGGAGGGGGTGCTGGTGAGGTGTCTTGACTGCATGATGAGGACCCTTGGCTTTGAGTTGAGAGGCTTCCTCTCCTCCATAGAACCCCTGCATGCAATTTTACATAATGAATCTGCCGACCTTGTTTTTTTCTTGTGTTTTTTTTCTTCTTTTTCTTTTTTCTTTTTTTTTTGAAAGATAACAGGGGTGCCTCATTGAGGTTTTCACCCTTGCCATCTGCCTTAAGCGCCTCAAAGAGGTTTTCACTCAAGGATCTTTTTCCCATCTCCCTTTTTTTTGAAAAGACAATAGGGGCGCCTCAATGAGGTTTTCACCCCTACCACCTGCCTTGGGCGCCTCAGAAAGGTTTTCACCCAAGGATCTTTATTATTTTTTTATTTTTTATTTTTTTTATTTTTTTATTTTTTTAGATTTTTCAGGGTATGCCCAAAGCAGGGGCAGAACCCTTCTCTATGACCAACACTGCCTTCTCCATAGTCTTGATGAACTCTTGTCTTGAGAGGGGCTTCCTGTAGATCTTCAATCGATGCCCATTGACAAGCATGGGGATGGCTTCCTCATCAATGGTCCGAATAAGAACAGATCCATTGTCATGACATTTTTCCACTGAATATGGCCCTAGCCATCTGGTTCTCAGCTTCCCCTTGAAATCTTTGTATCTGGAGTCATACAACAAAGCCCAATCTCCCGGCTGAAATTGCTTGTCATGGAGATGTTGGTCATGCCACACCTTTCTCTGAAGTTGAACCACTTCTGAGTGAAGGAGGGCCTGCATTCGGTGTTCATCCAGTCCATTCAGCTGCAATAACCTTTCTTGTTGTGCATGGCTGAGATCTAGGTCTAGCTGAGCTGCCATCCTCAAAGTGTTGTATTCAAACTCAATGGACAACAAAGCTTTCTTCCCATAGACCAACTCATAAGGTGTGAAGCCGGTGGTGGTCTTCCAAGTGGTGTTGTAAGCCCATGTGGCTTCAACCAGGCGATCTGCCCAGTCCTTTCTACTGCTGCTCACCACCTTAGTCAAGATCCCTTCTAATGCTCTATTGGTGACTTCCACCTACCCATTTGCCTGAGGGTGATAGGGGGTGGAAGTCCTATGCTTGATCTTGTGATGAGCTAGTAGATCTTCAACCAGGTTGGATGTGAACTGGCTCCCTTGATCGGTGACCAGCTCTCTTGGGTAGCCAAACTTATAGAAGATGTTTTCTCTTAGGAACTCGGCCACCTTTTCTTCTGTTGCTGCTTTGATTGCTTTAGTCTCTGCCCACTTTGTCAAGTAGTCAGTACACACAATGATGTAAGACCTTTGCCTCGAAGGAGGGTTGATTGGGCCCACAAAGTCCATACCCCACTTCTCAAATGGCTGAAGAGTCACTTGAGGTTGGAGAGGCATCTCATCCCTTTGGGTCGGTTTCCCCATTCTTTGGCATTGGTCACACTGACTGACATATCTTCTGACATCTTGATGAAGTGTGGGCCAATAGTAGCCTGCCTGCAGGATTTTGAAAGCAGTTCTCTTTGCTGCAAAATGTCCTCCAAAAGGCCCATCATGACAAGTGAGGAGGATATCAAAGACTTCCTCCTCCCTTACACAACGCCTTAAGATCTGATCGAGGCCAAGCTTGAACAGATTGCTCCCGATCCAAGTAAATGAGGCACTTTTTCTGATGATTCTGCTCTTCTCTCTTGAAGATAGGTGCGGAGGGAACTGTGCTGAAACAAGGTAGTTTGCTATATCAGCAAACCATGGAGAGAGTACTGAAATAGCAAACAGATGTTCATCGGGCATCTGGTCATCCACTGTTCCATCCTCATCTGCAGACAAATCCAATCTAGATAAAAAGTCAGCAACAACATTTTCTCTACCTGGTTTGTCAACAATGGTCAAATCAAACTGCTGCAATAAAAGTAACCATCTAATAATACGAGCATTCACATCTGGTTTATTCATTAAATATCTAATTGTAGCATGGTCAGTATGTACAAATGTTTGATAGCCAGTGATATAATGTCGGAACTTGTTCAATGCATGGACCACAACCAAGAATTCTTTCTCGGTTACAGTGTAATTCAGCTCAGCTTTGGACAAGTTTTTGCTAACAAAGTAAATGGCATATGGAAGTTTTTGCTCAACTTGTCCTAAAGCTGCACCTATGGCTTTGTTCGAGGCATCAGTGTGGATGTGGAAAGGTAGGGCCCAGTTTGGACCTCTCAATATTGTGGCTGACACCAACTTGTCCTTCAATTCATTTAAAGCCCTCTGACAATCGTCAGTCCATTTAAACTCCACATCTTTTGCCAACAGGCCAAACAATGGCGAGGCTAGCTTGCTGAAGTCTTTAATGAATCTCTGGTAATATCCTGCTAATCCCAAGAAACTCCGGACATCCCTTACCTTTTGAGGAGGTGGAACCTTCTTGATGAGAGCAATTTTGTTAGGATCCACCTGTAACCCTTGGCAAGAAATGGTATGGCCTAGCACGGTCCATTCAGTCATTAGGAATTCACATTTTTCAGGACTAAGGGACAAGTTCATCTCAATGCATTTGGTTAGGACTTTTCCCAGATTGTACAATGCTTCCTAGAAGTTGGCCCCATAAGGAGTAAAGTCATCCATATAGATTTCTACTACATCATGGACCAGCTCCGAGAAGATGCTTAAGACAGCTCTCTGGAAAGTAGCAGGAGCATTGCATAGCCCAAAGGGAAGAACTCGGTAGGCAAAGGTACCCCAAGGACAAGTGAAGGTGGTATTATCTTGGTCTTCCGGGCTGATTTGGATTTGGTTGTACCCGCTAAACCCATCCAGGAAAGAGAAGAACTTCTTTCCTGCCAGTCCATCCAACACTTGATCTATGAAAGGTAGAGGGAAATGGTCTTTCTTGGTAGCTTTGTTCAGTTCTCGGTAGTCCACACAGATTCTCCATTTCCCATTTTTCTTGGGAACCAACACCAGAGGGGACACCCATTCACTATCTGAGATGGGGTAGATGAATTCGGCATCGAACAATTTTTGCAATTCTTCCTTGACAATGTCCTTAAGGGATGGATTCATTCTCCTCTGGGGTTGCCTAACCGGTTTACAATCCTCTTTGATGTATATATGATGGGTACAGACCGAAGGATGGACTCCTTTCATTTCCTTATAGCTCCAAGCAAAAGCATCTAGGTGCCTGGCCAACAGGCTACACAGCTCCTTTTCCTGGGAAGGAGATAGGGAGGAGCTAATCTTCAATGCTCTCTCAGGGCCGAACTCCACATTCTTGAATCTGGGAGTAACAGGGTTGGTTGTACAAAGATCCACTAAGGTGCTAGCTTGGGCATCCTCCACCAATTTCTCTAAGGGTAGTGCACTGGAAGGTGGATTCTGGATCAAGGTCTCGATCAAGTCATCCTCGGTTGGGGGGTCTCTTCTAGTGGTATCTAGGGTGCACAGAGGTGCTGAGTACACCGCGTCTTCCTCTCCTTCCTCCAACCAGAGTGGTAAGTCATGCTCTAAGGAGGGTTGGGCAGGAGGGTATAGGACTAGCTGCTTGGACATAGGACCATTTTTGATGGTCATATTTCCTGCACGACAACTTATGTAAGCATCTGCAGTAGCTAACCAAGGCCTTCCCAAAATGAGAGGATATCCCGTAAGCTTTGCCTTTGGTTGCAGAACCAGGAAGTCTGCAGGGTATTCCCAAGAGTCAATAGAGACCAAGACATCCTCCACAATCCCTTCGAGAGTCACGGTGGAGCGATCTGCTAGTTGCAGTACTGTCGAGGTCTTCCTCAAGGAACCCTGAAGATTGAGTTTGAGCATGGTATCCCTGGTCATCACATTAATGGCAGCCCCCAGATCGATCAAGGTGTGAGGTATGATGGTGCCATTGATGTGGACATCTACTACAGGACTTCCAGGATCTAGGTACTTTGGGCAGATGACTTGTCCTAGCATAAGGTCAGACAGTTGTCCTATGACATTAATGGTTCAAGCATCTTTCTTCCGCCTGCCTGGGTGTTTGAAACACTTTTCCTTAACCAGCTTGTTGTATATTGGCACATCCTTGATGGCTTGGAGAAGTGGTATTTTCACACACAACTGCTTGAGCTCACCCAGAAGCTCATCCTCCTCTGGGTTGGGTTGTGTGGTGACTGTTAGTCTCTCAAGAAAGGGTGGAATAGCCTTTGGTTCACTTTCCTGTTTATCTTCCTCATCCTCTGGGGGAGGAGGTTGGCGATCTGGAAGAGTCTTTCCAGATCGAAGATTGATCTCATGGATCTCCACAGCATAGGTAGGGCATGAGGTTTCCCCAGTGTATACCTGCTGGGCCTGTCTATTATTGGGGTTCGGGTTCGGTTGAGCAGGCATTTGAGGTTGCCTTGGAGGAGCAGGAGGTAAAGGCTGAGGTTAAACTGGTGGTGGAGGCAGAATGGCAGGAGGAGTGTTGTATTGGGGCCTCCACCCCAACTGAGGTGCATTCCACTGAGGCTGTGGCTGGGCATGTGAATGATATGAATGAGAAGTAGGTTGAGTAGGGTACTGAGGTGGATAAGACCAGGGAGGAGGCATGGACCAGGAAGGATGAGCAGTGGGACCCCAGGAAGGCATAGGAGTCGATTGGTTGGGGCTGTAATAAGCTTGAGGTGCCCCTTGCAATCCCTGCTGATAAGGTCTAGATCCTTGTGGCCTCCTTTGGTTGAGGTAATAGAGAGGTTCAGTGGGAGCTTCTCTCCCTTGGTACATGGCTTTAAACCCAGGTAAGGTTGGACACTGATTTGTGGGATGGTCCTCCTCACAAACGAAACACACTTCAACCGAATGCAATGGGCATTCGTTCTTAGGGTGTCTCCTTGTGCACCTAGGGCAGAAGACAGCCAAGGCTCTCTCAGCTTCTTCTTTCTTCTGCTGGATCCTAAATGTGTCCAGCTGCATGGCAATGGTCTGTCTCACCTCACTCTTGAGATCTTCTAATTGATTTGCAAGCTCATGTTTGGAGAAAGGGACACTAGTTGAGAGGAGGTTTCCTCTACCTCGTTTCTGAGCTGCCCTGGAGTGGTTTCTAAACACAGTCTTGATGTCCTCATAAGGCAGTTGGTAAATGTCCCCCCCAGCTAACATGTGAAGGGTATCTAAAAGGTCTTTAGGGACTCCTCGGAGCAGGACCAACTTGAGGGATTCAGGGTCAAGTGTGCACCTGGCCCGCTTATAGCTAAGTTGGAACCTCTCCTCGTAATCCTCTAGGGACTCATCATTTCCCATGGTCATCCGAAAGATTTCGCCCTTGGTTTCCTTGGACCTACAGTAATCCCTGTACTTGGTATTGAAAGCTTGCTGCATCTGAGCCCAAGTGGTGATACTATTCCCAGGTAAACCCATGAACCAGCGTAATGCTGCATCCTTAAGAGTTGAAGGGAAGAGTTTCAGCTTTTGCTCATCTTCAGTATAGTCATAGGTTCTACAGAGGATAGCAAACTCAAATAGGAAGGTATCAGGATCTTCAATAGTCAGTCCATGGAAGTGAGGTAAGGCGGAGGGGCTAATGTTCTTCATTTTCATCTCTCCATTGGTCTCTTGGATGGGGAAGGCACCTTCTATTCTCTCATCTTCTCTTCTATTGTCAGCCATAGCTTCAGATGGAGTGGTCTCTAACTCTTCTTCTTCTATAGGATCTTTGTCTATCTCAGGATGTTCACCTATAGGTTCTTCTGGGTCACTGTCACCAAAGAAGAGAGAAGGGTGATTCAGTGATGTGGTGGGGGTGTTGGGTAGGAATTTGCCTGATTTATCTCGGTTCCTACGAGGCATGAAATGGAGAAAACTTCTTTTTGATTGCTTTTGTTTTTTTCTTGGTACCTGCAAAACTGAAACAGATTGATCTACGACTAACTATCTTACTGAAATAAAGATGCAGAATTGAATTGAAAGCAGGAAAGAACTAGTCTACTTTTCTCAAATGAAATTGCAGAAATGGAAATGCTAGTCTACGCTTGCAGAAATGAAATGCTAATCTATGAAAGCAGGAAATGCTAATCTATGAAAGCAGGAAATGCTAATCTATGAAAGCAGGAAATGTCTATGCTACTTTTGCAGAATGGAAATGAAATAAACTACTGAGCAGAAGGTAAGAGTAAGAAAATAGAAGAATAGCAACAATCACCAATACTCTGACGCTTCCCCGGCAACGGCGCCAAAAAGATGGTGGGCTCCAGTATTGTAGCAATAATGCTACAACTCCTAGAGCTTCCTATCTCTAATTTTATCAACCCGGTAGTTCGTACAAACTTGGAAGTGACGGTGCTGTATGCACAAGTACTAGCTCTTGTCGCAGCTGCCACTTGGTCAGCTGGCACAAGTCCGCTAGGGCTCAAGCCAACTTCTATATGCTCTCAGAAGAAGCTTGCTAAATGATGGACGAAGGCTATCTCAGAGGAAATTAATCTACTTTGCAAAAATGAACTGAAAGCCAACCAAAACATGGAAACCCTAGTTAACCCTAATCTGACTAGCTTAACCTCTATGATGCAATGGTGGGAGTGCAAGTGTCTGGAAATGATGCCATTACTTATAATGATGCGAAATGCATGAACTTAAACTACTTTTATTGAAAAGAACATGTTTTTTTATTTTTGCTTAAATGGTTGGAGTGATGATGATTTTGTTTCTTATTAGGGTTTGGTTGTGCAGAGGTGGTGCGAAAGGAAGGAAAGCTTGGGAAAGGACAGGGGGGCTAGGAGAGGTCCCAGGGGATCCTTAGCATCAGTCCACAGAAGTCTACAACGTTCGGATGCTCGGCAACCAAGTTTGCAGGCTTCTACAGGATGTCTGCAGGGGATCCTACAGGAAACTAAGGAATTCTACAGGAAATCTGCTAACTTCTACAGGATGTGCTGTAAGTGGAAGTTTTGGGTGATGGTGAAGTGATGGAACAGTATGGGTGGATAGGTAAGGTGGAGATGGAGCTTGTGATGACTCAGGGGCAGAGAAATAGGACGGAGAAAGAGTGCACGAAGTGGTTGGTGGATAGAAGGATGGGATCAACGAAAGGTCAAAAAGATGAAGCTACGTGGGCAATGGAAGAGTTGGAAGGTGAATGAGCTGAACAGAGGTCGAGTAGATGGCTTTAGGCATGGTTAGGAAGAAGAAGAAGAAGAAAGTAGAAGGATATGGAGCAGTGTAAATAAAACAAATTACTTATGTCTTGCACCAAAAACGAGAATTCATTAACCAGTGCTACCTGTGCTATTAAACCAATGAACAACGCTGTAAATCATGAAGAAAAGTAGTGCATGGAACTGTAGTGACGAAGTATGGCTCAAGAGAAAAATGCATGAAAGGATCCATGATTAAACCGACTGTGTTGCAGCTTGCATAAAAGTAGAAAAGACTGCGTTTTTTTTTTGGTGGTTGGTAAGACTGCACCCCAATCCCTAAACAGAGATGGCAGTGTAGGCACTAACAACCTTTTTCTTGGAGCTCCAGTGAATTACAAACCTCCTATCCTAGTCTAAGAAACTGAAAGTAATTTGACCCTAAGCTAATCCTACTCAATCTTGTTAAAGAAATCAAATCAGCAAACTGTATTCTTTGAAATGCATATCAAAACAAGGAAACACAATGCTGGAAAGAAAGGTAAATAACACTACAAGAAGAGGAGATCTATTGCTCTCAGGTTGGGCCCTAACCTGAGAGCTATAGCTCCCTTAAAAGCTCAGAATTAGATCCAAATCTGCTTGCCTTTATTCATAATCAAAAGTCTAATGTCATGCCAAAACTGGCTTACAAAACAAACAAACACCGAGCTGTAACTCGTGCTCAGAGATTACAATAGTAATTCAGAAGGTCAAAAAGCTTCTAACAAAGGCTACGACCTTCATATTTATACACAATGAAGATCAAGCTGGCTTCCTCCATTCGTGGAGCTTGGCTGTCCAACTGGAAGTCAAAACTGCTGTAAACTGCTGATCCTGTAGAACGTGTTGGTTGCCTTTAAGCTCGGTGGGGAGAGCTGCTGGAGCTCGGAGTTAAGGTGAAAATCACGAGGAAGGTCATCAAGACTGTGGACAACCTCCCTATGAAACCGCAATGTCACCTTTGTTGTCTCCTTGTCTCCATTTACGTGGTCTTTTGCTCTCTTTAATGCCACAAACCTGAAATCATCATGTATTAGTCACATAGATATAATGCCTGCCCTTCTTCTTACAAACAACACGAATATACTAAGAAATGAATTCATAAGTGGTAAAATATGAATGGTTGAGCAAGGTAAGTAGGCCAATATGAGCCCAAATTGTACCAAAAATTGGGGCTCATCAGCGTGTACCACTGGTCCCAGACCAGTCCTCTACTGACCCGAAGTCAGTGTCATAGTGGGTACCACTCTCACTGGTCCCAAACCAGTATCATTGATCCCAGATCAATGAAGGTCATCCTAGCATAGGGAGTACGGTAGATACAACGATGCATCCATCGATACTACTATGGTCCCTATCCTCATTTCCCTACTTATTGATCAGATGAGAGGTACTTCCCATGAGTCTCAGACCACATGGATAGGATGCCTCGACAGGAGAACTAATCATCCTATCCATAGGAGATCAAATCATCCTGTCCCACAAGAGAGCGAATCATCTTGTCCACAGGAGAGTGAATCATCTTGTCCATAGGAGAGCAAATCATCCTGTCCCACAAGAGAGAAAATCATCTTGTGCACAGGAGAGTGAGTCATCCTATCCACATTCGCCATGGAGAAGACATCATCCAGGCCCACAAGAGAACTAATCATCTTATTCCATAGTCACCACGAGCTGTCACAGGGGAAGGTTGAACCTTTTACCCTATACCAAGTGCACCAACAGGGGGTGGTGAGTCACCCTGTGGTCATGTGTTGCTCCAAGAAGTACCCCGTGCCCCCCCCTAGAGCTCCCAGAGCTTAGTATATCTACTTGATCCTCATCGGAGGGTCTCTGAATGACACCAAGTCGTTCTCGAAAAGTCATGAGTTTGACCTTTCCTAGGGGCTTTGTCAAAATGTCGGTGACCTGTTCATCTTTACCGATATGTTGGAGCCTTATTGCTTCTCGCTGCACCATATCTCGAATATAGTGGTACCTGATATCGATATGCTTGGAGCGATCATTAAATACGAGATTTTCCAATAAACGGATCCCACTTTGGTTGTAACATAGGATCATGGTGGTATCCAATGTAAATCCAAACATCTCACTGAAGAGCTTTTGCAATGAGACTTGCTCACAAGAGGCCATGCTAGTAGCAATATACTCTATTTCGGAGGTGCTCAAAGCCACCAACTTTTGCTTCCTTCTCATCCAGGATATCGAAGTAGATCCCAAGGAGAAAAAGCACCCGAAAGTGCTCTTACCGTCCACCACACTGCCTGCCCAATCAGCATCAGTGTATCCAAGTTGTCTCACATCTCCAGTAGTGTATCTTAACCCATATGTAATTGTGCCACGAAGATATCTTAACAGATTCTTGGAACCAATCCAATGTATGTGGTGAGGTTCAACCATATGTTGACTCAATGTGTTGACTGTAAAGCATATATCTGGATGGGAGTTCACTAAGAACATTAATGCTCCGATGAGTTGATGACACTCAGTTGCATTTTGTAAAACAGGTCCAGCAGCACTACCACTTAACTTCTTGAAGTCAAGCTCCAATGGGGTAGTTATGGGCTTGCAGTCCACCATACCGAATCTTTTCAATATCTTCACCACATATTTTCCTTGATATTGGAAAATTTCGCCTGGCTTCTGCCAAACTTCAAGTCCTAGGAAATAGTGCATCAGTCCTAGGTCCTTCATTTCAAATTCAGAAGCCAACTCCCTCTTACATTTGTGAATGAGAGGGTCTGCACCTATTAGAAAGAGGTCATCAACATACAACACTAGTATGAGAGGTTTGACATCTTCAACCTTAAAGTAAAGGTTAGGATCGGCTTAACTCCTAGTGAATCCCAACTTCATCAATTAGCTATCGATCCTCTCATACCATGCTCGGGGTGCTTGCTTCAGCCCATAGAGGGCCTTCTTCAACCTGAACACATGAGATTTTCGATCATAAATCTCAAATCCTTCGAGTTGCTCCACATAGACCTCTTCTTTGATCAAACCATGTAGGAACATGGTCTTAACATCCATCTAATATAGATTCCATCCTTGTGAAGCCGTAAGGGCTATGATCGAGCGGATGGTGGTATATCTGGCAATAGGTGAAAATATCGCGTCATAGTCTATACCTCCCTTCTGGGAGAAGCCATGAGGAACAAAACGAGCCTTATACTTTTCTGTACTTCCATGAATTGCATGCTTTATCTTGTAAAGCCATTTAGAAGTGACAATTGTCTTGTCCAGGTGTCTATCTTGTCAAGGGGTTGAACCACTTCCCAAACATCATTCTTCATAATAGACTCATATTCTTTGGTCATAGCATCCTTCCATACATGATGCTTGATAGAATATGAGAATGATGAAGGCTCATTTTGAATGATTGTGCTTATGATGGTCAGGTATCCCTGATACATGTTTGGTTTCTTACTTTCACGGAAGGTTCCTTGGTGTGCAACATGTCCTTCAACGTCATCAGGTGTCCCCCTAAGCCATGAAGGCCTCTTCGTAGAAGAGGAAGGCTCAGGTGGAGGAGGATCAATAGGATCGGTTCTTCCACATCGGGTATTGTTTCATCATCTTTTTCTTTCGGTTCCCTGGTGTCAGCTTCTTGAGAGCCCCTCATAGTAGGAAGATTGTTCACCTTGGTGAGAGCCATATATTTGTCAAAGGTGACATCATGACTAATCATGACTTCCCTTTGATTGGCTACATAGATTCTATAGCCCTTAGTATTTTCACTATAGCCCACGAAGATTCCTTTCTTTCCAAATGCACCCAATTTGTTCCTTTTCTCTTTTGGCACATGAAAATACACAGGGCTTCCAAAAATTATAAAATGAGATATGTTAAGCTTCTTACCAGTGAACATTTCTTCAGGAGTTTTGTAACCCAATGCTTGATGGGGGCATCAATTTTGTACATATATGGTGGTGTTTGCAGCTTCGGCCCATAGAAACTCCGGAAGTCTTTGATCATGGAGCATAACACGGATAGCTTCCACAATTGTATAGTTCTTCCTTTCTACCACACCATTATGTTCAGGAGTGTACGGTGTGTTAGAGCCTAGATTTGCCTCAAGCTGAAAAGACAAGGTTCTAAGTCCACATCAAACCACGCTCAGCCTCATAGCTAGCCCTACGAGGATAGGAGAGGGATTTCTCCGGGTCAATCTCGGCAAAAGATAATCGATGGGGCTTGATATGACTATAATAAAAGCTAATCTTAGGCTAGGTATTAAGTACAAGGATTTGTTTTGAGTTTTTGGGGGTTTTTTGCTGGAAACAGGGAAAGGCAAATTGGGCTCGGGGATGAGGCACAGTTTCTGCAGAGTTCTGATTGGGGCAAGGAAGGCAATCATTTTGATGCTTTAAATTGAGTGAATGGATAGACTGGACTAGTGAGGAGCTAAGGAGAGCAAGAGAGTCTCAAGAATTCTCCTTAAACAGATGAAAACATGGAAATTTAAACAAAATTCAAAGGCATAGCATAACAGTCAATGGATTCCACCTTAATCACTCATTTGTTCAAATTCAGAAGAAAAGACAGGAAAATTATACACATAACACTAATGAACTTACAATTACTTATAGAAGCACACTATCAAAACATAAAGCCACATGGATCCCAAATAGTGCTGCAAAACCCTAGTCTTTCCTTAGCCAAAAATGCAGAGATAGAATGTACAATGATATGACAAAGCAATCCCTAGTGTCCAACCCTGAAAATGAATTAGGAATTACATGATATAGACTAGCGCAACCCATTCCCTTGCTTCTAGGGGTCGAGCTCATCATTCTAGGAGCTTTTTGAACTAATTCTAAACAAGGAACTGAAATCTAGGTAGTCAAACAACATACCCCTATATGCTAGGAAACTGATTCATTCACTCACATTTCACCTTTTGGTGAATGAATCTTCTATAACAAGTAAAAATGTGTCAATATTACATCATGGTTGTCAAATTACATCATGAAAAGTCAAGAATAACTTCAAGAAGCAAAACTGGTCAAAACTAGACGAATTGTTGAGCTGAACAGTGAAAAACAAGCCAAAATTCTTTATGTACCGTGCCAAAATCTGTATGCGTCGCACCACTTTGGAGCTGATTTTGAGGCACTTCCTGAAGTCAAAATTTAGCCCAAGTGTGCTTGTTGAAAGCCCTACCTGTCTACTTTCCAACCTAAGTAGAATTTCTGAATTTTATGCCCATTTTCCCCTCCAAAACTTCAATCTCCCAAGACTGCTTCCTGTGTGTCAAAATAGGGGCAGTGAGGTCATTTTTTGAGTGTTTTTGACCTCCCGGGGATTCAAAACTTGCCCAAAATTCTTTTCCATGCACCAGCAGTCATTATTTTTCATGAAAAATCTAAAAATGTAAAAAAATTTCAATTTGGATCTCCCTAGCAAAAGCATGCACCACGTGCTGCGACGCACAGGGAGAAAACCCCTGTTTTTTGTACCAAAATTTGTCAAAATGAAAAAATTGCTCAAAATTTCTTGAAATTTGGACTGAAGGTGCCTCATCAAGCATAATTCTCAGCCAAAGAGGCTTTGGCCAAGATTCGGAGTCTATCCTCCCTTTTGTGGCATTTTACTGCCCTCCTGGTGCATGCAGTTTCAGTTGTAAAGTCACTGTCTTGGTCATATAATGTATCGGTGCCCGCCTCCATGGTGTTGAAAGTCTATGCCAAGTGTATGTTTGATTCATTGAAAATGAGAAATTAAGGCTTGATGTCTTGTTTCAATGCAAAATGTGTTCCAAAGGGAAATGAGGGACTGTGGCAAAAAATGATACAGTGGGAACAATGAAGTCTTGCCAAGTGGTAGTTTGCCCTTTGACGATTTGACAAACTTTGGAGGAGGGGACAACCACTGAATGTTGGAGTAACTTGGGATTTTACAAATGAGATGGGGAAATAGGAATGATATGGAATGATGTGACTTAGGGATAGGAAAAATGGGCTTAGGAGAGAATGAGGGAGCTTTAGCGATAACACCTAGGATTTGGAATAGTGGGAGTTTAGGAATATAGGGTTGGTGAATTTAGGGATATGGGAATTAGGGATATGGGGATGAAACTAAAAAATTAATGTGGGAAACAAAGGGTGTGGAAGTGAGGGAATGTAATTTTGAAACAAAACACCAACTACAAACCCTAAGCACTTGTTTGTGAGCACAAATTGCAAGGTATTAGGGTTTGAATTTTCTTTTACACAACCACCATAAATTGCATGAAAAACTCCTTCACTAGCAAGGAAGAGGGATTAAATTACTTGCACACTAGAATATTTGAGTGATTTTGGAAATTTGAGGGAGTTTTTGAGAGAAATCAGGCTTTTTAGCCCAGTGCGCCGCGCCTTCCCGGTGCGCCGCCCCTGTGTAAATTTACACTGGAAATTTTCTCCCAGTGCGTCGCGCCTTCCCAGTGCGCCATGCCTTTTTCCAGGTGAATTTTGGAGGCTTTCCTGGTGTCCAAATTG
Organism: Pinus tabuliformis; assembly: GCA_031772625.1. Lineage (NCBI taxonomy): Eukaryota > Viridiplantae > Streptophyta > Pinopsida > Pinales > Pinaceae > Pinus > Pinus tabuliformis. Next base: position 1,847,640,942 of record CM062818.1, on the reverse strand, counting down.
GGTGAAGGATAGCTCGTTGGAAAGGTCATTGAGTCTACTTTTCAACCCAACTGGAATTTTTCAATTTTGAGTTCATTTTCCCTGTCAAAAATCAAATCTCCCAAGACTGGTCAAAATATGCCAAATGAGGCTACCTAAAGGCAGAGTGCTGTTGCAGTCAACTTTTGAATGCCTTACTCAACTCCAAATTGAGCTCATGATATCTCATTGGAAATATATTTGTGTCTAGTTATAATTTGACTCATCCAAAAAGTCATTTGGCCAACCAAGCTAGGAGAAAACTTGATTTTCCCAAGGTCACTTCAGAGGTGCATCAATTCTCCCGAGGCAATTGTAGTTTTGACATCTAAAACCATGACACCTGTGTAAAAAGTGAAGGAGGTTTTTCTTCCTTGGCCTATTTTGGATACAAACCTCTCTTAGTTTTTCCAAATTCATCTTTCCTTGCTCAGAAACATCATTCGAGTGAAACCTATCCCGATGTGTGGAATAGGGAATTTGTCGAAATGAACCGAAATGAAGGGGATAGGGGGCTTCTAAATTCTTGAGGAAATCTTTCTAGGTGGGGAGGTATGTTAGGAAGCAGGGGAAAGTGGAATTTCAGAGATTGAGTGAGGGGAAGGGGTCCAAAAGGGAAAAACACAGGTCTAGCCTAGAAAATTGCCAAGTTGTAGCAAGAAACTAGGGTTTGTGCAAAAATGAGGAATTTGGGGAATCTCAGTGATGGGAAGTGTTTAATAAGGTACATTAAGGATAGAGGAAGGTGTATGAACATCAGGATACAATTTTTGCTGATGATTTGACCATCCAAGAGAAATTTCCTTCAAAACCCTAGGAGAGGGAAATGAACCTTGCCTAGGTGAAACTGAAGCATGAACAAGGTATAAAATGACCTAGTGGAACTTGACATGATGATGAAAACCCTCTGAATGATGGTACACTCAGCTGAATGGTGACATGGACCAACATTTGGAAAACTTTGACAGGAGTAAAAGAAAACCCTAGACCTGGTACCTAGTGACCAAATTTTGCTTAAAGACCCACTGAAATGACAAAATTTGACCTTGACACCTTAAAATCACTTTGTAACAGCATGTTTGATCACTGGAGGAAGGCTGCAAAGGCTGAAACTAACATGGTGTAGTAGTCTCCCTCTTAATGTTAGCCTCTTTACAAAATTCATGATACTTATTAGATTCATATTCAATCCCATTATCAGTCCTTAGGACCTTGATCTTCTTTTCAGTTTGATTCTTGATCAAGGCTTTGAAGTGTCGAAACCAGGAGAACACTTCATCCTTCTTTTTCAATAAGTATATCCATGTCTTGTGAGAATAGTCATCTGTAAAAGTGAGGTAATATAAATATCCTCCCAAGGAGTTCATACACATCATACTAGATATGTCTGAGTGAAATAATTGCAATATATCAGAGGTCTTGCTTTGGCTTGAGAGGAATAGTCCCCTTTTTAGCTTTCCTTCAGCACATCCAGGACATACACCTTCTTTCTCTAATTTGAAATCAAGCATCCTGGTCACCATTTTTCTTACATCAGGTAGAGCTTTATAATGAAGATGAGCAAACCTCCGATGCCATAGTTTGGACTGAAGAGATGTGTTACAAGACATGACACCTAGCAGACTTCCTCTAACCTGATATAATGAATCAACTTGAAACCCAAGAGTGAAGGCATCTTTAATATTGTTTTTCCATACACATACCTTGCCATCACTAAATCCACCTTGTAGCCTTTGTCTTCCATTTCCAAAATGGACACCAGGTTCTTTCTGAGATCAGGTACATATAATATATCTTGTAGGTGGATTGTATTACCTTGATTCAATTTAAGAGAGACATTGCCTACACCTTTCACAGGATATTTCATATTGTCTCCAAGGACAATTTCTAGGTTGGTTTCTTTCTCTATCAGATTATGGAGAACTTCTTTGTAACCACTGAAGTGCCCTGAGGCACCACTATCAATAAGCCAATTTCCTAGCAAGTCTGGAGGAGAAGAGGTAGATAGAGTAGCTGGTAGATAATTTTCATCCTGCTTATTATCAACAGTGTTAGATTCATACCTAGAATTTCTTGCCTTCTTGAATGATTGTCCTCTTCCTTGATTTCCAGCACTCCTTTTACCTCGGCCATTTGTCCTACCATTTCTTTGATTTTCTTGAGAGGGATTTTGATCATCATCTCAGTGTGAGTCCTTTCTCTCAGGGCACTCCCTTGCATAGTGACCTACTTTATTGCAAATGTAACATCATCCTTTTCTTCCACCCTTAGGTCTAGCCTTCCTTTTTGATTTAGTCCCAGAATTATTTATTTTCTTAGCATGAGAAGAAAAGGCAGCGAGAGGACCTTTAGGTATGGGCATTTCTTGCTCTTCTATCCTTGTTTCTTCTTGAATGTGTCTCACCATTAATTCCTTGAATCCAGGAATTATGTTATTGTTGAGAAGAGTAGTCCTGAACACATACCATTTGGATGGTAATCCTCCAAGAGTCGTAAGCGTTGTTGGGCCATTAATATGCCATTATTATTATCACCTCTGAACACTTATTCCACCCATTTCTACCATTTTTCATCACATCATTTATCATAATTTATCATATAATTCTATTTTACAATGATTTATGCTCCTATGTAAAAATATTATTTATTCTCCTTTATTTCTAATAAATTGATGATTATGCATGATTTTATCAATGACAGTTTTAATAAATCAGTTGTAACATTATTCACCATTTTTATCCTTCAAGATAATTTCCAGATTGAAGATTTGATCATTAAAAGTGCCAACTCAGAAATGAGCTGGAATAAGAAGTGACAGTTTTTCGGTTGTGATTCTGAGCAAATGAAGCAGAATATGGAAAATTCGGAACATGGGTTTTGTCCAAAATGGACCCAATTAATTTTAGGAAAGAATGGCTTGCCCAAATTCGGCTTGTACTGAGAGACACGCAAGGTTCTTTGAGCATGATCTTCTCAGATTTGTTGTTGCGTCCATCCTCCAAATCTCAGCTGCAAAGCCAAATTCGTCTTGCTCTTGTTGAAAGATGGATGGAAATATATCTTCTTGTTGATCAATTGGTTGGAAACAATAATTTTTTTTAATAGAAATTATGTTGTACTTATCTTTATTGTAACTTCTCTCTGATCTCTCTCTATTTAAATGAAAACAGAGATCAGAGATGGGGATGATTGGGGGATGGAAAAATGATGGAATTGAGGATTTAGAATTAGAGATTTAGAATTAAGAATTCATGACAGGATAGGAGGAAGAAAGGATTGTTTCATGCTGTAAGTCTCAAAGCTTCAACTGTTGTACTGATTTTACAATTTGATGATTACTACATGATTTGGGAGTTGTTGTTCATTCTTTTCATGTGAAGTAACCCAGCAGCATCCGCTGGTGGCTAAGGGCCCAACCTCTGGTGGAGTACGCTGCTGCTGTATTATATCTTTATGCTTCATGTGTGGTTTGATCTCTTTCTTTTACTCTTTTCAGTAATCTGACGCACTTTAATGTTTTACATATCAGCGTTGTTATATATACTTGATTGGATACTATCGTTATCTCCAATAGGAATGCTATGTTATCATTTTAACTTTGTATCGCATTGCTATTCCTTTTGATAATTGATATAACATTGCTGTTCCGTTACAATTGCTGTTACTTTATAGCTGTGATTCATGCATATTGTATCGAAGCTCAGATTACTATTCCTTTTAATGATAAGTGTGTTGCGTGCTTGATTTGGGTTGTTGTACATTCAGGTTTAATCCGCTATTCCATTTCTGTGTGCTGTCTGGTTTATTCTTAGAGTAAAGATTGCTATTAATTTGGCTTTGCTGTTGATTTCCATTAATTAGAGTTTGCTGTTCAGATTCCTTTAATTACAGTTTGCTGCCCATTTACTTTGTTGTTCATTTCTGTTGATTAATTGCAAGTGTTTGCTTTTAAAGACTTTTCCTAGTTTTCTTTCAATGGCAACTTTAGTTCAATTTCTATTTCCTTTTAATTTCTTTAAAGCCGAAATGTCAACTATAGAGAACATTGGTTATTGCTTCCTTGTTCCTAGATTGATTGTCTTGTTCTAGTTTGATTTCAATTGCATCAATCTCTAGAGGAATGAGTTATTGCTACTGTATCCTCAATTGATGTTTGTTGAGTGAATAGTTGGATTTCAAAGCATTTGAGTTTCTTGTTGTTCTAATTAGATTTTGTTTCAAGCATTCATTTACTTTTGGATTTTAAGAACTACACTGCAAAAAATTACTCTTGAGTAAATAGCCACCTCAGACTGAGTACACTCATGAAATAAAAAGTCGTCCCTGGGTTGATAATTAATGTGAAGGTAATTAGGAGTTAAAAAGACACCTTTTTATCGCTCCACAAGTGCCATTTCCCTATCAGGAATTATCTCCCCAATAGATAGGAGATCATTCTTGATCTCGGTGATTCTTAAGAAGTATGCTTGCATAATCTCATCTTTTCCCTTCTTAATTTCTTTCAGCTTATTTCTAGGAAACAAGACTTGATTTGCATCATTAACTTTAAATAAACTCACCAGTCTATCGTAGATTTCCTTGGAGGTGTTCAGGTCGATAGAGTCCCAGATGATCTTCTTAGCTTTTACTTCACCCTTGGTCCAATTGTTCCTAGCAGCAGCAGATGCATTTGATGGAGGCTCAATAATTCTGCCTCTCACATGGTCCAACACTTCTTGTTCTTTTAATGTTAGATCGAGAGACATCTTCCATCCGTGGTAGTCATATTTCTCATGAAGCTTATCTTCAGCAGGGAAGTGTGTTGAGAACCCCATGAGTTCTTTTAGATAGCCTTGCCAACCTTCTCTTCAGTGATTTCTCTTGCTCTTACTTGGGCTTTGTCTTCACCTTAGCTCCAATACCATGTTAAGTTATGGTATGTTCTATGCTTAGAGCAGTTTACTTATTTTTATTATTATTATCCACATATTAGCAATCACATGTACATTAAGTAAAGTGCAGATAGAAAATTAAACGATTGACAAAAAACAAGCCAAGAAAAGAGACACAAGATGTGGTGGCTAGCTAGGGACAAACCCCAATGTGGGGAAACCCTTTGATCAAATCTTCCTTTATCTTCAATAATTTAGAAGAGAAAAAAAGTACAAAAATATGATTTACATCAGCAGCAGCAAACCCCATATCAGCCCTAAACTAGGGCAGCCAATATCTTGCAAATCGACCATCAGATTGGCTTGATTCCTTCACCAAAAAATGTGGCCTTCCACAGAGAGTCAGGTTCACCTACAAAGCAGTTTTGAGGGAGAGAATGATGGTCAACACTATTCAAACTTCCAATCTGCAGTTGCAGCCCTAAATTCTAGATCCTTCCTTCCACATGTGTGTGAGAGAGTCATTTTTGTGTATGAAAGAGAAGAGACTCTTTTCTGCGCAGGAGATAGAGAGATGTGATGAGATGTGTGTGTGCAAATGAGGAGGAGACCTTCTACATTTATATGAAAATGTTGGGGTTGAATAGATGTGACTGTTAGGCTTCTAGACCTACATAAGTTGTTGTCCGACTTAGACAATTAGTCCATAATCAAAATAAATTCATATCTCCATAAATACTTATCGAAATCGGAGGATCCTAAATAAATCCTACACCTCTCGATGAGAGGAATCTAGTAAAAATATTATTAGCCACAAATAAGATGACCCACATGGAGTTTTGCCCTAGTTGCCAATTTTAACAGAAACAGATCTTTTCAAGGGCCCACTTGTCAAGTTGTGAGACATATATGCTGGAGATAAACATAGTATTTCATTTTAGCATTTAAGATTTCTTCCAATTGTGTGAAAGTCCCTTTACTTGATTTCCATGCAAATTATTCTTTTACATTCTAGCACTAGAATTGCTTTGGTGTTAATTTCCTTTAAAATTGTTTTCTGTATGATTCTACAAAATTTCCTTTAAGAAGTAGGATTAAGAATAGGAAAAGTTCATACCAATTCTGCCATTTCCTGTGCTTCGTCTCTAAGTTTACAAAACCCCCGAGTTGACAATTAAGTGTTGAGGAGTTTGCTTAAGTGAAAATCCTGCACCCAACATTTTGGTGTTGTTGCTGAGGAGGAGCTTTGAATGGTAAGAATTTTCCATTTTTGCAATAGGGGTAAGTCTGCTATTATTTTTTCCCTGTAGTGTGCTTCTATTGTTTGGAGGAATTTATAGGTGTTGAGTTAATTTTGAAATTACAACTTTTATTTGAATTTTGTTTTGTCATTTTTTTGAAATGAATGCCAAAAGAGGCAGGGGTCCGAATCCCACTAGGGACCAAATAAATACTGATAAATCTGAAACCAAATCTCATATTGGGCCTTCTCTCATAGGTAGAAAGTCCAAACAAACTTAGGCTCATCACACAGGAACAATCCATTTGGGCTTTGGTAGAAATAGTCCAGGTGTGACGTAGCCCACAAATGGGAAGAAGGAGGCTATTAGAACCCATAGTCAACCTTCTCAGGTTGTTGAGAGTGTTTTGTATGGAAAAATAAAAATGGAAAATTAGGAAGACCATGCAGAAGGAACTGGTGAAAATCAGGTAAATGAGGAACAATCCACTTTTGGATTCCCAAATGTGGATCCTGATACACAAGTACAAATGAAAAATATTTCACCATCAGCTCTTCCTTATTTCTATGGTAAGGTACATGAAGACTCAGACTCTTTCTTATTTGAGTTCTATATTTTATGTAGAAGTTATGATTATTCATCTGATGCCCGGAAGTTAAAGTTGTTTCCTGCAACTCTCAAGGATGAAACACTCTGCTGGTTCATGGGACTAGGAGGAAACACTATATCTTCTTGGGAGCAAATGAAGAGAGTGTTCTTGTCAGAATATCAGGAATATTATAAAACTAGAGATATTCAAGATGAAATCTTTACTATTATGCAAAATGATGATGAGACTCTAGAGGACTACTTGGAGAGGTTCTTGTATATCCTTCAAAGGTCAAAGCACAAATTTGATCCAAGTACCATTAGAACCATGTTCTTACATGGGCTTAATAATGATGCTAGGAACAATTTAAATATGCTAGGACAAGGGGATATTGCTCAAAAATATTTTGATAAAATCTATGACTTGTGCAGGAAATTCTCAAGGAACCAATATAGATCCGGTAAAGGAATTTAGAATAGAAACAAGAAAACTGAATCTACTGATGCTATGGTTATTGTATTGGAAAATAAAATGGACAATGTGAAAATTGAAATAATAAATACTATTAATAAACAAATAGACTCTTTGAAGTTTCAGCAAAAACTAGTAGAGGAACAAGAGTCATTGTTTATTTTTTGTCCAAAATGTAGAAGAATGCACCTTTTAAGAGAATGTCCTCTCGATATTAAAGAAACTAATAAATGTGCAATTTTTGCAGAGAACCATGCCACAGAAAAATGTCCCTCCATACCTGGGCTGAAATTTTTACTTGAGGGAGGACATCCTAAAGCTGAATCATTGCATTCTATGGGAGCATGAAGAAACTTGCCTGAGGTAAGTGCAGGTATGGCTCCTCAACCTCCACCACATTTTTTTGGTTATAATGCACATTCATATTCCTATCCTAGCACTAGTCACTCTCAACATTGGTAGAATGGGAAACAATACCAGTATGGACAACCCTCCCAATCTTGGTAGCAAGGATGGAGAGGGCCAAACCATTCACACCATTCACATCATTCCTATCCTACACCAATGTAGTCATACCCTCCTACATATGCACCTTACCCAATGCCACAACCATCATTACCTTAGCTTAGTCAGCCAATGCCACCATTACCTTTACCTCCATCGTTTCAACCTTCTCAGCTGCCTGCTCAACCTTTACCCAACCCCAATATCAAAGCAGCACAAATGATCCATTCTATGAACCCAATTTCTTCATCAAAATATCATTCTATTCTAGTTGGATTCAATGATCTCCAATTGAGATCAGGGATGGTAATAACCTCAGAAAATCAAAAGAAGCCTATGGTGATTATCAATGAGAAAGGAGAGGAGGAAACTCTTGATCATTTTGAAAAAGATGACACCATTCAGCCTATCCTCGTACCTTTTTAGCCCTTGTTGTCTTCTTCCAACTGACCTCCCTATCCAGAGAGGTTAGTTGTGGAGAAGAAGACTCCATTCCTGAGTCTATCCTTGCTTTTGAGCTTAGAAATGTTTTCATAAGGGTACCTTTGCTCCAAGCTATTAAAGAGATCCCCATCTACACAAAAATCATTAGGTAACTCTGTCTCAAGAAGCCAGGAAGGAGAAGATTAGAACCTCAAGCCATTCAATTTATTGGTAGAGTAGTAGAGTTAATGACAGGGTGTATGCACATGGAGAAATGTACTGACCCTGGAAACCCTGTTGTCTCTCTCTAGATAGGTGATTTAATTGTCTCTAATGTACTTATAGACCTAGGGGCAGCCATTAATGTTGTGACCAAGAAAACCATGGATCAACTAGGATTGGTCCATATTCGTCCTACTCCCACTATGCTTGAACTAGCCGATATATATAAAATCAAGTCAGAAGGGGTGTTGGATGATGTGGTCATTTCCCTAGACTCTTGGGAATATCTCGTAGATTTCATTTTTCTTCAGCCAAATAATCATGTGGGAGGAAATCCCTTAATCTTGGGATGACCATGGTTTGCCACGAATGATGCTTATATCAGATGTCGTTTCTAGTGACATGTACATTTCCCATGGAGATTCCAGGAAGGTCACCTTGTATCCACCTGTTAGATCCATTCAAGAGCTCCGAGACACTTTATGGTTAGACTACAGTAGTGATGAGGAGACACAACCTATTTCCATGATACATCAGTATGCTAAGTTCTCTCAGGAGGGTGAAATTCAAGACATCCTAAATAATCTAGACACCATGCCTAATTTTGAGTCATTGTGTAAGATTTTTAGTCTATATTTCCAGGAAAGATATGACTCTCTACCTCCCTCTCCACCATCTCTAGTGACACCTCTGTGTACTCTTGAGCATGATACCACTCTTGCTATTATTAGTCTAGGTAAATCCTTGCATATCAGTTCAAAATTGGATCCTTCCAGACAAGAGTAGTTGGTGACTTTGTTGTGAAACAATATCGATTCTTTTGCATTGGGCTATGAAGATATGAAAGGAATCCCTCTTGAAACTTTTACACACCATACCTATATTCAGGATGGAGACCGACCCATCCAGCAACTCGAAACGTGAATGAACCCATCTCTAAGAGATGTTGTAAAGGAATAATTGCAAAAACTTTTAGATGTTGATTTTATCTATCCTATTTTTTACGTCTAGTTGGTCTCTCCATTTGTATTAGTCCCGAAAAAATATGGGAGATGGTGCATATGTTCTCACTACAGATAACTAAACAAAACCACTCTCAAAGATTACTTCCCCTTTCCTTTCATCGATCAGGTACTCGATACCTTTGCTGGTAAGAAGTACTTTTCTTTTCTAGATGGATTTAGCGGGTATAACCAGATACAAATTACACTCGAGGATCAATAAGTACCACTTTTACATGTCCATGGGGTAAATTTTCTTATCGAGTGCTTCCCTTTTTGTTATGTAATGCCCCACCTACCTTTGAAAGGGAAGTCTTTGCTATTTCTACTGACCTAGAATGTGTAGAAATCTATATGGATGAATTTTCTGAGTATGCTGATTCATTTCAGGAAACCCTCAAGAATCTAGAAAAAGTGCTTCTTTGATTCCAAGAATCTCATCTCACATTGAGTGACAAAAAATATAGATTAATGTGAAAGGTAGGGGTGTTTCTTGGCCATCTTATTTATAAAAAAGGTATCCAGGTTGACCCTACAAAAATAGAAAATATTTTGAGTCTCCCTATACCCAAAACTTGAAGGGAAGTGAGATGTTTTCTATTATTCTCTTGACCTATGAGAAGATGCCAGAATACCAAATATATGAAGAAATAAAACCCAGAGCACAGAACAAAATGAGAAATAACAGTATGTATTTTATTATTCAGAGATGAAAGCAATGTTCACTTGCCTCTTCGAGGGGGCAACCTCCAATAAAGCAGGGCTCAATTACAAAATAAGACATGATGCTCCTCAATGGGGAATCTCTGTCCTTTATATAGGATTCATACATGAAATACCATGGTTCTCTTAATACCATCTATCTAAAAACATGGCCCATTTGGAACTAATTGTGGTCCCTTTCTTTAAATGCAGGTCAACCACTTACAATTATTAATATGGGCTTTACTGAATCTTTAACTAACTATAACTATGAATCGACCCTATTACATAAATAAGGGGGTTAGGGTTGGACCCTAACATACCCTCCCCCATAAAAATAGCCTTGTCCTCAAGGCTGAAGCTGTGGAAACTGCTGAAGAATAGTGGTCAGTTCCCAAGTCGCATCTTCTAGAGAGGTGTATTTCCACTTAATCAGGACTTCCTTGATCATGTGGCTTTGCAGATGTCATTATCTCAAGTCAAGAACCTATTCAGGTTGGAGCTATATTGAACCTTATTCATCAAATTCAGGTAGACTGGATTGAATTCTGCAATTGTTCCCCACCACTTTCTTGAGGTGTGATACATGGAAGACGGGATGGATTTTTGTAGTGAGTAGCAAGGCTAGTGGTGAGCTCCAGTATTACAGCAATGATGCTGCAAATCCTGGGACTCCCTACTTTAATTTTATCAACCCGGTAGTTTGTAACAAATTTGGAAGCAACAGTGCTATATGCATAAGTACTAGCTCTTACTACAAGCTGTCACTTGATCAGTTGGCATAAGTTCACTAGGAGCTTAAGCCAACTTCTATGAGTTCTCAGAAGAATCTTTTAGCTGTGATGGAAGAAATCTAACTCAAAGGAGGTTGTTCTACTTGCAGAAAGAAGATGAAAACTAAAAGGAAATGAAAACCTTAGCAAACCCTAGTTTTACCCACTAACCCTACTTTTGCCAAAAAAAAACAGTTGAAACTACTGAAATGGATTCCATGGACTACTGTCAAGGTAAAATGCATGTACTTAAGCTACTTCTGAATGAAAATGTGGAAGACCCATCTTTTTGTACTTTTGAGAAATTTTATGTAGAATTATTATGCTTGTGTTTTAACTATTTGTGACTGTGCAGGGGTTTGGTGGCGAAGGGAGATGGGGTTGGCTATTGTAGATGATGCGGAAGGTGTAGAGAGGACCTAAGGAGTTCCTAGCACCCTTCTGGAGATTTCCATTGTGATTAGACTTCGAAAAGTCGCTCGCATGAACTTCTATAGGAAGTCTGTAGGGGATCTACAGGAAATTCTACAGGATGTTCTATAGGAGCAGGCCAAAAGTGATTTTTGAAGGTTTGGAGGAGGAAAAATGGTGGGAAAAAGAAAATGAAGGCTGGATGAATGTGTTGGAGGGTCTAGGACTCTGTCAATGAAGTTCAAATGTGAAAGAGATGGTTGGATTTGTTCAAAGGTCAAGGAAGCAATTTTTCACAAGAATGTAGAAATTAGGGCAGATTGGGAAAGTGTGGCGAATGAGTGGAAAACAACCTTGAGAGATGGACTGGAGCAGGTTGGGTGATGAAAGGATGATAAGTTGGGATGGTATTCAAGTGAGCTGCACACCTGCTTCTAAAAACTGATTCAAGGAGATTGAAAAAATAGAGTTTTACCTATTTTAACCTAATTCTGACCTAAAAACCAAAAAAGTGATGAACAAAACTTTATGGACAGGAAATGATGCAAGAAATCCATGGAAATTGAACAAGAACAGATCTAATCATGTAAATACAACTAACATTAATTTCTCCAACTAAAAATCTCTCACTTAACAATTGCATTGGAAAGCAAAAATAGTGTTTTGGTGGCAGCAAGTGTGCCTTGGTCTCAATTCATGGTCCCACAGAGGGAGAAAGGATATCAAGGCCTGCTTGGTGACCTTTTTGTGAATCTTCTTCTCTTATTGCAGCAAGATATCTAATCAATCTTGAAACTAGAACAACTATTCTAATCATCAAAAACAACCTAAGTAACAAAGCAAGATTTAATCTAAACAACAGAAATTATTTCATGAATTCAAGAAAAACACATATAAATACAAGAATGAGGTACTAGGAACTTGGGTTGGGCCCAACCCCAAGAGCTGCAGCCCCCTTAGAAAGATCACTGCTGGTTTAAGGCTGGATTCATTTTCACTGACCAAAAAATAATAGTCACAACACAAAACTGTCTACAAAAAGAACTCGAAAATGAGATGAATGTAGGGCTGCACTAAAGTATGAAAATAGACTATTCAATAGCTAACCTATTGAGGCCTAAGGCCTTCTTATTTATACAAGTGAGGACTCGCAACAGTCCTCCTAAAATTTAGGAACTTGGTTGCCTAAAACTGTATATAACAACAACTTCACTAGTCCTGCTCGGCTGCCCCTTGTGATCATCGATGTGGTGGCCTTTGAACTTCAAGCTGTTGGTGGAGAACTCGACGAAGGGGCCATCAATGTAGGAGACACCCCTCCTATAAGTCCTCAGCCCTATTTCTTCGAGTTTGGCTGTCAATCTACTCATAAATGCCTGGTCTTGGTCCAAAAATGTCCAAAAATCTGCAATAAACTCTCATTAGACTTTGTGGTAAAGTGATTATCCCCATTCACTCAATTAACATAAATATATTCAAAAACATGCACAAAACTATGGAGAATGGTGGATTAAATGGATACAATAGGAAAAATGAGCCCATATAGTTACCCATTTCTGGGGCTCATCATCACCCCCCTGTTGAATGGGTTGCTCATCCTCTGAGCAACTAATCCAGCTCTTCATCTTTGATAGCTTGAACAGCTTCCCTGACATCCCAAGCTTCTGAGGTGATGTACTTTTCCCTGTCATGAATACCTATCTTTCTATGCACATCCTCCTATTGCCCGTGTTCTTCTTCTTCCTTAACCCCTTCCAATAGTCCTAAGAGTAGTGGAGGACTGAACTTAAGGCCAATCCAGTTGGCTTTGAAATTTTTCATTGATTGCTTTTAGAGGGGCACTCTTACGAAAGCCTTCCTCATTCTAGTTGAGGAGTGATACTCCCTTATCTTTAGGCTATGGGACAATGTATTTCATCTTCTTGTGCAAGAATGAAGGCAATCATCGCCAAATAATCTTTCCATATCTTCAAAATGGGTGATAACTTGCACTTGCCTTTCGACATAATCAGGGAGAACTTGAGGGTTGCTTGCAAGGTGTTGATGAGCATATATAAGAGCTGAGGGGTCTTTCGGTTCTACCCTTATTAGCAGGGGCTCATTTAATTCTTTTGCCATTATCTGGTGAACTTCCACTACTTTTCTTTCCTCATGGCTCATCCAAGAAGCCATGGCCATGAGCTGTAGGTCTCCCAATGCAGAATTCGGATCCCAAAAATTCATATCAGGGAGTGCCATATTGTGTAAGTAGAATTATGCTAATCTAGCCTTATCCTCAGCGAAACTAGTATCACATAAATGCATAAACTGATGATAATTCTGGAATGGGATTGTGCCCCTTTGGGCCAACGTTTTTATTTGGAACTGGATCCATTGGTCTTTAAGATACAATGCATAAGATCTAGCCAGTTGTCTACATTGCAAGGCTTCCATTGCCCAGCTGGCCATGGAGGCCATCTGGGCTTCTCTTTCCTCCAACTGCTATTTCAGCATCAGCATTTCAGTTGCTGCCTGAGACTCCCTTTCTTGCTGTTGCTTTATCATCATTTCAACATCAGGCTGTGGCTCTCCCTCTTGCTGCTGTTTTTTTGCTGCTTCCTTATCTGCTAAGGGACCTTCGTGTAGTTGTTGTTCTTCAAAAATCTGTGATATGTCTGCCCTTTGAGTTTCTTGTTGCTGTAACTGCTTTTTCAGTAGTGCATTTTCCTCCTGTAGCTGGGCTCTTTTACTGCTCTCGGTGTGTCTCACCATTGCCAACTCCCTTCTTAATTCTTTCAACTGTTCTTCCATGTGGCCTATGTCTACAACTCCCTTGGATTTAGAAATTTTCATCCAAGTGTGGGTTCTAACCCTTTCTTGTTCCAATGCAAAGAAAAGGGGTACAACGAATTTTTGTGGGATGATCTTCCCACCTTCTAGCAAATTGTAATATGAGCCTAAACTAGGCTGAGGGTTGGGTTCAGGTATCTCTTTGGCCTTGCCTTCCTCCTGTAACTGTTCTGCTGCCTCCTTTTCTAATTTTTCAGTCTCCTTTAGCTTGGATAGTGTTTCTTGTAGAGAGGTTTTAGCTTCCTGTAGAACTGTTTTGGAGTCCATCAATCTGATTCTTTGTTTTCAGTTGGAAGTTTTGGGACTCCCTTTCTTATAGGTAATAGATATTTTGGAGGGGGATTCCTCCTTTTTCTCAGTAGGTACATTCTTAATTATTATAGGTTCCTTTGGCAGAGGCTGGGGCTTGCCCACCTTTATCCTGGTGCTCCTTCTGGCTTTGAAATACATGGGTGTTTCCCTTTTTCTCTTTCCTTTTTATTTTGCTGGAGTGCTTAATGCAGCCAACACAGCTACTGATTCTTTTGCCAATGTTTCAAGGGATGTTTCTTCCTGCTGTTGTTCCCCTTCACCTTCTACTATCTTTTCTGTGCCTACTGTTTTTGCTTGTGTTTCTACTATTTCTGGCAACGACTTCTCTTTTTCTTGTCAGGTCCCTGCCTTGCTTGTGGTAGTCCTCTTTTGGGCTTTCTTAGGCTTTTCCTTCTCACCTTTTGTTCTTTTCCTCTTCTTTGTCTTTGAGGCATTCTTATTTTCTGCTTTAGGTATTACAGTGGGTTTTTCAAGTTTCTCCTCTTCTTTATGTTCTTCCTCTGTTTGAATATGTGGTGTCTCCTCATGCACTTCTTCCTCAATTTCCTCTTTCTCTTCCTCCTCTTCACTGCCAGATGGGCTGATATCCTTAGTCAAAGTTTTGATGTCATCATCTCTGGACATATTTCTGAAAATGTCCCAAGCTATGAGAATGGTATATGTATGTAAAGCATCTTCAACCCATAGTTTGATGAGCCCAAGGTGGGCCAGCTGGTCTGGGACTCATCCATTTAGCTTGGTACTACATTCTATTAGAGACTGGAGGAAGAAATATGGGATACTAAGCTTTCTGGCTGGAGGTAGGTCCATCCCTTACCTCAATTCATGCAATAGCCTGAAGTGGTAACCATAAATTATGTTGAACCTTCCTTCAAAAGTGATGTATTTCATTATTTGGTAGCTGAATTCACTCCATGGTGGAGGTAAGCTTGTCCTCCTCACCCCATTTTTATCCTCTATAGGATGCTCCCTAGATTGAAAAAATGTTTTCTTGACAACCTGTCCCAATGCTTTTTCCTCCTTGCTCCAAGGGAGCCCAAGTGGAAGGCCTGTGATTCGATTGATAAAATCAGGTGTACGTTTTAGGGACAGACCCCTGAAACTGACTGTGCATGTGTTTTCGAATGGGGTCTTAAGGTCATTAGAAATTCCTCAGTTACCTCATCATCATATCCATGTATTCTTTCAAAGAAAATCATCCAATTTTCCCTGGTGAAGAGGGCCACCGCCTTAGGGTGCTCATGTAATTGGTTGGAGTTCAAAGGCTCCTTCCTCATAAACCCTCCTGGCATGGTGTTGAGTGGTTTCTGAAGTGCTTAGGTGAGGAAAAAACAATAATTTCAAAAATAAGAGACAGAGGGACAACTGAGTTTTGTTTTTTTTTCTCTGTGAACTGTAGGAGGAACTTCCATGTGCTCCTTCTCACAACATCAAATTGCAATATTTCCCTTATTTCAAATTGCTCTTATCCTAAATTTGATCTTCTGCTTTTGGAAAGAAAATATTTTTTTTTGACAGAACACAAGGTTTTTCTCAGAGAGTAGATAGATATGAAAATTCAATTTTTTGACAAAGGCTGGTTACTATGATTGCAAGTTTTTCTTTATAGTAGAATATGAGAAAGTAGAAGACAGTCTTCAAATGCAGAGAAGAAAATAGAGAACTATGTAGAACTCAGGGAAAATATGCAGGCGGACTTTTAAACTCCTTTCTTTCAATCCAATGCTATGTTTTTAACCCACCACCTTATATAACCAAGTCATATGTAGGGAGGATTCCCTAGCCTACCCCATTTTAAGCTCGATTTTGACAAAAATCCCGGGTTTTATTTTTGTTGGTTGTTCTCTGCCTTTCCTGTAGAAATTCTCTAGCTCCTGTAGAGCCCGATAGGCAGGAGGGTTTCGAAAAAATTTGCAAAAGACTGGCGGAGGATGACTAGTTTGCTGCTTTGAAGGTGGTAGACGAACACTGCAATCGAGAGCTTCGTAACATGCAAATGAACCAAAAGGGTGGTGGAGGCTTGGAGTGCATTGTACTTAACTGTTGGCATAATCCGCAGTGAGGAGATGAGGTGGCCAGATGAGTACGTTATCCCAATCTAGACCGTTGGTCCAATGCCTGTGTCATTATGGTTCTTCATGTCGCTTGACCACCATCACCTCCCATACTCCCGTTATCTACCACCACCACCACCAGTTTCAAATGCCTTCTTCCCAATTTGACATGCCGCACGTGCTGATTGCGTATCTAATCAGCTGTTTGAATTTGGACATTTCTCAATTGAATTTCGAGAAGGTGTGTGAACTGAATGAGGGTGGCTAGTTAGTTGGCCACCGATTCCACATAATTGACCATTCCCATAATTCATGCAGTTTTGAAATATTATTCATGCAATCAAGGAATAGGTTTAGGTACATACCTGCTCAGTCACTATTGTGCTATGCATATTTCGGATTTTGGCACTTCGTTTGCTCGTTGTTGCTGCTGCTTGTGCTCTACATGCTCGGCCTTGGGTTTTTCGATGATGATCTTCCATTCAAACATTGCTCCTTGCATGCTTCATACGTCCTGCTGCACTGACCCTGTCTCTGGAGTATGTTTTTCAAAGGGATCAGCTGCTACGAGAATCCGGTAGGATTTACTGTAGCTGCTTCTCCTTCTGAAATTCAAGCTAATACTTGAGTAGGGATAAAACTGCTGAAGAAAGTCTTGAATGAAAAGAAATCACAGCTCGGGGGTATCGTGTAGGGATGAGTAAAAATGCTGCTACCTTTATTTGTCATCATTTTTCTTTTTGTTGTGTGTTTGCAGGATGACAGAAATAGAATTTATGTATGTGGCTATGTAGGAAGAAACAAGTGGAGATGTAGGTGCACAGGGATGGAATGGCGAAATAGGAAGATGGATGGTGGCAAGGAGGTTCACAGACCTCATAGATAACTTTCTAACCCCTGGATCTTTCTCTGATATTGATTTTGGCCTTTCTGTAGTTTCTATAGGATCCTCCTGTAGAATACACAGAGTTTCCTGTAGGAGGCGACATTTCAAAACAAATGAGACAAAAACTTGGGAAAGGATAATGGTGATGGGGTGATGGACTATGAAGGGTGCATGCACCCTGTCATGTCTTTTCCTCGTGTGCAACCCTCCTACAACCTACAATTTATTCAAAAGAAGTTAGGTTTTTCTTTTTCTTTTTTCTCTTTTTTTTTTTTGAGACAGTTGGGGCGCCTCCAGGAGGTTTTCACCCTCACTTCCTACCTTGGGCACCTCCAAAAGGTTTTCACCCAGGGATTTTTATTCCATTTTCTTTTTTCTCTATTTTTCTATTTTTTCTTTTTCTGTGTTTTTTTTTCTTTTCTTTTTTTCCTCAGGGTGTGGGTGGAGTGCACACAGGGACCTACTCCACTACCAACACTAATTTACCGAGATTCTTAATGAACTCCTGCTTGGAAAAGGGCTTCCTGTAGATCTTCAATCAATGCCCATTGATGAGCATGGGGATGGCTTCTTCATCAATGGTCCAGATAAGGACTAAACCATTGTCATTGCATTTTTCTACTGTATATTGTCCCAACCATCTTGTCCTCAGCTTGCCCTTGAAATATTTGTACCTTGAATCATATAGCAGTGCCCAATCTCCTGGCTGAACTTGTTTTTCTTTGAGGTGTCGGTCATGCCATATTTCTCTTTGAAGTTGGACTACCTCTGAGTGGAGAAGGGCCTACATTCTCTGTTCATCTAATCCATTTAGCTGAAGAATTCTTTCCTTTTGTTCATGGCTGAGGTCTAGGTCCAGCTGAGCTGCCAACCTTAATGTGTTATATTCAAATTATATGGACATCAAAGACTTCTTCCCATAGACCAGCTCATAGGGTGTGAAACCTATGGTGGTTTTCCAAGTAGTATTATAGGCCCAGATGGCCTCAACCAATCGGTCTACCCAATATTTTCTATTGCTACTCACTACCTTAGTCAAAATCCCTTCTAAAGCTTTGTTAGTGACTTCCACTTGTCCATTTGCTTGCGGATGATAAGGGGTGGAAGTTCTATGCTTAATCTTGTGATGTGTGAGTAGATCCTCAATCTGATTAGAGGTAAACTGACTTCCTTGATCTGTGACTAATTCTCTCGGATATCCAAGCTTGCAGAAGATATTTTCCCTCAAAAACTCAACTACTTTTTCTTCTGTTGCTGCTTTGATTGCCTTTGTTTCTACCCACTTTGTTAGGTAATCTGTGCACATAATGATGTAAGACTTCTGTTTTGAAGGAGGGTTGATAGGACCCACAAAGTCCATGCCCCACTTCTCAAATGGCTCGAAAGTCACTTGAGGTTGTAGGGGCATATCATCCTTTGGAGTAGGTTTCCCCATCCTTTGACATCGGTCACATTGGCTAATGTATCTCCTGACATCTTGATGAAGAGTGGGCCAACAGCACCCTGCCTACAAAATTTTGAAGGCAGTCCTCTTTGCTGCAAAGTGGCCCCCACAGGGCCCATCATGATAGGTTAGGAGGATGTCGAAAACTTCCTCCTCCCTGATACATCACCTCAAAATCTGATCCTGGCCAAGTTTAAAAAGATTGCCCTCAATCCAAGTGAATGTTGCACTTTTCCTCACGATCTTGCTCTTCTCTTTTGACGACAGGTGTGGTGGAAACTATGCTGAAACCAAATAATTTGCTATATCAGCAAACCATGGAGAGAGTACTGAAATAGAAAATAGGTGTTCATCGGGCATTTGATCATCCACCATCCCTCCTTCACCTGTAGGCAAATCTAGTCTAGACAGAAAATCAACGACAACATTTTCCTTACCTGGCTTATCAACAATGGTCAAATCAAATTGCTGCAATAAAAGTAACCATCTAATGATACGAGTATTTACATCAAGTTTATTCATCAAATACCTAATTGTAGCATGATCAGTATGTATGAATGTTTTATAGCCAGTGATGTAGTGTTTGAACTTGTTTAGGGAATGGAATACAGCCAGGAACTCATTTTCAGTTACAGTGTAGTTAAATTATGCCTTGGACAGGTTTTTACTGATAAAATATATGGCATATGGTAGCTTCTCTTCAACTTGTCCTAGGGCTGCTCCTATAGCTTTGTTCGAGGCATCTGTGTGAATGTGGAAAGGTAGGGCCCAGTTTGGACCTCTCAAGATTGGGGCAGTTACTAGCTTACCTTTCAACGCATCCAGAGCCTCTTGACGATTGTCAGTCCATATCAACTCAGCATCTTTTCCCAAAAGACCAAACAGTGGAGAGGCTAGCTTGCTAAAATCCTTAATGAATCTTCTATAATACCTTGTTAAGCCTAGAAAACTCCAAACATCTCTTACCTTTTGAGGAGGTGGGATCCTTTGGATGATAGAAATTTTGTTGGGATACACCTGTAATCCTTTCTGAGAAATTGTATGACCTAGCATGGTCCCTTCAGTCATTAGGAATTCACATTTATCAGGACTAAGAGACAGGTTCATTTCAATACACTTGGCTAAAACTTTCCTCAGGTTAATCAATGCTTCTTGGAACTTAGTGTTAGCTCTGCTATTAATTTCAACAGTTTAAGGACAAATGCAGGCCTGATTGGGTTGTTGATGATCAAAAAGGGGGGTCGCAACATTTGATTTTCCTTCCCTCCTTCATTTGATCTATACCCCTATAACTCCCACTGCCCCTGTTTTCCTCAGTTTTGCCTCCAGAAACCCTGTAAACCCATTTTTGTTTAGCCCCAGGTGCTAAGGTTTTAAAGCACATATAATCGTGCACCTTCGAAAAGTCCCTGGCCTACGACTTTCCCTATTAGATCAATCCCACCAAATGTGTACACTTAACCCTCGCCGTCCGATCACTTGCCACAAGATCCGATGGCATTCGCACCTCCCGCCGCCGAAACTTGCCCGCACGTTAACTCGCGATTGTGACAGTTTTTCGCCTGTCCCATCATCCACGTGTCGCCCTCCCACTATGATCACTGGTTGTTGTAAAAATACTGCCACAAACCAAAAGTGGTGCGATAGTTACCACCCTCCGCCCAAAACCACTTTCCCGACTGTTAAACTCCCCGCAGCTTCTGCGCCCGTCGACTATTGGATCTTCCGGCGCAAGATCCAATGGCCCGCGATCTCTCCACTCCCCTATCTTCCGATATCCTCTGTAGATTGATCTTCGCCGCTCATTCGCTTGATCTAATGGTTGTTATTGATTCCTTCCACACCCATGCATCAACCATGCAGTCTTCATGCCCCCGACCTCTACCATGTTTCTGAAGGAAGAAGGAAGCCAGAATCTAGTACCCTACGCCATTACTCCTCAGTAACCGCGTTCAAAGAGTAGCATGGTTGAGAAAGAAAGGACAATCCTCGAGCTATTCAATGCCTTCAGAAGTTATTGAAATTTATTCATACAACACTGCACCTGTTCAGGAAGGACAACAAAGTACCAATGAATGTCAAATTGAAAGCACACAGTTTACAGCAGAGACCCATATTAGATTGTAAATGTGGTTGGTGATCCATTATGACCCCTCCACACATAGGATAGCAGATATTTTTGTAATCAACCTCTACATATACCCAAAAAAGAAAATGTAATAGGCGTCGATGGATATTTTTTTGATGTAAAGTTCAACTTCTGGAGACTGTAACTACTGTGATACCTGCAACGTCTAGTCTTCATTTTCAGCTAATGCAAGCTTCTTTTGTTGTTAATTGCTCACTTTCCACTTCTTCTTTGTTCTAGGATGTGCTTGTTATGCAATTTTCATGTTCTCTTGATGTTTATCATTAGAGGGGCTGTCATCCCACCTCTATGTTAGAATCTAGTAAGTATTATTGAATTTGTATGCAGGTTTTTGTTGTTTTAATGCCAGAGAGTTGATATCCTGTCTGTGCATTAGGAAATAGATTTATAGACCTTTCTACTGGTTGCAGCTGGCCATCAAATGGTCTTGTGCATCTGTTGTGTGGTCAATATTCTCCATGTTCACCTATTCCTTAAACTGTGAGTAATTGGTGGTCTGAAGCCTTGTAGTTTGGGGGTGTTCACCCATGTCTGGGGTTAAGCATAGTAGAAGTGGTTATCTGGCTTGAATATGCATCATTCCTTCCATTTATCCACCATTTTCCAACATTTTTGTTAAGTTTGTAATGTTTCCAAGCATCTCTGATATACAACCTAGGAGAGTTTCTTGGGGTGATAACATTAATTGGCGCTGTTATCGGGGAGAGGAGATTGAAGCTCAACTTCCCTGGGAGAATGACATAGTTCCAAGCTTTGATGATAGACAAGGTTTGGGCACATATTCTGGTTGTAATCATCTATCTGGCGACTCCACTGGAGGAAGACCAACATTTGGCGAATCCGAATTGAAGTTCTGGCTTAGTTTGTGAGACATACTCGAAGAAATCCTCAGAAATCACCAGCTGAACTAGTGCCTGACCCTGAGAGGACTGTCAAATCGAAGAAAGCATCACAGAAAGGGGCATCAAGATCAGGTAAGCCTAAGAAATCTCATGCATTTCTGAAAGATAAAGTTATAGCTAAAGATATACAGTTTGAAGATTTAGAATCCAACACTTTTAATAAGGAAATTCCTTCAGAGATTAATACATCCCCTTGTCCATCTAGTTCCCTTTTGAATCTTATTCCAAAGAAAGTTTCCCATACAGTCCAGAACATCCCTTTGTCTCTGTCATCTATTTCATTGTTTCATATTGCTCAATCTGCTAGTGTCCTCCCACATACCCCAGTCATGGCAGGCCGGCAAGCACCCACAAAGATAGAAAGAATTGTAGCTGCCAAATATGGACCCTTGGTCTTGCCTATTCCTTTAAATCCCATGCATGTGGGAGAATATCATAAATATATGCCTAAGTTCACTGGAACAGAGGGAGTAACAGCTTAAGAACACCTTGAAGCTTTTTACAGTTATGCTGATAATTTAGATATAAGTGAAAATGATGTGTGGATGAGAGTTTTTGTCCAGAGACTTGATGGAGAGGCTAGGAATTGGTTCAGAGAACTAGCCCCTAGATATATTGTTGATATTGAAGCCTTAGATGATGCATTTTTGAAGCATTGGGGAGATAAAAAAGATTTGTTGTATTATCATACTGAGTTTGGTAACTTGAAGAGGGAAAATGGGGAATCATTGCCTGATTTTAATAAAAGATTCAATCGTATGTATAGTAAGATACCAGCTGAGGTAAAGCCTACCCCCACCTCTGCCAAACTCACTTATGCCAATGCTTTTGACTCTGATTTCTGCCTGTTATTGAGAGAAAGAAGATGTGCCACTCTAGCTGATATGCAGGATGCAACACTAGAGGTGGAATCCAATATTATGGCTACAACAAAGCTAAAAGGTCATGCTGATAGAAGGAGGCAGAGAGGTTAGGCTTCTACTTCCTCTGCATCATCTTCAGAGCCTAAATTAGACAAAATGACTAAGATGATAGAGTCATTGGCTGCTGAAATTTCTAAGCTAAAGGTTGAGCAAAATTCAGGAAAAACAAGGTAGCAGAACACATTTCCTCCAAGAAATCCCAATCCATTCAGGAGAGCAAATGAACAGTTACAAATAATCCAGAAGGGAAAAGAAACAAATGAAGAACAAAAGGTTAAAGCTCCTTTCGAAAATGTAGTCATGGAGGAGGAACAATATGAAGATGAGGATGAAATTCACTGCATGGAAGATAAAGGCAGTGCTGCATTTTTGACATTGGTTGCTTATGAAGAATCTTTGCTATAGGAATAAGATAGTCAAGAATGGGACAGAGAAGCTGTCCTACAAACTGAGGAGCAGCGAAGATATAACCTGAGGTCGAATGCAAAAAATGTCATAGAGAATACTGCCCAAAGAGCTGCTGTCCAAACAGAGTCACAAAATATCAAGCAGAGAAGACTAGCAGCTAATCCAATCATCCTCAAAGCTCCAGTTCAAGAGGCAAGAGGTTCTGATAAGTTACCATCCTCTTTTAACCTAGAGTCAGAAGTTCAGAAATTAAAAATATCCATGCCTCTGGTAGAGCTGGTAAAGAGTCAAGTGTTTAGAAAGTCTATCCTTGGAGCTCTTGAGCTGGAAACTACACAGACCTCCACTGACTCTATCAATTTGCAAGATGACAAGCCTGCCGTTGTGCTTAGCCCCATGATTGAAGCTATTGATAATAATTCTCCATATTTCTATGTCTCCTTGACCATTCATGACAAAATCCTCCACAATTGTCTGCTAGACACAAGGGCCAACCACAATTTGATGCCTAAAGCTGTCATGGAAGAGTTAGGCCTTGATATCACTAGACCATATCATGATTTATTCTATTTTGATTCAAGGAAGATGAAATGCCTAGGATTGATCAAAGACCTAGCCATTATCTTAACTCAGCTACCCATGAAGAGTATGATGATGGATATTGTGATAGCAGATGTCCCTCCTAAGTTTGGCATGCTGCTGTCTAGAGGATGGATTAAGAGACTAGGTGGGACATTACAGAACGATTTGTCTTATGCTACTGTCCCAGTCTTTGGGGGAAAAAGCAGGAGATTATACAGAGAAGCACAGCTGGCATACATCATCAGTGATGAAAAGAATCCTACCAATCATCCTATTTATGCTGTGGACACTGATTTTGGAGCATGTATCCTCCAAATAGAGGAATCTCAGAAGGCCGCAATGCAGATCAGGAACTAGGGAGACTGCAAGAGCACGAGTGGTGCTAATATCTCCAAAACAAGAAGGCATTAGGCTATCTTTTAAGCTGGATTTTCAAGTCACAAACAATACAGCAGAATATGAGGCTCTATTGTTGGGCCTTAATGCAGCAAAAGACAGAGGAATCAAGAATCTGAAGGTATTTGGAGACGCTGATTTGATCATTCAGCAGGTAAATAAAACATTTCAAGCAAAGCACCCAAGGCTGAAAGCATACAGAGATGAGGTATGGAGAATCAGTGACTCTTTTGATTAGTTCTGTATTTCATATATCCCTAGAGCCAAAAATCAGCTTGTTGATTCCCTTGTTGTGTCTGCTAGTCTATTTATCCCTCCAATGCCTCCCAGACTGGTGTATGAAGTCCAAATGAAATACAAACCATCCTTGACTGATAATGTGCACCATTGGAAATTTTTTGATGATGATGATGAGATAAATAGGTTTCTACAAGTCATTGATGAGTTTTCTGAAATGCAAATTGACCAATATAATGGAGCCTTGTTAGAAAGCCCCAAATCCCAGCTTAGAAATAAAATTGGCAAAGATAGCATTGTCCAGCTTCCTAGCAATCATATTCCTAAAGGTTTGATTCCTCTAGAAAGACTGTTTGACCAGAATGATGTGCCTTACAGGGCTGCCCAGAAAGAAGACCAATCTACAGTCTGTAAGCATGAAATAGGGAGTCCAGGTCAGCCTAGATACATAAATTTGTCCACTCATCTGTATGTTGACCAAATTTCTGAATACTACAAATTAATGAAGCAATTTGCTGATGTGTTTGTTTGGGAGTATAGTGACCTAAAAACTTATGATAAGAAAATAATCTAGCATAAAATCCCTCTGGAGAAAGAGACCATTCCTTTCAAATAGAAGTTGAGACCAATAAATCCTATGCTTCTTCCTCTGATTGAAAAAGAAATTAACAAGTTGTTGGCTGCCAATATCATAGTCCTTCTCAGATATTCCAAATGGGTAGCCAACCTAGTAGTAGTGAGGAAGAAAAGTGGAGAAATCAGTCTGTGTGTTGATTTCAGAAACTTAAAAAAATGCTCAAAGAAAGATAATTACCCGCTACCCAAGATGGATCATTTACTGCAGAAGGTCTCAGGAGCCAAAGTAATGTCTTTCTTGGATGGATTTTTAGGCTTTAATCAGATTGCTGTGCACCCAGATGATCAAGAGAAAACTGCATTCACCACTCCTTGGGGCACTTTTATGTATGCCAAGATGCCTTTTGGATTGATTAATGCTAGAGCCACCTTTTAGAGAGCTATGGATATAGAATTTGTGGGGGAGAAGGATAAATTTGTCCTCATCTCCCTAGATGATATAACAGTATACTCTAGTAGCCATCAAGATCATTTGCAGCATTTGAAAAAAGTGTTCCTGAAGTGCAGAAGGTTTGGGATTTCAGTCATTCCTAAAAAATCTCAATTTTCTTTAGAATAAGGCAAACTGTTAGGACATGTTGTTTCAGCTGTAGGTGTCCAGATTGATCCAGAAAGAGTAAAAGAAATATAGACTTTGTCTGTACCTAGATCAAAGAAAGATATCCAGTCCTTTCTGGGCAAAATAAATTTTATGAAGAGGTTTATTCCAAATTTTGCAGAACTTGTGAAGCATGTTACCTCCATGTTGAAGAAAGGGTCAGAGGTCAGATGGACTGATGCAGCAAGAGGATCTTTTGAGTTCATTAAAAAAGCTATTATGGAGGCTCCCACTTTAATAAGTACAGACTACAGCAAGGAGTTCCATGTATTCTCATTTGCCTCTGAAGACACCATTGCAACAGTTTTATTGCAAGCAGATGAAGAAGGTTCAGAGCATCCGGTGGCGTTTTTCAGCAAAAACTTGAGGGATGATGAACTGAGGTATGATATTATTGAAAACAAGCATATGCTCTTATCAAATCCTTGAAAGCTTTCAGAGTTTATATCTTGCATTCCAAGATAATTGCATATGTACCCTCTGGTGCAATAAAAGATGTCTTAACACAACCTGATGCCGATGGAAGAAGGGCTAAATGGACTGCAAAGATGATTGAATTTAATATAGAGCTGAAACCCAACATACTTGTCAGAGGTCAGGGTCTTGCCAAGTTATTGGCTGAATAAAATTGCAAATCATTGGATATTGATTTCCTGTGCACAATTGCAGAAAGTGGTCAGACAGATGAAGAAGAGGAGGCAACTGAACCAGAGAGAAAGCAGTTAGTGGCCGAAAATCTAGCTTCTTGTGATTGGTATTCTACAATAATTAATTTCTTGCTGAAGATAGAAATCCCTTCAAGCTTTACTCAAAGTCAAGCTAGAACTATAAAGCTTAGGGCAGCTAAATATTGCATTAATGAAAATCTGCTTTACTGGAGGGATCCATCTAGAGTGCTTTTGAGGTGTCTGGACAAAGAACAGTTAATAGAAGTCATGCAGCAGTTTCATTCCAGCATGTGTGGAGGGCACCATTATTGGAAAACCACTGCCCATAAGATTCTCAGAGCTAGGTACTATTGGCCCACTTTATTTTCTAATGTATTTTCATTTGTTAAGTCTTGTGACAGGTGCCAAATATTTGAAGGAAAACAATAGTTGAAGTCCCTGCCCTTAAAACCAATACATGCAAAAGGACCTTTTTAGCAGTGGGGCTTGGATTTCATTGGAGAAATCAATCCACATTCCAATGGCCAGAAAAGATGGATATTAGTAGTCACTAATTATTTTACCAAGTGGATTGAAGCAATCCCTACCAGGAAGGCTGATCATAATGTGGTCATGAAGTTTTTGACAGAGAATATCTTCAGTAGTTTTGGTTGTCCATAGAAACTAGTCACAGATAATGTAGCAACCTTCAGGGCAAAAGAATTGGTGGAAATGTGTGATTCAATGGGTATTAAACTGGTTCACTCCACCTCATATTATCCTCAAGGAAATGGCCTAGCAGAATCCTCTAATAAAAGCCTGTTAAGGATAATTAAGAAGCTTTTAGAAGACAATAAAAAGAATTGGGATTCTAAGCTCAAGTATGCTCTGTGGGCTGACAGAGTGACTATTAAAAAATCCACAGGAAATTCTCCTTTCAAGCTAGTATATGGCACTGAAGTTGTATCCCAATTCAGTTAACTCTCCCTATGGCAAAATTCCTTCAAGAAGAGCAGAATGAGGAAGAAGACATGGCAAAAAGGATCACTGATTTAGTAGAGGTACATTAGATTAGAGAGTAGCTGATTGAAAAGGCTGCAGCACATCAGAAGAAGATCAAGCAGGCTTTTGACAAAGGGACAAAATCAGATAATTTTCATGTTGGAGACTTGGTTCTGAAATGGGATGCATTGAAGGAAAAGAAAGGCAATCATGGGAAATTTGATGCTTTCTAGACAGGCCCTTTTATTATATCACAGATTCAAAGGAACAACACCTTCATACTAAAAAGTATGGGAGGAGAGGCAGTTTTTGATGGCCCAGTTAATGGGCGGTTTTTGAAAGTTTATGTTGTTTAAGGTCTTTGGCCTTAAAGTTGTAAATATTTTAATTTATCAGTCTTAATATAGGCTCAGTCAGACTCCATGCCCAATGGAACACTAGGAGTTTTGCTAATTTGTTTTCATCAGGAAGGCATTGATCTGTAGGTTCTTGAGACCTCACAGGGAAGATCTCATCCCTAGAAGGATCAAGTGTTAGTTCTGCTATTACTTTCAACATTTTAAGGACAAATGCAGGCATAATTGGGTTATTGATGATAAAAAACAGGGGTCGCAGTAGTTGGTTTTCCTTCCCTCTATTTTCTTTATACCCTTATAACTCCCACTACTCCTGTTTTCCTCCATTTTGCCTCCAAAAACCCTGTAAACCCATTTTTTTTAGCCCGAGACGCTAAGGTTTTAAAGCACATATAACTGCGTGCCTTCACTAAGTCCCTGGCCCACGACTTTCCCTATTAGATCAATCCTGCCAAACGTGTATGCTTAACCCCCGCCGTCTAATCACTTGCCACGAGATCGGACGGCATTCGTGCCTCCCGTCGCCGAAACTTGCCCACACGTTAACTCGCGATCACGGCAGTTTTCCAACTATCCCATCGTCCACGTGTCGCCCTCCCAATGTGATCACTGGTTGTTGTACAAATACAACTGCACACCAAAAGCAGTGCGATAGTTACCACCCTCCACCCAAAACCACATTCCAGACTGTTAAACTCCCCGCAGCTTCCACAATAATCGACCATTGGATCTTCCCGCTTGAGATCCAACGGCCCGCGATCTCTCCGCTCCTCTATCTTCCGATATCCTCCGTAGACTGATCTCTACCGCTCATTCGCTTGATCTAATGGCTATTATTGATTCCTGTCGCGCCCATGCATCTGCCATGCTGTCTTCATGCCCTCGACCTCTACCATCTTTCCGAAGGAAGAAGGAAGCCAGAATCTAGTACCCTGCGCCATGACTCCTTAGCAACCGCGTTCAAAGAGTAACATGGCTAAGAAAGAAAGGACAATCCTCAAGTAGTTCAATGCCTTCAACAGTTATTGAAATTTATTCATACAACACTCCACCTGTTCAGGAAAGACAAAAAAGTACAAATGAATGTCAAATTGATTTATTAAAGCACACAGTTTGCAACAGAGACCCATATTAGATTGTAAATGTGGTTGATGATCCGTTGTGACCCCTCCATGCATAAGATAGCAGATATTTTTGTAATCAACCTCTACATATACCCAAAAAAGAAGATGTAACAGGCGTTGATGGATATTGTTTTGATGTAAAGTTCAACTTCTAGAGACTGTAACTACTATGATACATGCAGCATCTGGTCTTCATTTTCAGCTAATCCAAGCTTCTTCTACTGTTAATTGCTCACTTTCCACTTCTTCTTTGTTCCAGGTTGTGTCTATTATGCATTTTTCATGTGCTCTTTATGTTTAGCATTAGAGGGGCTGTCATCCCACCCCTGTGTTAGAATCTAGTAAGTATTATTGAATGTGTATGTAGGTTTTTGTTGTTTTAATGCCAGAGAGTTGTCATCCTATCTATGCATTAGGAAATAGATTTACAGACCTTTCTACTAGTTGTAGCCAGCCATCACATGGTCTTATGCATCTGCTGGTGTGGTCAGTATTCTCCATGTTCACCTATTCCTTAAACTGTGAGTAATTGGTGGTCTAAAGCCTTGTAGTCTGGGGGTGTTCACCCATGTCTCAGGTTAAGCATAGTAGAAGTGGTTATTTGGCTTGAATATGCATCATTCCTTCCATTTATCCACCATTTTCCAACATTTTTGTTGAGTTTGTAATGTTCCCGAGCATCTCTGATATACAACCTAGGAGAGTTTCTTGGGGTGATAACAGTTAGAACCATAAGGGGTAAAGTCATCCATATAGATTTCTACTGAATCATGAACTAGCTCAGCAAATATGCTCAGTACTACTCTCTAGAAGGTGGCAAGAGCATTGCACAACCCAAAGGGCAGGACCCAGTAGGCAAAGGTACCCCATGGACAAGTGAAAGTGGTCTTATCTTGGTCTTCTCGGGTGATTTGGATCTGGTTCTACCCGCTAAACCCATCTAGGAAGGAAACTAACTTCTTCCCTGCCAGGCCATCTAACACTTGATCTATGAACGTCAAAGGGAAATGGTCCTTCTTGGTGGCCTTGTTAAGCTCTCGATAATCTACACAAATCCTCCACTCCTCGTTTTTCTTTGGCACTAGCACCAAAGGAGAAATCCATTCACTATCAGAGATGGGGTAGAATTTTGTATCCAATAGCTTTTGCAGTTCTTCTTTGACAATGTCCTTGAGGGGTGGATTCATCCTCCTTTGAGGTTGCTTGACTAGTTTAAAATCCTATTTAATGTAAATGTGATGAGTACAGGCTGAAGGGTGGACTCCCTTCATCTCCTTATAGCTCCAAGCAAAAGCATCCAAATGGCTGCTCAATAAGCTACACAGCTCTTTCTCCTGAGAGGTGGATAGGGCTGAGTTGATCCTCAAGGTTCTTTCTCGGTGAAATTCCACATTCTTAACATGGAGAGAGGTTGGATCAACCACACAAAGATCAACTGAAGCATTGGCTAGGGTTTCTTCCACAAATTATTCTAATGGTAACTCACTGGGGGGCGGATTTTGGATCAAATCCTCAATAAAATCATCCTCGGTTTGAGGACCCCCCTTGGTAGCTTTCACTGTGCACAATGGTGCAGAGTAGAGTTCATCCTCATCTTCCTCCTCCAACCAGAGAGGTAAGTCATGTTCTAGTAGAGGTTGGGCAGGAGGATATAGGACTAGATGCTTGGACATCTGCCCATTCTTGATGGTCATGCTCCCAGCTTGACAACTTATGTAAGAATCTGCAGTGGCTAACAAAGACCTTCCCAGGATGAGAGGATACACAGTGAGCTTTGCCTTTGGCTGAAGAACTAAGAAGTTAGCAGGGTACTCCCAGGAATCAATGGAGACCATGACATCTTCCACAATCCCCTCAAGGGTCATAGTGGAGCGATCTTACAACTGTAGTACTGTTGAGGTCTTTCTTAAGGAACCCTAAAGGTTGAGTTTGAGCATAGTGTCCCTAGTCATTACGTTAATGGCGGCCCCTAAATCAATCAAGTTGTAAGGGATTATGGTTCCATTGATGTGGACATCGACTACAGGACTCCAAGGGTCCAGATATTTTGGACAGATCACCTGTTCCAATATCAAGTCGGACAGTTGTCCTATGACATTGATAGTTGGGGCATCCCTCTTGCCCCTACCTGGGTGCCTGAAACACTTCTCTTTGATCAACTTGTTGTAGATTTGTACATCTTTTATGGCCTGGAGAAGTGGTATTTTTACACATAATTGTTTTAGTTCTCCCAGAAGTTCAATTTCTTTTGGGGTCCGTTGTGTGGTTCAGTTAGTCTCTCATGAAAGGGTGGAATGGCTCGTGGTTCACTTTCCTGTTTTTCTTCCTCATCCTCCTTAGGAGGATGTTGGCTGTCTGGGAGGACCTTCCCAGACCGAAGGTTGATCTCTTGAATCTTCACAGCATAGGTAGGGCATGTTGTTTCTCCAGTATGTACCTGTTGGGCCTGTCTGTTATTGGGGTTTGGGTTCATTTGAGCAGGTATTTGGGGTTGTCTTGGAGGAGCAAGAGGTAATGGTTGTGGTTGAGCAAGTGGTGGAGGAAAAGGAGTGGGAGGAGAGTTGTATTGGGGCCTCCACCCCTGATGAGGTGCATTCCACTGAGGTTGTGGCTAAGCATGAGAATGAAATGAATGAGCAGTAGGTTGATTATGGTATTGCAATGGATACGACCAAGGAGGAGGTGTGGACCAGGAAGGATGAGCAAGGGGGCCCCAAGAAGGCATGGAAGTGGCTTGATTAGGGTTGTAATAAGTCTAGGATGTCCCTTGCATTCCCTGCTGGTAAGGTCTGGGTCCATGTGGCCTCCTTTGGTTCATGAAGTAGAGTGGTTCAGTGGCTCCTTTAGCCCTTAGTACATATCTTTAAATCCAGGTAAGGACGGGCATTGATTTGTAGGATGGTCTTCTTCATAGACAAAAAACACTTCTACGGAGTGCAATGGACACTCGTTCCGAAGATGCTTTCTAGTGCATCTGGGACAAAAGATGGCCAAAGCCTTCTCAGCTTACTCTTGCTTCTTTTGGATTCACAAGGTATCCATTTGCATGGCAATGGTCTGTCCCATCTCACTTTTGAAATCTTCCATCTGATTTGCAAATTTGTTTCTAAGGAATGAACTAGATAATGGGGTACTGGCTAGAAGTTAACTTCCCCTTCCTCTTTTTCTAGCTACCATAGAATGGTTTCTAAACACAGTCTTTATGTCATCATAGGGTAGCTGGTAAATGTCTCCCCCAGCCAGTAAATGGAGTGTATCTAGAAGGTCTTTAGGGACTCCTCTGAGCAGAACCAACTTCAGAGATTCAGGGTCAAGTGTGCACCTGGCCCTTTTATAGCTGAGTTGAAACCTCTCTTCATAGTCTTCTAAATATTCATCGCTCCCCATGGTCATTCGAAAGATTTCTTTATTTGTATCCTTTGACCTACAGTAGTCCTAATATTTGTTGTTAAAGGCTTGCTGCACGTGAGCCCAAGTTGTGATACTGTTTCCAGGTAACCCCATGAACCAGTGTAGTGCTACATATTGAGGGTAGAGGGAAAGAGTTTCAACTTTTGCTCGTCTTCTGCATGGTCATAGGTTCGACCAAGGACAACAAACTCAAACAAGAAGGTATCAAGGTCTTCAGTAGTCAATCCATGGAAGTGAGGTAAGGCTAAGGGACTTATGTTTTTCATCTTTGTGTCCCCATTGGTCTCTCGGATGGGAAAGGTATCTTCTATTCTCTACCCATTTCCTCTACCATTTCTATTTTCAACCATGGTCTCAAGAGGAATGGTTTCCTTCTCTTCTTCTGTTATAGGATCTTCGTATATCTCTGGAGGTTCACCTATAGGTTCTTCTGGATCACTGCCACCAAAGAAGAGAGAAGGGTGACTTAGTGATGTGGTGGGGGTGTTGGGTAGGAATTTTCCTGAATTGTCTCTGTTCCTACGAGGCATGAAAGGAAATCTTTTTTTTTTGGGTAAAATTTTTTTGTTTCTTTTTCTGCTTGTACCTGAAAAACTAGAATGGATTAAATAGCAAATTGCAACTAACTAAAGTCTATCTTGCTGAAATGAAAATGTAGAATTGAAATGAAAGTAGGGAAGGACTAATCTATTTTTCTGAAATGACAATGAAGAATTGAAATGAAAGCAGGAAAGGATTAATCTATTTTACTGAAATGAAATTGCAGAATTGAAATTAAAGCAGGAAATAGCTAGTCTACTTTTGCAGAATTGAAATGAAAGTAGGAAATAGCTAATCTATGCTTACTGAAATGAAATTGCGGAATTGAAATGAAAGCAGAAAATAACTAATCTAAGATTGCTGAAATGAAATTGTGGAATTGAAAGTGTAGAATTGAAAAACAACTACCCTATTTTTGTTGAAATAGACTACTTAGCATAAGGTTGCAATAGAAAATAGAAGAAAAGCAGTAATCAAAAAATACTCTGACGCTTCCCCAGCAATGACACCAAGAATATGGTGAGCTCCAATATTGCAGCAATGATGTTGAAACTCTTGGGACTCTGTACTTTACTTTTATCAACCTGGTAGTTTGTAACAAACTTGGAAGCGATGGTGCTGTATGCACAAGTACTAGCTCTTATTGTAGGCTGTCACTTGATCAGCTGGCACAAGTTCGCTAGGAGCTTAAGTCAACTTCTATGATTTCTCAGAAGAAGCTTTTAGCCATGATAGAAGAAATCTAACGCAAAGGAGGCTATTCTACTTGCATAAAGAAGATGAAAATTAAAAGGAAATGCAAACCCTAGCAAATCCTAGTTTTACCCACTAACCGTACTTTTGCCAAAATAAAAGAGTTGAAAGTAATAAAATGGATGCCATGGACTACTGTCAAGGTAAAATGCATGTACTTAAGCTACTTCTGAAGGAAAATGTGGAAGACCCATATTTTTGTACTTTTGAGCAATTTTATGCAGAATTATTATGCTTGTGTTTTAACTATTTGTGACTTTGAAAGGGTTTGGTGACAAAGGGAGATGGGGTTGGCTATTGCAAATGATGAGGAAGGTGTGTAGAGGACCTAAGGAGTTTGTATCACCCTTCTATAGATTTCCATTTTCATTATACTTTGAAAAGTCGCTCGCATGAACTTCTACAAGAAGTCTATAGGGGATCTACGGGAAATTCTACAGGAAGTTCTATAGGAGCAGGCCAAAAGTGATTTTTGAAGGTTTGGAGGAGGAAAAGTGGTGGGAAAAAGAAAATGAAGGTTGGATGAAGGTGTTGGAGGGTCTAGGACTCTGTCAATGAAGTTCAAATGTGAAAGGGATGGTTGGATTTGTTCAAAGGTCAAGGAAGCAATTTTGCACAAGAATGTAGAAATTAGGGCAGTTTGGGAAAGTGTGGGGAATGAGTGGAAAAAAACCTTGAGAGATGGACTGGAGTAGGTTAGGTGATGAAAGGATGATAAGCTGAGATGGTATTCAAGTGAGCTACACACCTACTTCTAAAAACTGATTCAAGGAGAATTGAATAAACAGAGTTTTACCTATTTTAACCTAATTCTGACCTAAAAACCATAAAAGTGTTGAACAGAACTTTATGGACAAGAAATGATGCAAGAAATCCATGGAAATTGAACAAGAATAGATCTAATCATGTAAATACAACTAATATTAATTTCTCCAACTCAAAATCTCTCACTTAGCAATTGCATTGGAAAGCAAAAATAGTGTTTTGGTGGCAACAAGTGTGCCTTGGTCTCAATTCATGGTCCCACAGAGGGAGAAAGGAGATCAAGGTCTGCTTGGTGGCCTTTTTGTGAATCTTCATCTATTATTGTAGCAAGCTATCTAATCAATCTTGAAACTAGAACAATTATTCTAATCATCAAAAACAACCTAAGTAACAAAGCAAGATTTAATCTGAACAACAGATATTATTTCATGAATGCAAGAAAAACACATATAAATACAAGAAGGAGGTACTAGGCACTTGGGTTGGGCCCAACCCTAAGAGCTACAGCTCCCTTAGAAAGATCAGTCCTGGTTCAAGGCTGGATTCATCTTCACTGATCAAAAAATAATAGTCACATCACAAAACTGTCTACAGAAAAAGCTCAAAAATGAGTTGAATGCAGGGCTGCACTAAAGTGCGAAAATAGACTGTTCAATAGCTAACCTACTAAGGCCTGAGGCATTCTTATTTATACAAGTGAGGACTCCCAATAGTCCTCCTAAACTTTAGGAACTCAGCTGCCTAAAACTGTAGATAACAACAACTTCACTAGTCCTGCTCAACTGCCCCTTGTGATCATCGATGTGGTGGTGTTTGAACTCCGAGCTGTTGGTGGAGAACTCGAGGAAGGGGCCATCAATGCAGGTGACACCCCTCCTACAAGTCCTCAGCCCTGTTTCTTCGAGTTTTACTGTCAATCTGCTCATAAATGCCTGGTCTTGGTCCAAAAATGTCAAAAAATCTGCAATAAACACTCATTAGACTTTGTGGTAGGGTGACTATCCCCATTCACTCAATTAACATAAATAGATTCAAAAGCATGCACAAAACTATGGAGAATGGTGGATTAAATGGAAACAATAGGAAAAATGAGCCCATATAGTTACCCATTTCTGGGGCTCATCATCACCCCCCTACTAAATGGGTTGCTCATCCTATGAGCAACTAATCCAGCTCTTTATCCTTAATAGCTTGAACATCTCCCTTGACATCCCAAGCTTCTGAGATGATGTCCTCTTCCCTGTCATGAAAACCTGCCTTTTTGTCCACTTCCTCCTATTTCCCGTGTTCTCCTACTTCCTTAACCCCTTCTAATAGTCCTAAGAGTAGTGGAGGACTGAACTGAAGGCCAAACCAGTTGGCTTTCAAATTTTGCATTGATTGCTTGTAGAGGGGCACTCTTACCAAAGCCTCCCTCATTCTGGTTGGGGAGTGATACTCCCTTATCTTTAGGCTATGGGACAATGTATTCCATCTTCTTGTGCAAGCATGAAGGAAATCATCGCCAAATAATCTTTCCATATCTTCAAAATGGGTGATAGCTTGCGCTTGCCTTTCGACATAATCAGGGAGAACTTGAGGGTTGCTTGCAAGGTGTTGATGAGCATATTTAAGAGCTAAGGGGTCTTCCGGTTCTACCCTTATTAGTAGGGGCTCATTTAATTCTTTTATCATGATCTGTTGAACTTCCACTACTCTTTTTTCCACATGGCTCATCCAAGAAGCCATGGCCATGAGTTGTAGTTCTCCCAATGTAGCATTCATATCCCAAAATTTCATATCAGGGAGTGCCATATTGTGTAAGTAGAATTCTGCTAATCTAGCGTTATCCTCAGCTGAACTAGTATCATAAATGCATAAAATAATGATAATTATGGAATGGGATTGTGCCCCTTTGGGCCAATGTTTTGATTTGGAACTGGAGCCATTGGTCTTTAAGATACAATGCATAAGATCTAGCCGATTGTCTACATTGCAAGGCTTCCATTGCGGTTCTCTTTCCTCCAGTTGCTGTTTCAACATCAACATTTCAGCTGTTTCCTGAGACTCCCTTTCTTGCTGCTACTTTATCATCATTTCAACATCAGGCTATGGCTCTCCCTCTTGCTTCTATTTTTTTGCTGCTTCCTTATCTGCTAAGGGACCTTCGTGTAGTTGTTGTTCTTCAAAAATCTGTGATATGTCTGCCCTTTGAGTTTCTTGTTTCTGTAACTTCTTTTTCAACAATGCATTTTCCTCCTATAGCTGGGATCTTTTACTGCTCTCGGTGTGTCTCACCATTGCCAACTCCCTTCTTAATTCTTTCAACTATTCTTCCATGTGGCCTATGTCTGCAACTCCCTTGGATTTAGTAATTTTCATCTAGGTGTGGGTTCTAACCCTTTCTTGTTCCAATGCAAAGAATAGGGGTACAACAAATTTCTGTGGGATGATCTTCCCACCCTTCTAGCAAATTGTAATATGAGCCTAAATTAGGCTGAGGGCTGGGTTCAGGTATCTCTTTGGCCTTGCCTTCCTCTTGTAACTGTTCTGCTTCCTCCTCTTCTAATTTTTTAGTCTCCTTTAGCTTGGACAGTGCTTCTTGTAGAGAGGTTTTAGCTTCTTGTAGAATTGTTTTGGAGTCCATCAATCTGATTCTTTCTTTTCAGGTGGAAGTTCTGGGACACCCTCTCTCATAGGTAATAGAGATTTTGCAGGGGGATTCCTCCTTTTTCTCAGGAGGTGCATCCTTAATTATTATAGGTTCCTTTGGTGGAGGCTAGGGCTTGCCCACCTTTATCCTGGTGCTCCTTCTGGCTTTGAAATACATGGGTGTTTCCTTTTTCTCTTTCCTTTTTGTTTTGTTGGAGTGCTTAATGCAACCAACACAACTGCTGCTTATTTTGCCAATGTTTCAGGGGATGTTTCTTCCTGCTGTTGTTCCCCTTCAACTTCTGCTTTCTTCTCCATGCCTACTGTTTTTGCTTGTGTTTCTGTTATTTTTGGCAATGGCTTCTCTTTTCTTGCTGGGCCCTACCTTGCTTGTGGCAGTCCTCTTTTGGGCTTTCTTAGGCTTTTCCTTCTCACTTTCTATTCTTTTCCTCTTCTTTGTCTTTGAGGCGGTCTTATTTTTTGCTTTAGGTATTACAGTGGGTTTTTCAAGTTTCTCCTCTTCTTTCTATTCTTCCTCTATTTGAATATGTGGTGTCTCCTCATGCACTTCTTCCTCAATTTCCTCTTTCTCTTCCTCCTCCTCACTACCAGATGGGCTGATATCCTCAGTCAAATTTTTGATGTCATCATCTCTGGACATATTTCTGAAAATGTCCCAAGTTAGGGAAATAGTATATGTATGTAAGGCATCTTCTACCAATAGTTTGATGAACCCATGGTGGGTCAGTTGGTCTGGGACTCCTCCATTTAGCTTGGTACTACATTCTATTAGATATTGGAGGAGAAAATATGGGATAGTTTTATGGCTGGAGGTAGGTCCATCCCATACCTCAATTCATGCAATATCCTGAAGTGATAAGCATAAATTATGCTGAACCTTCCTTCACAAGTGATGTATTTCATTATTTGGTAGCTGACTTCACTCCATGGTGGAGGTAAACTTACCCCATTTTTATCCTCTACATGATGCTCCCTAGGTTGAAAAAATGTTTTCTTGGCAACCTATCCCAATGCTTTTTCCTCCTTGCTCCAAGGGAGCCCAAGTGGAAGGCCTGTGATTCGACTGATAAAATCAGGTGTAAGTTCTAGGGACAGACCCCTGAAACTAAATGTGCATGTGTTTTCGAATGGGGTCTTAAGGCCATCAGAAATTCTTCAGTTACCTCATCATCATATCCATGTATTCTTTCAAAGAAAATCATCCAATTTGCCCTGGTGAAGAGGGCCACCACCTCAGGGTGCTCATGTAATTGGTTGGAGTTCAAAGGCTCCTTCCTCATAAACCCTCCTGGCATGGTGTTGAGTGGTTTCTGAAGTGCTTAGGTGAGGAGAAAAACAACAATTTCAAAAATCAGAGACAGAGGGACAACTGAGTTTTGTTTTTTTCTCTGAACTGTAGGAGGAATTTCCGTGTGCTCCTTCTCACAACATCAAATTGCAATATTTCCCTTGTTTCAAATTGCTCTTATCCTGAATGTGATCTTCTGCTTTTGGAAAGAATTTTTTTTTTTTTGACAGAACACAGGTTTTTTCTCATAGAGTAGATAGATATGCAAATTCGATTTTTTCGCATAGGCTGGTTTCTATGATTGAAAGTTTTTTCTTTACAGTAGAATATGAGAAAGAAGAAGACAGTCTTCAAATGCAGAGAAGAAAATAAAGAACTATGTAGAACTCAGAGAAAATATGCAGGTAGACTTTTAAACTCCTTTCTTTCAATCCAATGCTATGTTTTTAACCCACCACCTTATATAAATAAGTCATATGCAGGGAGGTTTCCTGAGCCTACCTCATTTTAAGCTCGAATTTTGACAAAAATCCCGAGTTTTCCTTCTGCTGGTTGTTCTCTGCCTTTCCTGTAGAAATTCTCCGGCTCCTGTAGAATGCAGCAGGGCTCCTGTAGAGCTTGATAGGCAGGAGGGTTTTGAAAAAGTTGGTAAGAAACTGGCGGAGGATGACTGGTTTGCTGCTCTGAAGGTGGTAGATGAACACTGCAGTCGAGAGCTTCGTAACATGCAAATGAACCAAAAGGGTGGTGGAGGCTTGGAGTGCATTGTACTTAACTGTTGGCGTAATCCGCAGTGAGGAGATGAGGTGGCCAGATGGGTACGTTATCCCCATCCAGACCGTTGGTCCGATGCCAGTGTCATTATGGTTCCTCATGCCACCTGACTGCCATCACCTCCCTTACTCCCGTTATCCACCGCCACCACCACCAGTTTCAAATGCCTTCTTCCTGAGTTGACATGTCGCACGTGCTGACTGCGTATCTAATCAGTAGTTTTAATTTGGACATTGCTCAACTGAATTCTGTGAAGGTTTGTGAACTGAATGAGGGTGGCTAGTTATCTAGCCACCGATTCCACATAATTGACCATTATGACAGTTCATACAGTTTTGAAATATTATCCATGCAATCGAGGAATAAGTTTAGGTACTTACCTGCTCAGTCATTGTTGTGTTATGCATATTTCGGATTTTGGCACTTTGTTTCCTCGTTGCTGTTGCTGCTTGTGCTCTACATGCTTAGCCTTGGGTTTTTCGATGATGAGCTTCCGTTCAAACATTGTTCCTTGCATGCTTCATACGTCCTGCTGCGCTGACCCTGTCTTTGGAGTATGTTTCTCAAAGGGATCAGCTACTACAGGAATCCTGTAGGATTTCTTGAAGCTGCTACTCCTTCTGAAATTCAAGCTAATATTTGTGTAGGGCTAAAATTGCTGAAGAAAGTCTTGACAGGAAAGAAATCACAGTTGGGGGGTATCAGGTAGGGATGAGTAAAAATGTTGCTGCCTTTATTTGTCATCATGTTTCTTTTTGCTGTGAGTTTGTAGGATGATAGAAACAGAATTTATGTATGTGGTTGTGCAGGAAGAAACAAGTGGAGATGTAGGTGCACAAGGATGGAATGGCGAAAGAGGAAGATGGATGGTGGAAAGGAGGTTCACAGACCTCATAGATAACTTTCCAACCCTCGGGTCTTTCTCTGAGATTCATTTTGGCCTTTCTGTAATTTCTACAGGATGTTCCTGTAGAATACACAGAGTTTCCTGTAGGAGGTGAAATTTCAGAACAACAGAGACCAAAACTTGGGAAAGGATAATGGTGATGGGGTGATGGATTGTGAAGGGTGCATGCAGCCTGTCATGTATTTTTCTCGTGTGCAACCCTCCTGCAACCTGCAATTTATTCAAAAGAAGTTAGGTTTTTCTTTTTCTTTTTCTTTTTCTCTTTTTTTTTTTTGAGAGAGAGCTAGGGCATCTCCAGGAGGTTTTCACCCTCACTGCCTGCCCTGGGCTCCTCCAAGAGGTTTTCACCCAGGTATCTTTTATTCCATTTTATTTTTTCTCTGTTTTTCTATTTTTTCTTTTCTCTGTGTGTTTTTTTTTGCTCAGGTTGTGGGTGGAGTGCAGACAGGGACTTGCTCCACTACCAAAACTAATTTACCCAGAGTCTCAATGAATTCCTTCTTGGAAAAGGGCTTCATGTAGATCTTCAATCGATGCCTATTGATGAGCATGGGGATGGGTTCTTCATCAATGGTTCGGATAAGGACTAAACCATTATCATTGCATTTTTCTACTGTATATGGTCCCAGCCTTCTTGTCCTCATCTTGCCCTTGAAATCTTTGTACTTAAAATCAAACAGCAGCACCCAATCTCCTGGCTGAAATTGTTTTTCTTTGAGGTGTTGGTCATGCCATATTTTTCTTTGAAGCTGGACTACCTTTGAGTGGAGAAGGGCCTGCATTCTCTGTTCATCTAATCCATTTAGCTGAAGCAATCTTTCCTTTTGTGCATGGCTGAGGTCTAGGTCTAGCTGAGCTGCCAGCCTTAATGTGTTATATTCAAATTCTATGGACAGCAAAGCCTTCTTCCCATAGACCAGCTCATAGGTTTTGAAACCTGTGGTGGTTTTCCAAGTAGTGTTATAGGCCCAGGTGGACTCAACCAATCAGTCTACCCAATCTTTTCTGTTGTTGCTCACTACCTTAGTCAAAATCCATTCCAAAGCTCTATTAGTGACTTCCACCTATCCATTTGCTTATGGATGATAAGGGGTGGAAGTTCTGTGCTTAATCTTATGATGTGTGAGTAGATCCTGAATTCGATTAGAGGTAAACTGACTTCCTTGATCTGTGACTAATTCTCTCGGATAGCCAGACTTGTAGAAGACATTTTCCCTCAAAAAGTCAGCTACTTTTTCTTCTGTTGTTGCTTTGATTGCCTTTGTTTCCGCCCACTTTGTCAGGTAATCTGTGCACACAATGATGTAAGACTTCTCTTTTGAACAAGGGTTGATAGGACCCAAAAAGTCCATGCCCAACTTCTC
Source organism: Pinus tabuliformis (assembly GCA_031772625.1). Classification (NCBI taxonomy): domain Eukaryota; kingdom Viridiplantae; phylum Streptophyta; class Pinopsida; order Pinales; family Pinaceae; genus Pinus; species Pinus tabuliformis. The sequence continues at coordinate 1,847,599,777 of CM062818.1, read as the reverse complement.
GAATGGCTCGAAAGCCACTTGAGGTTATAGGGGCATCTCATCCTTTGGAGTAGGTTTCCCCATCCTTTGACATCGGTCACATTGGCTGATGTATCTCCTAACATCTTGATGAAGAGTGGGCCAATAGTACCCTGCCTGCAAAATTTTGAAGGCAGTCCTCTTTTTTGCAAAGTGGCCCATCATGATAGGTTAGGAGGATGTCGAAAACTTCATCCCCCCTGACACATCACCTCAAAATCTGATCTGGGCCAAGTTTAAAAAGATTGCCCCCAATCCAAGTGAATGGGGCACTTTTCCTCACGATCTTGCTCTTCTCTTTTGAGGACAGGTGTGGCAGAAACTGTGATGAAACCAAATAATTTGCTATATCAGCAAACCATGGAGAGAGTACTGAAATAGAAAATAAGTGTTCATCGGGAATTTGATCATCCACTATCCCTTCTTCACCTGCAGGAAAATCTAGTCTAGACAAAAAATCAACAACAACATTTCCTTACTTGGCTTATCAACAATGGTTAAATCAAATTGCTGCAATAAAAGTAACCATCTAATGGTACGAGCATTTACATCAGGCTTATTCATCAAATACCTAATTGCAACATGATCAATATGTACAAATGTTTGATAGCGAGTGATGTAGTGTCTGAACTTGTTTAGGGAATAGACTACAACCAGGAGCTCTTTCTTGATTATAGTGTAGTTTAATTCTGCCTTGGACAGGTTTTTACTGATAAAATATATGGCATATGGTAGCTTCTCTTCAACTTGTCTTAGGGCTGCTCCTATGGCTTTGTTCGAGGCATCTGTGTGAATGTGGAAAGGTAGGGGCCAGTTTGGACCTCTCAAGATTGGGGCAGTTAGCAACTTACCTTTCAAAGCATCCAAAGCCTCTTGACAGTTGTTAGTCCATATGAACTCAACATCTTTCCACAAAATACCAAACAATGGAGAGGCTAGCTTACTAAAATCCTTAATGAATCTTCTATAAGACGCTACTAAGCCTAGAAAACTCCGAACATATCTTACCTTTTGAAGTAGAAATCTTGTTGGGATCCACTTGTAATTCTTGCTCAGAAATTGTATGACCTATCATGGTCCCTTCAGTCATTAGGAATTCACATTTATCAGGACTAAGTGATAGGTTCATTTCAATACACTTGGCCAAAACTTTCCTCAGGTTATTCAATGTGTCTTGGAAGTTATAACCATAAGGGGTAAAGTCATCCATATAGATTTCTACTGAATCATGAACCAGCTCAACAAATATGCTCAGTACTTCTCTTTGGAAAGTGGCAAGAGCATTGCACAACCCAAAGGGTAGGACCTAGTAGACAAAGGTACCCCATGGATAAGTGAAAGTGGTCTTATCTTGGTCTTCAGGGCTGATTTGGATCTGGATGTACCCGTTAATCCCATCTAGGAAGAAAAAGAACTTCCTCCCTGCCAGGCCATCTAACACTTGATCTATGAAAAGCAAAGGGAAATGGTCCTTCTTGGTGGCCTTGTTAAGCTCTCGATAATCTACATAGATCCTCCACTTCCCATTTTTCTTTGGCACTAGCACCAAAGGAGAAACCCATTCGCTGTCAGAGATGGAGTAGATGAATCCTGCATCCAACAACTTTTGCAGTTCTTCTTTGACAATGTCCTTGAGGGGTGGATTCATCCTCCTTTGAGGTTGCCTAACTAGTTTACAATCCTCTTTAATGTAAATGTGATGAATACAGACTGAAGGGTGGACTCCCTTCATCTCCTTATAGCTTCAAGCAAAAGCATCCAAATGGCTACTCAATAAGCTACATAGCTCTTTCTCTTGAGAGGTGGATAGGGCTGAGTTAATCCTCAAGGTTCTTTCTCGGCCAAATTGCACATTCTTAACTCAAAGATAGGTCGGATCAACCACACAGAGATCAACTGAAGCATTGGCTTGGGTTTCTTCCTCCAATTCTTCTAATGGCAACTCACCAGGGAGCGGATTTTGGATCAAATCCTCAATAAGATCATCCTCGGTTTGAGGACCCCCCTTTGTAGCTTCCACTGTGTAGAATGGTGCAGAGTAGACTTCATCCTTATCTTCCTCCTCCAACCAGAGAGGTAAGTCATGTTCTAGCAGAGGTTGGGTAGGAGGATATAGGACTAGCTGCTTGGACATCTACCCATTCTTGATGGTCATGCTCCCAGCTCAACAACTGATGTAAGCATCTGCAGTGGCTAACCAAAGCCTTCCTAGGATGAGAGGATAGCTAGTGAGCTTTGCCTTTGGCTGAAGAACCAACAAGTCAGCAGGGTACCCCCAGGAATCAATGGAGACCATGACATCTTCCACAATCACCTCAGGGGTCATAGTGGAGTGATCTGACAACTACAGTACTATTGAGGTCTTTCTTATGGAAACCTGAAGGTTGAGTTTGAGCATAGTGTCCCTGGTCATTACGTTAATGGCGCCCCTAGATTAATCAAGGTGTGGGGGATTATGGTGCCATCGATGTGGACATCGACTACAGGACTCCCAGGGTCCAGATATTTTAGACAGATCACCTGTTCCAACATTAGCTCGGATAGTTGTCCTATGACATTGATAGTTGGGGCATCTCTCTTGCGCCTACCTGGGTTCCTGAAACACTTCTCTTTGATCAACGTTTTGTAGATTGGTACATATTTTATGGCCTGGAGAAGTGGTCTTTTTACACGTAACTATTTTAGTTCTCCTAGAAGTCTAGTTTCTTCTGCAGTCGGTTTTGTGGTTCCAGTTAGTCTCTCATGAAAGGGTGGAATGGTTCATGGTTCACTTTCTTGTTTTTCTTCCTCATCCTCCTTAGGAGGAGGTTGGCTGTCTGCGAGGACCTTCCTAGATCGAAGGTTGATCTCATGAATCTCCACAGCATAGGTAGGGCATGTTGTTTCTCCAGTATATACCTGCTGGGCCTGTCTGTTATTGGGGTTCAGGTTAGGTTGAGCAAGTATTTGGGGTTGTCTTGGAGGAGTTGGAGGTAATGGTTGTGGTTGAGTAGGTGGTGGAGTCAAAAGAGTGGGAGGAGAGTTGTATTGGGGCCTCCACCCCTGATGAGGTGCATTCCATTGAGGTTGTGGTTGAGCATGAGAATGAAATGAATGAGCAGTAGGTTGAGTATGGTATTGAGATGGATATGACCAAGGAGGAGGTGTGGACCAGCAAGATTGAGCAGGGGGACCCCAAGAAGGCATGGAAGTGGCATGATTGGGGTTGTAATAAGTCTGGGATGTCCCTTGCATTCCCCACTGGTAAGGTCTGGGTCCATGTGGCCTCCTTTGGTTCATGAAGTAGAGTGGTTCAGTAGCTCCTTCAGCCCCTTGGTACATAGCTTTAAATCCGAGTAAGGACAGGCACTGATTTGTAGGTTGGTATTCTTCACAGACAAAACACACTTATATGGAGTGCAATGGACACTCGTTCTTAAGATGCTTTCTAGTGCATCTGGGAGAAAAGATGGCCAAAGCCCTCTCAGCTTCCTCTTGCTTCTTTTGGATTCGCAAGGTATCCATTTGCATGGCAATGTTCTGTCTCATCTCGTGTTTGAAATCTTCCATCTGATTTGCAAATTTGTTTTTAAGGAATGAACTAGATAAGGGGGTATTGGCTAGAAGTTAGCTTCCCCTTCCTCTTTTTTTGGCTTCCCTAGAATGGTTTCTAAACACAGTCTTTATGTCATCATAGGGTAGCTGGTAGATGTCTCCCCCAGCCAGCAAATGGAGGGTATCTAGAAGGTCTTCAGGGACTCCTCTGAGCAGAACCAATTTCAGAGATTCCCGGTCAAGTGTGCACCTAGCCCTTTTCTAACTAAGTTGAAACATCTATTCAAAGTCTTCTAAAGATTCATCACTCCCCATGATCATTCGAAAGATTTCTTCCTTTGTATCCTTTGACCTACAGTAGTCCCGATATTTGTTGTTAAAGGCTTGCTACATTTGAGCCCAAGTTGTAATATTGTTTCCAGGTAACCCCATGAACTAGTGTAGTGCTGCATCTTGATGGTAAAGGGAAAGAGTTTCAACTTTTTCTCATCTTCTGCATACTCATAGGTTCGACAAAGGACAACAAACTCAAACAAGAAGGTATCAGGGTCTTCAATAGTCAATCCATGGAAGTGAGGTAAGGCTGAGGGACTTATGTTTTTCATCTTTGTGTCCCCATTTGTCTCTCGGATGGGAACGTACCTTCTATTCTCTCCCCATTTCCTATACCATTTCTGTTTTCATCCATGGTCTCAGGAGGAATGGTTTCTTTCTCTTCCTCTGTTATAGGATCTCGTATATCTTTGGAGGTTCACCTATAGGTTCTTCTGGATCACTGCCACCAAAGAAGAGAGAAGGGTGACTTACTGATGTGGTGGGGGTGTTAGGTAGGAATTTTCTTGAATTGTCTCTATTCCTACGAGGCATGAAAGGAAATCCCTTTTGTTTTTCTGGGTAAAATTTTTTTGTTTCTTTTTCTTCTTATACCTGCAAAACTAGAATGGATTAAACAACAAATTGCAACTAACTAAAGTCTATCTTACTGAAATGAAAATGCAGAATTGAAATCAAAGTAGGGAAGGACTAATCTATTTTTCTGAAATGAAATTGCAGAATTGAAATGAAAGCAGGAAAGGACTAATCTACGCTTGCTGAAATGAAATTTTGGAATTAAAAGTGCAGAATTGAGAAACAACTACTCTACTTTTGCTGAAATAGACTACTTAGCAGAAGGTTGTAGTAAAAATAGAAGAAAAACAGTAATCAGAAAATACTCTGACGCTTCCCCAGAACGGAGCCAAAAATATGGTGACCCCTAGTATTGCAGCAATGGTGCTGCAACTCCTGGGACTCCCTACTTTGCTTTTATCAAGCCAGTAGTTCGTAACAAACTTGGAAGCGATTGTGTCGTATGCACAAGTACTAGCTCTTACTGTAGGCTGTCACTTAATCAGCTGGCACAAGTTCTTTAGGAGCTTAAGTCAACTTCTATGAGTTCTTAGAAGAAGCTTTTAGCCATGATGGAAGAAAGCTAACTCAAAGGAGGCTATTCTACTTGCATAAAGAAGATGAAATCTAAATGGAAATGCAAACCCTATCAAACCCTAGTTTCACCCACTAACCCTACTTTTGCCAAAACAAAGAGTCGAAACTACTGAAATGGATACCATGGACTACTGTCAAGGTAAAATGCATGTACTTACACTACTTTTGAAGGAAAATGTGGAAGACCCATCTTTTTGTACTTTTGAGCAATTTTATGCTGAATTATTACACTTGTGTTTTAACTATTTATGACTGTGCAGGGGTTTGGTGGTGAAGGGAGATGGGGTTGGCTGTTGCAAATGTTGAGGAAGGTGTGGAGAGGACGTAAGGAGTCCCTAGCACTATTATGGAGATTTCCATTGTGATTAGACTTCGAAAAGTCCCTCGCATGAACTTCTACAGGAAGTCTGCAGGGGATCTACACGAAATTCTACAGGAAGTTCTACAGGAGCAAGCCGAAAGTGATTTTTGAAGGTTTGGAGGAGGAAAAATGGTGGGAAAAATAAAATGAAGGCTGGATGAAGGTGTTTGAGGGTCTAGGACTCTGTCAATAAAGTTCAAATGTGAAAGAGATGGTTGGATTTATTCAAAGGTCAAGGAAGCAATTTTGCACAAGAATGTAGAAATTAGGGCAGTTTGGGAAAGTTTGGCAAATGATTGGAAAACAGTTTGGGTGATGAAAGGATGATAAGCTGGGATGGTATTCAAGTGAGCTGCACACCTGCTTCTAAAAACTGATTCAAGGAGAATTGAAAAAATAGAGTTTTACCTATTTTAACCTAATTCTGACCTAAAAACCAGAAAAGTGTTGAATAGAACTTTATGGACAGGAATTGATGCAAGAAAGCCATGGAAATTGAACAAGAACAGATCTAATCATGTAAATACAACTAAAATTAATTTCTCCAACTCAAAATCTCTCACTTAGCAATTGCATTGGAAAGCAAAATCAGTGTTTTGGTGGCAGCAAGTGTGCCTTGGTCTCAATTCATGGTCCCACAGAGGGAGAAAGGAGATGAAGGCCTGCTTGGTGGCATTTTCATTAATATTCTTCTATTATTGCAACAATCTATCTAATCAATCCTGAAACTAGAACAACTATTCTAATCATCAAAAACAACGTAAGTAACAAAGCAAGATTTAATCTAAACAACAGAAATTATTTCATGAATGTAAGAAAAACACATATAAATACAAGAAGGAGGTACTAGGCACTTGGGTTGGGCCCAAACCCAAGAGCTACAACCCCCTTAGAAATATCAGTGCTAGTTCAAGGCTTGATTCATCTTCATTGATCAAAAAATAATAGTCACATCACAAAGCTGTCTATAGAAAGAGCTCGAAAATGAACTGAATGTAGGGCTGCACTAAAGTGTGAAAATAGACTATTCAATAGCTAACCTACTGAGGCATGAGGCCTTCTTATTTATACAAGTGAGGACTCCCAACAGTCCTCCTAAACTTTAGGAAATCAGCTGCCTAAAACTGCAGATAACAACAACTTCAGTAGTCCTGCTCGACTGCCCCTTGTGATCATCGATGTGGTGGCCTTTGAACTCCAAGCTACTGGTGGAGAACTCGAGGAAGGTGCTATCAATGCAGGAGACACCTCTCCTATAAGTCCTCAGCCCTGTTTCTTTGAGTTTGGCTGTCAATCTGCTCATAAATGTCTGGTCTTGATCCAAAAAATGTCCAAAAATCTACAATAAACACTCATTAGACTTTGTGGTAAAGTGATTATCCCCATTCACTCAATTAACATAAATATATTCAAAAAAATACACAAAACTATGGAGAATGGTGGATTAAATGGAAAGAATAGGAAAAATGAGCCCATATAGTTACCCATTTATGGGGCTCATCATTTAGCTTGTAGGCTACTGCTCCAATGTAGTGAAGTATTTGATAAGGTCCGTAGAATTTTGGAGATAATTTTGGACGACCCTTGTCTTTGAGTAATGTTTTCTTTTATGGTTGCAACCTCGAGAATACGTGAGCCCCTTCTTGAAATGTGTGCTCCAAACAATGTTGGTATGCATGTTGCTTCATGTGATTCTGAGCTTGATGGAGATTATCTTTGAGACGTACTAGCATGGTTGCACGGTTTTGTAGGAGTTGATCCACTAGCACCTTAGAGCATCCAAGGATATAAGAAGTAGGTGAAGGGGGAAGTTGACCATAAACTGATTCATATAGAGTCATCTTGGTGATGACATGATAGTTAGTATTATACCACAATTCAGCTAGAGGTAACCATTATACCCATTAATGTTGCCTTTCTGAAGTGAACCACCTGGGGTAGGTATCTAGATGTTTGTTGACTACTTCAGTTTGACCATCAGTTTGGGGATGATAGGAAGTACTTAGCTGGAGTTGGGTACCTTGTAGCTTGAAAATTTCATGCCAAAAGTTACTAGTGAAGATTGGGTCAGGATTAGACATAATGGAAGTGGGCATACCATGCAATTTGAAGATCTGGTCTATGAAGATTGAGCTGCCAAAGTGGGGGTAAAAGGGTGGGATATGGTGAAAAAATGAGCATACTTAGAAATTCTATCCACAACCACCATGATCACTGACTTGTTTCCTGACTTCAGAAGACTAGTAATGAAATCCATAGAAACATCTATCCAAATTGAGGCATGGATGGGCAATGGTTGTAATGCACCTGGGGACTTGACTGTTTCTCCTTTGGGGTGCTAACACACATCACATTCAGCTACAAAAGTAAGAATGTCAGTTTTCATGCCTATCCAAAATAAGGAATGATGAGTGCGAGCATAAGTCTTCTGAATTCTTACATGACCTGCAGTGGGAGATGAGTGAAACTCTTCCAAAATGTGTGTTTTGAGGGTGGATGTCGATGATATCACTACTCTATCCTTGTAGCAAAGAATCTCATCCTTCCAAGAGTAGCCCCCTGTTGGAATTAGGATCTACTTGCAAGTTATTAATGGGTTGGGAGAGCGAAGGATGTGAAAACCATTCCTTGTAGGCTTCTTCAATCCAATTGGGAATGGGAAGAGAGATTGCTAGCAGGATGCCATCCTCCTCAAATTCACGTGATAAAGCATCCGCTATGACATTTTCGTGCCCTTTCTTGTAAATTATCTCATAATAATATCCTGTCATTTTGGCTAGCCATTTATTTTCTTGTGGCAAGGATATCTATTGCTCCAAAAAATATTTAAGGCTTTGATGGTCTATGCAAATTTAGAAACGCCGCCCCAATAAGTATGGTCACTAGGTATCCACTGCATGTAATATTCCCATCATCTCCTTCTCATAGGTATATTTTACTAGATTTTTCCTACTTAGTTGTTGGCTGGTGAAGGTCAAGGGTCAACCTTCTTGCATTAAGGCAACGCCAATACCCTTACCTAAAGCATCATATTCAATCAAAAAGGATTTGGTGAAGTCTGGTAGTGCCAATACAGGAGTGGAACACATGGAATTTTTGAGAGCTATCAATGCTTGTTGTGCTTCAACAGTCTAGAGGAATGAATTTTTCTTGAGAAGGTGAGTGAGGGGTGTAGCAATGTGACTATAATTGCGAACAAATTTGTGATAGTAGCCAGTGGGACCGAAGAATCCTCTCAAACTCTTCAAGGTCTTTGGTTGGGGCCAATCCTACATTGCCTAGATTTTTTGGGATCTATCCTGACACCTTCATGCCCCACAATGTGGCCTAAATACTCGACTTCTTCCATGCCAAAAGAGCACTTGGACAACTTGACAAATAATTTATGCTTCTAGAGCAATTGCAAGAGTAGGTCTACATCTTGAAGATGTTTTTCCTAGGTGAGGCTGTAGATGAGAATGTCATCAAAGAAAAGGAGGACAAATTTTCTGAGATATGGTTTGGGCAAGTGATATGGCATGACCAGGAATTCATAATGGCCTTCATGAGTTAGAAAAGCAGTCTTGGGAATGTCTACTTCTTTCATGCATATTTGGTGATAGCCCGAGCGAATATCTAGCTTAGTAAAGAATTGAGCACCATTTAGTTCATCCAGAAAATCATCAACAACCGGGATGGGGAATTTATCTTTGATCGTAAGCATGTTGAGGGCCCTAAACTCTAGACACATGCACCATTCCCCATCTTTCTTGAGCACCATGACCATAGGTGATGAATAAGGATTGATGCTAGGATGAATGACACTAACTTCCAGGAGTTCCTTGATGATTTTTTCAATTCCATTCTTTTGGGAGAAAGAGAATCTATATGGGCCCAAATTTAGTGTTTGTGCCCCTAAGACCAAAGTGATGCTATGATCATGTTCCCCTCTAGAGGGGGGAAGCTCATGAGGTTTGTCAAAGACCTGCGGGTAGTTGTTTAAGACCTATTGCATCTCAGGATGAATATGAAGAGTAGTGGGCTCAAAGGCCTAGATGGCATTAAATTGGGTGATAATTCCATGATAGCCCTTTTTTAACAACTTTTCCATTTGATGCAAGCTGATGATATAAGGAGTACCTGCCTGGAGTCCGCGGATGGTATGTGTGTGGTCCTTCTAGTTAAAGCTCATATATAACTCATGGAAATACATTGAGATTGGGCCTAGTGTGTGGAGCCATTCAACACCCAAGACAATGTCACAACCACCCATGTTGATGGCAAACATGTGGGTCTTTAGGTGGTAATCACCCATCTGAAGTTTTATATTTTCACAACGGCCTTCACATTTCATTGTCCCCCATCAACAATTTGGACCTCAAAATTAGAGACTGCTCTAACAAAACAATGCACAGCTTCTGCGACTCTCTGATGGATAAATTTATGCATGTTTCCACTATCAATCAATACTACTATAGGGCGATGTTTAATAAAATCTCTGATTTTGAGAGTTTGGGGAGAAGAAACGCCTGCCAAAGCATGGAGCAAGATAACTAGTTCTTCTAGTGTAGCTAGGAGCTCATTTTCCTACTGGTTGTCCTCATCTTCCTCCTCTGGTCCCTCAAAGGGTGGGGCTTCCTCAGATGAAATGTGATCAGTAGCATCAATTTGAAATAATTTGGGTTCTTGAATTTATTCCTCGGGGATTATTTGTCATCACAGTAGTAACACAATGCTTGCTTTCTTCTTTCAGCCATTTATGCGGGGGACACCTTTTGGACCTTAAGTGTTTGGGTAGTGCGCTAAGCTTGGGTGGGGCGTCCCTTGGCTATGAAATTTGGACGAGGCGATTGGGCCACTAAAGCATGTTCCACTTCGAGATCCTTTGTGAAATATTCCATCCATGTGGCTGGGTGGTGCATCCGGACATGGGCTTGGATGGCGTCTTTGAAACCACTTATAAAACATTCCAGGTAGAATTCATCTCATAGACCTGTTGTGTGGAAGGCTAATGTCTCAAAGGTTGCAATATAGTCGTTTACTATGCCTGTCTGTTTGACCTTAGTAAGATGACCCAAAAAATTAGATTCACGGTCAAAGAGGCCACAAATGGATTTTGTGAACACCTACCAAGTAATTGTCCTTGGATAACATTTCTGATGCCACTACCACCATTGCCATATTTCTTGGTCCAAGTAAAGGCCTCCCAAACTTATCTTAGTCTCATCATCTCTGATGTGATTCAAAGTGTAATATTGGTCCATTTGTGATAGCCATATTGCCGGATTAGAGCCACCAAATTTGTACATGTCCAGCTTAGGTGGTCGAGGTGGGAATGTTGGTGATTTCCATGGAAGTGAGGATGATGGCTAGATTCTCCTTCATGATCTTCATTAAAAGCATATGCCTCTGATTATAATGCCGACTTGCCCTTTGTGACTGTGTCTTGTAATGACTGGATCTGCAATGTTAAAACCTCCAACCATTGCTCAATGGTCTCCATCTTCTCATTGGCCATAGCTTGAGCTCTAGTTTCTACCATACACAGATCTAGGTCATTTCTCATCACTGTGAAAAAATTTGGAACCACCCGAATATTGAAGCTGACAAGTGAATCTTACCACCTCACTCATCTCATCGTCCTGATTCTTGTGGGCTAAGTCCCTTATAAGCGTCTCGGGAGAGCCTCAGACTTTTAGGGCACTAACTAAGGAGGATCAACTATACCCTTAGTTGTACTACCTGACTACCCTATCATGTGAGTGAGTAATCCCCTCGAGTGTTGTTCTCGGTGTACTATAGTAGCAAGATGACCAATGTTTTATATACGACAAGGTTTCAAGTGAGTCTAGGGGGCTTCCAATATAACCAAAGGGTACGTGGAAGACAAACCATGCATGGTTATGTCTAATGTGCTACTACTCGAAGGGCTACCCACAGGGGTTACAACAGAGTCCAACAAGCATGACCACCTCTTGTATTTCCTGTGTGCATGCCTCCTCAAATCCATAGGTTTATGAGCTCACTAATAGATCTCATGGTTTAAATACATCGGAACACGTCTCTAGCCAAAAAAAAATCTGCTAAAAATGGAGATACCACCAGCCCTAGAAAGTGCTCTGATACCACTTGTTATGCTCTTGACCTGCGAGAAGATGCCAGAATAACAAATATACGAAGAAATACAACCCAGAACATAGAACAAAATGAGAAATAATAGTATGTATTTTATTATTTAGAGATGAATGCAATGTTCACTTGCCTCTTCAAGGGGGCAACCTCCAATAGAGTAAGGCTTGATTACAAAATAAAACACAATGCTCCTCAATGGGGAGTCTCTATCCTTCATATAGGATTCATACATGCAATACCATGGGCCATTACCATGGTTCTATTAATACCATATATCTAATAACATCACTCGTTTGCAACTAATTGTGGTCCCTTTCTTTAAATGTGGGTCAACCACTTACAATTATTAATATGGGCTTTATTGACTCTTTAACTAAATATAAATATGACTTGACCCTATTACATAAATAAGGGGGTTAGGGTTGGACCCTAACATTTTTTAGGACATGTGGGCTACTACAAGAGATTCATTGAGAATTTCTCAAGGATAGCTACCCCCCGTTTCTGACTTTTGGGTAAGGATAGTGAGTTTTCTTGGTCCACAACTTGCCAATAGTCCTTTGAGACATTGAAGGAAAAGCTAGTCCAGGCACTAGGTTTGAGAGGACCAAATTGGTCCCTTCCATTTCATATTTCCTCTGATGCCTCAGATACTACTATTGGCACAACTTTAGGACAAGAAGAAGACAAACAATCTTATGCTATTTATTTCATTAGTAAAAACTTGTCACTGCATGAACTAAATTATACGGTTACTGAGAAAAAGTTTTTAGCTGTAATTTTTTCCAGTAATAAATTCAGACATCATATTACAAGGTATGAAGTATTTGTACATACTGACCATTCTGAAATAAGATATTTGATGAATAAATGATTAAGTAGTGATAGGGTGACTAGGTGGTTATTATTGTTAAAGGAATTTAATATTACCATAATTGATAGACCAGGAAAATTGAATGTAGTAATAGATTATCTTTCAAGATTAAACAATCCTGATAAACAATTCTTGTTGATGATGATTTTCCTGACGAACATCATTTTGTTGTGTCAAAAAATCCCCATGGTTTGCTAACATAGCTAACTATTTAGTCACTAGAAAATTACCACCTCACTTATCCACTCGTGAAAAGCGGAATATCATACAGAAAAGTGTTGCATATTCCTGTATTTAAGGACACCTCTTTTACACCGGAGCAGATCTCATTATCCGTAGATGTGTAAGAGAGGAAGAAATGTTCAATATTTTAAAATATTCCCATGATGAACCTTGTGGGGGTCAGTTCCCCGATAAGCGGACTGCATACAAAGTGTTATGAATTGGCTATTTTTGGCCTTCCTTGTTTAAGGATGCCAAACAATATGTCAAGCGGTGTGATAGTTGTCAGCTAGTTGGCCAACCTAATCAAACCAATGAAATTCCTTTATGTCGTTAGGTTATGATTGAGCCTTTTGAAAAATGGGTCATTGATTTTGTATGACTAATAAATCCAACATCATTAAATAAAAAGCATATTTCAGCTTATACAAATTTCATTACAAAATGGGTAGAAGCTAAAGTTGTTTCTTTTGCTACTGAAAGAGTTGTTTTTCATTTTCTTTTTACTAAAATATTTACTATATTTGGTGTGCCTAGAGAAATTGTTTATGATAATGGACCACAGTTTATTTCTAATCTGGTACAGGGTGTGATGGATCAGTACAAGATACAGCACAGGAAATCCACACCATATCACCCGCAAGAAAATGGTCAAGTGGAGTCCACAAATAAGGTGATTGAGTCCATCCTCACAAAGACGGTAAATATTCACAGAAAGGATTGGGCTGAGAAATTTTCGGAAGCATTATGGGCATACCAAACCACTTGGAGTCTGGAGAAACAACACAGGAGACACACCATATGAGCTGGTGTATGGAAAACAAGTCCTCTTGTTGACAGAATTCCAAATTAAGACTTTCAAGACTGCAGTCCAATTGGGGATAGATCTCTCTGAAGCACAGTAGAAATGTCTTCTACAATTGAATGAGTTAGATAAATTCCAATGGGATGTTGTTCAAAAAAAAATCTTGGTTTAACAACAGCACAAGTGGCATGACAAGTCCATTCAGAAAAAGCAATTCCAACTAGGTGATTGGGTACTCATTTACAATTCTAGATTCAAATATTTTAAAGGGAAATTCCACACACACTGGATGGGACTGTATGAGGTGGTCAAAGTATTTGAAAATGGAGCGGTAGAAATTAAAACTATTGATCGATGGAATTATGTGTTCTTGGTAAATGGGCATAGATTGGAGGTATATTTTCAGCCCCTTACTAAAGGAGATTTTATGCAACAATTCCAAACAATTTGAAAAGGATTTGGTAGGTGGTAACACCAACCTGTTGAAGATTTGACTCCTTCTTTTCCTTACTAAAAATAATAAAAGAAAAATTCAAAGAAAAAATGACAAAAAAAAAGTAAAAAAAAAATCCTGTAATTATGAAAATCAGTTCACTGACATGATTTCAGAAGGATCAACCTAAAAACTAGCATGCTGGCGGGAAGATAAAAATTTTAATAAAATGGGAATGTTACTTGATTTTTAGATATGTTGGCTGCCACCAAGAAGAAGCAGGTTCGAGAAACCGAGCCCTTACCCAAGTTTGGGGTAACTAGCATGGAAATTTTTATCCAAGTAAAAGCTTAATTCCTGCTGCAATTACTTTTTCGGGCACCAGTGCAGGAAGATTTTTAAGGTAAAAGAACTTGGCCTTTCTTCAATTTCCTGTTTTGAAAATTCCCACTATTTTCTTTTCTAAGATCCCTAATGAATTACCTTCCTCTTTCTTCTAAGAAAACTACCCTACTCGATTTTGTAAAATCCCTCTTTTCCCCTGAATCTCTTTCCACATCCCGTTTTGTTTATCCCCCGTGGTAATATTATTCATGGAAATCTGTGTTGTAATGTTCCTCCCCATTATGAAAATTACCCTTTTCCCACTTCTTTATTCCCTCATAAATTGATTGTAGAATTTGATGCAGTCAATCCAGAAGGCATGCTCATGAAACACCAAAGGATGGTGAATAAAACTTTTCTTGTATATTGAGGCAATTTTTTTTTTTTAAATTCTAGCTGCAGAATTTTGTTCTATCATAATTTTTGTTTTGGTAAAATCCCTGGTGCAATATGAGCAGTGCAAGTGGTCAGTGCAAGCATGGTAAAGTGCAAGCAAGATCAGTGTAGGAATGCATCCGACTATGGGAGCAAGTGTAAAATAAATTTCACATAGTCTGGGAGCATGTTATTAAGGATTTTTTTGGAACTTTATTACCTTGCACATGAATATTGATAGATCATAGCATTATATATTTTTTAATTAATGCTTTGTTTTAACATTCACTGACTTAGGAAAATTTTTAAAGTGCAAGATATATTAGATTCTGAAATCTAATTTTTTTTAATAAGTATTGAAATATTTCTTGATTAAATTATGAGGTAGACTGCGGGATAGTACTGATTGTCCGATAACCTGTATTCATCTCCCTTGAAACAATATCGCATTACTTGTTAATTACCATCTTACCTAGTAACCTGATCATTATGACCGTTGCACCACCGTTGCATAAACCTCCGCCACATCCAATCATTATTTCTCACCTGTAGTATGCTGATACGTATCTACATCAAATCCAAGGAGCTATTTTCATCATGATTGGTTGGGTGGGACTGAAAAGACGGAGGATGGACGAACCTCCGGCATAAAGCTCTCAACAATTGTTGGTATTATTCACCGAAACCCCTTTGAAGTTGTGACCGAGAATTATGAAGTGTAATTCGAACATGGCACCCATAAGAAATGAGTCATTGTCCTTGAAAGAGATCGAGGAGACCACATAATACCATAACAGTCTCTCACTATTGCAAGAATTTGGGTTCCTTCCATTTTTATAGAAGTTCAACGGTTTCGACATGGTTGTGGTACTAGAGTTTGCGAAGATGTTTAAAGGAGGCTGAGTCAGGGTTGGCTCATTAGAATTCAAGGTCACAGAGGAGTCCATTACGCAAGCTATAGGCTTGCCAACTACAGGGGAGTAGTGGTTCAAAAAGGGTCGACTCAGGAAGAAACGATGGCATCAGTTTGTGGTTGACAGAAATATTAAGGTTGATTAGAATAATGGACTTCCACAGAGTGCCATGATCAGGAAAAGGCGAGACCTCCTATTCATATTGAAGAAATTTGTGACCTATGAGGGATGCTATACATTAGCGTTCATGTATCACCTTCCACTGTTGCTACACTTTGAGTCGGGAAAAATTGTTAATTTCCCTTACTACCTGCTCAGAAGTCTTGAGAAAATATTGAAGGGTGTGTAGAGTGGGAATGCAAGCCAAGTCACGAATAAGCTATATCATCATGGGCTTATCACAATCCTCGTCAAGAAAGTGCTGGAAGAAAAGGGAGTGACATGGGAAGTATTTTTGAAGGAGCTTCGAGAAAGGAGTGCAGGGAAGTCTTCTAGCAAGAGTACAAACAAGAAAAGGAAGGTAGAGACATTGTACCCTACTAAGAAAAAAGATAAAGGCACGTCGATGCAAGCACAAAAGAGGTCTATTGAAAACAATCCACCCTCGGAAAAGGAAAGAAAAATCAGAACCTCGACGAGGAAGAAGACTATCTCTATAGGGATGAATCAGTCAATCTCTCTGATTATGATTGACGAATCACACCAAGTTTTGCCTAAATATCATAACCTTTCAGTGCTTGTAGATGCAACAGCCCACACTATGGTAAATGAGTAAAACTTGGAAGATGACATATTGTTGTCTACCTTTGTTCACAAATTAAGAAAGAGGAAGACAACACCAAGCGCAGGTGAAGTTCAACTAAAGCATCATGAGGATGATGAGGCACAACACATGGAGACCCTTGATAAATTTGATAAACAAGACATCAAAACCCTCAATGCCCTTGAGGAACAGGGTACTGAAGCCCTTGCTATTTTTGAGGAATGGGGTACTGAAATCTTGCTAGTTTAAATAAATAGGGTACCAAATCCCCTAAAAAATTTGAAGAATAGGAAATTAAAATCTCTGTGGAGTTGAGTGCGCAATGTACTGAAATTCTTGGCACGAAGGCTATGGAGGGCACCAAAACCCTTAGTGATAAGGAAACCCTGGGCACATAAACTTTTCGTGATGTCATAATGCAAATGCTGGATGACCTTGATCTTGACAATGATGGGACTTCTCTTGAGTCCATTGCAGAGAGGGTATTTACACCAAAAGATTTGAGCACAGAACCCTCTACTCTCTACTCCAATAACCGAATAGTAGAATTGGAGCAGCAAGTTCATGACCTGGAGGCTCTGAACCAGGTCGTGAAGGAGCAAAATTGGCAAACACAAAGCGAAGTAGATTTGCTCACATAGGTGAAGAAGTAGAAACAACAAGTAAAAGTATGGAAGTATTGGGCTTCCAAATGCTACGAATGCCTCAAGAAGGTGACTAGTCAGCTAAAAAGAGCCCGAGGTAAAAAGCCAAAGGTGGTAAAATTAGGAATAACTATTGAAGTACATGATTGAGACCTGGCCACCCATTTTTGAATTTTTTTGCAAAAGGTAAAATGTTGTGTGAGGACACACAACAACTTAGAGATGGGAGGATATTGGTTTCCCAAATTGCTCTATTTTTACCCCATTTCCATAAAATTTAACCTCTATTTTATCTCTACTTAACCCTCTCATTCCTGCACTAGTCCAAGATAATCATCGATTCCTACATATACTTCGTATTTCATATGCTTCGTGGTTTGAATGGTTCTTGTATTTATTTTAGAAGTTTTGAGCTAAATTTATTTCGTAGTAAAGTGTGAACGGATCCATAGTTTGCAATTTGATTGAGCTTGTTTATTTCCTATAATTCATTTCCTACAATTCTTGTCTTGGCTTACTTCTGCATAGGTTGTGCAAGAAGATTCTTTTTGTACTAGTGCATGTAGTTTCTTGCACTCTAGCTTATTCATTTACTTCACAACAAATGTCACATTTATGCTTATCATTTCAGTTATTCCTACAAGAAAAAGTATTGTTAAATCCAGTAATCATTCTTAACATTAAGAGCATACTTCTGAAGGATCTGAGGATGTTTATATGAATTAAGAAAGGACGTTATTATAAACACCTTATACTTGCATTTTATGACTTAAGAAAAAGAACAAAACATTACAAATGAGTTGTCGAAGCTAGCTGATGCATGCAAATTAATTTGACTTTCATTGCCAAGTTCAGTTAATTGGATCATTTCTTTTCCATAGATAATTGATCTTAGAATTTAATTTGCAATTTCAATTCCTTTCAACACATCTTTTAATTCTTTCGAAAGTAAATTGGAAACTTTGGTGAAGGAAGCTCTTTCTCGATGCAAGAGCTAGTCTTTTGTCATAGGAACAGAGTGCTCTAGGCCTTAAGGCTTAGAGCACCTCCAAAAAACATAAATCTTCAATAAGGAAGGTCAAATATACTTTTGTACAAAATTGTTGTACCTACACTAGTGCAAACAGATTGTAATAGTACAAGAACAGGTTGTTTGTGTAGAAGGAAAATCAATTGGGAAATAGATATCTACAAGGGCCACTTGTCAAGTTGTGAGACATCTATACTGGAGATAAACATAGTATTTCATTTCATCATTTAAGATTTCTTCCAATTGTGTGAAACTTCCTTTACTTGATTTCCTTGCAAATTATTCTTTTACATTCCAACACTAGAGTTTCTTTGGTGTCGATTTCCTTTAAAATTGTTTTCTATATGATTCTGCAACATTTCCTTTAAGAAGTAGGATTAAGAATAGGAAAAGTTCATACCACTTCAGGCATTTCCTGTGCTTTGTCTCTAAGTTTATGAAACCCCCATGTTGAAAATTAAGTGTTGAGGAGTTTTCGTAAGTGAAATTCCTGCACCCAACAACTGCTTCAGGCTCAAATATGATTTTCCTTATTTATCAAGTTCTAAAAACATTGTTTGAATTGGAATCTTGTCACTTATAACCTTCTTTAAGCATT
Organism: Pinus tabuliformis; assembly: GCA_031772625.1. NCBI lineage: Eukaryota > Viridiplantae > Streptophyta > Pinopsida > Pinales > Pinaceae > Pinus > Pinus tabuliformis. The sequence goes on along the minus strand of CM062818.1, from coordinate 1,847,581,226 downwards.
AAACATGGAAAACTGGGTGTACTCGGGAAGATATAGGTAGCTTCAATTTGTATGCCACAGTACCAATATTTTTCAACACCTTGTAAGGACCATAGTACTTGGGTGATAATTTATTATCCTTCTTAGCTTGGTTGAGAGACATTTGTTTGTATGGTTTTAGCCAGAAAAATACCCAGTCACTTACATCAAAACTTCTTCCACTGTGATGTTGATTTGTCGGTTGTTTCATTCGATTATGTGCCAGAGTAAGGCTATCCTTTAAGAGTTGGAGAACTTGTTGTTGATGCTCAATGTGATCTTCCACTGATTGAACCTTAAAATTTTCTCTTAAATATGATGTGATGGATGGTGGATGATATCCATGAAGTGCCAAAATGGGGTCATTTTTGCTATAGTATGGAAGGAATTGTTATATCACCATTCAACTAGAGGTAACCACTTGACCCATTGTGTTAGTTTGTCAGATACAAAGCAATGAATATATCCTTCCAAACTTTTTTTCACTATCTCTTTTTTCCCATCAAATTGAGGATGATAAGATGAGCTATGAGCTAATTGAGTAACAAGACAAGAAAATAATTTTGTCCAAAAATTTCATGTGAAAATGGGATCTCTGTCACTTACTATAATATTTGGATTTCCATGAAGCTTTTGAATTGTTCCATAAATGCAGTAGAAACTATGTTGGCTTTAAAAGGACTAGATAATGCACAAAAGTGTGTATACTTGGTAATTCTATCAACTACCACCATGATGACACTCTTTCCTTTAGACTTGGGTAAACCTGTGATAAAATCCAATGATACCTCCTCCTAATGTTGACTTGGAATGGCTAAAGGTTGTAAAAGATCTTAACTATCTCAAATTTATTTTGTTGGAGAACCAAACATTTTGCCACAAACTTATGAATATCATATTTAAGGCCGTGCCAAAAAAATGCCTTCTTGACCTTATGGTAAGTTTTTAAAAATCCAGAGTCCCATCATAAGGGAGAGGTGTGCAATTCCAAAAGAATCCTTTATTTGATTTGGGAATTCTTTCAAAGATATAAGTGATATTCTTACCATTATGAATAATTTTTCCAGCTAAATGTAGATCAGATGTAGTAGGATCTTGTTGCGACTTTTAAATGAGTAACCGAACATATTCATCATTCTTCCATTCTGTTATCTTAATAAACTTTTCACATATTTTAATCTTTTTGAAAATGTTGACCATTTTAGTGTTAGTATTTTGATTTGTAATAAACATGGAAGTTTTCTTAATAGCAGGCCTATCAAACATTTTCTTTGGAAATCTGAGTAAATAGAGAGGGAAGTTTGAGGTCATTTTTTAAGCATTGGAAGGACTCAAAGCTTCATCAGACGCTCTTCATTGGAAGGTCATATGAATAAGCTTTCCACTAGTATATTAACGGTATATTGAACTCCCCAAAAGGACCCCGGAATAAACAGTTATAGAAAATTGAAGTTTCCCTTTCAAAATCCATAAAAAGGGAAAATGCCCAAGTATAAATCTTGGATCCCGCATATCGGAGTTTTTTAAAGCAGCAATAGTGTAAGTCAGAGAAAAATAGTGATTAGCAATCACCAATATCAGCGATCATATATTGAAGGTCCAAGGAACATTGTACATCGCATTATCGGAGCATATCAGTGATATCGAAGATCACTGATCAGAGTTGCATGGCCATATCGGCAGTTGGGGGTCTAGGCATATTGGGGTTGAACGTTCGATGGTTTCAATGTGACAACATTAACAAAAGCTCCAATATGTGAAGTTGCAACATGAAAAATGGGTGATAGTGTTAAACCCCCAAGAAACATCAAAATAAATTTACAAAGGATTTCCATTGAAAAATAGAGCATAGTTGGGCCTTTTCTCTCTCCTCCAAAGAGACACACGGTAAATAGAGACTGGATCCGATAAAGCACACATGGCACAATATGATTGGTTCTGATAAGGGACACATGGCAGTGAGGGATTTTATTTGATAAGGGTTATGTGGTGACTAACATCATCATGACATGGCAGCATAGTGGACACGTGACAGCTAGTTACGGCAATTTCAGGGGTCACATGGGGCCAAAAAAGGGTGACACATGTCACCACTCACAATGTGACACACGGAAATGATGACATCATGTATCGGAGATCAGTGATCAAAGGTTGAGGCACATTTTTCATCAAAAAGAAACATCTAATAAAAAGCTATGATTAAGGGGCTCTGATATGGGGCCTGGCCTAAGGTCATGAGGAGAACCGAACAACTAAGATCCAAGAAGAAAAGGTGCTCGATGTTCAATAGTCGATGAAGTGAAATGTTGTGCATCAAAGTTAAATCCCCAATTGAAAATCATTGATAGAGGGGCTTTGATGTGGGGGTGGCCCACGGTTACAAAGAGCTCAAAGAACCAACAACCGAGGTGGATAACCAAGGGTTATCTCATATCAGAGATCATGACTTTTAGAGGTTGCAACCAAATGCAATGTTATGAAAACACTGATTGCGATGTTCCAATATTATAAATTCCCATGCACATATGTTTTGGTCCCATGTAACACAATAATCCAAAGAATAGGCCCCAATCATCTAGTTTCTGCCTAAACCCTAGGGGCTAGGCATATCGAAGAGTTAATATCTTGCACAATATAGAGTGGCATACATTTAAAATTTCCAATAGGATGAGCTTCGATGTTTGGATTGGCATGAAGTTTTTAAAGTTTAAAATAAATTTAGGCCTAAAACATTTAACAAGGGAAGTAACCCTCGGTAATGAAAGAAAATCCTTAGCACTTCAAGGTTAAGTCGATAGTCATAGTCCTCAGTCATAGGGTAAAGAAATACAGAAAATCACTAAATCACAAGGGCCGTGAAATATTAGTAAGTAATAAAGCAAATATTTCTCTTATAGGAACATGCATAAGGTTAAAGACAAATGGGTCAACAGTTATTGAAACAAGAAAAAGAGGGATCGTATGAACAGTCATAAAGAGTTGTGAAAACAACTACAACCATTCCAGTTTTCAAACAAGAAGATGAACATTAAAAAACTAATTTTGAGTTTTTGAATGCGAGATATTTCTAACAAAATTGAACAAGAATGGAGGAGAAATTGCAAAGGGACTTGTTGTGATAGCCAAAATGCTAAACTACAATTAGGGACCTCTTCTACTAACAAGGAAAGCAGTTGATCAAATATTTTTTTTTTCTTGAATGTAAACATGTTTTCCTATAGTTATTGTAGGACATTCGGATTATTCTAGATTTTACATTTTGCATACATGAGCTGGACATATATTTAAAATATCTTTGTTTTTGTAATTATGTAAGGACTATTATTTTGTAAAATTGTTATATAGAGCACTATATAAATAGTTTATGAATATGGAAATAGCGGTCGGGAATTATTGGAAAAAAAACATGTAATCCAGATATATTTAGCCAGTCTTGAATGTATTCACAATGTTTTATGATCATGTTGATGATGCTAGACCCACCAACATGTCAGGGTATCTCCTCGGTAATAAGTCCCAATTACACCTAAGACTGTTTCGAGTAGGAGTCCCAGCAGTGGGTAGTGCGTTATCACCTTAACTGTGATTGCGTGCAGAGGTGAGTAAGGTTTCCTTGTTGAAAGAAAGGGTGTGACCCTACAGCAGGTCAGGGATGATGCATGGAAAGGCTCTAACACACCAAAGGGGAGGGGAGCGCACCCCTTAGAAGCCTGTAATAGTACACATATTGAGAGGGAACACTTGAGTTGAAAGAAATCACAAGATGGAAAGAAGAATAGTTGAAAATCCAAAGTGATGAGTTAAACCAACAACATGCTTTGATAATATTCATACAAACATATATGGAATAGTCCATACATGTATGTGTAAGTTACAACTACATACATTATTCAAGTAACCAGAATAGTCGAAATACAATAAAAAGACATGCATGAAACATGATGGCTTTGCTATATTAAAAGAGTGAAATATCCAATCATACATACAACCATGATAACCACTAGCCCCAATAGTGGAACATTACAGTTACTATCACCTGCTCCTCTAAAGAGATGTACTTTCTCTGCAGTGTGGAGAATCCAATGCAAGTTACAATACACTCCAAGCTTTCTCTAAGTTATACCTATTAGAAGCTTGGCTCCCAAAATCCTATACAATGATTTATGAGGTTATATATATAGAAAAGGGTGAGGTGACCCTTGACATTCCCCTTTGTGAATCTTGAGCTACCCTTAGGACTCTTCAACTTAGACATGATTGTTTACATTCTACTATTGACACTTGGTCCTTCACTTTATAATATGTTTATAATACAATCTGCACATGCACGCATGTGAGACAAAAATGGGATGGAGTAAGCCATACAACACATCACTAAGACTCAGACAGTTGTGGGAAGAATAACTTGTTGACATCCTCTTGGTGATCGTTCATGGTGAACTAATGTCAAGCTTGGTAGTCTGCTATGGTGTCTGCATACTCCATTGGGACATCCTTTTGAAAGTGAACTCTTACCTCTATAGCATCTAGGTAAACTAATTTTTTACTTCTATCAAACTCGTCATGTAGCATGCACATCATGGTCTTGAGTCTGGCTGGACCAGTGACATACTTATGCATAATGTCTATGCTCATATGCAAATATGTGTTGGTGGCCATGTGCATCAACTACTCAAAGTACATGTCTAGCTCTAGTCAGAATGGGTTCTTTTCTTTTGCTTAGGTGAGTGTGTCAATGAATGGGATCGCCTGTGTGCACACAATGACATCCATGCTCCTGAACACTTGTGCATGTGAAGCCTGTAAGATGTTGATGAGATGTGGGAGTTCCTCATAGTTTCGGATTTGACTCTGACTGCATGCCTTCAAATCCACTTCCTTTGTCTTCATCATCATTGGCAAGTACAACGAGGCTCCCTTGCACCTCACTATCCATAGCTGCATGTGATTGGCATCAGTGTGTATGTCTCTCAAGATGTGTGCTCTCCTAACAAATCACTGCTGCCAACCATTAAGATAGACAACTAACTTATCCACGGTGATGAACCTGAAGTACAACTTCTGCATGACTGCCTCGAGAAATGATACTTCTTCAAGTATCACTTTCCTCCACTTTGCTCTGGTTGATTTTGTATCTTTCTCTTCTCTTTGCTTGGCTGCTTGCAATTCCTTAGCCATGCACTCGTTCTCAGCTATCGAGAATATCACACTTGAGCTGGTAGCTTTGGCATATGACTTTGTACCATCGACTAATGCAGCTAGATGTCTACGCACATCAAACATGATCACTCGTTCTTGAAAATGCACAAGAGATGCATGGACATACAGAGTGGGCACTCTACATGATTTCACAACTCTATGTTGTGACTCGCTAAAGGATATGTTGTGCACATTTGCTTCTGGATTGTTCTCAAGGATTTCAATGTCTCCTTGATCACTTGGAACTTGCTCTGCTCCAAGATCTGGTGAAGCCTATGGATTTACCTATGAGGTTTGGATCCTGATCCTACTCTAGTTGAACCAAATCCATGTCCATCTACTCCAACATCTATTCAATCTCCTTAAAAAGTCTTGATTCTGTGACTGCTCACCCTGTTTGCTATTTGCCAGTTATTCTAATTCAATAACTTGTATTTGCATAGTTTCATCAATGTGTGCACACTATGGTTCATGTTGTTCTTGTTCATGTTGCACTTACTTCTCCCTTTTTTCAACTCTTATTATTCCCTTAATTGTTGCTTCACCTCCTACAACTTCTTCTCTGCCTCCTCTACTTTATGTGTCACCTTTGTCTTTACTCAACCCTTCTGTTGTGTTGTCACTTCTTTGCTTCAATCTCCAAATTTTCTCTTACTACAAGTGGATCTTTTGTGAACTTGTTGCTTTGCTCTGGCTCTGCATTGTCAGAAATATTTCTCTTACCTTTGTCATGCATAGATCTGCTGCCCTCTACTACTGCTGATGTTGTTGCTCTGTCAACTGTTGTTGCATTATGTAATGCTAACCATTCTACAACCACTCTGGCTCATTTATTGAGCCTTGAGGAGTTGTAAAAATATCTCCATGGGTCTTCATCAAGCCAATTACATGCCCCGTGGGTCCAAGGATGATACACCCTCACACAGTGGGCCTTCACTAAGAAATGTAGGTCATATGGATTGTAACTTCTCGTGTCGAAGGTGAACCTCTTGAATTTCTTTGTCTCAGCTTAACATCCTTGAGACTCTGGATCTCATACAACCTGATCTGCAGAAGGAAGAGCTGGCCAAGGTGCCTTGTTCTTCCTCTGCAGTAAGGGAAAATTTTAAGGATGGAAATTTATCTTAAAGTTTAGAAACCTTGGTGAATCCCACTAGTCCATAATATGAAATCTATAAAATGTTTGGAGATATTTTTGTAAAAATATTCAAATTTATAATATTTTGCTATAGTCTATATATAATTTTTTGGTGATTTTTAGGGTAAAATAATTTCATTCTATAAAATTTGGGCAAATCATTTTACAAAAGGATGGAAATTAGCAAATCTTTTTTTTGGAAAAAGTATAGAAAATTAGCCCATGGGCAAATATTAGCCCCTAAATGTTTCCCTGAGACTCACTAACAACCCTGTCGAGATGTGGTATGCAACCTCTTGCATGATCAACTTATCCATTGAAAACTTTGGTAACATATGCGGAGCCTTCTCCGTGTTGTACATCTAGATGAAGGTATCAAGGGGTGAGGCATACCAATCTGTTATGTTAAGCAATGCCTCCACCACTACCTATGAAATGCAAGGTGGATCATGCTCAAAGATCAACCTATACACTAGGGTGATGAAGTGGTCTTATAGCTGTAGTATAACTCCACGGAAGTTGCACTCGAAGAACAATACACAATAGATGTTCAAAAAGGTTTCTAAAGGTGTCTATACCCAACCCAAGCCTGGGAACTATTGAGAGGCACAGATTGACCCAAATGTAGGCGGACATGAAGAGATTTGCTTTTTGATCCTTGGGAGGATGTCGGGTATTTGTCACTTTCCCCTTTAGTTAGAGATCCAACATGTCAGACCAATTGAAAGGTCTCCCTTCATTCGCCAGTAGATCCAACACAATCACCCAACTCTATGGGAAGGTCTTCATACTCTCTTGGCCATATAAGCTGTTAGCGCTCAAAACTGCCTTAGGCTGAGGAAGGCTAAACTCAAGGCCACATAAAACCAAGCTCAGCCTCGTAGCTAGCCCTATGAGGACAGGAGAGGGCTCTCTCCGGGTCTATCTCAGCAAAAGGTCTTCAAAGGGGCTGAGATGACTCAAATTTAATACTGATTTTAGGCTAGTAAAGAGATAGGAAAGTTTGATTTAGATTTTTGAGTTTTTTGTTGGAGAAATGGGAAAACCAATTTTGGGTGCGGGGATTAAGGTCAGATCTTTGTAGAATTCAAGTTGGGGCGAGGTAGACAATAGTCTTGATGCCTTTGATCAGGTGTATGGATGGGTCAGAATGACAAGGAGCTGAAGAGGGAAAAGGAGAACATGGATCCTCTCCAAACTGCAGAAAACATGTAAAACTAAACAAATTTAAAGGAAGAGCATTGTGAACAACGAATTCAACCTCATTTACTCATTCATTTAGTTTCAGAAGCATAAGAAGGAAATTGCATACATGTAAACATGAATAAACTTACAATAACTGAGAAATAACACCATCAAGAACTGAAAGCCACAAGAATCCCAACAAGTGCTGCAAAATCTCTGATCTTTCCTTAGCCAAAATATGAAAAATATGTACAATAGTGTGCCAAAATCTTCCCAAGAGTCCAACCTGTGCTACTGACTGAAAATTTACATATATAGATCAAGCCAACTCATTCCCTAACCTCTAGGGGTCGAGCTCCTCCTTCTAGGAGCAGTTTGAACAAATTCTAAACATGGAGCAAGAATCTAGGTGACCAAAACAACTTGCCTCTAAAAAGAAGGAAACTGATTCATTACATTAATTTCTTCCTAATTTGTGAATGAATCATCTAAAAGAAGGTAAATAAGTGCCATGTTACCTTACACACATAAAATTACATCATGTTGGGTCAAAAATCACATCAAGAAGTAAAACTGGTGAAAACTGGCCGAATTCCAGAGCTGGAGGATGAAAACTGGACCAAAAACCTCTATGCGTAGCACCCTGATCCCTATGCATAGTGCACCTTTCCGCCTATTTTTGGGGCACTTCCTGACATCGAAATAAAGCTCAAAATAGCTGGTTGGAAAGCTCTGGATGTCTACTATCCAGCCCAAGTGGAATTTGCAATTTGGAGCTCATTTTCCCCCTCAAAAGTGCATTCTCCCAGAAGTACTTCCTGCTGTTGCAAAAGGTGGCAGCAAGGTGGTTTTCATGGTGTTTTTAGGCCTTTTGATCATCCAGAACTTGATGAAATGCTTTGGCAATAATTGAGCATGCATAAATTACCATGAAAAACCCAAAAATACAAAGTTTTCCTCCAGCAAGTGTCCCAATCAAAAGCGAGCACGCCGACGCGCTACCCATAGAGCGGAAAAAACTGTTTTTGGGACCAAAAATTTCAAAATGACAAAAATTTCTTCGAATTTGCTCAAATTCGGAGCGAAGACCCTCCATCATGTGTCATGCTCAGCCAGCGAAGCCTCGGCCAAAACTCGAAGTGGATCTAGCCTCTTTTGCCGTTTTAGTGCTTTGCTCAACCTCCTTTTCAAAATCTTCATTTTTGCTTTGTCGACATGCATGCGAGCCCAATAATGATTTTTCATGTGAAGAAGCATGTCTTTGTCTCTATTGGCCTTCGCCAACAACTCCTGTAAGTGGATGTTGATCGTTTCAAGCCAAATCTCTCGGTTAGCCTCTACCTCCTGCTCATAAACTGAATCTGTGTCTGACATGGCTTCGAAAACAAGATGTCTGCAATATGTATGTTGATATAGGTGTAGTGAAATCAAAAGTTCAATGTATGCTCAAAACCTAAACATGTTACATATGTAACAAAGCATCATAGGAAACAAGCCATAGTGGTAATAGCTCTGTTTAAGTAGATTGGCATAAAACAGTCACTGCTTTGATCACAAGGGAATTTGACAAATGAGCAAAAAGTGTAATGTGCAGCCTTTGTAATGCTGGCTAAAATTTGTCAAATGAGTATGGGACTGTATTTCATCAATGGAGAATGGGAAAACAACATGATAATGACCATAATGAAACAGTGGAAGTGACAGTGGTACTACAATGGCAATGACAGCAGTGGTAAAATGATAAATTGTAGTGTGAGGGCAGTGACACATTGACAATAGATGCGTAGGTACCTATATCAACCATACAAGTTGGGAAAATCTTCACAAAGCCACCAACATGTCTTTAAAACCCTAAGGAATGAATCTGGTATGAGCATAGGGTTTCACCTCTCTACACCCAACACATTAAGTTTCCCACTTTAAACACACTACAAACATTTCAAAATTTACTGAGCAGCCATCGAAAACCTACTTGCAAGCTTTGGAGTCGATTTGGCAAGGATCCGGATGAAGGAGAAAAAAATTTTTGGCTCTGAATTTGTATGCATAGCGCGCTCCCAATGCTTAGTGCACATGTATTTTTACACAGGCTGCTGAAGCTCTATGCATAGCGCGCTCCCAATGCGTAGCGCACACTCTCTGTGCTTAGCGCCGTTTTGCAGGAGGATTTTGTAGGCCTTCCCAGTGTCCAAATCAGGTACAGGATATCTCGTTGGAAAGGTATTTGAGTCTACGTTCCAAAACAATTGGAATTTTTCAATTTTGAGTTCATTTCCCTTGTCAAAAACCAAATCTCCCAAGACGGGTCAAAATGTGCCAAATGAAGCTGCCTCAAGGCAGAGTGCTGTTGCAGTCAACTTTTGAATGCCTTCCCCAACTCCAAATTGAACTCATGATAGCTCATTGGAAATATATTGTTGTCTAGGTATCCTTTGACTCATCAAGAAAGCTATTTGGCCAACCAAGCTAGGAGAAAAATTGATTTTCCCAAGGTCACTTTAGAGGTGCATCAATTCTCCCGAGGCGATTGTATTTTTGATATTTCTCCAAAACCATTATACCTGTGTAAAAAGTGAAGGAGGTTTTTCGTCCATGGCATGTTGTGAAAAAAAAACTCTCTCAGGTTTTCAAAATTCATCTTTTATTGCTCTGAAACATCATTTGAGTGAAACCTATCACGATGTGTGAAACAAGGGATTTTGTCGAAATGAAGCGAAATGAAGGGGATAAGGGGCTTCTAAATTCTTGCGGAAATTTTTGGAAGTAGGGAGGGATGTTAGGAAGTAGGGGAAAGTGGAATCTCAGAGATCGAGTGAGGGGAAGGGGTCCAAAAGGGAAAAACACAGGCCTAGCCTAGAAAATTGCCAAGTTGTGGCAAGAAACTAGGGTTTGTGGAAAAATGAGGAATTTGGGGAATCTCAGTGATGGGAAGTGTTTAATAAGGTACATTAATGATAGGGGAAGGTGTATGAACATTAGGATACAAATTTTTCCGATGATCTGACCATCCAAGAGAAATTACCTCCAAAACCCTAGGAGAGGGAAATGGACCTTACCAAGGCACAACTGAAGTATGAACAAGGTGTAACATGACCCAATGGAGCCTGATATGATGATGACAACCATATGGATGATGATAGACTCAGCTGAATAGTGACATAGACTGACATTTGGGCAACTTTGAAAAGAGTGAAAACAAACCTTAGACCTAATGCCTAGTGACCAAATTTTGCTTGAAGACTCTTTGAAATGACAAAATTTGACCTTGACACCTTAAAATCACTTTTTAAGAGCATGTTTGATTACTGGAGGAAGGCTACAAAGACTGACACTAACATTGGCTCCAATGGGGATGGTAGCTCCTTGGAGGTGCCAAGAACGACAGATCTTTGGGAGAACAGACCAGTGCCTTCATCCATTGGGCAATGGAGTCAAAAACTCAAGCTGAAATGCATGACTGAAAGCTGATGACTTGAGAACACAAATTGACTCTCACTCAACTAAAAACTAGTGTGATACTTAAACACAACCGACAAACTGAAAATGATGCTCAAAGGGGAGCTTATTCATCACAACCTACTCTAACAGTTTCATTCATCACCTGATCAAGTGAAATGAGACAACTAGTGCAACCAAGTAAGTATTCCATCTGTTGTTCGAATTTCCCGCAAGTGCTCACTTATGAACAACAAAAGAGAACTACTGAAAGGAAACTCCCATGATAACTTAGAAACATATCCGTTTAATGATATGAATTCTCTATTCTCCTCCAAAAACACTACATAAGGATCTTGAAATTCAAGCACACTGGAACTTAGCTCATCCAATGGATTACTTCTCTTTTCCTCATACCATGAATGCAAACTTTGATCTGAGCCTTGTGACAAGACCTCTGCTGAAATGACAAAGAAACTGGCTGCCGGATCAAGTTTGTATCAATACACATTTCAAGCTCACATATAGTCAATGGAGAGAGACTTTGACTGCAAACCTCATCCAAAACATCAGCTATTGGATCATGAAAAACTTGAAAAGACTGCTACAAACTATTTTCTATTGGTTCCAATGTGATTACATGATTGCCTACATGTTGCTCATTCTTCACTAAAGATGTACTATGCAAATTTCCCTTCAAAAGCTGAAATGATTCAAAACAAAAGGTAGGGAACCTTCTTGTATCATTTGATCAAATGTGTCAGCTTCCATGCCTTCATCTGCAACTTGATAATCAATGGCATTTGGGGGCTGCAAAGCTAAATATGAGAAGTCTTGAACAAGGTTTTCATTGCCCTCAAGATGGTCCAAATCAAAACTTGTTGACAGCTGATTTCTGATTGCATGGAAGTTGTCTCTGATGAACTGACATGAATCAAAACAAAAAGGCAAAGATCCTTCACTTACTTCAAAATTTGCTGCACTTTCCTCGTCACTGTCATAGCTGATATGTGATGGTTGAACATTGTATTCAAGCTGCTAAAAATGAACTTCTTCCTCCCACAAACTAGCTGATTGTTTGATTGCAAGATTAGCTTCTGTTTGGAGAACATAATCATCATCATACTGATCAAACTGAGGCAAATCATCGGTATAAAACATATCATCAAGCATGCATGTCATATCAATAGTTCTCTCTTCTCCAAGATGATCTACAAAACAATCATTATCAGATCTATGATAACTAGGATAAGAAACAAAATGTTTTGGAGCGGCCATTTTTTCTTCTTCAATCAGCAAGCCATGGGCTTGAACATCATCATCATTCCTTGGGGTGATCCTTTGCATCATCTCTTCTACTACACTTACCAAAACGTCGAGCTTTACCTCTAGAGTTGTTGATTCGACCGGATCTATGTTTTTCATCTCTTCTTCTTTCAACCTTGCCCTTTGGATCAGCAGATGAGCCTCTACATTTACTGCACTGTTTTTCATCTCGTGAAGTGTTGCAATATTCTTTTCTCTTAGCTGAAACTCCATCTCCGGATCAAAGGCACCCGGATAGTGCAAGAGAGCAGATCTAGGAGTAGGCCTTATATCAATTGGGATCGAATAATAAAATTGGTTAAATCTGGCCGAAAATTGTTGTACTATCTCCCCTGGTAGTCTTTTTAGCTGGTTATACTCTTCTACAATCAAGAAAATGATCTGTTCGATCATCCACCTGTCGAGAAAAACTTTGACGAACTGCCAGAAATCTGAGATGCTCGTATCAGGTAGGGCTTTGAACCAACTCTTCACTTTAGCTTGCGAAGAAAGAGCAAAAAGCCTAATACTGACATTTTCTTCATCAATTTCAAAAAGGTCTAGAAAAGACTCAAAATTTTGCACATGTTACTCAGCGTTGACATTCTTACATTCACCATCAAACCTCGGCAAGTATAGATCATAGTTTTTGGGGAAAGCATGGAGAACAGAAGGTAAAACAAGAGGTTTATACCGATTTGGAATTTTACAAGGTGTAAGGGTATGTACAGCAGGTATAGAATCAGTCTTGGTCTCTTGAGGTTCATCAGTTTTAAGACGGTCATCACAAGATTTAGAAGAAAGGTCTTGATCAAGCTCAAAGGTATGCAAATCTTTGGTATTTACCATCTTCAAAGGGAAGGGATCAAATGCAGGCCGAGGATCTCTTCTCAAATACAATATACTTTGCAAAGCCTTCTTGACATTCTTGGGAAAAGAGAAGAAATAATTTATGACAAAGAACAAAATGTCTTGGATGAAATTCCAACTTGAATACCTGATCTGTCCATGTTGTACTTTCATATTTTTGCTGGTCGGGATCATCCTCCAGTGGAGTCTTTGGATCTGATCTCGAAAATGATTTAGAGTCGCCAGGTGAATGATTTCAGCGTTGCCAGTGTCTGATCATTTTCCACCATCAACAATCAGATCTGAACTTGATACATGTACTGGGGTAATTAACAAGTTAAATGTCACGTTTACAAGCTAGACTGGAGATTGACTGAAGAAGCGTTTATCTACTTCTGCTAATGCAAAGCAAAAGCGTTTCAAAGGCTACCTGGCATAATTTCAGGCTCCGTCTGTAGCTATAAAACAAATGACATCAACAAGAAAACCATTTTTCTTCCCCAGTATGCTCGCCACTATGTTAGCGCTCAAATCTGCCTCAGGCTGAGGAAGGCAAAACTGAAGGCCACATCAAACCAAGCTCAACCTCGTAGCTAGCCCTATGAGGACGAGAGAGGGCTTTCTCCAGGTCTATTTGGGCAAAAGGTCTTCAAAGGGGCTGAGATGACTCAAATTTAATATTGATTTTAGGCTAGTAAAGAGATAGGAAAGTTTGATTTAGATTTTTGAGTTTTTTGTTGAAGAAACGGGAAAACCAATTTTGGGTGCGGGGATTAAGGTCAGATCTTTGCAGAATTCGAGTTGGGACGAGGTAGGAAATAGTTTTGATGCCTTTGATTAGGTGTATGGATGGATCAGAACGACAAGGAGCTGAAGAGGGCAAAGGAGAACATGGATCCTCTCCAAACTAGCGAAGACATGTAAAACTAAACAAATTTAAAGGAAGAGCATTGTCAACAATGAATTCAACCTCATTTACTCATTCATTTAGTTTCATAAGCATAAGAAGGAAATGGCATACATGTAAAAATGAATAAACTTACAATAACTGAGAAATAACACCATCAATAACTGAAAGCCACAAGAATCCCAACAGGTGCTGCAAAATCTCTGATCTTTCCTTAGCCAAAATATGAAAAATATGTACAATAGTGTGCCAAAATCTTCCCAAGAGTCCAACCTGTGCTACTGACTGAAAATTTACATATATAGATCAAGCCAACTCATTCCCTAACCTCTAGGTGTCGAGCTCCTCTTTCTAGGAGCAGTTTGAACAAATTCTAAACATGGAGCAAGAATCTAGGTGACCAAAACAACCTGCCTCTAAAAAGAAAGAAACTGATTCATTACATTAATTTCTTGCTAATTAGTGAATGAATCATCTAGAACAAGGTAAATAAGTGCCATGTTACCTTACACACATCAAATTACATCATGTTGGGTCAAAAATCACATCAAGAAGTAAAACTGGTGAAAACTGGTCCAATTCCTCAGCTGGAGGATGAAAACTGGACCAAAAACCTCTATGCATAGCGCCCTGATCCCTATGCGTAGTGCACCTTTCAGCCTATTTTTGGGGCACTTCCCAACATCGAAATCAAGCTCACAATAGCTGGTTGGAAATCTCTGGATGTCTACTATCCAACCCAAGTGGAATTTCCCAATTTGGAGCTCACTTTCCCCCTCAAAAGTGCATTCGCCCAGAAGTACTTCCTGCTGTTGCAAAAGGTGATAGCAAGGTGGTTTTCATGGTGTTTTTAGGCCTTTTGATCATCCAGAACTTGATGAAATGCTTCGGAAATAACTGAGCATGCATAAATTACCATGAAAAACCCAAAAATACAAAGTTTTCCTCCAGAAAGTGTCCCAATCAAAAGCGAGCACGCCGACGCATTACCCATAGAGCGGAAAAAACTGTTTTTGGGACCAAAAATTTCAAAATGACAAAACTTTCTCTGAATTTGCTCAAATTCAGAGCGAAGACCCTCCATCATGTGTCATGCTCAGCCAGTGAAGCCTCGACCAAAACTCGAAGTGGATCTAGACTCTTTTTCTGTTTTAGTGCTTTGCTCAACCTCCTTTTCAAAATCTTCATTTTTGCTTTGCCGACATGCATGCGAGCCCAATAATGATTTTTCATGTGATGAAGCATGTCTTTGTCTCTATTGGCCTTCGCCAACAACTCCTCTAAGTGGATGTTGACCCTCTCAAGCCAAATCTCTCGGTTAGCCTCTACCTCCTGCTCATAAACTGAATCTGTGTCTAACATGGCTTTGAAAACAAGATGTCTGCAATATGTATGTTGATATAGGTGTAGTGAAATCAAAAGTTCAATGTATTCTCAAAACCTAAACATGTTACATATGTACCAAAGCATCATAGGAAACAAGCCAGTGTGGTAATAGCTCTGTTTAAGTAGATTGGCATAAAACAGTCACTGCTTTGATCACAAGGGAATTTGACAAATGAGCAAAAAGTGTAATGTGCAACCTTTGTAATGCTGGCTAAAATTTGTCAAATGAGTATGGGACTGTATTTCATCAATGGAAAATGGGAAAATAACATGATAATGACCATAATGAAACAGTGGAAGTGACAGTGGTACTACAATGGCAATGACAGCAGTGGTAAAATGATAAATTGCAGCGTGAGGGCAGTGACACTTTGACAATAGATGCATAGGTACCTATATCAACCATACAAGTTGGGAAAATCTTCACAAAGCCACCAACATGTCTTTAAAACCCTAAGGAATGAATCTGGTATGAGCATAGGGTTTCACCTCTCTTCACCCAACACATTAAGTTTCCCACCTTAAACACACTACAAACATTTCAAAATTTACTGAGCAGCCATTGAAAACCTACTTGCAAGCTTTGGAGTCGATTTGGCAAGGATCCGGATGAAGGAGAAAAATTTTTTGGCTCTGAATTTGTATGCGTAGCACGTATACCCAATGTGTAGCATGCTCCCAATGCGTAGCGTGGATGTATTTTTACACAGGCTGCTGAAGCTCTATGCGTAGCGCGCATGCGTAGCGCGCACTTTCTGTGCGTAGTGCCTTTTTGCAGGAGGCGTTTGGAGGCCTTCCCTGTGTCCAAATTGGGTGCAGGATAGCTTGTTGGAAAGGTATTTGAGTCTAATTTCCAAAAAATTTATAAGTTTTCAATTTGGAGTTTATTTCCCTTGTCAAAAATCGAAGCTCCCAAGACTGGTCAAAATGCACCAAATGAGGCTGCCTCAAGGCAGAGTGCTGTTGCAGTCAACTTTTGAATGCCTTCCTCAACTCCAAATTGAGCTCATGATAGCTCATTGGAAAGATAAATTTTTTCTAGTTATCCTTTGACTCATCAAGAAAGCTCTTTTGCCAACCAAGTTAGGAGAAAAACTAATTTTCCCAAGGTCACTTCAGAGGTGCATCAATTCTCCCGAGGCGATTGTATTTTTGATATTTCTCCAAAACCATTGTACCTGTGTAAAAAGTGAAGGAGGTTTTTCTTCCTTGGCATTTTTTGAACAAAAAAATCTCTCAGTTTTCCAAAATTCAACTTTTATTGCTCTGAAACATCATTTGAGTAAAACCTATCCCGATGTGTGAAACAAGGGCTTTTGTCGAAATGAAGCGAAATGAAGGGGATAAGGGGCTTCTAAATTATTGGGAAAAGTTTTGGAAGGAGGGAGGGATGTTAGGAAGCAGGGGAAAGTGGAATATCAGAGATCGAGTGAGGGAAGGGGTCCAAATGGGCAAAACACAGGCCTAGCCTAGAAAATTGCCAAGTTGTGGCAAAAAACTAGGGTTTGTTGAAAAATGAGGAATTTGGGGAATCTCAGTGATGGGAAGTGTTTAATAAGGTAAATTAATGATAGGGGAAGGTGTATGAACATCAGGATACAAATCTTTCCGATGATTTGACCATCCAAGTGAAATTACCTCCAAAACCCTAGGAGAGGGAAATGGACCTTACCAAGGCACAATTGAAGTATGAACAAGGTGTAACATGACCCAATGGAACCTGATATGATGATAACAACCATATGAATGATGATAGACTCAGCTGAATAGTGACATAGACTGACATTTGGGCAACTTTGAAAAGAGTGGAAGCAAACCCTAGACCTAATGCCTAGTGACCAAATTTTTCTTGAAGACTCTTTGAAATGACAAAATTTAACCTTGAGACCTTAAAATCACTTTGTAAGAGCATGTTTGATCGCTGGAGGAAGGCTGCAAAGACTAACACTAACATTGGATCCAATGGGGATGGTAGCTCCTTGGAGGTGCCAAGAACGACAGATCTTTGGGAGAGCAGACCAATGCCTTCATCCATTGGGCAATGGAGTCAAAAACTCAAGCTGAAATGCATGACTTAAAACTGATGACTTGACAACACAAATTGACTCTCACTCAACTAAAAATTGACGTGATACTTAAACACAACCGACAAACTGAAAATGATGCTCAAAGGGGAGCTTATTCATCACAACCTACTCTAATAGTTTCATTCATCACCTGATCAAGTGAAATGAGACAACCAGTGAAACCAAGTAAGTATTCCATCTGCTGTTCGAATTTTCTGCAAGTGCTCACTTATGAACAACAAAAGAGAACTACTGAAAGGCAACTCCCATGATAACTTAGAAACAGATCCGTTGAATGATATGAATTCTCTATCCGCCTCCAAAAACACTGCATAAGGATCTTGAAATTCAAGCACACTGGAACTTAGCTCATCCAATGGATTACTTCTCTTTTCCTCATACCATGAATGCAAACTTTGATCTGAGCCTTGTGACGAGACCTCTATTGAAAATTACAAAGAAATCGGCTGCTGGATCAAGTTTGTATCAATACACGTTTCAAGCTCACATATAGTCAATGGAGAGAGACTTTGACTGCAAACCTCATCCAAAACATCAGCTATTGGATCATGAAAAACTTGAAAAGACTGCTGCAAACCATTTTCTATTGGTTCCAATGTGATTACATGATTGCCTACATGCTGCTCATTCTTCACTGAAGATGTACTATGCAAATTTACCTTCAAAAGATGAAATGATTCAAAACAGAAAGGTAGGGAACCTTCTTGAATCATTTGATCAAATGTGTCAGCTTCCATGCCTTCATCTGCAACTTGAAAATCAATGGCATTCAGGGGCTGCAATGATGGATATGAGAAGTCTTGAACAAGGTTTTCATTGCCCTCAAGATGGTCCAAATCAAAACTTGTTGACAACTGATTTCTGATTGCATGGAAGTTGTCCTTGATGAACTGACATGAATCAAAACAAAAAGGCAAAGATCCTTCACTTACTTCAAAATTTGCTGCACTTTCCTCGTCATTGTCATAGCTGACATGTGATGGCTGAACATTGTATTCAAGCTGCTGAAAATGAACTTCTTCCTCCCACAAACTAGCTGCTTGTTTTGATTGCAAGATTAGCTTCTGTTTGGAGAACATAATCATCATCATACTGATCAAACTGAGGCAAATCATCAGTATAAAACATATCATCAAGCATGCATGTCATATCAACAGTTCTCTCTTCTCCAAGATGATCTACAAAACAATCATTATCAGATCTATGATAACTAGGATAAGAAACAAAATGTTTTGGAGCAGCCATTTGTTCTTCTTCAATCAGCAAGCCATGGGCTTGAACATCATAATCATTCCTTGGTGTGATCCTTTTCATCATCTCTTCTACTGCACTTACCAAAAAATCAAGCTTTACCTCTAGAGATGTTGATTCGACCGGATCTATGTTTTTCATCTCTTCTTCTTTCAATCTTGCCCTTCGGATCAGCAGATGAGCCTCTACATTTACTGCACTATTTTGCATCTCGTGAAGTGTTGCAATATTCATTTCTCTCAGCTGAAACTCCATCTCCGGATCAAAGGCACCCGGATAGTGCAAGAGAGCAGATCTAGGAGTAGGCCTTATATCAATTGGGATCGAATAATAAACTTGGTTAAATCTGGCCGAAAACTATTGTACTGTCTCCCCTGGTAGTCTTTTTAGCTGGTTATACTCTTCTACAATCAAGAAAAGGTTCTGTCCGATCATCCACCTGTCGAGAAAAACTTTAACGAACTGCCAAAAATCTGAGATGCTCATATCAGGCAGGGCTTTGAACCAACTCTTCACTTTAGCTTGCAAAGAAAGAGGAAAAAGCCTAATAATGACATCTTCTTCATCAATTTCAAAAAGGTCTAGAAAAGACTCAAAGTTTTGCACATGTTGCTCAGCGTTGACATTCTTACATTCACCGTCAAACCTCGGCAAGTATAGATCATAGTTTTTGGGGAAAGCATGGAGAACAGAAGGTAAAACAAGAGGTTTATACCGATCTGGAATTTTACAAGGTGTAAGGGTATGTACAGCAGGTATAGAATCAGTCTTGGTCTCTTGAGGTTCATCAATTTTAAGACGGTCATCACAAGATTTGAAAGAAAGGTCTTGATCAAGCTCAAAGGTATGCAAATCTTTGGTATTTACCATCTTCAAAGGGAAGGGATCAAATGCAGGTCGAGGATCTCTTCTCAAATACAATATACTTTGCAAAGCCTTCTTGACATTCTTGGGAAAAGAGAAGAAATAATTTATGACAAAGAACAAAATGTCTTGGATGAAATTCTAACTTGAATACCTAATTTGTCCATGTTGTCCTTTCATGTTTTTGCTGGTCAGGATCATCCTGCAGTGGAGTCTTTGGATCTGATCTCGAAAATGATTTAGAGTCGCCAAGTGAATGATTTCAGCCTTGCCAGTGTTTGATCATTGTCCACCATCAACAATCAGATCTAAACTTGATACATGTACTGGGGTAATTAACAAGTTAAATGTCACGTTTACGAGCTAGATCGAAGATTCACTGAAGCAACGTTTATCTACTTCCGCTAATGCAAAGCAAAAGTGTTTTGAAGGCTACCTGGCATAATTTCAGGCTCCGTCTGTAGCTATAAAACAGATGACGTCAACAAGCAAACCATTTGTCTTCCCCAATATGGTTGCCACTATGTTAGCGCTCAAACCTGCCTTAGGCTGAGGAAGGCAAAACTCAAGGCCACATCAAACCAAGCTCAACCTCGTAGCTAGCCCTACAAGGACAGGAGAGGGCTCTCTCCGGGTCTATCTCGGCAAAAGGTCTTCAAAGGGGCTGAGATGACTCAAATTTAATACTGATTTTAGGCTACTAAAG
This sequence comes from Pinus tabuliformis, assembly GCA_031772625.1. Classification (NCBI taxonomy): domain Eukaryota; kingdom Viridiplantae; phylum Streptophyta; class Pinopsida; order Pinales; family Pinaceae; genus Pinus; species Pinus tabuliformis. The sequence goes on along the minus strand of CM062818.1, from coordinate 1,847,560,896 downwards.
AGATAGGAAAGTTTGATTTAGATTTTTGAGTTTTTTTATTGGAGAAACGGGAAAACCAATTTAGGGTGTGGGGATTAAGGTCAGATCTTTGTAGAATTCGAGTTGGGGCGAGGTAGGCAATAGTCTTGATGCCTTTGATCAGGTGTATGGATGGATTAGAACGACAAGGAGCTAAAGAGGGCAAAGGAGAACATGGATCCTCTCCAAACTGGCAAAAACATGTAAAACTAAACAAATTTAAAGGAAGAGCACTGTGAACAATGAATTCAACCTCATTTACTCATTCATTTAGTTTCAGAAACATAAGAAGGAAATGGCATACATGTAAACATGAATAAACTTACAATAACTGAGAAATAACACCATCAAGAACTGAAAGCCACAAGAATCCCAACAGGTGCTGCAAAATCTCTGATCTTTCCTTAGCCAAAATATGAAAAATATGTACAATAGTGTGCCAAAATCTTCCCAAGAGTCCAACCTGTGCTACTGACTGAAAAATTTACATATATAGATCAAGCCAACTCATTCCCTAACCTCTAGGGGTTGATCTCCTCCTTCTAGGAGCAGTTTGAACAAATTCTAAACATGGAGCAAGAATCTAGGTGACCAAAACAACCTACCTCTAAATAGAAGGAAACTGATTCATTACATTAATTTCTTGCTAATTTGTGAATGAATCATCTATAAGAAGGTAAATAAGTGCCATGTTACCTTACACACATAAAATTACATCATGTTGGGTCAAAAATCACATCAAGAAGTAAAACTGGTGAAAACTGGCCGAATTCCTGAGCTGGAGGATGAAAACTAGACCAAAAACCTCTATGCATAGCACCCTGATCCCTATGCGTAGCGCACCTTTCAGCCTATTTTTGGGGCACTTCCTCACATCAAAATCAAGCTCACAATAGCTGGTTGGAAAGCTCTGGATGTCTACTATCCAGCCCAAGTGGAATTTCCCAATTTGGAGCTCATTTTCCCCCTCAAAATTGAATTCTCCCAGAGGTACTTCCTGTTGTTGCAAAAGGTGGCAGCAAGGTGGTTTTCATGGTGTTTTTAGGCCTTTTGATCATCCGGAACTTGATGAAATGCTTCGGAAATAACTGAGCATGCATAACTTGCCATGAAAAACCCAAAAATACAAATTTTTCCTCCAGCAAGTGTCCCAATCAAAAGTGAGCGCACCAACGCGCTACCCATAGAGCGGAAAAAACTGTTTTTGGGACCAAAAATTTCAAAATGACAAAAATTTCTCCGAATTTGCTCAAATTCGGAGCGAAGACCCTCCATCATGTGTCATGCTCAGCCAGTGAAGCCTCGGCCAAAACTCGAAGTGGATCTAGCCTAATTTGCCGTTTTAGTGCTTTGCTCAACCTCCTTTTCAAAATATTCATTTTTGCTTTGCCGACATGCATGCGAGCCCAATAATGATTTTCATGTGACGAAGCATTTCTTTGTCTCTATTGGCCTTCGCCAAGAACTCCTCTAAGTGGATGTTGACCCTCTCAAGCCAAATCTCTCGGTTAGCCTCTACCTCCTGCTCATAAACTGAATCTGTGTCTGACATGGCTTTGAAAACAAGATGTCTGCAATATGTATGTTGAAATAGGTGTAGTGAAATCAAAAGTTCAATGTATGCTCAAAACCTAAGCATGTTACATATGTATCAAAGCATCATAGGAAACAAGCCACAGTGGTAATAGCTCTATTTAAGTAGATTGGCATAAAATAGTCATTGCTTTGATCACAAGGGAATTTGACAAATGAGCAAAAAGTGTAATGTGCAACCTTTGTAATGCTGGCTAAAATTTGTCAAATGAGTATGGGACTGTATTTCATCAATGGAAAATGGGAAAACAACATGGTAATGACCATAATGAAACAGTGGAAGTGACAGTGGTAATACAATGGCAATGACAGCAGTGGTAAAATGATAAATTGCAGCGTGAGGGTAGTGACACTTTGACAATAGATGCGTAGGTACCTATATCAACCATACAAGTTGGGAAAATCTTCACAAAGCCACCAACATGTCTTTAAAACCCTAAGTAATGAATCTGGTATGAGCATAGGGTTTCACCTCTCTTCACCCAACACATTATGTTTCCCACCTTAAACACACTACAAACATTTCAAAATTTACTGAGCAGCCATCGAAAACCTACTTGCAAGCTTTGGAGTCGATTTGGCAAGGATCTGGGTGAAGGAGCAAAAAATTTTTGGCTCTGAATTTGTATGCGTAGCACGCTTACGCAATGCGTAGCATGCTCCCAATGCATAGTGTTATCACTCAGGTTGTTCCCTTTGACTCCTAAGGGAATACGGCTGAGGTAACCACAGACCAATCTTTGGATCACAAGTCCTAGCCTACCTGCAATCAGAGAGGGCTCTCTCTTTAGAATTTAGCTTTGTTTAAGTAATGTTCAAGCTAGTTATGATGTACTGATTTTTGTTTAAATTTTTGGTTGAATGATGTCTTCTAACAGCTAAAATGTAATCTTCAAAGGTTTCAGTCCATTGGGCATTGGAGTCTGTGATTATGTGTTGTTTGAGGCATTGAGTGAGTGATGAAACTGCAGGGCCATATGGGTATTCATGAAACAATCTTCAAATAGTGGAATATGGACTATTTCCAGCCAGTGAGAGGCAACTAAGAATCTTTCACTAAGCTGGTGATATGGAGAAACGAAATATTACTCAGGAGCAAAATTAGAATTCCTGAACAGTATTTACTATGAAAGATTTAGTGTAAATGTGATCAATTAAGAATTACACATTCATAACTAATTCTGAAGAAAACATCCATAACAGCATAGATTGAGTTCAGGGTGTTCAATGAACAAATCCTTAACTATTCTTTTTCTCTACTGCTAAACCTATGAAACATACAGCATGAGTGGATTATGAAAGAGAAGAATACATAATAACATGGTTCAGAAAACTTATTGTGACATGAAATAGCGCAGGAATCCTGTAGCAGCAAACAAGCACACCACAACACTTCAAACAACTCAGAACTTCCGAAATTCCATTAGCTTCTTGTATTGAAAGTCTGAATTTACAGCATAGCTCCGTAGAAGAAAAATCAACAACCCCAATAAGTTTATGCATGGTGATATATATACAATCGTTTTACAAAATATCTGAACGATGAGTCATTTGCTCAATAACTTTTTTTACCAACTTTCAAGAATAGCAGATGCAACAATTATTGCTACTTTAAATGAACAATGAATGACTGTTCACTTCTGTCAGAATTTTTTTGACTTTTGGAGGCAACTGGGTCGGTTGGGTGCATCGCATTAATTCTGAGTACTATGCCCTTTACTGTTTTGTCGTGTTGTGGCTATCTCAGCCCTGTTCATCTGCATCTATCGGTCCTGCTTGGTGGTCAAACTTGATTGCTGAGTTGGCCCTTTGCACTTTTTTCCTAGTCAAAGAAAATATATCAATTTTCCGAAAATGCTGACTTGTGACTCATATACAAAATTTGGTGAACAATCTGTTTCTTCACAGCAGTGTTTTTATCATGTTCGTCCACCATTCCTGTGTAGGCAGCTGGTGTCTTAGAATTATGCCAAGAGTCTCATCTACCTCAGTATATTTGTAATAGTTCGGAGGCACTTCAAAAAGATGTCTGATCTCATTCAGAATAAAAATAAATTCTCTATTTTGTCATAGAAACTCTGCCCAGATGGAGGCCCTGTTTACTCTGGGGCACTTGCTGATGCAGTGATCTGATTTGTGACATATGTATCAACTCTTTTAGCATAGTTTTCATGAGATAGTAACCTTCCTGCACTGGTTACTAAGCTGGGGAGACCTCTGTCATGTAGTGCTGTAATTTTCTCAATGAATTTATTCACCTCTGTCTGCATTTCTTGACACCTTCTATCTAGTGTCTGTACATGATTTCTCAAAGTGAGCACTCTCTTTACTAGTAAAATGGTATCAGTTCTGTTAGTGATACCCATTGCTGCCAGCTGGGGGCCAGTGCGATTGTTCAGGACATTGATCATCCTGTTGGCTATTTCAGGCATATTGCCTAGAGATGCTCTTGCTCTTTGACTTTCCTTTTGGGCCCTGCCTATAAGATCCATGTGTTCATGAATAGTTTCAATATATTGCCACTGGTCTGAAATAGATTGACTAATATTGGCCCACAGGATTTTCTTGATTTCAGCTACAACCTTGTCAAGAGAGAGCTCTTTTTCCAGTTCCTTTATTTTCTTCTCAAGAGCCCTTACCTCTCTTGTTTTTTCAGCTACACTTTGTTTTGATTTATCATACTTTTCTTCAATGATAGCCAATTTATCCTTGGCCTCTTTTAGTTCAGCCATCTGTGCTTCTAAAGCCTCAAGCTCTTTCATCATGTTCTGCATGCTTAGACTGGGTTCCTGTTCTGGTGCTGTTGCTGGAGCTGCTGTTGAAGGGGCTGCCTCTGATGTTTGTCCGGTGGGAGGACCTGCTGTAGATGCCTGTGCTGGCTGCATTGGTAATTCAGCTTGCCTTGTTTTCAATGCTACCTCCAGTGCATTCTCTGTTTCCATCAATCTTCTGTATAAACTTAGGAGTAAAGCCATTACATCCTGATCCTTCTTTTGCTCTGCAACTTCTCCAGTTTGAGGGTGAAGGGTAGCTGGCAGCTTGATATGCTTTCTCATAGCTGCTATGTCTTCATCTCTCTTCTTTAGTAGTGCCTGCACACCCTTAGGGTCCTTTGGATTATGACCCAACTCTACAATGATCTCTTCCAAGGACTTGATTCTGTTGTCCTTGGCTTGAGATGATGCTTTTTCCAGTTCCAGTTGAGCAGCAGTATTGTGTAAAGAATTTTGTAATTGGTGTGCTAGTAGGGTCTTATCAGCTAATGTGGAATATAACATCTCCCCGGTTTGCCTGTGTAGCTCAATCTGATCCAGGGGGTGGATGTCTTTGGCAAAAATTTCCAGATTTGTTCTGATATAGTCGGCAGCTGTTTGAGGTTGCTGCATAGTAGGCCTGAAATGACTAAGAGTCATTTTTTGCTCTTGAATGTCATAAGCAGACATTAATCTTTGTTGATTAGTTGGTGCCATTTTCAAGAGTTGGTTGTAGATTTGGTGTTTGAGGGGCTCATTCCTTTTCTTGATGTCTATGAACTGCTGCTTGATGCTAGAGTCCGCCTTTGATCGCTGCCTTGAAGAGCTCACCTCTGCCCCATGTGGTATGTCTTGTCCTTGCTGTAAGGAACTGGCCGATGTTTCAATGCTAGGAGGGGGCATTGTATCAATTGGTCTCTCTGGTAATTCCTCCTCTGAAAAGGGATTTAGCCTCTGCCTTTTTCCCCTTGCTGATCCGTTGAAGTAGTAAGAGGAGTGTCCTCTTGTCTGTCCCTTTTCCTTGTTCTTTCTTCATTAGCAGGTGTTTGTAGAACCAAGGATTCAATTGTTACCTCCTGTCTCGGAGGGATTTGCTCTTGTGTTTGTTGTTCTGTGGGGGAAGGTTCCTTGGCTGTACCTTCCTGCTGCTCTGCTTGTTGTTCCATACTTGGAGGTAACTCTTCTTGCTGCACTGCTTTGCCTTTAGCCATGTCTATTGTTTGGTCAGTTGTTTTGGCAGGCTACTTGGGAACGGTGGACGAAGAGGCAGCTTCTCCAAGATGTTGAGTGCCAGAAGACCAAACCTGTCCAAAATATTCCAAGTCAACTGCTTTTTCTAAAGTTTTAATGGCCTTTTCTGCTAATTCTTCCTCAGAATAATCTTCCACTAAGGTGCCTTGCCTCCACTCTAGTTGGTTAGCATGTTTTTCAATTTCTGGAATGCTAAAATGATCATAGGTGGCAAGCCTATATTTGATTCTTCTGAGGCTTATGAAATGGTTAGGGTCATAGGGTGCCCAATAGAAACTGGTCTTGAGGAGGAGGCCCTTTAGCATTTTGTCTGCCTCTTCCCAAGCTTCTTCCCTCTTATTAAAGATAAATGGACCCAATTGGTGCTTAATTTTCAACTGTTCCTTCTTGTTTCTGCTATGGAAGTGAATCATATGTGCATTGCCGAACTGCCTGAAGTATTCTAGTGCAAAGAGTCTCATGGGAACATACTTTGGTAGCCTGTATGGTGCTAACTCACAACCATATACTCTGATCACTGTGTGGTCCTGGTAAAAGTACCAATCTCCAATGCTATAGTTCTTAGAGAGCTGGAGAATTTTCTGCATATCATCAGTGAGTCTAGGAGGAGGGGAACTCTGCATCAATGATAAGGCTGGGTGAATGAAGAGGTCAATAAACTCACAGTATGTGTATGGTGAGTAATGAATATGATGGCAGACTGATGTCCAGAACATTACAGACCTTCTGTTTCCCTTTGGATCTAGTTTCTTGAGGAAAAGAGGAAAGGCATCAGGCTGATTGTACAATATCAGATGATATATATAGGAAGTGTACTTGAAAACCCTCTCTCTTTCCAAGTTCATGAACTGTTCATGCATTTTGTTGGCTATAAATGAAGCATAGTCATATTGGACAGCAGGGGGCTGTCCTGGGGCAAAAATAGATAGCACTACCAATGTTGTCTCATCTACAAACTCACTGGTTTTGAACCCCACGATGGAGGATATCATGTCTACTAACAGTCTCCCTATGTCATTAAACCAGACATGCAGATAAGGGGGAGGCTGCTTAGGCTGAAACTCTGGAAGCATAAACAGTTGGCCAATTCTTGTTACTTGTGAGCTGGAGAGCTTGGCACCTTGTTCTAGTAGAAGCTGCATAGAAAGAGGAGCCAGTGGCTTTGTAGGTCGAAATTGTAGCATTTGGTTGATGGCTTCAGGAGAAATGTGGAACAAGACAGAGCCTGAAGGACTCAGAACAGCCCTTTGATTGGGGTCATAGTTTGTGCAGCACTGGTTGATCAAGTCAGGAAACTCATTGACCCGAGGGAGATAGTAGATTGGCAAATGGGATTTCCAGATTCCCAGGAGGTCTGTACCATCTCTGTGTTTCTTCCTTAACTCACAAACTGTTTCTATGTGGTATTTGTTACACAGCTCTACAGTGTCTCTCATTTGATAATCTCTGTCTGCCAGGGCTAGCCATTCCAGGTCCTTATGTGGGGCATTCAATGGTGCAATGTTTAATGCCACAGGGGTCTCCATGGTTAATTGATATTTGAAGCTGTGTTTGAACTTGATTTTCTGGGTACAGCACTATAGAGCAGTGAATTTTCAACAAGGGGGGCAATTTGCAGAGAGGACAAGGTAAATAAGGGAGAAACTGAGTTGAAATGCTCCTGGGAGAGATTCAACGAGCAAATGCTGGGATTGAGAATTGCTTTCCCGGTGGATTTGTCTAGCAGAGGTTTAGATTTGCGAATGCGCAATAAGCTGTGAAATTGTGATAATTTAGCACAATGTGGAACCTCTGTAGGTGGATTTTGGGCTTACAGTGGGAAATGAAGCTCGGTTACTGAAGGTTCCTAGCAATTCCTGCGTTTTCCCTCTTTTCTTATTTGCTTCGGTGAATTATGCAAAAACTAAGGCACGCAGAGGGAAACTGATAAATACCTGGATACAATATGACAATGGTGTTGATATGCAGGTGAATTCACGGTGCCAGTAGCAAGGAAGCAGTCTTGAGAGTTGGTGGACAAGCAACGTAACCATTCATGCAGGAGTACAGTGAGTATTTTTGTAAATAACGCGAAAAAACGACTTTTTTGGGCAAAATAGGGAAATTCGGCCTTTGGCGCCTTTTGTTGGATGATGTCAGCATGATGTCATAGGTGGGGTTAGGTACAGAATGATGACGTGGCGACTGGTGAGCGGCTCAACGTGGACAGGTGACATGGCAGACAGCTCGGAGCAATGGCGGATTGGGCAGTAATGTGATGCTGAAGCGGCAATGGCGCGGGGGTGACGTGATAGTGACCTATGGCGGAAATAGGAGGGCGGTAAGCGGTAATATCGGACCGCTCATGGTACGGGTGTGGTTTTGGCAGGAGGCTGCCCGACGAAATCTAGAAGCGACACGCGTCCGAGCCCTGACGTCACCCTCTGACAAATTTCGGGCGCTAACGTTCAGGCATCGGGGGTGGTCCAATATTTCTGTGGGCTGTCGGATGGGAGGGCCCGGATCCGACGGTCGACGGGCTGCGGAGGTGATGGGTGGATACGGCGGGTCCCGGCGGAGATTTTAATAATATTTTTTGTTTTTTGCGGTGCGGCGCGCCGAAATATATACTTTGGAAAATCGAACAAAAGTGGGTTTTTGCAAGATTTATACCATGGCGGGAATAATGCAATGTTGAAGGTTTGCAAAGCGGAGAAGGGTGGGAACGGGTTATTAAATTAACCAAGTGTTAATCCAATCCCCAATCTTTCAAAGTGACCCAGATATCAGAACCCTTTGATTCTGTAGCATTCTCCAAACTTTGAAAATATGGCTTATAATGCCCAAGGGGGGAATTTACATATTATTTGGGCTTTTTCACAATAGTGCTATAGTAGTATGGGAAGAGGGACACTTAGGGAGTTAGATAATAGGGTTAGGAGTCAATGTGAATTGGGGATGTGAGAGATTGGAAGTGAGGAATAGAAAACTAAGTTTAGTGAGTAAACTTAGATTTTTAGGAGTTGATGGGGAATGATTTTACACAAGAAATGTGGCTTCTTTTCGGAGAAGAAAGTGAAAACTTGCCATGAAATTTCCAAGAAGAAATAGAAGGAGGATTATTTAGGAAAATCCTGAAGTCCTCCATGGGATGTTAGAAAGAGAGTCTTTGGGGGAAAACAGGGGGAGTTAGACATGCTTCTTTATTTTGCATTCAAAATGATGCATAGATACCTTTGCAACTGCTAACATATGCCTTCTTGATCAAGGCCAAAATTGAATATGATCAGGATTCTGCAACTTCTGGCTACCTACCCAACTTAGAACCTAGCATTTTTTGTTACTTCAGGGAGGGTGCACTTAGACTTGCAAACCCTCATATGCTCTTTTCTTCTTGCTGCCCTCCTACCTAAATCTACCCTTATATCTTCCAAGGGCCCAGATTAAGCTATTGGGCTCCTTTCTTTCTCTATCCAGCTAATCATCTGTCAAGCTTAAACTGTTTGAACAGGTACTCATTACCTACTCTAAAACAAGCAATTTAAAACATGGCATGGCCCAGCTTGAACTGTTGAGCCATACATCAAGATAGCAGTGGCATTTTGATTGGCCACTTTCCTGGTCTTTCTTTGGGGTTCATTTCAATTCTTTTTTCTTTTGACCATTTCATTTTCTTGCCTTTTGATTATTCTTTTAAGGCATACCCTCTTTACATTTTTTAACTTTTCGCTTAGTTCACAAAAATGGAACCTTTGTATCATCAAAGATGATCATTTTTAGCACTTCCACTGTCAATCATGAAATATGAAACCCTATTGGTATAGGAGGCTAACAGTGGCTCCACTTGGGGATGACTTTTCCAGATGAAAAGTCAAGATCAGCAGGTCAGATTGCCTTCTTTTTTTCACCCTTCTGCAGTTTACCTTTCCTTTTGTTGAAGACTGAACATCTGAATCCATGAAACTTGCATGAAATACTCCTTAAGCTGATCTGTTGTGAAATTAGAGCCCTGTTTTCGCCTTGCTTCTCTGATTGCTTCTTTTCGACCTTTATCTATCCGCTGAAAATAAACATACTGAAAATACAAATTTATGTACAATATACAATTGAGCAGTGCTTGATCAGAGTGGGTCAAAGTAATGCTTAAGCATCCTCCCATTAACTGGGCCTTCCTCAGTGTTTGAGCCATCCAAGATCTTTAGAAAATAAGTGTTATTACCTTGTACAACATAAATTACATAAGGTCCTTTCCATAAGAAGTCAAATTTCCCATGTTTTCCTTTGTCCTCCCTCCTGGAATCCCATCTCAGCACTTTGTTTCCTATAGAGAAGTCTTCAGCTTTGGCTCTTTTGTCAAATATTCTTTTGAGCTTTTCTTGCAGTACTTGGGTTCTTTCATAGACTTCCTCTCTTGTTTGCTGTAGGTGAATTGTCTGATTGATCCTTCTTTGAATGTCATTGGGCTCAGCTTGTATTTCTTGCAGCAACTTGATTACAGGAACACCTAAAGATGAAGGAAACCTTGCTTCCATTCCATAGACTAGTTCATATGGACTTGTACCAATGGATCTCTTAGTGGTCAATCTATCTGCCCATAGTGCATTTACTAACTTCTTATGCCAATTCTTTTTGTTTTCTTCCAAAACTTTTTTGATGATGTTGATTAGGCTTTTATTGGAAGACTCAGCTAGGCCATTGCCTTGAGGATAATAAGTTGTGGAATGACCTAAGGTCATATGATATTTGTGGCAAAAGTTGATCATTTTTTTGGACTTGAAAGCGGCAGCATTGTCTGTGATAATTTTGTCTGGACAGCCAAACCTGGACAAGATGTTGGTCTCTAGAAATTGTATGATAATGGAGTCATTGGCCTGCCTACAGGGGACAACTTCTATCCATTTGGTGAAATAGTCTGTAGCAGTCAAAATCCACCTGTGCTGGCCAGAGGATGGGGGGTGAATTTCACCAATAAAGTCTAAACCCCATTGCTAGAATGGTCTCTCAGTTGAGACAGGTTTGAGTGGTAAAGGCAACAGCTTTCTCTTGCCTTCAAAGATTTGACATTTGTGACAAGACATTACAATTTTTCTTACATCAATAAACAAGGAGGGCCAATAAAAACCAGCCCTTAGGATCTTATCAGCTGTGGATTTCCAGTATAAGTGTCCTCCACAGTCACCTGCATGAAATTTTTTGAGGACATTGTCAGTTTCATCCAATGTCAAGCAATTAAGTAAGATTCCTTCATGATTTCTCCAAAACAAAACACTGTCAATAATACAAAATCTTGATGCTTTCATTTTCAAGAACCTTTTCTTAGTTCTGGACAACCCTGGAGGAGCTTGTAGGTTTAACAATACAAAACATATATCAGTATACCAGGGGGATTTCATAAAGGCTTGGTTGATCTGTGGAGTCGCCATCTCCTGTTCATTGTCCAGTTCATTAATGTCAAGGGCTTGAAAATTAGTTTCAGCCATCAGCTTGGCTAGACCTTGTCCTTTTATCAGTTTGGTAGGCTTGATTTCCATGT